>CM060915.1:588005627-589209199 GCA_030737875.1 Allium sativum | reverse complement strand
AACACATGTGTTTTCTTTTCAATATCCTGCGTTTTCAATTGGTCTACAGGTAGCTGGACGTCATTTTAGAGTAGCTGCTTGTACAGTATTACCTTAGGAGGGAAGAAATTGGGGGATAAGTAAGTTCCAGCTTGAGTTTTCATTTCATATGTAAGTCATGCACATTTATACAGTGTTGTACATTGTCTCTTGTCAAACTCGCAGAGAAAATAGAGTAGACACAAACATAATTTAAAGGTTCTACTGATGATCACTGTACTTAATAATAAGATAAGACTTGACATGGGGTAGGCAAGCTATTTTCTTCTTAGGGACGGTAGTTGCGCGAATACATGTCTGCATATGTGGTTTATTTCATTTGCTTTGCCCCTAAGTTTTATATAAATTTTGTTTTATTTTTATACGGTATTGAATTTCCACCGCATATAATCGTTGTTCATCGCTTGCCGTGTAATATATGTACCGTTAAACGCAAACTCCAACCGAAAAGAAGATTGACACGCTATTACGTCTTAGCGTTCCAGTCTTAGTAAAATTTATTTCGCCGAAAACCGATTACGTTTGCATAACAGTGCAATTTTAATTTATCGGTTCATCTTTAAACTGCGCGCACCGGTAAAACAACTCTGATTGGCTCCAAACTGAAAATGTAGCAATAACTAGCTGCACGTATTCTAATAAAACTTGTCTCGTCCAAAACGGAGATCGTCCAAAAAGAAAACACTTTTAAGGCCAATATAACATATCGAACAATCTCCTGTGTGCGAAGCCTCATCATAAGGTATGCAACGCATTGATTTAAACATTCTATTTTGTATGATTATTTAATTTCATCGTCAATTATCATTGAGCGTTTTATATTTGAGTTTCGAATGGTAAACTACGAAATACTGCAACATTGACGAGTTCGAATTATATAAATATAAGTCAAATCTTCGTTATATAAACGAATTATATGTTATAAATCCATTTATAATTCCGAATTAACATTTAATATAATAAAATATATTAAATATATGACGGCCAAAAATACGGGACGTTACATTCATGCAGAAAGGGGAGCGAGAAAAATCCCGCCCAGGGGTGTCGACCCCTGGGTCGTCCCCTCAAGGGGGGTGTCGACCCATGAGTCGACCCCCTGTCAGATCCGGGGCAAAATTCAATTTTCTAAACGTAGATACCTTTTTTGACCAAATTCATTGATTCTAGGCTATAAAGAGGACCCTAGACCCATTGTTTTATTCATCTAATTCAATGGCGACGACAAGGTGCTGCTCCAACGTAGTTTGATCTTGCCCTTTTATTCTTCTACAATCAAGAGTTTGACAGATTCAGAGATCTGTAATTCGACCTCTTTAATTACTCTTCTATTTCTTAGATCCAATCAAAGTAAGGTAACTTTCTAGATCCGATCTATTAAATTTTCCTCCTCTTTCTTTTTCCTTTCAATTTTAGTAAAAATAGTCAATCCATTGTTGTTAGGTTCTGAACCAATTAGGGGAAAACCATGGAAGATTAGATCTGGACCAGATCCAGGATTTGGAAACCGAATTGAGGTGAGTGGGCTGAAGCTATAGCATTTTAGATAATAATATGTTATCAATTACCATTCCCTATTTTGTATAATTGAATTTGTCAGAATAATTACGAATTACTGTTATAACAAGTTGAGATGTTAATATGAATAATTCATATGTTGAATCAGTTAAAGTGGTGGAATGATTACATGTTGAAAATAGACTTGTTAGAAAATTGATAATGACTACTATTGTTATAATAACATGATTCACTTGTGGTATATTATTGAGTAAATGACATGTTTAACTTGTTGGATTTGAACAATTACCCGATTAAATATTTAGATGTCAAAATAGAATTAAACACATGTTAAAAAAGGACATGCAACAAAATATAGGCATAATTTGATGATACGTAAATTGGATTATAGTAAACATATGAAAAGGACAATATGCCTAAAAATTTACACGAAACAGGAATAATTGTTAAAGAATGAACATGCCTAGATTCACAGTAATTTGAAACTGTAATGCTCTTAGACACAAGGTTAGATTGTAGTTGTGATAGAAGTCTGCCCGGAGCCGCCCCGCATATCCAGCATTCACAAGTGGTAAATCTAATGTGAGGGGTCTAAGTGCATAATTAAAACATGCAATGGTACTAGGACACGATGTTAAGTCGACTTGTGGTAGAAGTCTTCCCGGACCCTCCCGAAAATCCAGCGTACACAAGTGTAGGCTTAATGTGAGAGGTCCAGTGCCTATATACATGTATATATATATAACAAGATATGAATAAATGGCAATGATGGTAATTAAATGTCTAGCTCAAAAAATAAGAAAGGAGGGGATGTAATGGACTGAGTTAGTGTGATGCGAAGGAAAAGTTTTTCCCTAAATGACCTATTTCTGAGAACGTGATTGCAAGTATGTCACAGTGAATAAAGTAAGAAAGAGGAAAGAAATTACTTGGCACCACGAATTTTGATGGGAATATGTTATGAAAATAAATCATTGATTCCTTCTATAAATCAAACTGATAAGGTGCATGAAGTGTTTTCCTTAATAAAATAAGGAACATATATTATGGTGAATGAAGAATAAAGGATTACAACAGTAAATGGTTTAAACGGGGAATGATAATAACCTATTATAAATAAATAACATTAATGAAAATGTTGTATAATAGGTAGACTTGTCCTAGGGACAAGTGAAGATTATAACTTAGGTTACAATAAACTAGTAAGGAAATGGGATAACTGGTGAAATGAGATAAGGGACACTTAATTGTAAATTAAAGAATCAGTAAATGGGGAAAACCGGAAACCAGTTGAGAAAAGAAGGAGAATATTTGAAATATAAGAGGTTGTACTTAATTATAAATTAATTAATCTGTAAATTTGGAAGTTTGAAACCCGTTGATAAGAATAACATGTTTAGACTTGTCCTAGGGACAAGAGGAAATTATAACATACGTTACAATAAATGGATAGAGAAACTTATTAATGGGCCTTATTTAAGAGAACTAAGTTAATAAGTAAATAACGATAAGTTTCGGTAATGATGTAAAATGGAATTATGATTAAATGAGAAAGAATGAGGAAAACTTATGAAGTAAGTTATATTTAATCATAAATAATGACTGACATGTTAAACAGAAAACATGTGAATTGGGATATACTTAATTACATATTAAGTAGAACATGTTATTGTAATGAGGAAATCAAACAAGAATATAAAAGGGATTGTGGATTACAGACCTTGGACTACAATCAACATAATAACATGTTGTGGGCTTATTAATAAACTTAAATAGGTTAAGTTATATAACTGAAATTAATAAGCAAGAGGAACTTGGCAACTTGATTAAGAATTCAATATGAATGGGAATAATCAAGTTAAATGAAAATATGATGAAGTAAGGCAAGCGCGTAAAAGGATGATTGGACATAGGGTCTAACAACATATTAAAGTGAGGCGCTTGGACCGGTCTGCACGTTTGAGGGTGAATAGCCCAACAGGGTAGATCATCGTGGTGTTATAAGGCACGAGGGGAGCGCACATTTATCTGATTTTTCAGTCGGCTCCGAAGGACTGGACAAGGAACCATGCGGCTTCATGAGATTCGTAAGATGATCCTAGTAGTCCTCTGTGCGGTGGTAGATGTTTGGGCTGTGCTCTCAGAGGTTGGGTCTGCGTGTAACTACTAGGTGGGTGGGCCTTGACTGCAAAAGTAGCTATGAAGTCAGAATTTTGTGATGTGGTGACACCAAGGTGATTCGGTGGTCGCCTCAATGGGGAGGCGAAGGGTCAAGACCAACAAGGATAGTAGATCGTCGGATACCCATCATCGGGAGCCAGTGGGATGCCAAAAGACTAGAGCTAAAACCAATAGATCATTCACCTTTCACTATCAGGGTACGGTGGTTGAGGGAAGACGCCAAATGGATGTTTAGATTGTTTTTTAGGGGCAGTCATTTAGCTCTTGTAGTCTTTATTAGTTGAGGAAGGGGACGAGGTGGGGCCACAACCACCATGAAAACAAATCCTAGGAATATCTGTATATAGAGGCTCTTAAAGACGGGTATGTACAGATATGGAAAAGCTCCCAACCGAGTTCCATGTTTCTTGTATCGACCTGCCATGGAACTCAGTGCACATTAGAGGCGGTGTGGTTAAGGCATCGAGCTACAATTCACGATCCGTACGTGGGATAGTCTAGATACATGCATGTTGGCTCTAGGTGGTGTATCGTAGACTTGAGGGCATTACTCCAATATGAAATCTGATTCGATCGACGATGGCAGTCCATACGTTTACATAGCATAGTAATGACAAATATATGAGGAACGTAACATTGTTATGTAGAGATCCGTACGTCACTCTGGCGTGCGAGTGGAGTACCATGGGGTGCACCTCAGTATTGAGGGGTAGCTACATATACAATATATTAGGTTAATCCACTGGGAAGTAAATGGGTAAGATGTGTGTGTAAGCCTTGAGTGTTGTTAACCCAAGTAACCTAATAAATAAGAGAATATGATTGATTGGTATATGTAGGATTATCCAAAGTGTATAATTTAAATCCAGTCAACACAACTTGTGTTATGACCCCCTCCTCATAACATACTCGCAGGTTAGATTTGTGGTAGAGGCATTATAGCTTTGGATACTGATTAGTCAGTATTATTAATACGGTAAGGCTATACTTTGATTATATCATATTTTATCCATTCCGCTGTGAGATGTTTTCTGTGCTCTGACATATTTCTGTCTTTTCTGCAGGATACCATAACACAACAACTTGAGTTTCGATAGATTGGAATACATTAAAAAAAAATATGTCTATCAGAATTCGGGTTGCTACATATTTAAATCATGACATGACGCTCATCAAAGGACCATGGTTAGATTTGAGTTGAAACATCAAAAGTGAAACACCCATTAATGTCTCTTTTGTTTTATGGACTTAATATCACAGTTAACTATATTAAAATTAAATTCAAAGTCTCTCGACTAAGCGATACAGTCAATGATAATTGTTATTATTGAATTAAGCATTTTTTTGTTTGCACCTATAAAGTTAAACATGGAAAATATTGGAGTTTCAACTATTATAAATCCTAATGTGCTCTAGTTTTGAGAAGGTGATCGGTGTAAGTTATAGCAACCTGCACCTTAGTTGGCTTCAGTTTCAACTAAATCAAAATTCAAGTCCATTAAGGCATAGACCATTGGTTTTTGTAACCTATAACAAACATAAGTATATTAAAGTGCGATTTATATAAACTCACAACAGATATAAAAAAACATAATTTAACCTACGGTTATCTAAGGCTGCTATTTCATAATACAATTCCTTGTATATTTAATTGCCTTTTCAACGTCAAGCATAATGAAAAGAATTCACCAATTGTGTTTCGCACCTTGCATCATTAACGTGTCCATCTAAACATATCTTATGAGTTGTAATAAAGAGGGTGTCAGAGAAAAGTTCTGATGATTGAAAAAATTGCATGCTTCATGCATTACATAAAAAAAATGTCGATTAATTCCATTCGAGTTGTATGTCTATTTTTCATGGGTAACCCAATAAATCGTATGTGCACGTACGACATGCTTTGCCTACCTTCTCTAAAGTATCATTATATATAAACACATATACATACATGAATATGTACGTACATACATACATATCCATATACATATCTATGTGTGCGTGTGTGTGTGTGTATATATCCCCAAACCATAACCATATAATACTGATTAAAAGGGAAGAGGAAAGCCTAATGACCATTCAATACCTCAAGTCCCCAAAGCGGACTCTCTACAACAGGACCTCTAGTTCGTCGGTTCTAGCTATAGAGACGGATGACACATAGGTAAGGTTTTATAGTATAATTATCATATCACTAACACATGTCAACTCTACAACTCACCCTAAGGTAAGCTAAATAAAATCAACCCTGGTTCTATGCATTTACGATTAATGTCCAAACAATGTAAGAGATAACACCCAAGTCACTTAACACATTTTTAGTAAAAAATAGGCAGACTTTGACCACTTTATACCTACATTTTAGGCAGATCTCGATCATTTAATACCAATCCCATGGGGGACTCCTCTTATCTAGCTGACATAACATAGAATCTCATCAAGGCACTTAATACTTTTTTATTGGAGGCGAACCCTACATTAATAATACCTACTTAATTCCTAAATCTTGAAGCGGACCCTTCTCGAGTTATCCACTACCATGACCAACGACTTACCCCGACCATTTAATACTTCTTAAGTATGAAGGAGGTAGACCCTATAATGATAATGGTTACTTAATATCTTTAACAACCCGATTTTTTTATAACAGGTAATTCAAGTTAATAATAGTAATTCAGTGATTAGAAAATAATTTAAGGATTTGTTTGATAAATTGATTTTGAAATTATTTATATAAAAGGTTTAAATCGTGAAAATATGATATTTAAATTTAAAATAAGTTAAAAATGTGAGAACTATTTTATTAAAGGGACGTAGTTGACATATAATTTTGGTATGGAAAGAAGTGATTTTTTAGATAGTGATTTATATTTATTTAAATCAAATAGTGTTTAGTTGTGTAAATACAAGGAAACTAAACTTGTATATTTAATTATTTTATATTTACTTGGCTCATTCCTATAAACTCAAACCCATATTCATCTTCTATATTTGAGAGTTTTCATTCTCTCAATAATATACTTACATACACTTCGTTACTTTATTATTTTCATTCTTTCAACAATATACTTACGTATACTTCGTTACTTTATTAATTTTATGATATGCTTCGTTATTTTATTTTTCATCTCCTTGAGCAAAATAACATAATAGTCCTCTCTTTAAAAAAATTAAAACCAAATAAAATAAATTATGTTAAATCTTCAAAATTGAATATACGTATCTCCATCCCCCATATGCATTTGCTACGAGGTGGAAATCGAGTTTTATTGTTGATGTGTTGTGTATGCGCATACAAGGGCAGTGTGAAAGAAGTAGACATTTAAGTGAGTGTTTCCCACTCACGCATCTATGATAAAATCGTAAAATCATGTTATATACATTTCCTGGATTGGATATCATGTTTGTGCTTTGAATCAAAGGAGAAACGATGGTAGGGGAAAGAAGCGATCACTTGAACAATGATTGTTCGCTCAACATAGCCCATAACTGGTCGATTGACTAAGTTGTCATATCGAATGCTTGAGTTCGACTGGGAGATCAATCGGTTATGTGGTGTTTTTGCTTGTGTGTTTTTGTGCATATTTTTTAAATATATATATATATATATCAATTAATATTTTATATAAATAATAAGATATAAAATAAAAATATGTTTTAGTACACCGTAAATTTAACTAAAGATTTTTTTTTATATAAGAATAGTTAATAATTTTTCAATAATTATTCAAGATGTGAAAAATAATTCCCAAGGAAAAAGCTTCATTTTCTAGAATGGTGACTGGGATCTAATTTCCTTCATACTTTCCTCTTGTCGTTCATTTCCTCTCTCGTCGCATTCAATCTAACGGCTTCCTCTTTGGTCTCATCTTCTCCAATCCACTATCCTAGCTTTTGCCATCGTGGGGAAGTATTGATTTCTCACCATTACTCCAGATCTGTGCCATATTCGTTAAAAACACAATCTTTTTTCTACGATCCACCTTAACTTGTCAGATCTACGTGTATTTAACACATTCCTTGTTCCTTTCCACGGTGTACCTCTCGCCTTCCATTCCACCCAGCATATGACTAACGTTCGAGACATCTCGTAACTTGTAACGACCTAGATTTTTGACCGTTCAAATCGACAATGATCAACACATGCCGACCCAAACAGATCGCAAATGCAGGTAGTTATTGGAGAAAAATAAAAGAAAGGAAGAAGAAGAGACAATCATAGTGTAACAACGTGCCTTTTTGACCGCTTCAAGTTGGTAATTAAACCAACTCGAAACGTTCAAAACAACAGATAGTTATTTAGCTTAAAGGGTTAAATACAATAAGACACAGAATCATAGAATAAAATAAAAACAATGTCTCATAGCGGAAGAATTTTATACAAATATTAAAGTTTACAAAATTCATATACACAGCGGAAGAAAACTATACATTAATTTATTTACCAAAAAAATTCAAATTTTAGTTGGACCAAAAGCGCGAGCGCGCCTTCACGTGCCTTCATGAATCCTTATCGTCGTCAGCTTCAAATTTAAGCTGTAATTACTCAGGTCTGACCCCGACCCGTGCAAACAAAAACTCAGGTCAGGTTGTATTCAAGTAAATTAAACTCAATGAAAACTGAAATAAAATAGGTAATCCTAACATAAATGATAATTTATTAAATTTCTAGTATGCTACATATTCGAGTAAAGTTGCCAAATAATTCAAAGCACAAGTCAGAATGTACAAAACTGACTAAGGCCATAATACATATTACTGCATCCAATATTATTATAAGAACCGTATTTTCCAACTTACATTAAAATATGTATCTAACTGACATTATACTAGAGAAGTAAAATATACAGTACGTTGGTTTCCTCACTCAACTAAATATGTCATATGCAAATAATTTTTTTTTATAAAGTATGTACATAATGCACATATGTGGCACAAAAAAAGAAAAGAAATGAACTTTGTTTCATAAATTTGAACTATATATATTACATCCAATAATGCATATTAAACAAGGCCAAAGTTCTTAAGTATTCAAGCCCAACACTTAAAGATAAGTGGTAGCATCCACGTTTTAGCACATAAACTTTAGCAAAAGAATTATATTCTCATGCATATATTATATACCCAACTTCCTGTTTGCAAGTTTCAAATTCCTAAACCCGTTTTTGAAATTTTTTCGTGACTTCCCACACAAAAAAAAATGGACAAAGCAAATAAAATGGAATAGCCTTCATCAACTGAAGTAGATATATGCTTCAGGAAACATATGTATATATATATATAACACTACAATTCCTATATGCGTATAACTATTTCCAAAAAAAAAAATGGGCAATGGTTAAATATTTCCAACAGCAAGCAAAAATGCAATAGACCAGACACTAGTACAAGCAGCAAGTGAGCGACGGTAAAATAAATAAATAAATATAGAAGACCTATAATAATAAGACAACAGGTGACGTACAACATGGTTCATGGTAAAATGGAAATGGCCATAACAACATTATGGCAGTATCAACCAAAATTTCCACGGTTATGTCAAAAGTAACCAACTACAATACGTCAAAAATAATTCAAATATGCTAAACAAGCAAAGGATCATTTTTTTAATTAACACACTATTAATGTTTATTACTTGAGGCAAAATTAACCGTGAGATTAAAACTCACCTTGATTCGATGAAGGAAAAAGAAGCCGGTGACAACGTTGCGAGGACGGATGAAGGCGGAGATTGTTGACGAGGACGGTGGAGAAAATTTGTTTGATTTGGGGAAAATTGGTTTTCAGTTGGCTATTAATTGGAGAGGAAGAAACAGATCTAATGGCAGTAGGCCACTGATTTGAGCGGGGAGAAATTTATGAAGACTGGAAGAAAATGGGCGTTTTAATTTTTTGGTAGAGGCTGCCACTAAAATGAAAAGAAGGAGCCTTGATTTCGTTTGGGGAAATATTCTTTAGGCTGGCAATAGAATTAAAGGGGAAGGAGGAAATTCTGGGGAATGAACGTGAAGGGAAGAATATGAAGTGAAGGGAAGGGTACATGCGCTTGAATTTTGAACGTATTCGTAAATCTCAATCAAAAGAATTAGTCAATATGCTTTACCGATTCACAAGGCAATATACTTTCAGACTTCAATTTTTTTACACCGTTTCATATGCATTTATGCCAAGCATTGAAAATAAAATGCATGGATTTTTGTTTTATAAAACATTTGATTCTATATATTGTATGCAGTCATTGAAACGTGCTTAGGGAAGAATATGAAGCATTTATGTTATACTATGAATAATACATGTGAAATAAAACGTTACAGCGGAGAGAGAAGGGAAGGAAAACCAAATGATGTCCTTTCCTTTTATTCATTAATTAAAATGAACGAATATGAATTCTTTTTTATACATATAATGGTGCGGGACCCTTTCAATTAATTTTTTTTTCCGTGCGTTTCACGAACTAAAGGTTGCAGAATGGATACAACATATATGGATTTTGTAATGATAGACGCATAGAATATGAAATAAGATTCAAGAAACTAGAATGTACGGAAATAATTTAATAAAGTGGAGGAAAGAAATGAATGCATAACTAATGAAGAAATAAAGTGGAGAGAGATGAGGTAGTGAATTTGGGGAAAGTGGAAAAAGAAGTGGAAACAATGAATATGTTTTATGATTTTTTTATTAAATATGTATGCATAATACATGTAAAGGTTGGACAATAAATATGTTTTATGTTTTGTTTGTTTCTATTTTTTATTATTATAAATGTTAACATAAATTTCATTAACTACGATAGTTAAAACATACATTATATACCTTTAACACTCGGTGTCTTACAATTCTTTCTATATAAAATTAATTTGGAAACATTCATAAATTTATTTTCAATTATCGCATTAATGCTTATATTGAACCTTAAAAATAAAATCAAGGATTCAACTTCAATTTTTTTTCAACAATAGTTCAAAGCTAGTTAGTCCAAATGTATAAACATAAACAATTTAATAATTTCCATTATTATCAATCACAATTTAACAAATTATAAATTGTTTTTTATCACAAATAAAATTTTAAATCGTTCATTAATAACATCATAAATCTTATTTACAAAAACCATTCGAAATTCAAATTTTAAATGGTTGTAATTTGCGGGATGTTACACATAAAATCTCACAGCGGAAGAATAAATATAATAACCCAATTAACAATTCAAAAGCGGGTGAAATATATACATTTGACTATAATATACAATGATTATTAGAGTTACACATATACAGATATAAACAACAAAGTAGCAGAAACAAAATGTAGCGGAAAAATCATATATATATATATAATAGATGCATACTAAATCTTTGTCTTCGTTCTCCAAGGTAATCTTCGCTAACTGCAACTTCTGTTGACCCGAGCATATTGCATAAAAAGAAACACAACAAACACTCAGATCAGAACTAAATCATTCTCATTTTAGCCAAATTAAAATACGAAGTAATATGAGTGTATTAATCTAAAGAAATGTTATGGGAAATTCACTGAATGACGCCGCTAATGTGAAACGGGTTTACTCCACGTGAACTCCTGTACATAAAATTCGCAAATTGTTTTGGAAAATTGAAGCTATCATAAGCTCGTCCCACATCACACAATGTAAGCGCACACCAAATGGGTGAGTTTTGTCTTATGATGACCAAAAATGCTTTTATACGTGAAAATCTTCTTTTAATACTAGTATTAGTGCATAGTGTTGAAAACCATTTCGCAAACAAATATATTAATCTTAGCATGCATAGTGGCTATGCCCACATACATAATTTACAAACAAAACGCAAGGCTCATATTGGTTGTTGGGTTTTCCAATATGATGGCTCCTGACATGAAAGGTCAATCGAGGACACGAAGCTAAGTATTTCCCGGTTAACATCCAGACACGGACACCGAATACAGAGCGCGAAGTATATATCCCAGTTTTCATCCAGATATCGGACACTGTATATACTTTAGTTTCCCCAGGTTTAGCAAGTAAATCTACGCCGAAGCTTTCGAGTTTCAATAGAGATTTGTATGTATAAAACCTAACCTCCATTTTACCATCAATCCGGTGTGTGAGGTTCGTCGAGGTCGCAATATACACAAAGCTATGCTTTGATCATCACTAGTTCATTTCATAACTCGAGTATGTCACATTGTTAATTCGCGACGTGTCGCTGATTTCTGTCAATACATAACCTCTAAGTTCATATGTATTAGAGACGAGAATAATTTATTGTCATGAATTCGATATATATTAATAGAGATTAGTGCTACGCAGTCAATTTCAGTGTCATACATACAATCCGTACAAGTCCGTTCTGGGTCTGGATGGAATAATAAATCCGAAAATCTCTAAATATATTCAGATCTCACGCCACTTATAACCTCAAATCGGGTGATCGGCCCAAACGAGACATTAGTAATCAATCCGAATAATTTGAAGATTCTTGGTCTTTACTTATCACCTTCCAAGTCTTTGATTTCTTCATAACGTCGTATTATTACTTGTAATGGTTTTTCAAACATATATTTGACCCTGGTCTACGCAAGTAATAAGTACATTTTAAAAACAATAGTTATGGATCATTTTGGATTTTCCATTTAAATCTCCTTCCAAATTGTTATTGATTCACTTAGAATCAAGGTTGGATTTATTCCAGTTTCCATAAATCCCATTATCGCTGTAACTCCTTTCGTGAAATTCAATATTCATTTTCAAATCTTATATTTCAAAATATAATTCCTTTATTTGTTATCAGTTTCATAAGTTTCCAAAAATTACCAAATCCTAAATTGGTTTGGATTCCATTCCCGATAATTCAAATAATTCATATTTCAAAATAAAATATACTTCTCAAATCAAATATCATAATCCTTTCAAACCAGTTTATATTCAAAATATAATATATTTCATATCGAGATATCATAATCATTTCAGAATCAATTCATATTCATATTAGATTGAAATTTCATTTCATTATCATGATTATTTAAACATTGATTTTTTTCAAAGGAGAATATATTTTTATTTCAAATCTTAATCTGAATCAATGGTTTAAATTGAGAAAATTTCCAATTTAGGAAGAAATTACAAATATTTAATTAACTTAAAAAAAAGATGATTATAAATAAAACCCTTTTCTTTGAAAAAGCATATATTAAAGTAATTAGAGTATAATAAATAATTTAAATCACTATATATATATACATATATTAAAATGCTTTACCAAAATATTTTTTATATAATATAATTTAATTTAATTCAAAACTATAGGTATATAGATAGTTAACGAATTGTAAACCATAATTTTTCTTTCTTTAAATTTCAATCACTTGAGATTTATTTGATGCCCGTAATATCTAGGGTGAACAATGGGGTTAATTGGCACAACTAGACATGCACATCATATACTGAATAACAGGAATAATTTACATTAACAATATCCATTCAGTAATCAGTACAAGGCACCCATCACAACCATTTCATCCAGACAACCAATATTATATCGTTTCGTTAGTTAACAAATATCAGGGTTTCAGACTAGCAATTTAATTTCGAATAAATAATTTAATGTGGATTCTAAATTAACATTGTAATTAACTTGTATGTCAACTTAAGCAACCATCAACAATCAATCACAACCATACAATCCAATTTATTTCATGATTTAATTTAATAAATATGGGAACAATTCAGTTAATTATGAGCGAGAAATTCACTTACCTATTGTTCGAAGCCCACATAAAGCTTAAAATTTGACGATCTTCAAATGCATCCAAACCAACATCATCTTATCTGGAATTTCAATACATTCTAGCAAAGGAAACTTCTCTCATGATCAACAAAGTAGAACATCGCACATTACTCATTTTCTGCCATCTCTTGTCCAACTTTGCAAAACATGGAAATAGTTATTTATTTTTTATTTTGAAACAAAGGATCAGGGAATTTTATAGAAGAAGGAAGAGGAATTCGATTTTGAAAAGAGGGGAATGAGATTGAATTAAGGAATAAAAATACGTGGACATAAATAAGGGGTAGAAACGATTCAAGTAGAATGGGAAAATAGGAGGAAAAAGATGACTCAAATACAGAAAGAAACGTGAATAGATGGGATATCATTTAGTGTTGTGAACATGTAAACGTTATGCTAACCATAATTTGTTTAAATTCCAAAATAAATTTATTAGTTACAGTATTAATTCGTTAAAGCAACGTTAATTCCTATTCACTAAATTTTGTGTAACAACCCGCAAATTCTGAACCAATTTAAAAAATTTATTTTAGAAATTTTTATGGAAATTTAATAGTTAAAATAATTTATTTGAAATAATAACGACTAAAATTTTATTTAAATTGAAGTTAGAATCAATAATTTTATTATAATTATAAAAGGGAGTTAGAAATAGCACGGTAGTTTGAAAATTTGAATTTGAACTTTGACTAACTGTACAGGATGCAAAATTAATCGGATTTTAGTGATACCAAAAATATTAGAATCTATTTAAAAATATCTTTCCAACGAATCTGAAAATTGAAATTTCATAGCGGGAATCAAAAGTTATGTCCAGTTTAAAATTCAGAATAGTCACTATAGAATATATATATTTTTTAATATTAAAAATAGCCATTTTTCAAACGATCTCCGTTTTTGATGAAACCACTTTTATTGGAACCGTAATGTCAAATTATTGCTAGGTTTCAATATTCATAATTTTTCGAATTAATATGTGAGCGTGGCGAAAGAAAATGTGATTTGTCAGTTTCAATCAAATCTGATCGACCAGAAAATGGCCATTTTTCAAACGGTCTCAGAATTTGATGAAATTAGTCTTGTTAGAACCGTATCGTCAAAATATAGCTAGAAATAATTTTTTCAGAATTTTAAGAGGTCGTATGTGGCCCGGTGAATTTAAATGTAAGACTAAATTAATTAAATAAGTGATTTAAATAATAAATTAAATAAAACAGGCTAGGGAAGATCAAACGGGATGACGGGACCTAGTCCATTGGATCCGGAACGGGGGTATTTGCCTAGGAACATCCTTCGTTGGGCTGAAATCAGAGCTGTTGAGAACTTATGGATTTATTTGCAAAAATTAGTGATTATATATTATAAAATACACTAATCAAAGACCTCAAAACCCTAATCCTCTATTAGACCATCCGCCACCTTCATGAATCAATGGCCATACAACTCCAAATTTCAATCCCTCTTTTCTCTCCATTTACGCACTAAAATCATATGAAACCAAAACAAAAATTGAAGAGCATGGAGTCATCTACAATCTGAACGGATGAGATGAGTTTTAACATCCTAGATTTCTCGATTTGAGCACCCAAAGGTGCGACAGTTAGGGGTGTTTTCTGGCCACCAGGGACCTTCGAACGGGGCGCCCTTCATGGTGAAGGAAGAGCAAGTTGAGGCGCTTTAGGTGGTTGATGTTGATTGGGGTTCGGCGCTTCAAGGGAGTGTGCGACGTGGGGTTCCTGATAGAAAATGGGTGCGGTTTTTATACAGAGGAGGGACGACGGGTTAAAAAGGAAAGGTGGTTAATTATTAAATTAATTATAATCTAATTATTCAATAATGTAATTAATTTCCAAACAATCATATCTCTCTCAAATCAAAACAGAATCGAACGATTTTGAGTTCGTTGGAATCGTCTTCGCAAGATCTAGATCATGGAACTGTCCACGACCAGAACAAAGCACTTTGAAAATTCAGCCAAATTTGAACACGAACGGTCTCTAAAAACCGATCGATGTGAGATTTCTTCTTTTTATTTATTTAATTAATTATCTAATTTATTTGTTATGTGTAGATTGAATGTTCATGATTCCGATCTGTTATGTGATGATATTGTGGATGATTTATCTGTTTGTGGGTGATGTATAAACACAGATCTGTATGTGTTCAATAAAAATAACCATATTGTTTATTTATTGGTTTGGATTAAAATTTCTCTTTAATAAAAAAAACATTATTTTGATTATTATTTTTGAATTGAACTAGATCGTCAATTCAACATTAAAAACATTATTTTGATTATTTTTGTTGAATTGAACTAGATCGTCAATTAAACATTAAAAACATTATTTTGATTATTTTTGTTGAATTGGATTATATTGTCAATTCAACATTGAAACATTATTTTGAACATTTTTGTTGAATTGCATTCGATTGGCCATTCAACATAAAAGCATTATTTTGATCATTTTATTGAATTAGATTGTCAATTCAATATAAAAATATACATATGAAATATAACATGATATTTTATTTGCATTCTTTTATGCAAATATTCATAGAAATATAAAATGATCTTTTATTTGCATTCTTTTATGCAGATATTCATAGAAATATAAAATGATCTTTTATTTGCATTCTTTTATGCAAATATACATAAAAATATAAAATGATCTTTTATTTGCATTCTTTTATGCAAATATACATAAAAATATAAAATGATCTTTTATTTGCATTCTTTTATGCAAATATACATAGAAATATAAAATGATCTTTTATTTGCATTCTTTTTTGCAAATATACATAGAAATAAAAATGTTCTTTTATTTGCATCTTTCTACACAAATATGCATAGAAAAAAAAATGTTCCTTTATTTACATTAGAAGTAAAACTATATTTTTGTTTGCAATTTTAGATGCAAACAAACATTGGAGTTAAAATTACATTTTTGCAATTATAAATGCAAATAAAAACACTAGAATGATTATGACATTTTTATTTTGTATTTTAGATAGAAATAAAAATATGATTTAAAGAGTTACATTTTTGTTTGTAAATTTAGTTGCAAACAAAGAAAAAAAAAGGATTATAATTTTTATTTAGATGCACATAAACATCGTAGGTTAAGGATTATATTTTTATTTGCATTCTTTGATGCAAACAAACATCGTATTTAAAAGTCGAATTTTTGCATTCTTTGATGCAAATAAACCATCGTATTAAAAGTTGAATTTGTATTCGCATCCTTTGATGCAAATAAAATATTGAAATTAAAAGTTGCATATTTATTTGCATTCCTTGATGCAAATAAAATATTGAATTAGAAGTTGCATTTTTTATTTGCAAATTTAGATGCAGATAAAACCTTGAATTAGAAGTGGTATTTTATTTGCATTCTTTTATACAAATAAAGCATGAAGTTAAAAGTTGTATTTTTATTTGCATTCTTTGATGCAAATAAATCTTAAATTAAAACATTGCATCTTTATTTGCATTTTAGATGAAAATAAAAAGCATAGTTTAAGAAGTTACACTTTTATTACATTTTAGATATAAACAAAAGAATAGGATTAAAAATATCATTTTTACTTTTAAACTAGAGTAAAAAAAAAGATTATGATAAAATGAATTCATCTTCGTTGTAATTTTTTTAAATTAAATAAAATGTTTTTATTTTCATCATAGGTTATAATAAATAGATTAGAATTAAAAAGATATATTTTTTAGTGTCATCTTACCTTCAATAAAAAGAGTAAATAGAAAGATAAGTTTTATTTTGTCATTTTGTTGCAATATAAAAGATGCATTTTTGGATAAACAAGAATGCGGCATTTTTAGTTCATTAAAATTGATTAAACAAAAAGACACATTTTTATCATTCAAATAGAATGAAACAAAGTTATTCAATTTTGTCATTTTAAAAGATTAAGAAAATATATTCACTTTTATCAAATTAAAACAGTTAAAATTCAATTTGTTACTATTATCAAATTATCAAAGTTAAAACTCAACTTGTTACTATTATCAAATTATCAAAGTTAAAACCGTTTTATCGCTTTTGTCAAATTATCAAAGTTAAAACCATTTTATCGCTTTTGTCAAATTATCAAAGTTAAAACCGTTTTATCGCTTTTGTCAAATTTCCGAAGTTAAAACCGTTTTATCGCTTTTGTCAAATTACCGAGGTTAAAACTATTTTGTTGCTTTTGTCAAAATTATCATAGTTAAAACAAATTGGTCACTTTTGTTAAACTATAATGGTTTAAACAAAACATTATCATCTTGTCGCATTAGATCTGACAAAACAAACACATCACTTATAATTGTTTTGTTGAATTAGAATTGTCAATGGAACAAATATGCCACTTTCATTTGTTTTTGAATTAGAATCGTCAACAAAACAAACACATCACTTATAATTGTTTTGAGACGACCCCAAACCCCGTACTGACGGTGGCAAGGGTAATCCTTTGAATATAACACAGAAACAGATAATAACAGAACAGAAATAAATAAATACACCAGATAATGTACAAATAATACACTGAATAAACGTAATCATCAGAGTTACACAGTATACAGGATCATACTTAGTACAAATACAGTTCAGCTATACATAAATGTCTACATCGGAAACAAACATAATATGTACAATAGGAGCTGAATAGCATAAAAAGAGATAAATGATAGAATCCATCTTCAGCTCCAGCTATCCGGATAAAGCCAGCCAAACCTGAATACAAGGCTGCCCGTGTAGAAAAAGGGGCACCCGAGTTTGAAAGTGAAACAAACTACGAGTCAGTCATGGGACTGGTATGAGAAATCCACTCAAACACATTTATAATATGGCTAATCACAGGACCACGCCACTTTCGTGGAACGGGTTTACTCCATTGGATTGCCAGTGCTTTAAAACAAATCATGCTTTTTATAAAAATGAAGCCATTATAAGACTCAGTTCCCATCACACAATGCAATGCAAACCGGAGGATAGAGTTTTACCTTATAATGGCCAAAATACGCTTGATACGAATAAAACAAAAGCATTTGATATTATTACTAGTGTTTATATGTTTCAAAAACAGTTTCAAATCATAACTATCAATCATAGACGACATGGGTACCATATATCATGTCGCCATATGTATATACAATCAAAACCCCACGGTGTCGTATTTGGAAATTGGATTTCCGTCATGAACCAAGGCAAAAGATAGTCCTTACCGAATTCGAGACTGCTTAGCCCGAGTCTCAGGATCAGAATGCATCGACCCTTGGATCGTCAGGGCCGGTCCACACGGAGTGGATTAAAATGCCTGAACACTACGTTTCCCCATCCTTTGGGGCGTAAATGAGCCAACGAATGACTCCATCAGTCCCGGATCGACCGATATATCCGAGGCGCCTCGCAACAGTAACAACCACATAAGTCAAACTCATCAGGGCATGTAAAACCACTAACGCCACTTCTAGCTAGGAAGAAACGCATGTCCCCCCTGAGGTCCTCTCCCGTTTCTGGTTCATACCGGGGTGTGAGGTTCGCGAATTCACGTTATACACAAAGCTACGCCACACAGGTGGTGCTTTGATCATCACCACAAGACTTTGCTTTTCAACAGAAGCCTTGATCATTGCATCTTAGCATGCCACACAGGCAATTCACGCCATGTAACTGATGGCTATCAATCACACAGAATAAATTCCAATGTCAGACACACCATCCATTTACAAGTCCGTTCTGGGTCCGAACGAAACCGGAGGCACTATATACCTCGCAAACCCATCGATCTCCACGTACGTCTGGACGATCACCACTCATTATCCATATTACAGGATGCCTCCCAATCAGGACATCTGTTACCATTCAAACGAGGTGAAGATTTCCGGTCTTCAACCACCGTCTTCATCTTCGATTTCTTATCGTCGATTCAGTTATTCAGAATGGGATAAACCCGGTCTTTCTGAGCAACTCGCGTATATAATAAACACGTGCTACACAAACACTACATACGCATCATTTCAATTCATTAGTCACTAACCGTCAATCAGTAAGAGAATGATTTCCCAAATATTAACCCCGAAGGCCGAAACCAACATCAGATCAACACCCAAGAAACCATTCGACTTAGCCAACCTTCAGTTAGTTTCTAAATTTCACATCCATATCGTTTATAATATTTTATAACGATTTATCGCTATTTTTATTTATTTTAAAATAGCCAATTTATTCAAAACGACGCTTCGGGCCATAATGCGGCCGTGGCGCTGTTTTTCTTCAGATTTGATTTACACATATCTGAAAATCTAACCATTGGATCTTCACAAAATTTACATCATTAGAATGATCTTTTCAAAACGAATCCAACGGTTCCAGTTTTGGGAAAATCCGACGGTCGGATCTCCCGGTATAATCGTTTGAAGTTTCGATTTCAAAATACGAACTGCAGCGTCGTTATTCGATTAAATATAATTATATATATATATAAATATAATCGATTCTGGCGCTGTTTTTCTTCATATTTGATTTACACATATTAGAAAATATAACCGTTGGATTTTTACAAAGTTGGTGCAGTTGGAAAGATATTTCCAAAGCGAACCCAACGGTTGCGGTTTCGGGAAAATCCGATGGCCGGATCTCCCGCACTAATCGTTCGAAATCACGGTTTCAAAATACGAACTGCAGCTTCGTTATTCGATATATTTCAATTCTCTCTCTCTCTCTCTATATATATATATAATATCGATTCTTCGATTTCAAAACTATAGGATTTTCATACATTTGATAAAAATGATATTTTTATCTAAATGTCTTCTATTTCAACACTTCACTATTTTTAACAATTCATGTATATAGTAAAAATGTGATTTTAATTGTAAAACGATTTATTTCAAAACAAGACTATTTTATATAGTTAATATAGGTGATAAAAATAGGATTTTTATTATAAAACAATTTCTTTCAAAATATGAATACCATTCAACACATGAATTTCAAAATACGAACTGCAGCGTCGTTATTCGATTAAATATAATTATATTTATATATATATAATCTATTCTGGCGCTGTTTTTCTTCATATTTGATTTACACATATCTGAAAATCTAACCGTTGGATTTTTACAAAGTTGGTGTCGTTGGAAAGATATTTCCAAAGCGAACCCAACGGTTGCGGTTTCGGGAAAATCCGATGGTCGGATCTCCCGCACTAATCGTTTGAAATCACGGTTTCAAAATACGAACTACAGCTTCGTTATTCGATATATTTCAATTCTATATATATATATATATCGATTCTTCGATTTCAAAATTATAGGATTTTCATACATTTGATAAAAATGATATTTTTATCTAACTGTCTTCTATTTCAACACTTCACTATTTTTAACAATTCATGTATATAGTAAAAATGTGATTTTTATCATAAAACGATTTATTTCAAAACAAGACTATTTTATATAGTTAATATAGGTGATAAAAATAGGATTTTTATTATAAAACAATTTCTTTCAAAATATGAATACCATTCAACACATGAATTTCAATTCAACGAATGAATTTCGATTCAACACATGAAGGTTTTCTATAGTTTATACATATAGTTAAAAAGGTGATTTTTATATTTAAAACATGAATACCATTCAACACATGAATTTCAATTCAACGAATGAATTTCGATTCAACACATGAAGGTTTTCTATAGTTTATATATATAGTTAAAAAGGTGATTTTTATATTTAAAACACGAATACCATTCAACACATGAATTTCAATTCAACGAATGAATTTCGATTCAACACATGAAGGTTTTCTATAGTTTATACATATAGAGTAAAAATGTGATTTTTATCGTTAAAACAGTTTATTCTAAACACAAATACCATTCAACACATGAATATGATTCAACGAATGAATTTTGATTCAACACATGAAGGTTTTCTATTCAATAGACGAATATAATTTCAACACAGGAAAATAATTCTAACACATGAATATTATTCAAAATTTCGGCAGCATAACGGCAGGGTAGTTAAAACCGGGACCGTCTCTAGTACGGCTCCTCGCTCTACCTTAAAGCCTCGCAGCTTTTGACAAAGGGGAATCATGCATCTAGTTCGCACGCAGGCGGCATGTATATTTTTTTCATTTCCACAAACTAATCCTATGTGGTTTCAACCAAATATTTCTCAACCACAAACGGGTATTTTTCAACCACAATCAATCAATTTCAACCACAAACAATTTCAATCAACCAATCGCTATCAATCAATTTTCACACCAATCACAACCAATAAATATCGTCCATGGTTTGTGGACGAGGGGCGTGTATATATATATAGCATTTCACTTCTATTTCAACACATACATAATTTTTACAACGCATATACAACTTATACATCGAACGTACAACTTATACAACGCTTATACAAGAGGTGTACAACGCTTATATAACTCATACATCGATTATATAATTTATACATCATCGTTTTCCATATCGTTTATAAATTAGAAATCTCACATTGGGTTCCACTCCACCAAAAATAGCAGAAGGCTCAGAAAAATATGCGGTCTCTTCTAGAATGTAGAAGACGTCCACACGGTCACGATGTTTCCTGTTTCATCGAATTTCGTCAATACACGAAAAAGATATGATTTTTCAAAGTTTGCAACGGTTTAAAGGTGTTAAAATGGTTGAAAATAAACATAGCCGTTACCTCAGTAAACTGCTCGAAACTAGGTTTCGATTTCTCTCTCAATCTGAAGCACGATACACCGATCAGCCTAAGCGACGTCGATGAGCTTGGAGAGGCGCAGGGGTACCCTGAACGACGGCGAACTCGAACCCCTGGCGATGGCGGAAACTGGCGACGAACGGCGGGATTTCCCAAGGGTGATTCGAACGATTTTCTCAACGAAACTTAGCAAACTTTATATGGATTTGAAGATGGAGGTGAGGTCTTCAAAATCCTCCACAGGACCATGGGTTTTTATTGAGTGGATTGGACAGAAAATGGCTGGGAACGATGGAGCATTAGCCATTGTCGACGAGAGCTGGTATCGGGGGTTTTTTGGTTTTTTTATTTTAAAATATATAATGAGAGAATTATTTGATTGGCCCATGACTTTATTAAATTTTAAAATAGAGTTTTCTAGTGCTAACACCAATTCAAACCCAACGACTGTCGCTCCTAGCTAAATACCCCCATCCCGGACACAATGAGATATGTTTCATAGGCCAATTCGACTGTTACAGTCAGTTATTCTTCAAAGTAAATATAAAACATTCAATTTTAGATTTGAACGTACATTTTAATTTGCCGGGCCCACATACTGATTCTAAAAATTCCCCAAAAGTAAATCTAGCTATGTTTTGACGATACGATCCCAACAAAACTAGTTTCGTCGAATTCTGAGACCGTTTGAAAAATGGCCCGTTTCTGGTCGATCCAATTTAACTGTAATTGACCAAAACACGTTTTCCTTTGCCACGCTCACGTACTAGCTTCAAAAATTATGAAATTTGAAACCTAGCAATAACTTCACATCTCGGATCCAACAAAAGTGGTTTCGTCGAATTCCGAGGTCGTTTGCAAAATGGCCAATTTCACGGGCTATATAAATTCCATAGCGACCTTTCTGAAAATTCATTTGGCCATAACTTTTGCTTCCCGCTATGAAACTTCAATTTTTCAGATTCTTTAGAAAGGTATTCACTAACAGATTTAAATATTTTTGGTTTCACTCAAATCCGTTTTGTTTTGCACCCGGTACAGTCAGTCGAAGTTTGAATTCAAATTTTGAAACTACCGCGCCATTTCAGGCCTTGTTTATAATTCAAAGTAATTATATTTATTTTCAAACGTAGATTAAAACTCACTTTTCATTGCTATTATTTAAAATATTTAAAATCCACTATTTTAGCCAATTTAAAATTTTTAAATTGGTTCAGATTTTCCGGGTCGTTACAATCTCCCCCACTTAAAACTTTTCGTCCCCGAAAAGGAACAAAGTCGAAAGTGGTTTGATTAATCAACTCTACGTTCAATCTGGCTTCCATTCTCCAACTTTTCAGTTCCTGAGAATTTTCAAATTCTTCAAAAATTTGGCTAACACACGGAATTTTCGAAAAACATCGCCATAACCTCCTTTGTACGGGGAGAGGTTTGGAAATTTATTGGGCCGTATTAGGTACCCAATAAATCCTAATAAGCATACACATATTTATAGTGATATATTCTGGTGTTTACAGGGGAGCGTATATAGATAATAACTCCAGAGAATAAATTCTCGTCACCCTGTCAAAGCCTGAGGGAGTGTGTATTTTAATTGCTCCAGAGGATAAATCCTCGTCACCTCGTCCCATGTGGGAAATAAATAATCCATGTGATGTATCTAATAACTAGAGAGACGTGATTATTGTCAACTCCAGACCCGTGTGGGGGTTTTTATTAATCTGGCAATTTTATCGTTACAATTTAAATAGTCCATATCAGTCATCAGTTCAACCTGAAAAATATAGTCATCGCCATACAAGCCTCTCGCTCGTATGGTAAATCTTCCACCTCGTCACACAAGCTCCAAATGCTTATGTGGTATATGATGAAGTATGCCTATCTTCAGAAATATGCCATGTAATGTAGTTCAAAATTAATTGTTACTATCCTATGGCGACGTTTATTATTACACGCAGAATAACCAGCACTCCGCATCCAATGGCCTTCACAGGAGTTGATATAATAATATTTCGCATCCAACTCATTAAGGTTTACCTATTTGTCGGGCACGCAAATAAAATCTTTACTCAACAGCTATCCATTTACCTGTTCAAACATATATAATGCACATGTATATATTTCTATCTATTTTCTAATCAGTTCAATGTGTGATTTAAATAAATCCTACCATTATTCTCTTATTGATTAAATTAACTATCGTTTTAATAATTCAATTAATCAAATTTTCAATCACACAACACAAACAACAATCAAATTGTTCTTAACTTTTCATAAAATATACTAATCAATTTCTATACTCTTTTAAAATCATTCAGACTATGGAATTAAAAGTGCACATCCATGGAAAGAAAATTACAACAGAGTAGAGAACTAATCGGTAATGCAAAGTATGGTAATTATACCTTGCACCGGAGTCAATCAGAGATATCCACTCGGCATCTAGGATAGGCTTTCTGAATGCTCTCCTCAGTTTCTCAAGTACAATCTCGCGGATCTCCACTCCATTGCACTTTCACCAAGTAAACTTTCTTGTTCCTCAGCTCTTTGGTTTCTTTGCCAATGATCTTTAGCGGCTCTCTTCTCACAGCTAATTCTGGAGTAATTTCAATATCCTGTTGAGCTGCTTCCACGATCAAGTCTGGATCATGAACGTGCTTTCGAAGTTGAGATATGTGAAATACATCATGCACTCCAGGCAACCAATCAGGCAATTTAACTCTATAAGCGAGCGTTCCGATCCGTTCAAGAATAGGAAACGGACCAATGAATTTGGGCGCCAACTTCCCAGTTTTACCGAACCGGATAACTCCTCTCATCGGCGATACTTTCAAATATACATAGTCGCCAACAGTAAATGATATATCTCTTCTTCTCCTATCGGCAAGCTCTTTTGTCAGCTTTGAGCAGCGAGTAATCGTTTCTTAATGAAATCGACCTTGTCGGCAGCTTCTCGGATCATATCAGGCCCTAACACAAGTCTATTACCGGGTTCGACCCAACAAGCAGGAGATCGGCATGGTCTACCATACAATGCTTCGAATGGTGACATTGTCAGGCTCGCCTGGTAGCTGTTGTTATAAGAGAATTCAGCCAAATGCAGATGGTCTTCCCATGATCCACCGAAATCTAGAACACAAGCTTGCAATAGATCTTCTAGTATACGGTTCACCCTCTCAGTTTGACCATCTGTCTGAGGATGATAAGCGGTGATTAGATTCAGCTTTGTTCCCAGTTCTACTTGAAACGCCTCCCAGAATTTACTAGTAAATATCGGGTCTCAATCACTGACTATACTGAGCGGCACTCCATGTAGTCTAACAATTTCCTTGAAGTATATCTGCGCCAAACTCTGAGCAGTTCTGTTTGATCTGACAGGTATGAAATGGGCGGTCTTCGTGAAGCGATCTACGATCACCCAAATACTGTCATTTCCTTTTCTGGTTCTGGGCAAACCATCTATGAAGTCCATGGAAATATGTTCCCACTTCCAACATGGAACGTCTAGCGGTTGTAACAATCCAGCCAGTTTCTGTTGGTCGCTTTTGACTAGCTGGCAAGTAGGGCATCGACTAACATATAAAGAAATGTCCCTCTTCATCGACTTCCACCAGAAAGTGCGTTTGATGGCATTATACATTTTGCTTACTCCCGAATGGATACTAAGTTTTGACTTGTGGCATTCATCCAGTACTTCCTTTCGGAGCTCAGCAATGTTAGGAACACAAATTCGACCTTTCAGCCTTAGAATCCCCTCTTTATCAACTTGAAAACTCGAGGGTTCGCCTTATTGAATTATCTCTCTGATCTTCTGAATGAAGTGATCATCCTTCTAAAGAGCAGATATTTTATCTGTCAATGAAGTCGTGATAATAAAACTGGCGATCATTTCATTCTTTCGTCTTAACGCATCGGCCATGACATTGGCTTTCCCTGGAGTGTATATAATCTCAAAATCATATGCTGCAATGAACTCTAGCCAACGTTGTTGCCTCAGATTCAAATCTTTCTGGGTGAACAGATACTTTAACGACAGGTGATCTGTAAACAGTTCAAATCTCTCACCCATAAGATAGTGTCTCCAGATTTTCAAGGCTAATACTATAGCCAATAACTCAAGATCATGAGTTACGTAGTTTTTCTCATGCGGCTTCAGCTGATGGCTGGCATAAGCAATCACTTGACCTCTTTGCATTAACACTGCGCTAAGGCCTTCTCTAGAAGCATCTGTCCAGACTTTCAAATCCTGATTGCCATCGATGATGGTTAACACTGGAGCTGTCGTTAATCTTAACTTTAGCTCTTCAAAAGCCTCTTCACATTCTGGAGTCCATTTGAATTTTGAGTGCTTCTTTGTAAGCTTCGTTAAGTAACCAGATATCTTCGAAAAGTTTTTAACGAACTTCCGGTAATAACTAGCCAATCCGAGAAAACTGCGGACTTCTGTAGGAGTACTGGGCTGTTTCCAATTTTGAATAGCGGTGATTTTACTTGGACCCACCGCAATTCCTTCTTTTGATACGACGTGGCCCAGAAATTTCACTTCATCTTGCCAGAATATGCATTTGGACAGTTTGGCTTTCAATACATTCCTTCTCAGAATTTCTAGAACCTGTTCCAAATGCTTTTCATGTTCGGCTTTTGATTTAGAGAAGATTAGAATATCATCGATAAAAACCAAAACAAATTTATTCAGGACTCCTCTGAACACTCTATTCATCAAATCGACGAAGTATGCTGGAGCATTACATAAGCCGAACAGCATTACTAACCACTCATAGAATAAGTCTGGACCTCTGAATGCTGTCATAGGAACACACTCTTCGGCAATTCGAAGTTGATGGAAGCCTGTAGCTAGGTCCATCCTTGAAAATACTTGTGCTCCATTCAGACGATCCAATAAATCATCGATTCGCGGCAATGGATATTTATTCTTTATTGTCTGCTTGTTCAAATCACGATAATCCACATATAACCGTAGAGTACCGTCAGATTTTGGGACAAACACCACCGCTGCACCCCAATCAGAGAAACTAGGCCTGATCAGACCCTTCCATACTAGTTGTCATGTTTGATTGTCAAGTTCTTCTTTCTCTTTCAAGGACATTATTCGAATAGCGTGAACTACCAGCCTTGCATCCGGAATCAAAGCGATCTTGAAATCAATTTCCCTCTGCGGAGGTAAGCGAACAACTTCTTCGAACACATCCGCATAGTTCTTGACGACAGGAATGTCTTTGATGAGGTCAGGAATATTCTCTGTGACTTCAGGGATATTTTCTATTTAAACAGGAGAAACATCCAAAGCTGCCCAGAAGTCTTTTCTATTAGCATTCTGACCTTCACAGGGAATGGTTATATAATCACCTGATTTAATCTTCGCCTTAATGACTCTGTCGGCGCATTTAACCTCTGCTTCATATTTGGTTAGCCAATCCAATCCCAGAATAAGATCGAATTCAGTAAAATTCATGATGATAGAGATGGTAGGGAACTTATAACAGGAGAAAGAGACAGGCACTGCGCAAATCTAGCTAAGATCGAGAGAACCCCCAACCGGATTTTGAACAGTGATGGGTTCTTTGAGCTTCCTTAATTTCAAGTCCAACTTCTTGACCGCATTTTTGGCAATAAAGCTTCTTGACGCGCCTGTGTCTAACAATACTTTGACTGGAATGTTTTTGACCGTAAGCGTGCCTTCTAAAACATCAGATCTTCCCTTACTAGTTGAGGGTGCTGAAGTTTCTGCCACTTCATTTACTTGAACCACATTGGTCTTTTTCAAAAGCCAGTAGTCTCTCTTTATATGACCAGCCTGATGACATAGATTGCACTCTCGATTCACTTGAAACCTGTTCTTGGATTTAGATTCATCCTTTCTTCGTTTGTTCGAAGCTTTACAACTTATCGCCAAATGCCCTTGCCTATTGCAGCTTGAGCATGTGGCAGTTATTACCGGTTCTTTCTCAGATCTAGTCCTTTTTCTCTTGGCACTGGGCTTCTTACTGACCTCAGGCTTATCAGTCACAGACTCCACTTTGTTACTCGAACTGACTTCCTCTTCGTTGCGCAACATACCTTTCTTTTGGAGATCTTCAGACTGATAAGCCATATAAATCATTTCTGAAAAAGGAAGCTTCACATTTCTCATCACACTATTCTGATATTTTCTTTGCAGGCCATGAATAAATCTCAGATTCTTCCTCTTTGGATCTTGAATCAGATGAGGAGCGAAGTGAGAAAGTTCGTTGAATTTCTTATGATATTCTGGAATGGTCATATCTCCTTGTATCAGATAAGAGAATTCATCACATAATCGCTCCGTTGCTTCGGGAGGAGTAAATCTTTCTAGGAAAATCACCTTGAATCTATCCCAGGTGATATCACCTTCTGGATTATCTTTAATAACTGAATCCCACCAAAACAAAGCTTCTTCTTTGAGTGCCCAAGACGCCAGTAATCTTTTTTGGTCATCTCTCAGCTTTAAACCCTCAAAGATTTTCTCTACAGAACGGATCCAAGCTTGTGTTTCCATAATGGACTCTTTGCCTAAGAATGGTGATCCACCCAGATTTCGAAATCTCATGAATAGAACTTCTATATCTGATTCTGGCTGTGGGAGCACAACTGGCTCATTACCTGGTCGAGCCATACGATTATTTCTTCTGTTCCTGTCACTCATTTTCTAGTGCGTCTGCAATTAGAAGACAAAGTGTCAGGTCAACAGAAAAGATATTTCAACATATAGAGACAAATACTTCAATGTAAATGTGTCTACTGGGGTGTATTTCATTCTGCTTTACTTATACTAGGATATTACTGATCCTACCTATATAGAGTTACCCATCCTAGAACACTACTGGTTCTATTTCTGACGAGTTCGTTCATATGTTATATTCCAGAATTAAGCTTAACCAAAGCTCTGATACCAAATGAGACGACCCCAAACCCCGTACTGACGGTGGCAAGGGTAATCCTTGGAATATAACACAGAAACAGATAATAGCATAACATAAATAAATAAATAAATACATCAGATAATGTACAAATAATACACTGAATAATTGTAATCACTAGAGTTACACAGTATACAGGATCATACTTAATACAAATATAGTTCAGCTATACATAAATGTCTACAGTGGAAACAAACATAATATGTACAATAGGAGCTGAACAGCATAAAAAGAGATAAATGATAGAATCCATCTTCAGATCCAGCTATCCGAATAAAGCCAGTCAAACCTGAATACAAGGCTGCCCGTGTAGAAAAAGGGGCACCCGAGTTTGAAAGTGAAACAAACTACGAGTCAGTCATGGGACTGGTATGAAAAATCCACTCAACACATTTATAATATGGCTAATCACAGGACCACGCCACTTTCGTGGAACGGGTTTACTCCATTGGATTGCCAGTGCTATAAAACAAATCATTCTTTTAAACATCGCAATGCTTTTTATAAAAATGAAGCCATTATAAGACTCAGTTCCCATCACACAATGCAACGCAAACCGGAGGATAGAGTTTTACCTTATAATGGCCAAAATATGCTTGATGCGAATAAAACAAAAGCATTGATATTATTACTAGTGTTTATATGTTTCAAAAACAGTTTCAAATCATAACTATCAATCACAGACAGCATGGGTACCACATATCATGTCTCCATATGTATATACAATCAAAACTGCACGGTGTCGTATTTGGAAATTGGATTTCCGTCATGAACCAAGGCAAAAGATAGTCCTTACCGAATTCGAGACTGCCTAGTCCGAGTCTCAGGATCAGAACGCATCGACCCTTGGATCGTCAGGGCCGGTCCACACTGAGTGGATTAAAATGCCTGAACACTACGTTTCCCCGCCCTTTGGGGCGTAAGTGAGCCAATGAATGACTCCATCGGTCTCGGATCGACCGATATATCTGAGGCGCCTCGCAACAGAAACAACCACATAAGTCAAACTCGCCAGGGCGTGTAAAACCACTGACTCCACTTCTAGCTAGGAAGAAACGCATGTCCCCCATGAGGTCCTCTCCCGTTTCTGGTTCATACCGGGGTGTGAGGTTCGCGAATTCACGTTATACACAAAGCTACGCCACACAGGCGGTGCTTTGATCATCACCACAAGACTTTTCTTTTCAATAGAAGCCTTGGTCACTGCATCTTAGCATGCCACACAGGCAATTCACGCCATTTAACTGATGGCTATCAATCACACAGAATAAATTCCAATGTCAGACACACCATCCAATTACAAGTCCGTTCTGGGTCTGAACGAAACCGGAGGTACTATATACCTCGCAAACCCATCGATCTCCACGTACGTCTAGACGATCACCACTCATTATCCATATTTCGGGATGCCTCCCAATCAGGACATCAGTTACCATCCAAACGAGGTGAAGATTTTCGGTCTTCAACCACCGTCTTCATCTTCGATTTCTTATTGTCGATTCAGTTATTCAAAATGGGATAAACCCGGTCTTTCTGAGCAACTCGCGTATATAATAAACACGTGCTACACAAACACTACATACGCATCATTTCAATTCATTAGTCACTAACCGTCAATCAGTAAGAGAACGATTTCCCAAATATTAACCCCGAAGGCCGAAACCAACATCAGATCAACACCCAAGAAACCATTCGACTTAGCCAACCTTCAGTTAGTTTCTAAATTTCACATCCATATCGTTTATAATATTTTATAACGATTTATCGCTATTTTTATTTATTTTAAAATAGCCAATTTATTCAAAACGACGCTTTGGGCCATAATGCGGTCGTGGCGTTGTTTTTCTTCAGATTTGATTTACACATATCTGAAAATCTAACCGTTGGATCTTCACAAAATTTACATCATTAGAAAGATCTTTTCAAAACGAATCCAATGGTTCCAGTTTCGGGAAAATCCGACGGTCGGATCTCCCGGTATAATCGTTTGAAGTTTCGATTTCAAAATACGAACTGCAGCGTCGTTATTCGATTAAATATAATTATATATATATAAATATAATCGATTCTGGCGCTGTTTTTCTTCATATTTGATTTACACATATTAGAAAATATAACCGTTGGATTTTTACAAAGTTGGTGTAGTTGGAAAGATATTTCCAAAGCGAACCCAACGGTTGCGGTTTCGGGAAAATCCGATGGCCGGATCTCCCGCATTAATCGTTCGAAATCACGGTTTCAAAATACGAACTGCAGCTTCGTTATTCGATATATTTCAATTCTCTCTCTATATATATATATATATATATAATATCGATTCTTCGATTTCAAAACTATAGGATTTTCATACATTTGATAAAAATGATATTTTTATCTAAATGTCTTCTATTTCAACACTTCACTATTTTTAACAATTCATGTATATAGTAAAAATGTGATTTTTATTGTAAAATGATTTATTTCAAAACAAGACTATTTAGGTGATAAAAATAGGATTTTTATTATAAAACAATTTCTTTCAAAATATGAATACCATTCAACACATGAATTTCAATTCAACGAATTAATTTTGATTCAACACATGAAGATTTTCTATAGTTTATACATATAGTTAAAAAAGGTGATTTTTATATTTAAAACACGAATACCATTCAACACATGAATTTCAATTCAACGAATGAATTTCGATTCAACACATGAAGGTTTTCTATAGTTTATATATATAGTTAAAAAGGTGATTTTTATATTTAAAACACGAATACCATTCAACACATGAATTTCAATTCAACGAATGAATTTTGATTCAACACATGAAGGTTTTCTATAGTTTATACATATAGAGTAAAAATGTGATTTTTATCGTTAAAACAGTTTATTCTAAACACGAATACCATTCAACACATGAATATGATTCAACGAATGAATTTCGATTCAACACATGAAGGTTTTCTATTAAACAGACGAATATAATTTCAACACAGGAAAATAATTCTAACACATGAATATTATTCAAAATTTCGGCAGCAAAACGGCAGGGTAGTTAAAACCGGGACCGTCCCTAGTACGGCTCCTCGCTCTACCTTAAAGCCTCGCAGCTTTTGACAATGTGGAATCATGCATCTAGTTCGCACGCAGGAGGCATGTATATTTTTTTTCATTTCCACAAACTAATCCTATGTGGTTTCAACCAAATATTTCTCAACCACAAACGGGTAATTTTCAACCACAATCAATCAAATTCAACCACAAGCAATTTCAATCAACCATTCGCTATCAATCAATTTTCACACCAATCACAACAAATAAATATCGTCCATGGTTTGTGGAAGAGAGGCGTGTGTGTGTATATATATATATATATTTACATATAACATTTCACTTCTATTTCAACACATATATAATTTTTACAATTCATATATAACTTATACATCGAACGTACAACTTATACAACGCTTATACAATAGGTGTACAACGCTTATATAACTCATATGTCGATTATATAATTTATACATTGTCGTTTTCCATATCGTTTATAAATTAGAAATCTCACATTGGGTTCCACTCCACCAAAAATAGCAGATGGCTCAGAAAAATATGCGGTCTCTTCTAGAATGTAGAAGACGTCCACACGGTGACGATGTTTCCTGTTTCATCGAATTTCGTCAATATACGAAAAAGATATGATTTTTCAAAGTTTGCAACGGTTTAAAGGTGTTAAAACTGTTGAAAATAAACATAGCCGTTACCTCAGTAAACTGCTCGAAACTAGGTTTCGATTTCTCTCTCAATCCGAAGCATGATATGCCGATCAGCCTAAGCGACGTCGACGAGCTTGGAGAGGCGCAGTGCCGCCCTGAACGACGGCGAACTCGAACCCCTGGCGTTGGCGGAAACTGGCGATGAACGGCGGGATTTCCCAAGGGTGATTCGAATGATTTTCTCAACGAAACTTAGCAAACTTTATATGGATTTGTAGATGGAGGTGAGGTCTTCAAAATCCTCCACAAGACCACGGGTTTTTATTGAGAGGATTGGACAGAAAATTGCTGGGAAAGATGGAGCATTAGCCGTCGTCGACGAGAGCTGGTGTCGGGGGTTTTTTGGTTTTTTATTTTAAAATAAATTATGAGAGAATTATTTGATTGGCCCATGACTTTATTAAATTTTAAAATAGGGTTTTCTAGTGCTAACACCAATTCAAACCCAACGACTGTCGGTTCTAGCTAAATACCCCCATCCCGGACACAATGGGATATGTTTCATAGGCCAATTCGACTGTTACAGTCAGTTATTCTTCAAATTAAAATATAAAACATTCAATTTTAGATTTGAACGTACATTTTAATTTGCCGGGCCCACATATTGATTCTAAAAATTCCCCAAAAATAAATCTAGCTATGTTTTGACGATACCGTCCCAACAAAACTAGTTTCATCGAATTCTGAGACCGTTTGAAAAATGGCCCATTTCTGGTCGATCCAATTTAACTGTAATTGACCAAAACACGTTTTCCTTTGCCACGCTCACGTACTAGCTTCAAAAATTATGAAATTTGAAACATAGCAATAACTTCACATCCCGGATCCAACAAAAGTGGTTTCGTCGAATTCCGAGGTAGTCTGCAAAATGGCCAATTTCACGGGCTATATAAATTCCATAGCGACCTTTCTGAAAATTCATTTGGCCATAACTTTTGCTTCCCGCTATGAAACTTCGATTTTTCAGATTAGTTAGAAAGGTATTCACTAACAGATTTAAATATTTTTTGGTTTCACTCAAATCCGTTTTGTTTTGCACCCGGTACAGTCAGTCGAAGTTTGAATTCAAATTTTGAAACTACCGCGCCATTTCAGGCCTTGTTTATAATTCAAAGTAATTATATTTATTTTCAAACGTTGATTCAAACTCACTTTTCATTGCTATTATTTAAAATATTTATTTTAAATATTTAAAATCCACTATTTTAGCCAATTTAAAAATTTTAAATTGGTTCAGATTTTCCGGGTCGTTGTTGAATTAGATTTGTTAACGAAACAAAGTCATTATCTTTGTTGTTTTGTTGAAATAGAATAGTTAAATTAAAATATACATTTAGTGAAAATAGATTAGTTAAAGCAAACCTTATATTTTTGGTCAAATTATATATTTTTGTCAAGATAAGACTAGTCGAATCAAAATACACATTTTTGTTGAAAACAAAAATTACCTTCTATTAATTTGATTTGAATTAAGACAAAAAATTTCATTTTTGTTGAATGAAAAAGTCAAACACAAATAGTATTTTTGTGTAATAGGTTTGTCTTACCATAGAAATATCCATTTTGATAAAATAGAATTGTCAGCAAAATGGAACTCCTTATACATTTTGTTGAGATAGAATTTATATGCAAATAAAATAATCATCTTTATTTGCATGACATACGATAACATTTATATGCAAATATAAAAATCATTTTTTTATTTGCAAACTTACATTAGAATTTATATTCAAATATAATAATCATATTCTTTGTCTAAACATAGATTAGAATGTATAGGTGAGATAAAATGACATCCTTATATGTTAACGCATACATTAGAATTTGTATGCAATTTAAAATAAATATTTTTATGTGTTAGTTTATACATTGAAACATATACAAATGAGATTATTTCTTTTGCGTTGAGACTAATTACATACAAATTAAGTATAATGAAAATTATTCTTTTATTTGTCATCCACAATAATGTCATATAAATAAATTACATTCTAATAAATATTAGAAATGTATAAGGAAATTATGCGAGTCAAATATATTTTATTTCGACATTAGGAATAAAATATCATTTTTTTTGCGCATCATTATCAACATGTTGGTAGTATCAAAATTGGTTAAATTCATTAACCAATTATTTATTTATATGTACTGTTGTTGGCTGAAAAACCCACACGGGTATTGGGATGATAATTGACATGCACTAGTCCCAATATTTATTTGTATGTCAATCGATAGATTGACAGGCTGCGATGAGCGTTATTATTTCATTTTAATGCTCACACAGTTGTGAACTTCACTCTGGATGTTGAATGAATGGTTTGATGATTATTTATCAATTGTTGTCATTTACATACGATGTATGAAATCCATATAACCAAAGTTATATGGTAAATGATTGAGTCGCTTTCCGATTCAGAATATCTTTCATATAAAGAATATTTTTAAACAAAAATTTCTTTTAAATAAAGAATAAATCTTTCAACTAAGATTATTGGTATTTCAATTTATATTTATTTATTGGAAAATGATTTTGGGTTTATCGTGAACAATGTTTTTAAATGACATTGATTCTTTAACCCAATTAAAGATAAGATTTATTTCTTAAATTGGAATAATCGTAAAGTAATGATTTTGGATATTAAAACTGAATTGGAATTTTAATAAATCTTTGAAAATAATATTTAAGATTAAATTTAAAAGAATTTATCTTTGATAAAATTAATGGGAACCTTTCCCTAATAATAGGAATATTTTATTTAAAGAATATTCTGAATTGGAATGAGGCGCTGGATGTGTCTTTACAACACTTGATTTTTAATTATAAAAATACGCGAGTTATTCGAAAAGACCGGGTTTAACCCATTCTGAATAATTAATACGACAATTAAAAGTCAAAGACATTGAAAAAGGTGATTGAAGACCGGCGATCTTCACATCGAATGGATGTGTTACTACTGAGGCCCATGATAGGAGTATCTACCCTGAAGGGGCTTCGGTGGTAGTCGTCCGGACGTACGTGTTGACTGTCCGGATACGTGAGCACCTAGGTGACTCCGGATTCATTCAGACCCAGAACGGACTTGTAAATGGATGTGTGTCTGACATTGAATTTCATGCTGTGTAATTAAATTGATATATATTAATATATATCTGTGGTGGCGGAGGATTTATTCTCTTGCTTAACACCCTTCTTTGAGACGCACGAGCTCGAAGGTTATATGTTAGTAGTTATCGATCGCATGGTGTGATCTCTCAATGTGACAAGCCAAGATGCAATTGATCGGGGCTTTTGTTGAAAACGGAGCCCTGTGGATGATGATCAAAGCATAGACTATCTAGGCATAGCTTTGTGTATTTCGCTACCTCGCGAGCCTCACACCCCGGTAGAGTCAAAAACGGAGCAAGGGAACGCAGGGAGTGCACATGTTTCTTTCTAGATAGAAGTGGTGTTTGGGTTTAATACGGCCCGACATTTTAGTTATGTGGTTGATGGATTTTGAGGCGCCTCGGATATTTTTATTGGTAGCCAATGGCCAATTTATAGGTCCAATAGGATCGGGAAGTGTGTGTTTAGGAATTGCTAATCCAACCCATTGCACTATTGGGGGACCGGCCCTGCTGTATCCAAGGTTTCGCTAGTGTCTGAATCCTGAGACATTGCTAGAGTGTCTCGAATCGGTAAGGAGATCGTTCCTAGCCTTGACTCATGATGGAAACCCAAATTCCAATACGACATTACGGTTTTGATTGTATGCCTATATATGGCGGCATAGTAGGATGGGGTATTATGTCGTCTAGGATTAATACATTATGATTGAAATGTTTTTTTTAAAACATATATACACTAATAAAAATATTAAATCCGTTTTTATCGTATCAAGCATTTTTGACCATTATAAGGTAAAACTCTATCCTCCGACTTGCGTTGCATTGTGTGATGGGACCTGAGTCTTATAATGGTTTCATTTTTCTAAAAAGCATTTCGTTGTTTTAACGATTTACTTTATTTATGCACTGGCAATCCAATGGAGTAAACCCGTTCCGCGATAGCGGCGTGGTCCTGTGATTAGCCTCCTTGTTAGATAAGTTAAGTAAAGATTTCTCACACCAGTCCCATGACTGACCCGTAATTTGTTTCACTTTGCAAACTCGGGTGCCCTCTTTTCCACACGGGCAGTCAAGTAGCTTATTTTACAGATATACTGAGCAGGATTCTGGATCGAAGCTTAAAGCTGTGTCCAGAGCATTGATGGTATTCCGCTGTATCAGTTTATTTATTTCCGCTGCATTGTATTTAATCTTTTGTAATTTTATCTTCCGCTGTATTATTTTCAATGTACTCTGATATATATTATGTACTCTGATGTTATATTATCATGATGTAATAAAAGTCTGTTGTTATTGTTCTAATGTATTGTATTCCCAAAGTCAACGTATGCGGGTTTTGAACAATTTTAATCGATCTAGCAATCGATTAAGGTCGGGCAAAATGCAGGTCGTTACATTTTGAAACCAAGCATTTAGAATTAAATGGTAACTAATTACAATAACTTTCCAAATGAATTGTTTACAACAAGTTGTTTTATTCATACAAATATAAACTAGCGTTTTATATATTTGGTTGACACTATATTAAATTCATATTTGCACGTATAAATCCTTGTTCACTCATTTTTGTTAAATGTTATTAACATCTAAATTTGGAAATTAATTTCAACTAAACTTCCTTTATAGTCAATCGTTCTAATTTCCATTCTGTTACACTTTTTTTCATAACATCTTACAATTAGTGAATTCTAGTGCACATTCTACTTAAATTATACTTACCATCAATGTTACTACAAATCAAATAGTCCTTCAATAGCAATGTAAATTTATTTTTGTTTACATATAAACTCAAATACAATTGTTTAGCAAATTACAACAATTACATAGCAACATTTCGTTTATTTACATATGTCATTAACTTCATGCTAACATGATCTTTGTTCGTATTAAATTGCAATAAATTTATTGATTACCATTTTAATTCCCTAAATCCATATTACGTTCGTAAATTCTATTTACATGCCTAATTGGAATTCAAAATAACATAAAGAATCGGCTTGTTTTCAAAAAAAAATCAAATTCAAATAAATGGACTAATTCATTAAATACATTGTATTTAATTTAAACAAATCAATTTACATCAGTGTATATTCATCAAATCACTATTCTACATTTAATGTTTTATTTCGTATAAATGTCGTAATCAACTACATAAATTGTAACTTGTCCCAAATTAATTTCACTCTTTAATTAAAAGATAACATTTATCAACAAATGTCTTTTCTCAATTAATTAAATCCAAATCCTTACCAATGTATTACAATTTAAATTGATTCTTAAATATCACCTTTTTAATTTCCATAAATCACAATGTTTAAATTCCATTTGCCAAGTTTGATTATAATATATCAATCAATGGATTCAAATGAAACTGGTCATAACGTACAACTCTAAATATTCTTATTTCTCTTATATGCATATGAAACTAAATCAATGCATACTAATATATTTTCTTAACAATTCCAAGTTATGTCCCATATTTAAACTAAAATAAATACCATTCCCTTAATTTCTTATTTTTGTACCTTACGTCCTTTCACTACAAGAAAAGCTGTAAACAGCATCAGACTTTAGCATCGGAAATTTTCGTCGCTAATTAGCGACGAATTTTCGTGGAATTTGTAAGAGATAATATTTAGAATTTTCTATTTCTATTTGTTTTAGAATATTACCGTCATTTTTCATTATCCGTCGCTAAACCTTTACAAATTGCATCACTTTACCATCGGAAACTTTTCGCTGCTAATTTCCATTGCAAATGGAGATAGTTTACCGACAAAGATTTGTTGAAGCTATTCTGCTGTAGATTTCCGAGAGATTTGCAGGGGATAGTTATGTTATTTTTTTAAAAAAATGTTTTAATGTTATTTTTTATACTTATAGATATGATTTTGTATTGAATAATTATTTTTATTAAATTTTCAAAAAAAGTATTTTATTAATTAAAAATTAGTGTTAAATAGTTAATAATTAATAGTAAGTAATTGTTAATAAGGAAGTATACTACTTTCGTTCTAGCTTGGATGCTACCAAGATTAGGTCGGCGTGAACAAAATAAAGATCATACGTGAGAATAAAACAAATTTTTAAGTTCCATATGTAAAGTCAAAATAATAATTTATAATAAATAATTTTTGATAGTTAATCATTTTTTATAATTAATAATCATATTCAATAATAATAATGTATAAATAATAATATATAACTAATATTTAAAAATTGGGGGTGGCTATTTGGACGTAAAATTAGACACAAATAGAGAGACATAAATCCTTAATCGTTGGATCTTTTTAGAATATTACCATCGTTTTTCATTCTCATAGTTAAATTTTCTCTTATTTTCATTCAACCATTTAGAATTTTCATTACCTTCACCCTAAATTAAACAATTACAATAATACAAGATACACAGTGAACAGTAACAGCAGGTCGATTTGATGAGAGTTATGAATCTTAAGAAACAATCAGGAATAACTAAGTTTCCCTAGCTATTGCTTTGGTATTTAAAACGTTGTAAAAAGAGTACTTTACAACTTTTTTGCAAAAAAGTTGTATATAATATAAATTTACAACATTTCCATAGAAAATATTGCAATAGATAATTAAGAAATGATAAACAATACTGATTATTAAATAATAATAATAATTAATATTAAATAATTAAGAAATAATTATTAATAAAAAATTATTTTATAATACTATTAAATAACTAATTTTATTAGCTAACATTAAGAAGTAATATTTAATACTTGATACTCATAGTTGATATTTAAAGGTATTAATTAATAAATAAAATATTATATTAGTTACTTAATAATTAATATCAAATAATTTAAATTTAAATTAATAATTTTATTTAATATTCAATATTTTGTTAAAAATTTAAAATTTAAATTTTCTAAAATAAATTGGTCATAAATAATATTTAATAATTCAAGATGATAGTCTAGAATTAATAATTTATAAATGAAAACTTAGAAAAGTATCTATTTATAATTTGTAGCCAACGACTATTAATAAATGGTCCGCTCAAGTATCTCTGGAAATGACAATACACATTAAATAGTTTATTAAGTTACCCTGACTTGTATTCTCGTCCTCCCGCCTTGCAATGCATGAAAATTCTGGTTCCTTCCGCCTTGCAATAGATGAAAATTCTGCTGTTCCCTCCACTGTAGATTAATTTTTTTTTTTTAATTTCCACGCACCGCTTCATTTTCAAAAACCACTTTCCCAAATCTAACAGCAAACTTCCCCAAAACAACCCTAGTCTAATAAATTTCCGTTCGTCCATTCTTTTACTAAATCTAGGTTTTCCCTTGCTTTCTCAATCCTTTGTCAAGCTCCTCTCTATACTCGTGCTTTCATTTTTAGATCTAGTTCTAGATCCGATTTATCACTTACTGTTGTGGCTTCGGAGCTAGATAGGGATTGTTGCTATCGACTACACAAATAGGGAAAAGAATCGTGATTCCCAAATTGTTAGATCGCGAAACACGAACGAACGGGATGACTACAACTTCATCTAGGCGGCGAGTGAGCAGCGTCTCCATCTTCAAATGGTGGGCTCTCAGATCTTTATTCTCCACGATAGTCATGGCCATTGCAACAGCTTAAAAGAGAGCAAAATTTGTAGTCTGCAGTTCTTCAGTGGGACGATTCCGATTTCCCAATCTAATTGACAAGTTTCATGGGTTTGGGAAGGTAATGAACAATTTTGTTTATAGCTTTTGTTCTGTTTTTTATTTTAGCTGGGTTTCAGTTCATGCATTACTGGCTTGTTTTGGAAATGTACATGCTTACAGTGCTTCTAGTAATCAATTTTGATCATTCAGGGCTTGGACGGTTTTTGTTTTACTGCTCTTTTAGGTTGATGTTAGGTTATGTTGCTTCCTGTAGCCTGATTTGGTGATCTGCTTATGTGATGACCCCAAACTTCCGGAGACCGAAAGTAAGGATAATCATTTTGGAATACAACATATTTACAACAAAAACAAATCTCAGATAATTATCATAACACGTAAACCATTGCAGCGGGAATAAAATGTCATCAGTATCACAACAGAATCATCAGAGTATGCAGCTTACAGGATCCACTTAGCATAATAGAAGTCTTAACAAAAGAGAAACAAGTCTCAAATGAAAGGAAATAAGTTTCAAATCCCATTACATACATCAAAAGCAAAAGATAGAAAAATGTCTCAAAAGTAGAATAAAAGATGGAGAAAAGGTCTTCTTCTTCCTCCCAAAGCAAGCTCCAACCAGAAAGTATCACCTAGAAACCTATCAATTGGCTGCCCATGTGGAAAGAGGGCACCCGAGTTTGCAAAAGTGAAACAAACTACGAGTCAGTCATGGGACTGGTGTGAGAATTCTTAACTAAATTAACTATCAAGAAGGCGAATCTCAGGACCATGCCGCTAACGCGGAACGGGTTTACTCCATTGGATTGCCAGTGCAATATTTTATAAAGTTTATATAAAACAGTGAAATGACTTTTGAAAAAATGAAACCATCATAAGACTCAGATCCTATCACATAATGCAACGCACACAGGAGGATAGAGTTTTTCCCTTATGATGATCAAACATGCTTAATACGTGAAAAGTAATATTTTAATATTATCATTAGTGTTTAAACAGTATTAAAATACTTCAATATAAATATATCAATCCTAGACGGCATAGTGCCCCATCCTACTATGTCGACGTATATAAGTTTACAATCAAAACCGAAATGTCGTCGTATTGGGAATTGGTTTTCTATCATGAAATCGAGGCTAGGAATCGTCCTCTTCCGATTCGAGACACTCTAGCAAATGCCTCAGGATCCCCCGCAGTGAACCCTTGGATCTTCAGGGTTGGTCCCCACCTAACGGTAGTGGATTGGCAATTCCTGAACACACGCTTCCCGGTTCCTTTGAACCTATAGTATGACCACTTCCGGCCTATAAAAACCCGAGGTACCTCAATCCAAAATCCACATAAGTAAAATGCTGGGCCGTGTTAAAACCCAAATACCATTAGCTAGAAAGAAACGTGTGCACTCCCTGCAGTCCTAATCCCGTTTTTGACTCATACCAGGGTGTGAGGCTCGCGAAGTTACGTTATACACAAAGCTATGCCCAAACAGGCTATGCTTTGATCATCAGCCACAAGGCCTGCTTTTCAACAAAGCCTTGATCATTGCATCTTGGTGTGCCACGTTGACAACTCAACGCCATGCTATCGATAACTACTACTATGTATCCGGGTGTTAAGTAGAGAATAAATTCTCTACCACCAAACAGACATATATTAACAGAAATCGATTTAATTACATGAAGTGGATTTCAACATCAGACACGCAACCATTTACAAGTCCGTTCTGGGTCTGAACGAAACCGGAGACACCAAAGAGGTTCTCGCTAATCCGCACGATCAACACACACGTCCGGACAATTACTGCTTCAAACCAGTCCTGGGAGCAAGTCAGTCCAAGGTATCAGAAGTCATCGCCCATTCGATGTGAAGATCGCCGGTCTTCAACCATCGTCTTCTTACATCTTTGATTCAATCGCCGTTCAATTATTTGAAATGAGTTAAACTCGGCCTTTTCAAATAATTGTCGCATAATTATAGTTTAAAACATTTCATATATATTTATAACTATTTATCGCTATTTTTATTTATTAAAAATAGCTCGAAATAAATAAACGACGTTTCGGGTCAATGGGCGGCGCTGGCGCTGCTTTTACCAAAATTTGATTTACACATATCTTAAAATCTAACCGTCGGATTTTGATGAAATTTATATCGTTGGAAAGCTCTTCCCAAAGCGGTCCTAACGGTTCCAGTTTTGGGAAAATCCAACGGTTAGATCTTCCTATATATTCGTTTGAAGTTACGATTGTCAATACGCGAACTGCAGCGCTCGTTTCATTTAATTTTATATTTTATATTTATATATAATATATAAACCATTTGAGCGGTTTCCTTTATTAAAATCCATTCCTTTTATTCTATGAAAGAAATATTTTCGTCCGCCAATTCTAGTGCGACAAAGAAATGATGGTTTCAACAATGTATCATTTTATATCAAATAGACATGACATTTTTGTTCGCCAACTCTAATGCGACCAAAAATGATAACTCAACGATGTATATTTCTATATTCAACAAAAATGACATTTTTGTTCGCCAATTCTAATGCGACAAAAATGATGTTTCAACAATGTATAATTTCATTTTCAACAAAATGACATTTTTGTTCGCCAATTCTAATGCGGCCAAAAATGATATTTTAAAATGTAAAATTTCTATATTCAACAAAATGACATTTTTGTTCGCTAATTCTAATGCGACCAAAAATGATATTTTAAAATGTATAATTTCTATATTCAACGAAATGACATTTTTGTTCGCCAATTCTAATGCGACCAAAAATGATGTTTTAAAATGTATAATTTCTATATTCAACGAAATGACATTTTTGTTCGCCAATTCTAATGCGACAAAAATGATGTTTTAAAACGTAAAATTTCTATATTCAACAAAATGACATTTTTGTTCGCCAATTCTAATGCGACAAAAATGATAGTTTTAAAACGTAAAATTTCTATATTCAACAAAATGACATTTTTGTTCGCCAATTCTAATGCGACAAAAATGATAGTTTAAAATGTTTTAAAATGTATAACAAATAAAAATGTAAAGTCCCTTATTCTTTTTATTTACATATAAAATGTAAATCTCTTTTTATTCTTTCCTATTTACACTGAAAATGAAAACTTTTATTTTGTTTTCAAAAAAACAAAAGATCAAACTTTCTTTTATATTAGTTCTTGAAAAACAAAATTTTGTTAATCAAAACAAAAGACTAAAACTTTGTTTTATTCGTAAATCAAAAACAAAAGATTCAACTTTAATTTGTTTTCAAAAACAAAAGATTAGAACTTTATTTTGTTTTCAAAACACAAGATCAAAACTTAATTTTGTTTTCAAAACAAAAGATTAAAACTTACTTATATTTTATTTCAAATCAAAAGATCAAAACTTTTAAACAAAGATCCCAACTTTATTATATTTTATTTTCAAATCAAAGATCAATTTCAAGAGAAAGGAATAAAAATAAAATAAAAATAAAGGCGAGAACTTTATTATGATTACATCTGAATTTTACAGATCCAAACAGTCAAACTATAACATGGCATCACAACGAATAAAATTCAACAATACAACAATCACCACATAACAGATTAGAATAATATACAATGATTCAACTGATCAAATAGAATTAAAATAAATTATTTAATTTTTTAAATTCAGAATCTCACAGTCGCTGACGATTTTTAGCCAAAATTCAAACTGTCCAGAATCAACTCCAGTCAGTTTAGATGCGTAGATCTCAGTCACACGATTACAACTTCGCTGAAATCATCGAATTTCGAATTGAAATGAGTTAGATATGGTTAATCGAAGTTTTAAAATAATTTAAATTAATTAAATAATAAATTAATAAAGTAAATAACCTTCTTCTCCTTCTCTGTAACACGGCCGACAGTTTTCAATATTGGGTTCGAACTTAGGGTTGGATTTTTCTTCTAATTAGTTGCAGGGTTCGTTGATCGGAAGGGGGAACGTCGGAGCAAGTCGGACGACGCACCCGGGGGGGGGGGAGGGGGCGGGGTTGGTCGAGCTCAGTGGCGGCTAGGGGGGCCCACGGCGGACGAGACGCGGCGGTTTTGGGGGTCTGCTGCTCTGGCTTCGGGCGACAAGAAGATGATCCACCGGTATGGAATTAAAGAGAAAGGAAGGGGCTTTGATTTGTATGTGTGAGGGATTCTAATTCAAAGAGATGATGAAGAAATTAATGGAGGAAGGGGAAGCAAATTCGGCCATTGGTTAGAGGGGGGCGGCGGCAGGAGATAATGAATAGTAAATTAGGGTTTTGTCCTATTTTTATATTGATTTTTGTGTATTTTTACAAATAAATCCAAATCTTTCAAACCGTGTTGATTCCAGTCCAAACAAAGTTGACCCCAGCTAATAGCCCATATTCCAGACCCAATAGGACAGGTCCCGTCAGCCCAAACGGCTGTCTGTGGCCTGTACTATTTAATTTAATATTTAATTCCTTTATTAATTTAATTCGTCTGCATAAATAAATTCACCGAGGCCACAAACGGACTCATAAAAATCCAGAAAAAATATATTTGTCTATGTTATGACGATACGGTCCTAACAAAATTAATTTCGTCGAATTCTGACACTGTTTGAAAAATGGCTATTTTTCAGTCGATTAAATTTGACTATAATCGACCAAACACATTTTCCTTCACCATGCTCACATATTAATTCGAAAAATTCTAAAAATTGAAACCTAGCAATAATATGACATTCCGGTTCCAATGAAAGTGGTTTCGTCGAAAACAGAGATCGTTTGAAAATTGACTATTTTCACTGGCTTTAATATTATTTAAAAATGGAATTTTTAATTCCTGTCACATTTTTCCACCAAATAAATTTAAAATAAAATTTTTAAATTGGTTCGGATTTTCCGGGTCGTTACAATCTCCCCCACTTAAGAATTTTCGTCCTCGAAAAGGAAACAAAGTAAAGTAGGAACCAAGATGGAAAATGTAAATCGAGGAAAATGTACCTTAACACAAGAGTTATTCGGAGATATCCACTCTGCACTTGGGGTAAGCCTTTTTGATGCTATCCTCTATCTCCCAAGTACGGTCTCTAGGATCCCCACTCCATTGAACCTTGACTAGGTTGATCTTCTTATTCCTCAAGATTTTGGTTTCTTTGCCAATGATCTTAATCGGGTCCTTTCTCACTGTCAGGTTTGGAGCAATATCTAGGACCTGTTGGTTTAATTCATCCTCAATCAGATCTGGATCATGCACATGCTTGCAGAGTTGAGACACATGAAATACATCATGCACCCCTGGCAATGTGACGGCCCGCCCCGCACCAGCCTGCATTTCCTCCGAAAGTGCGCTGTACACATGCCCGACTAGCACGGGACGGTCGTCAGAAGAAAGGAAAGAAGGGAATTAAGTAATGAGGAACCTGTAGAATGTCTCACGGCGCATGGAATAAAATATAATAATAACATACTTGACATAAAACAGGTGAGACAGTGCATAAGCTGATAACTAAAACCAACATCAACATCAGAGCAGCGGAAATCCAAATACAGCTTATTACAACTTTCCAAATTTACTGTCTCTAAACAAAAGAAAACTGAAGTAGAAGATGCACTACTAATGCCCAAGCGGTGATCTTCCACAACACAGGGAGAATACTATATATATATATATATATATATATATATCATACGTGGAAGCCTCCTGCTCGTCTCCAGATCATCTACCCGTGCATCACCAGCTAACCTGTCTCTAGTCTGCTCGTGTGAGCACCCAGAGTAATAAGAAGAGACATAAAACTCTGGGTCAGACATAAAGCCTGGTATGAGCGATAAGCATCTAAACAGAACAATAACAGGTATACTAAACCATACCTGAACCTGGACCTGCAACCAAAGAGTTAGTACCACATACCGTACAATACTCTAAGGTGCCATAATAAATAGTGTAGAGAATACGGGGGGTGGGGTGTGTATGTCATAAGGGTAGCAAACAAATCAAGCATAACAACCATCCTCACGTCTCTCACTCAGTGCGTGAAGCATACAATGTCCACCACTGTCAATCACTAGACCCATTGAAGTAGTGACGGAGTTCAACTTGTACAACTACTGCTACTACCAAGCTTACCACATGGAGTCATGACCAAATCTTTAAAAATGACCCCACTTCATTGGTCTATAGCCCTTTAGTCGTACCTAGGCCACTGTGGCCCTGAATCCGTTCACGTACCTCCCATACATAGTGATCCAAAGTCATAGACATCGATAGCCCCTTGGCACACGTCCCGCAGCAAAGCCCAATCATGAAGCCCACTCATTGGTTCCCAACTGGATCCTGAGTCAAGGCTCCTCATTTGGACTTCCTTTGCATCTCGGGTTTTGATTGAATTGGAGTTGGTCTTCAGAAATTCATCGCGTAGTAGTAATAGCCCACGTATGGTTCGGTTCGGTGCTCCTCGTCTAGCTCGGTTCGGTTCGGTGTAACCTTCCAGCTCGGTTCGGTTCGGTGGTCCTAGTCCATGCCTGGATCAGTGCTTCATCCCTTCTCGGTTCGGTTCGGAAGTATAGTGCCCATCCTCTGTTCGGTTCGGTGGTTGCTCCCTTCTAAGTTCCCCGATCCGATCCTGTTCTTCTCCATTTGCCCGATCTGATCCCGCTCGCTTGCTTGCTCCGATCCGATCCGCTCCCTAGCTCCGATCCGATCCCGCTCCCTAGTCTATTCCGATCCGATCCTGCTCCATAGCTCCGATCCGATCCTCTGTCCAACTCCAACTCTAAGCAATGGCGTTCCTTCTTGCCAAACTTCTTTTGTGCCATATTCCAGTTCGGGTCGGATTCCTTGCCCAGCTCTCCGATCCGAGCCCATACCCGATCCGATCCGAAACCCTGCACAACTTTCTGCAATTTTTTCCAGCAACTTGTTTACGCCATTCGACGACGTTTTCGACAAATTTAACTATTCTAATCAATCACAAATTATTCCAAACAGTCATAGCAACATAGCAAACTAACCACAAACACCAAAACAATGAATTTTCATGTCAAAATGGATCAAATATACCCAAAACCCCATATTTTCCCTTAAGCATGTTTAAGCAAAACTAATCATACGGTTAACAAAACTTAACCAAATTAAACCAAATTTCTATCAAAGGCATAAAATATTATTTTCGAATTTATAGATATTTTTCCAGAATTTATTAGTGTGTAAATTCGCTAATCTTCACTAATTACCCTTAATTAACCGTAATTAGTGTCAAACAATGCTAATCACTCACCTTGGCCACAAATAAATTTCTCAGAACTGAAACCTTGCTGATTTGGGTGAATACTGATGTCTAACAGCAGCTCTAACCTTGCTTTCGTGTTTTCTCTCCTTAATTTGATGTAGATTATGCCAAAACTTGATTAGAAAGTGATTTGGGGATGTTTCTAGATGTTGGCAGCCATTGTTTGGGTTCAAGAATGAAATTGGCGGCTGAAAGAAATGTTTTCTAACCCTAATCAGCCCCTATACATCTCCAATCCCGAAATCCCCTTTGGGCCTAGCTGCTAATTACCCGGTTAAGCCCAATTAAGCTGTTTTTCACCATCTGAAACTTGTTTCAGCCATATCTCCCAAACGGTGAGTCCGTTTGGCTAATGTGACCACTCTACGGAATTGTAAGCCATCATCCGAAGCTAATGGAAGTGGTTTCAGGTCAAAATTCCTTTCCAGTCAAAAGTTATGGCCAAAACAGTGCCAACTAGGGGTAAAATGGTCATTTAAAAATCGACAAAAATCATGAACATGGGAAATGACCCCAATAGTCGTCTCCCAAAGTTACATGACCATACGACTTCGTATGTGAAAGAAATAAATATCCTACGATCCTATGATGCGTAGAATACGGGTCGTTACAGGCAACCAGTCGGGCAGCTGCACTCTATAAGCGAGAGTACCAATCCTTTCGAGAATAGGGAATGGACCAATGAATCTCGGTGCCAACTTTCCCGTCTTCCCAAAACGAATCAGGCCTCTCAAAGGAGAAACCTTCAAGTACACTCGATCACCCACAGAGAATTCAAGATTCCTTCTTCGCTGGTCTGCATAGCTCTTTTGTCGGCTCTGAGCAGTCAACAAGCACTTCTTAATCAAGTCAACCTTATATGATGCTTCTCGAACCATGTCGGGGCCCAAGTCTAGTCGATTGCCCGACTCCACCCAACATGCTGGAGATCTGCACGGCCTGCCGTATAATTCAAATGGTGACATCCCCAAGCTTGCTTGGTAGCTATTATTATAGGAGTATTCCACCAAGTGCAAGTGGTCCTCCCATGAACCACCATAGTCAAGAATGCAAGCATGCAATAAGTCTTCCAAAACACGATTCACCCTCTCAGTCTGGCCATCTGTCTGAGGGTGATAGGCAGAGCTCAGATTCAACTTGGTCCCAAGCTCTTCTTGAAAAGCTTCCCAGAATTTACTGGTAAATAATGGATCCCGATCACTGATAATGCTTTTGGGAACCCCATGCAGTCTGACTATCTCTTTAAGATAGAGCTGTGCTAAACTTCGAGCTGTTCTGTTGGACCGAACAGGGATGAAATGGGCAGATTTTGTTAAGCGGTCGACAATCACCCATATGCTATCGTTGCCCTTTCGGCTTCGAGGCAAGCCATCTATAAAGTCTATAGAAATTTCCTCCCATTTCCAACCAGAACTCCTAGCGGTTGCAACAAACCTGCCAGTTTCTGTTGATCACTTTTAACTTGTTGACAAGTGGGACATCTAGCAACATAAATAGAAATATCCCTCTTCATTGATTTCCACCAAAAGGTGCGCTTGAGATCATGGTACATTTTGTTAACACCTGGATGGATGCTGATTTTAGATTTGTGGCACTCATCCATCACTTCTCTTTTTAGCTCAGCAATGTCCGGCACACAAATTCGCCCTTGTAATCTAAGGGTCCCGTTATCGTCAATCTGGAAACTTGAGGCTTTGCCTTTATGAACTCGCTCACAAAGCTTCTGAATAAATTCATCATTCTTCTGAAGAGCAGAGACTTTATCAATCAAAGAAGGAGTGATAATGAGACTGGCGATATTGAGATTGTTGCATTCTGCGTTCTTTATACTGAGTGCATCGGCTACAACGTTTGCTTTTCCCGGAGTATATAGGATATCCAGGTCATATGATGCAAGAAATTCGACCCAGCGCTGCTGCCTCATATTCAAATCTTTTTGGGTAAAAAGGTGCTTCAAGGATTTGTGATCCGTGTAAATTTCAAACTTTTCACCCAAAAGATAATGCCTTCATATTTTAAGAGCAAACACAATGGCCATTAGTTCAAGGTCATGAGTGACATAATTCTTCTCATGCGGTTTCGGTTGGCGGCTAGCATATGCGACTACCCTGCCTCTTTGCATCAGCACCGCACCAATACCTTAAATAAATAAGGGATAATATGTTAAAATGAGATTTGTCATTAAAGGAAAAATGTTATCTCAGACATGTTAATTTATAAAGAAACAACCTTGCTTAGAGGCGTCGGTCCAGACCTTCAAATCCTGATTGCCATCAATGATGGTCAACACAAGAGCATTAGTCAACCTCTGCTTTAGCTCTTGGAAAGCTGTCTCGCATTCCGGTGTCCACTTGAATTTCGTATGCTTCTTGGTCAGGTTTGTCAATGGACAAGCTACCTTCGAAAAATCTTTGATAAATTTCCGATAATAGCCGGCCAGTCCCAAGAAACTTCTGACCTCTGTGGGAGTTCTAATCTACTTCCATTCTTGGATGGCTGAGATCTTTCCTGGATCTACTGAGATGCCTTCCTTTGATACAACATGGCCGAGAAATTTCACCTCCTCTTGCCGGAATATGCATTTAGAAAATTTTTCTTTCAGCACATTTCTTCGCAAAATCTCTATGACTTCTCTCAGATGTTGTTCGTGCTCAGCAGCGGATTTAGAAAAGATAAGAATGTCATCGATGAACACGAGCACAAATTTATTTAAAACATCTCTGAATACTCTATTCATCAAGTCGGCAAAATATGCTGGAGCATTACATAGACCGAAAGGCATTACTAGCCATTCATAAAAGATGTCTGGTCCTCTGAAAGCAGTTAAAGGCACACACTCCTCTGCAATGCGAAGTTGATGAAAGCCTGTAGCTAGGTCCATCCTAGAGAATACTCGTACCCCATGCAAGCAGTCAAGCAAGTCATCAATACGAGGCAGTGGGTATTTGTTCTTCAGAGTTTGTTTGTTGAGATCACGGTAGTCTACACATAGCCTGAGAGTATCATCTGATTTTGGGACGAACACCACTGCTGCTCCCCATTCCGAGAAGCTAGGCCTAATCATACCCTTCCACAAAAGCTGCTTGGTTTGATTTTTTAGCTCCTCTCTTTCTTTTGGCAACATTCTCCGAATGGGATGTACAACAGGCCTTGCATTCGGAGCTAAATCAATTCGGAAGTTGATTTCTCTATGCGGGGGTAGGCCCTCAACTTCTTTGAATATATCAGCGTAATCTTTGACGACAGGGATATCCTCAATAGAAGTAGGGGCAACTTTTAGAGAAGACCAGAATGTTTTCCTGTCGGTGGCTGAGCCATGGCACGGGATAGTAATATTTCCAAGCTTAGTCTTAACTTTAATGATCCTCTCCGCACAAATTAACTCAGCCTCATACTTTGTTAGCCAATCAATTCCCAGTATGACATCATAACCGGAGAACTTCATAACGATCAAGTCAAAGGGGACCTGGTAGCAAGAGTAAGAAACAGGTACTCTACAATACTGATCAAGAATAATAGAACCTCCTATCGGACTATTAGCTCTAATCAAATTTTTGAGTTTTCTCGGTTTCAATTCCAACTTTTTAATTGTATCATTAGAAATAAAGCTTCGCGTAGCACCAGTATCAAATAAAACAGTAATAGGGATGTTCTTAATATTAAGCGTACCTCCTAAGACATCGGGTTTATTTGGCCCCTCAGTCGAAGCTGGAGTGTCTGCTCCCTCATAAACATGTGCCACCTGAGCATTCCTTAGCAGTGGACAATTCGCCTTGATGTGCCCCTTTTGATGGCAATTGTAGCATTCCCTTTTGTCCTGCGAACTCTGGCCACGATTCTGAGGATTTTGACCACGATTTTGGGAACTCTGACCACGGTTCTGACTAGGGCCTGAATCATTTCTCTTGACCTTTTTAGGAGCTCTACACTCGTAATCGAAATGCCTAATCTTGCCGCAGTTATAGCAGGTCACCTTGCTCCTATCCCTCTTCTTCCGTTGGGGCTTAGCTGTAGAAGAATTGCTCGCCTCCTGTTTCTTGTTAGCCTATTCCTTTGGGTTGTTGCTTTGACCTTTCCCTCTATCCTGTGGTCCAGACTCGTCATTTTCCTCGTAGCGGCACGCCATCTCCACTACTTCATTGAAAGGAAGCTTAATATGGGCAGTGACTCGGTTCAAATATTTCTTGGACAGCCCCTTGATAAATTTCTTATTCTTCTCTACTGGATCTTGAATCAAACTAGGGGCATATCGTGAAAGCTCATCAAACTTCCTCACATACTCAGAAACGGTCATATTCCCTTGCTGTAAGTTAACGAACTGCTCGCGCAGACGCTCTCTAGCTTGTGGGGGTATATACTTCTCATTGCAAAGCTCCTTGAATCTGGCCCAAGACATATTGGCCACGTCATTGCAGATTTTAATTGTATCCCACCAATGCCCTGCTTCCTCCTTTAGTTGCCAAACTGCCAGATAACGCTTTCGCTGATCTTCCAGTTCCAAGCCTTCTAGGATCTTTTCGCAATCTTTAAGCCATGCTTCTGCCTGAATCACAGACTCCCGCCCTGTAAAAGGTACACCTCCAAGGTTCTTGAATTTCTTTGACATTCTCTCCAAATCGAAAGGCTGTGGAGGTGGAGGTGGTTCGACTACGACCTCTGAATTATGCTGCTCTTGAGTGATGGGTGTCTCGTCTCTAGCTTGCCCTCCAGCTCCTACTCGAGCTCCTCCTCTAGCCCCGCCTCGAGCTCCACCTCGGGCTCCGCCTCGGGCTGTTCTTGCTCTAGTATCCATTTAAATCAGTCTGTACCATCAAGTAAAGAGTCAGACCAACAAAAATGAGGATTTTCAAGAAAAGATAAGATAAGGACGAGATGAAAAGATGATGATGTAATGACTGGTAAATATGTGCTATTCTACTGTGCTCACTCTAGGACATTACTAGTCCTATCTCTAATGAGCTACTCGTCTTAGAATAATGTGGATTCTATCTAGACGAATTGTTCTAAATATGTTATATTCCGTAGCTAAGGTTAACCTTAGGCTCTGATACCAACTGTGATGACCCCAAACTTCCGAAGACCGAAAGTAATGATAATCATTTTGGAATACAACATATTTACAACAAAAACAGATCTCAGATAATTATCATAACACGTAAACCATTGCAGCGGGAATAAAATGTCATCAGTATCACAACAGAATCATCAGAGTATGCAGCTTACAGGATCCACTTAGCATAATAGAAGTCTTAACAAAAGAGAAACAAGTCTCAAATGAAAGGAAATAAGTTTCAAATCCCATTACATACATCAAAAGCAAAAGATAGAAAAATGTCTCAAAAGTAGAATAAAAGATGGAGAAAAGGACTTCTTCTTCTTCCTCCCAAAGCAAGCTCCAACCAGAAAGTATCACCTAGAAACCTGTCAATTGGCTGCCCGTGTGGAAAGAGGGCACCCGAGTTTGCAAAAGTGAAACAAACTACGAGTCAGTCATGGGACTGGTGTGAGAATTCTTAACTAAATTAACTATAAAGAAGGCGAATCTCAGGACCACGCCGCTAACGCGGAACGGGTTTACTCCATTGGATTGCCAGTGCAATATTTTATAAAGTTTACATAAAACAGCGAAATGACTTTTGAAAAAATGAAACCATCATAAGTATCAGATCCTATCACACAATGCAACGCACACAGGAGGATAGAGTTTTTCCCTTATGATGATAAAACATGCTTAATACGTGAAAAGTAATATTTTAATATTATCATTAGTGTTTAAGCAGTATTAAAATACTTCAATATAAATATATCAATCCTAGACGGCATAGTACCCCATCCTACTATGTCGACATATATAAGTTTACAATCAAAACCGAAATGTCGTCGTATTGGGAATTGGTTTTCTATCATGAAATCGAGGCTAGAAATCGTCCTCTTCCGATTCGAGACACTCTAGCAAATGCCTCAGGATCCCCCGCATTGAACCCTTGGATCTTCAGGGCCGGTCCCCACCTAACGGTAGTGGATTAGCAATTCCTGAACACACGCTTCCCGGTTCCTTTGAACCTAGAGTATGACCACTTCCGGCCTATAAAAACCCGAGGTACCTCAATCCAAAATCCACATAAGTAAAATGTCGGGCCGTGTTAAAACCCAAACACCACTAGCTAGAAAGAAACGTGTGCACTCCCTGCAGTCCTAATCCCGTTTTTGACTCATACCGGGGTGTGAGGCTCGCGAAGTTACGTTATACACAAAGCTATGCCCAAACAGGCTATGCTTTGATCATTAGCCACAAGGCCTGCTTTTCAACAAAGCCTTGATCATTGCATCTTGGTGTGCCACGTTGACAATTCAACGCCATGCTATCGATAACTACTACTATGTATCCGGGTGTAAAGTAGAGAATAAATTCTCTACCACCAAACAGACATATATTAACAGAAATCGATTTAATTACATGAAGTGGATTTCAACGTCAGACACGCAACCATTTACAAGTCCGTTCTGGGTCTGAACGAAACCGGAGACACCAAAGAGGTTCTCGCTAATCCGCATGATCAACACACACGTCCGGACAATTACTGCTTCAACCCAGTCCTGGGAGAAAGTCAGTCCAAGGTATCAAAAGTCATCGCCCATTCGATGTGAAGATCGCCGGTCTTCAACCATCGTCTTCTTACATCTTTGGTTCAATCGCCGTTCAATTATTTGAAATGATTTAAACTCGGCCTTTTCAAATAATTGTCGCATAATTATAGTTTAAAACATTTCATATATATTTATAACTATTTATCGCTATTTTTATTTATTAAAAATAGCTCGAAATAAATAAACGACGTTTCGGGTCAATGGGCGGCGCTGGCGCTGCTTTTACCAAAATTTGATTTACAAATATCTTAAAATCTAACCGTCGGATTTTGATGAAATTTATATCGTTGGAAAGCTCTTCCCAAAGCGGTCCTAACGGTTCCTGTTTTGGAAAAATCCAACGGTCGGATCTTCCTATATATTCGTTTGAAGTTATGATTGTCGATACGCGAACTGCAGCGCTCGTTTCATTTAATTTTATATTTTATATTTATATATAATATATAAACCATTTGAGCGATTTCCTTTATTAAAATCCATTCCTTTTATTCTATGAAAGAAATATTTTCGTCCACCAATTCTAGTGCGACAAAGAAATGATGGTTTCAACAATGTATCAATTTATATCAAATAGACATGACATTTTTGTTCGCCAACTCTAATGCGACCAAAAATTATAATTTAACGATGTATATTTCTATATTCAACAAAAATGACATTTTTGTTCGCCAATTCTAATGCGACAAAAATGATGTTTCAACAATGTATAATTTCATTTTCAACAAAATGACATTTTTTTTCGCCAATTCTAATGCGATCAAAAATGATATTTTAAAATGTAAAATTTCTATATTCAACAAAATGACATTTTTATTCGCCAATTCTAATGCGACCAAAAATGATATTTTAAAATGTATAATTTCTATATTCAACGAAATGAAATTTTTGTTCGCCAATTCTAATGCGACCAAAAATGATGTTTTAAAATGTATAATTTCTATATTCAACGAAATGACATTTTTGTTCGCCAATTCTAATGCGACAAAAATGATGTTTTAAAACGTAAAATTTCTATATTCAACAAAATGACATTTTTGTTCGCCAATTCTAATGCAACAAAAATGATAGTTTTAAAACGTAAAATTTCTATATTCAACAAAATGACATTTTTGTTCGCCAATTCTAATGCGACAAAAATGATAGTTTAAAATGTTTTAAAATGTATAACAAATAAAAATGTAAAGTCCCTTATTCTTTTTATTTACATATAAAATGTAAATCTCTTTTTATTCTTTCCTATTTACATTGAAAATGAAAACTTTTCTTTTATTTTGTTTTCAAAAAAACAAAAGATCAAACTTTCTTTTATATTTGTTCTTGAAAAACAAAATTTTGTTAATCAAAACAAAAGACTAAAACTTTGTTTTATTCGTAAATCAAAAACAAAAGATTCAACTTTAATTTGTTTTCAAAAACAAAAGATTAGAACTTTATTTTGTTTTCAAAACACAAGATCAAAACTTAATTTTGTTTTCAAAACAAAAGATTAAAACTTACTTATATTTTATTTCAAATCAAAAGATCAAAACTTTTAAACAAAGATCCCAACTTTAATTTATTTTATTTTCAAATCAAAGATCAATTTCAAGAGAAAGGAATAAAAATAAAAATAAAATAAAAATAAAGGCGAGAACTTTATTATGATTACATCTGAATTTTACAGATCCAAACAGTCAAACTATAACATGGCATCACAACGAATAAAATTCAACAATACAATAATCACCATATAACAGATCAGAATAATATACAATGATTCAACTGATCGAATAGAATTAAAATAAATTATTTAATTATTTAAATTTAGAATCTCACAGTCGTTGACGATTTTTGGCCAAAATTCAAACTGTCCAGAATCAACTCCAGTCAGTCTAGATGCGTAGATCTCAGTCATACGATTACAACGTCGCTGAAATCATCGAATTTCGAATTGAAATGAGTTAGATATGGTTAATCGAAGTTTTAAAATAACTTAAATTAATTAAATAATAAATTAATAAAGTAAATAACCTTCTTCTCCTTCTCTGTAACACGGCCGACAGTTTTCAATATTGGGTTCGAACTTAGGGTTGGATTTTTCTTCTAATTAGTTGCAGGGTTCGTCGATCGGAAGGGGGGACGTCGGAGCAGGTCGGAAGGCGCACGCGGGGGGAGGGGGGTTGGTCGAGCTCAGTGGCGGCTAGGGGGCCCCACGGCGGACGAGACGCGGCGGTTTTGGGGGTCTGCTGCTCTGGCTTCGGGCGACGAGAAGATGATCCACCCGTATGGAATTAAAGAGGAAGGAAGGGGCTTTGATTTGGTATGTGTGAGGGATTCTAATTCGAAGAGATGATGAAGAAATTAATGGAGGAAGGGGAAGCAAATTCGGCCATTGGTTAGAGGGGGGCGGCGGCAGGAGATAATGAATAGTAAATTAGGGTTTTGTCCTATTTTTATGTTGATTTTTGTGTATTTTTACAAATAAATCCAAATCTTTCAAACCGTGCTGATTCCAGTCCAAACAAAGTTGACCCTAGCTAATAGCCCATATTCCGGACCCAATGGGACAATTCCCGTCAGCCCAAACGGCTGTCTATGGCCTGTACTATTTAATTTAATATTTAATTCCTTTATTAATTTAATTCGTCTGCATAAATAAATTCACCGAGGCCACAAACGGACTCAGAAAAATCCAGAAAAAATATATTTGTCTATGTTATGATGATACGGTCCTAACAAAATTAATTTCGTCGAATTCTGACACTGTTTGAAAAATGGCCATTTTTCAGTCGATTAAATTTGACTATAATCGACCAAACACATTTTCCTTCGCCACGCTCACATATTAATTCGAAAAATTCTAAAAATTGAAACCTAGCAATAATATGACATTACGGTTCCAATGAAAGTGGTTTCATCGAAAACAGAGATCGTTTGAAAATTGACTATTTTCTCTGGCTTTAATATTATTTAAAAATGGAATTTTTAATTCCTGCCACATTTTTCCACCAAATAAATTTAAAAATAAAATTTTTAAATTGGTTCGGATTTTCCGGGTCGTTACAGTTTATAAGGTATGTTGGCTCTGGAAATATGCATTTTGCATGTTTTCAATTTAATATACCCTGAAGCGAACAACAAAACTGTGTGCTAGATGAATCAGTTAAGGTACAAATATTAGAAGTCAATACATGTTTGTTTACAAGTATCTCATAAAATTTCTGTTTTACAGGCCATTATTGGCCAATGTATGTGATTTTACGCTTTTAAATGCAGAATGTTTAGCGCACATCAAATAATGCTCTCGTTACCAATAGGCTGGTAAGACTACTATATCTTGTTTGAACCACACGAAAGCTTTATTTGATGAACTTGCTATATAATTACTTCTAAGTTAGAGCTTATGTGGCTTAATTGTTCCGTTGAATATAAACTCGATGAGTACATATATCATAATCGTTCCTACTGTTGACTTTGAATTTCAACGATTATTAATATATTATATATATTCGTTCTCCATTTTAATATTGTCTTCTGATGAATAGTCAACTACATCCCATCTAGATGGTTAAAATGAAGATCTTTCGTTATGGACGACTTGCCATATGATCTACATGTGGAGGGCACCATCACGGAAAGCAGGGATACGGGATATACAGAAGAAAACGAATGGTGGATTACAAAGCAGAGGGTTAATAATTGAATGGTGGAGATTGCTACCTCATTTTTTTCGATTGAACAGGTTTTCAATGTAGTAGCAATTAGCAAAGTTGATATTGGAAAGTGCTATAGATAGCTATGCGGAAGGTGCGAAAACGGGTTTAACGGTTGATTTAAGGGTATGGATTTGAAATGCTAGAACTATATTTTGGTTTGTAATTTTTAGTATTGTGTATGAAATATTATGGATGTATCATGTATTTTTGATGTAAGAATGTTTAGTATGTCTGTTATATAATGTAATGTTGAATGTTGATTATCAGATGAGTGATTAATATAATACATGGATTGTAAGATGTGTGTTGATATTAATTGTGTCGTATTTAAACTAGGACTGTGTATTGAATGGAACGCAAGTTACGTGTGTGATGAGTATGTATGTGTATGTGTGTGTACATATATATACAGAGACAGATCAGAAGGGGAATAGCAGCGGATTACCAACAAAAAACGGAAGGTTAAGTTTACCTTAATTTAATTTTCGTTGCTAATCCCTTGGTAATTAGTAAGGATTTACCAACGCCTTTTATATATAATATTTTATTATAAATTAATTATCCGTCGGTAAATAGTCGGTATATAAATTAAAATTAAATTAATAAATAAAATTTTATTTTTATTATAAAATTAGTAAAATGACGGAAAAATGTCGGAAAACTCATTCTAAATTCCGTCGCAAAATCTGACACAGATACCATCATGGTTTTTACCGACCACACCGTTATGTAGGAAATCCGTCGCTAAGGCCTATTTAGCGACAGATTAGAAGCGGATTTTTCCGTTGCTGTATGCAGTTTTTCTTGTAGTGTTTAAATTTCACAACACTAATCCTAAATAGATTGGCAAAATTTTAATTATCAAAATTTTAGGGTTCTTGCACTCTCCCCCACTCAAAAATTTTCGTCCCCGAGAATATATGAAGTAAGGAAGTTGTCCATTCATATATATTTTTAATAACAAAATTTAAATTTAATTTTGAGAATGTTAACTTTTATTGATTATTAATATAACATTCATATTAGGGGTGGTAATTAGACCCGACCCGATAGACCCGGACCTGACCCGACGGGTCTCGGGTCTAGGCGGGTCGGGTTTTGTCGGGTCTAAGCTGCACATTTCCAAAATCTGGACCCGACCCGAGCTTCGGGTCGGGTCGGTTCGGGTCCAGGTAACACTAAAATTACATAAATTTCAATGTTTTTTGGTCGGGTCTTTCGGGTCGGGTCTGGTCGGATTTTATCGGGTCTTTATTGTATTTTTCATCACCCAGACCCGACCCAAGACCCATCGGGTTCGGGTCTTTTCTGGTCGGGTCTGTTTGGGTTTTTGGTTCTTGGTTCTAATTGCCAGCCCTAATTCATATACTTGGCCATTATTATATATTCAATTTTATATGTATTTCTGAAAATCCTATCGACTTATTTTCCATATTAAACGAATATTTCATCGGAGTTATATTATTAATTCATTCGATTGCCTAATTTGTTTATTCATTTTCACTAATTTTCCAAAGTTAAATCAAGTTTAACAATTCATTTGCTATTTTTTCATTGTTTCAAGTTATGTAGCTTTATGCGATCGAATTAAATAACATTAACTAAGTTGATATCATTTATTGTAATAGCTTAAATTTCATTTTATATAACTAAAGTGTCAATTTCTGTACATTTTTTCATTAATACCTGCATAATTTTCAATTAAGATCATATTAGCATTTTAACTTTTTAAATATTTTGGTAAGTTATATTTATGCTTTAGAATGCAATTAAATATTATACAAGTATATGCTACTTAATTTATTATTATACCTATTATTGTTCTAGTTTATTATCCTCCATCTTTAAGTTTTGAAACTTCAATTTGTATTTTTTTTTCTTTATACCAAGGTTTCCATTTCTTGTTTCTCCATTTATTTGTTTCTATTAATTCAAGGTTTGTTTTACTTTCATTGCTTGAAAATCATTTATTAATAGAGAATATAAGAATTTCAAATTCTAGGTTTTATTTCAAATCAATTTTTGGAATAACATACACACACATACACACACACCCCAAATGACACTTTAAAGGACAAAATAAAAATTCATGCATATTACTAAAAATGTATAGAAGGCTATAATTAAGTGATTTGCCCCACTTAAACTTTCGAAAATACATGTAGATGATGCCTGCACTCATCACTGAATTTATTTTCCATTGTCCCATAGAGGAAATATAACACTTACATCGTTAAAGTATTTTGAAATAATTTCTAACAAAATACTACCATATAGTACTTATATCACAACCAATTTATTTTCAACATTTGTACATAAGATTCCAAAAGCACCAAAATCTAAATTCACAAATCTTAATTTGATTCATTTTATTTGCAAGTCCTATTTGTTATCAATCGTATTTATAAGATTTCATTTTTTATATAAAATCATCCAATATTCAAAAGCTAGAAATATTGGCTAATTAATAAACGATGAGAATCTAGTAGTATCATCTCCTAACAACCAACACAATCAAAATAAATAAAATTTCAAAATATACTTTTTATATATAAGAAAATATACTCCAAAACAATATTGTGTCCTTTGTCCCTTTCGAGTTTTTATAAATCCCCATCAACGCCATAGCGTCCCACATATCGACTAGAATTCATAAATACTCAACGGAACAAACTAATATAATATAAAACATTTTTATATCAAAATTACAAATGCGCTCTCTCATATACACTCAAACTCATTCTAGGGTATTGCTACCCTATCTCTAATGAGTTAATCCCAAGTAGAGCCAAGGTTTTCGCTAAACCAGAGCTCTAATACCAAATGTAACGACCTAGATTTTTGACCCTTCAAATTGACAATGATCAACACATGCTGACCCAAACAGGTCGCAAATGCAGGTGGTTATTGGAGAAAAGTAAAAGAAAGGAAGAAAAAGAAATAATCACAGATTCTCACAGCGGATGAATAAATATAATAACCCAATTAACAATTCAAAAGCGGTTGAAATATAAACATTTGACTATAATATACAATAATTATCAGAGTTACATAGACACAGATATATACAACAAGGCATCAAAAGCAAAGTGCAGCGGAAAAATCATATATATAATAGATGTATACCAAATCTTCGTCTTCGTTCTCCAAGGCAAGGTAATCTTCGCTAACTGCAACTTCTGCTAACCCGAGCATATTGCAAAAAAAAAAAAAAAAAAAAAAAAAACACAACAAACACTCGGATCAAAACTAAATCATTCTCATATTAGTCAAATTAAAATATGAAATAACATGAATGTTATGGGTGCAGTAATCTAAAGAAATGTTATGGAAAATTCACCTGACCCGCCACTAACGCGAAACGGGTTTACTTCATGTGAATTTCCGTACATAAAATTCGCAAATGGTTTTGGAAAAATGAAGCTATCATAAGCTCGTCCCACATCGCATAATGCAAGTGCACACCAAATGGGCGAGTTTTGTCTTATGATGACCAAAAATGCTTTCATACGTGAAAATCTTCTTTTAATACAAAAATTTGTGCATAGTGTTGAAAACCGTTTTGCAAATAAATATATTAATCTTAGCAAGCATAGTGGCTATGCCCACATACATAATTTACAAATAAAACAAAAGTCTCGTACTGGTTGTTGGGTTTTCCAATATGATGGTTCCTGACATGAAAGATCAATCGAGGACACGGAGCTAAGTATCTCCCGGTTAACATTCAGACACGGACACCGAATACAAAGCGCAAAGTATATATACCGGTTTTCATCCAAACATCGGACACCGTACACACTTTATTTTCCCCAGGTTTTGCAAATAGATCTACCGCCGAAACATTCGAGTTTCAATAGAGATTTGTATGTATACGACCAAAACACCAGTTTAACATCAATCTGGCATGTGAGGTTTGTCGAGGTCACGATATACACAAAGCTATGCTTTAATAAGCTAAGCTTTGATCATCACTAGTTCATTTCATAACTCGAGTATGTCACGTTGTCAATTCACGATGTGTCACTGATTTTTATCAATACACAACCTCTAAGTTCATATGTCTTAGAGACGAGAATAATTTATTGCCACAAATTTGATATATACTAACATAGATTAGTGCCACGCAGTCAATTTAAATGTCAGACACACAATCCGTACATGTCCGTTTTGAGTCTGAACGGAACAACAAATCCGAAAATATCTAAATATATTCAGATCTCATGCCATTTACAACTTTATATCGGGTGATCGGCCCCAACGAGACATCAGCAATCAATCCGAATAATTCGAAGATTCTCGGTCTTTACTTATCGCCTTCCAAGTCTTTGATTTCTTCATAATGTCGTATTATTACTTGGAAAGGTTTTTCGAACATATATTCGATCCCGGTCTTCCCAGGTAATAAGTGCATTTTTAAAACAATAGTTATGGATCATTTCGGATTTCCCATTTAAATCTCCTTCCAAATTTTTATTGATTCAATTATAATCAACGTTGGATTTATTCCAGTTTCCATAAACCCCGTTATCACTTTAACCCCTTTCGTGAAATTCAATATTCATTTTCAAGTCTTATATTTCAAAACATAATTCGTTTTATTCGTTATCATTTTCATAAGTTTGCAAAAATTACCAAATCTTAATTTGGTTTAGATTCCATTCCCGATAATTCAAACAATTCATATTTCAAAATAGAATATACTTCTCATATCAAATATCATAATCCTTTCAAACCAGTTATATTCAAAATATAATATTATTTCATATCGAGATATCATAATCATTTCAGAATCAATTCATATTAAAATTAGGGTGAAATTTCATATCAATATCATGATTATTTAATCATCAATTTTTTTCAAAGGAGAATATATTTTTATTTCAAATCTCAATCTGAATCAATGGTTTAAATCGGGAACAATTCCAATTTAGGTAGAAATTACAAATATTAAATTAACTTGAAAAATAGATGATTGTAAATAAAACCCTTTTCTTTGAAAAAATATATATTAAAATAATTAGAGTATAATAAATAATTTAAATAACTATATATATACATATATTAAAATTCTTTACTAAAATATTTTTTTGTATAATATAATATAATTTATTCAAAACTATATGTATATAGATAGTTAACAAATTTTGAACCATAATTATTCTTTCTTCAAATTTCAATAACTTGAGATTTATTTGATACCCGTAACATCTAAGGTGAACAATGGGGTTAATTGGCACAAATAAACATGCACATCATATACTGAATAACGGGAACAATTTACATTATATCCATTCAATAATCAGTACAAGGCACCCATCACAACCATTTCATCCAAACAACCAATATTATATTGTTTCACTAGTTAACAAATGTTGGGGTTTCAGACTAGCAATTTAATTTCGAATAAATATTTTAATGTCGATTCTAAATTAACACTGTAATTAATTTGTATGTCAATTTAAGCAACCATTGACAATCAATCACAACTAGACAATCCGGTTTATTTCATAATTTAATTTAATAGATATGGGAAAAATTCTGTTAATTGTGAGCGAGAAATTCACCTATCTTTTGTTCGAAGCCCGTAGAAAGGTTAAAATCCGACGGTCTTCAAATGCATCCAAACCAGTGTCATCTTATCAAAATTTCCATACATTCTAGCGAAAGAAACTTCTCTCACAATCAACAAAGTCGAACAGCGCACATCACTCATTTTTAACCATTTCTAGTCCGGTAGTGCATAACATGGCAACAGTTATTAATTTCACTCTTTAATTAAAAGATAACATATATCAACAAATGTCATTTCTTAATTAATTACATCCAAATCCTTACCAATGAATTACAGTTTAAATTGATACTTAAATCACACCTTTTTAATTGCCATAAATCACAATGTTAAATTCCATTTGCCAAGTTTGATTATAATATATTAATTAATGGATTCAAATGAAACTAGTCATAACTACAACTCTAAATATTCTTATTTCTATTATATACATATGAAACTAAATCAATGCATGCTAATATATTTTCTTAACAATTCCAAGTTATGTCCCATATTTAAACTAAAATAAATTTCCTTACCTTAATTTCTTATTTTTGAACCTTATGTCCTTTTAATTTCACAATACTAATCCTAAATAAATTTAGATTGACAAAATTTTGATTTTCAAAATTTTAGGATTGTTACACAACTCCCAAATCTACTTTCCCTCATGCAACAACTTTTGTCGTGCTCTCACCAAAAGGCAGACCACTTGTTGGTTGTAGATCAAAACTCGTTCAACGTGCTGGTGAGTTTTCATTTATAGTCTTAGCTTGTGGGTTAGTGTATTGTCTAGATTGGTTGGGTAGTGTCAACGAGTGTGTGTTTTAGGTCCTAGTGTTGGGTGGAGAGCGATTCGACTTGGGGAGTCGTGCTTCAGCGTGGTGGTTATGTTTTATTAGATCTATTCAAGTTCACGTGGTTTAGCCTGCCAGTATTGTGCTTCCTTGGTTGTTTGTCGATCTGGAGTTTGTGGTTTGTCAGAGTGCTTTTTGGTCATCTGTAGGAGCTTAATTTCGTGATACATGGTTCAGTTGTGTTAGATTTTAGGCAGTCTAAAGTGGAGGCTTTCCAAGTTGCTTAGTTCATCAACTCTGTTGGTATAATGTTGTTTAACTCTTGGGCGTGTGGAGATGATTTGTTGTGCTTTTGTTTGGTGTGCTTTTGTTTGAACTTAGGACTGCTTTGCAGCCTTCTGTTTGTCAAAGTGTATTATGAGTTTGTGATGTAATTTACCTATGTGTAAGTGTTATGTGTTTATTGCTTTCTAATCTACATGTATTTTACTGATTAAAACCCTGCGTGGTGCTTTTAATTGGCCTGTGATGGTAGTAGCTAAAGCCTGGTAGTATGTCTATAGCAGATTGGTAGTCTGCCTATCTTTTTTATTTTTTTGTACTCATTATTTGTTATAATGAGAAAAGTATTATGAATCACTTTATAAACCGATTGGCTTTGCCAAAAAATTATTAATTATTTAATAAAAATGTTTAGTTTGTGATTTTAAATAAATTTATAAATTTCATATAAATTCTGGAAAATATGGAATAGTTTCTAAATGGTATTTTATAATTTCTAAAGTATAATTTATGGAATTTTAAATGTAATAATAGTTACGGAAAATACAAAGTATAGATTTGGAACAAAATACATGAATTTGGATAATATAAAATGACACAAGAATAGTATTTGAATATAGAAAACTATGAAGTGGATGTAATGAGTAATATTTAATGTTATATACTATGTATTTAGTTTCAAAAGAAGGCAATAGTTTTTTTGGAGACTATCTATGATTATTAAATTAGCATTTGAATTTAAAACAAGTGAAAAATAATAATTATCAAAAAGCAAATTATGTGTTTGATTTTAATTAGTTATCTAAAAATTATAAAGCTACAAAAAATATAAAATACTTTCAGGATTGTTTTGTATAATGTTTTAAAGTAAATCTTTAAAATGCATATAATTATATTCATGCATGATTTTTAACTTTCCAAACTCTCATTTTGTATTTTCTGATTTCGACGATTCAAGTGAATCGCCATTGACATGGATTTGATAAATGATTTAACTTGATATGCTAATGACATCCTTGAAATGTTTTTGTTGTATTTAATTCTATATGATGGGATATCCGAACAAATAGATTTATAGTACCATGTGGTATGGGACTCTCGGCTATGTTTGTTCTTTAGCCTTGTTATATACGTTATAAGAAGGTTTAGTGTGATTTATAAGAAGTGAGTATACATTTGAGTAGCTTTAATGTCTCATATTTTTAACGATTTAATAGTTAATTTATTTAATTATTTGGATAAGTGATTTGGAAATTCTAAATGATTTGAATTAAATAATTTTGATTACTTAATTAATATTTTGAAATAGTCGAAAATAGTTGAATTTGCAATATTACGTAAATTGGATAATACAAAAGATTCAATCGAGTTTAGATTCAAATTATAATAACGAATTTATTAATTAAACAATGATTGAACGTATTAATTATATTATATAATTATAATCGAGCTCATGACGTCATGGTAGTTCATAATATTATATTTTCCACTTTAAATAGATATACAGGATAGCCGGGTTTCTTTAAAACAAGAAAGGTTCGAATCTATTGAACTATATTTTTCTAATCGAAGTGAAAAACGAGATTTCGTGTTATAGATTGCAAGTTATGTTCAAATCAAATTTTTTCAGAAAGTCGCAATGGAATCGTTTATTTTCTTTCAAGTAATTCCTCACTTCTAACTTCAAAATTTTCAACCACATTTCTAACCTTGTAACCAGTTTTTAAATCTTCTCTTTTTTCGTTCATCATTATATCTTTTGTAGATTTGTTCCCTCTTTATTCCATTTCTTCGAAAATATGCTCTTGCACCACCCAAAAAATCATATATATAGACCTAGTCCAAATTTCCATCTCTCCATCACTAACCCACATTATAAATCCATTGATATCTTCCAAACAATCACACATAAATTACCCATTGTACACCACAAACCATAATCAAACACGAAATCTTGCCATTCCAAACTTTTTATGTGTAGTTCTACTCAAAAGTGGGTATTCCTTATGGACTTAGATATCTATTTATATATAGTATATTTGGATTTCCAAAATAAAAATATGCTCACTCATTATCTATATAGGAATCCTAAACTTACACACTAATACCAGATGTAACAACCCAAATTTCAGCGGACCAGAATTTTTCCCAAAAATGTTAAGAACCCAAGTCTATTGAAACCTGAGTTGGTTTGTCTAGTATCCTGCAAAAGGTTAATGATAAAGTATATCGGTGCTCACAATGAAATATCTCACATCAGAATGAATAAAATATAATAGTAGGTAAATACTTTCCCTAATAATGACACCATCTAACAAGTGTCTTTAAGATGTAATCTCTGCCATCTGTCCAACCTATGAGTTTGTTATGAGTAGGGGATCAGAACAAAAGTTCAAGTGAATGGACAAATTATTTCTATAATAATACTACATATACCGTTCTATCACTGTTTTACCTTTATTAAGTTATTTTGGGTTTATCACACATTACACTTTCGATTTAACGTATAAATCGTACCCACCTACTCCCAAGTAGATTAATGTAACAACCCGTATTTTCAATAACCTGTTATAACGTAAATCGAGGCAGAATTTAATTTATAAATCTGAATCAAGGGAAACGGGCTATGCCATTTCGTTCGTCTCGGAAAAATACGCGAAATAGAGTCCGAGTTTTCGAAAATCGGAGTCCGTATGAAGAAGATATGGACGAACGAAGTTAGGCAGAAAAACCGAAAACAAGCCAGTTTGCACTGGCGCACTTGTGAAGTGCGCCAGCACAAAAATACACTGGCGCACTTGGGAAGTGCGCCCGTGTCGAGCCAGAAACCTGCACAGCTTTCTGGCTTGACCCTGGCTGGCTTGGTGCACCTGTTTTGGTTCTCTGGTCTGTTCTGCTGGCCTATGACGATTTTTGATGGTTTAGATCTAAACTAGGGTTAATCCTATGGCCTAAACTAACCTAAACTTCTATAAAAGGACCCCTAAACCTAGCCTAAATCATCATTATTCATTCATACAACTAAACTATGGCAAAATCAATCCTCTCATGGCCTCCACTCTCTTCATACAATTCCTAAATAAATTTCTATGAGATTTTCCATGCATACAAGTGTTTTCAAGCTTGTATGAGTGTCATTAGCTTGCATTCAAGTCAAGTTTCTATATTTGCATCATAAAGAAAGAGTTTTGATCATTTTGGCTCAAGGGTTTTTATGTTAGAGCTTGCATTTTGGGTCTATTTGATTGCATAAGGGCTTTGTCATATCTTTTGTGCCTTCATAAGTATTGTAAGCCCTATTCTACTTTCATACTTAAACTCTAAAGTTAAATGTTGTGATATGCAAGTTTATCAAGTTATGATATGCAAGTTTATATGCAAAGTTTGCCATGTTATGATATGCAAGTTTATCATGTTATGTTATGCAAGTTTGATATGCAAGTTATGTTATGCAAGTTTGATATGCAAGTTATGTTATGCAAGTTTGATATGCAAGTTTGTCATAAGATATGCAAGTTATGTTATGCAAGTTTGTCATATGATATGCAAGTTATGTTATGCAAGTTTGGGTTGATCCTTTTGTTCATGTTATCATGTTATGCAAGCTTATCTTGGGTTTATGAACATAAAGCTTCAAGCTTTATGCCAAAGGTTGCATTTTGGCAACATATAAGTTATCATATTCCTTATGATAACTTGCATGTGAGGCTAAATGCAAACTTATGGCCATGTCTACATGTCATTTAACACCATGTATCACCAATATGCCAAGTTTGGTTTTATGCATGCTTTTGAGGCCTAAAAATGTAATATGCAAGTATATGAACATATGTACATTTCATATGCCACCATGTTGAACTTGTGGCTTCAACACCTTTTATGTCATGATTATGCCAAGTTCCCTCTTTCTACCCTTTATGCGCTATTGCGATATGTAAGCGATGGGATTGCGTTTGGGGTTGGGTAAAAGTAAAAGACATAAAAACATAAGCTTGGGAATTTACCTATTAAGTTAGGTCTACCCATTGGGAATTTACCTATTAAGTTAGGTCTACCCAATTGCTTGAAAATTTGTAACATGTTTTGGAAACATGATGGACATGACACTTAGAAAAGATAAGTGTGACCAACTCGAGGTTGGGTTGAGTTTGTAGCGTAAACCTACCCGGAACCGACCGGCTTAACTAGTTGCTACAAACAATAGGACCCAATGTGAGAAGTTGGCCATGATTACCTTGAACCCGAGGTTAGACCAAGTTGTGGTGTAAAGCTACCCGGACCCGCCCGGCTTAACTAGTAACCACAACAAGGTCTAATGTGAGAGGTTAAGGCGCGTTAAATTAATTAATGCCTCGTGATTAGGGTTAAGTCATGGTCCACTTAATACTTAACCAATTTGGGCTTGGTAGATTAATCAGGGTTAAGTCGTGAACTCATCGTTACACTTAACCGAGTTAATCCATGATTAGCAAGGGGGTTAAACCGTACTTAACCCACTAGAAAATCCTAGCAATGGGGGCCCACTCCGTAGTAAATCCCCAAAAATTGGTATCACTAAGGCCCTAGGGACTAGGCTAGGGAGGGGGCACGATTACTGGGCTGGAGGTAAGCGACCAAATAAACGACGGTCGGGTGGTACGCCGATGTAGTTCCGGACGGACTATGGTCGTGCACGTAGTCCGTATTTGGAGAAGTCACCCATGGGTACCAGTAGATCGAGACTGTGCACTCATGTTTATGGTGTCCAGGGGTTGGCACCCTAGGGCTTGATACACCCGAAGGGTGGACCCGGCACAGTTCGACTACAATTATGTTTGGGCCGTATTGACACCAACACGTGACGAGTTAGGCTTAGGGAGCCGATCGACTAGACCGTTTGGTTGGACCTTGTGTTAGGGTCACTTCATGTTATTGGACCTCGTATGAGGGTCACTTCATGTTATTGGACCTCGTATGAGGGTCACTTCATGTTATTGGGCCAAAGCTTGGGCCAAGGGATCAGTACTTGTTTATTCAAGTCATGTTAGTTTGCTAGTACACCTGTGGTGCAAAAACCTTAATCCTGATTATGCGATGACACCTTTATCTACCTTGTTAGTTAATCATCATGCTAGTATATGGTTATCCTTATGTTCATCCCTGCTGCTCATGACAGTTAACTTTATCAGTTTACATTGATTGTAGTAGGGCTTACTCAGTCTTTTTGACTGACCTGTTTTCTTTCGCCTCTTTTCTTCCGTTTCCCCCCCCCCCCCCCCCCAGGTTCTCAGGGAGGGAATATTGGAGCTTAGCTGGATTTCTGATCGCTTGCTTGTGGGATTTTAGCTCATGTACGGTCTTGACATGAAGCTAGCTATGGTTATCACTTATTTTGGGGATAGTACTTATGTATTTCAGTTTTTCAGAAATGTTGTTTTTATCTAGACTTGTGTATTTGGAAAGTTAACGTTATGTTGTACCAGACTTGTTTTGAAATGGTTTAAAAATCTTCCGCTGTTTTATCTATGTTATTTACTCTGTTTACATATATACATATGTTCTTGTTCTGCCTTGATATATCATTATGCATGTTTACCTGGTTCAAACGCCCCTCCAAAGTCAGAGTGCTTGCAAGAGTCACCCTGGCGGAGGTGGGGTGTTACATTTGGTATCAGAGCATATGGTTTACGAGAAGGAACAAAAAGGTTTTTAGAAAACTTTTGGAAAACTATTTTCAAAACCAAGTATAAAGTATTTTCCAAAGAAAAGTCTAGTTTATTTTAAAGGCTATTCCCCAAAAAGCCATTAGCAAAATTCCTTCGTTTTTCTCCATTCTGAATCTATCTTTTTCTTCGTTTTCAGTATGGCCAATAACTTTTCCATTCCGGAGGGAGTACACGTACCTGTTTGGTATAGGAGACTTTTGGAGACTAGGGCGACCGAAGCCGGCCCCGCAGATGTCCCTCCTCCTCCTCCTCCAGTAGTTAATGTCCCTCTTCCTCCTTCCCCTCAACATCCACAAAAGGATTTCGCGGAGATTTGCAAAGACTTTAGGGCGATGGGTTGCAAGAATTTCTTTGGAACCGAGACTTATGTAGAGGCAAGGAATTGGTTGAAAGAAACCGAAGATCTTTTTGCCTTCTTGGATATAGATGACCGTAGGAAGGTTTTATTGGCAGTATGGTTGCTAAAGGAAGAAGCTGCACGTTGGTGGGTGGTCACCACCGCTACTAGGCCAATTGAGACTTGGGATGACTTTCGGGGAAAGTTTGGACTAAGGTTCCTATCACTGAAGCAAGGGGACATGACTTTTAGGGAATACATAGATAAGTTTAATCAACTGGCTCGGTTCGGTTTAGACTTGGTCAACACAGCTCAGAAGAAGGCCCTATACTTTGCTCTAGGATTAAACGAGCCATTACATGGTTTAGCCATGACTCATATACCCTTGGGGGCAACTTTCGAGAGTTTGGTGAATATGGCCCTACTCAATGAAGAGAATAGGAGTGACAAGAAAGAGATCAAGATGAAGGATACTCAAGCCAAGAAGACTGATTCCCGGTGGAAAGGAAATCAGGGTAATCCAAGTGGTCAGAGCAGTCAAGGCAATAAGAACAAGAACAAGAGTCAAGGCAACAAGGAGAAGTTTAAAGATAAGAAGGAAAAGAAGTGATTTACTTGTGGAAGCTCGACTCATCTAAACAAGGATTGCAGAAAAAGGAAGGGCACTTGCTTTAACTGTGGAGAAATGGGACACTTCACTAGGGATTGCCCGAAGAAGCAAGGGCAAGGCCAGGGTCAGACTCAGCGTGCTGGACCTTCAGGAGGGCAAGTTCATGCTCTCAATGCCGCTCCAGTTCCCGATCGAGGTAGTATTTCTGTTGGAAGTCTTGTTTACATTTCTGATTTTCCTGTTCGTACCTTGTTTGATTTTGGTGCATCGCATAGCTTTATCTCATCTGATCTTGTTGATAGTTTGCACCTAAGTACTAGTCTAGTTAATGATCCCGAGTGTGTTTCAAATCCAATTAGGGGTTCCGCCCATTTGTCTATGATCCGCGTGGATTTGAAAATTTCTATCTTGAGTGTAGAATTCTTGTGTGATGCTTATATTCTCGGTTTCATGGGGTATGGGTTGATTTTTGGGCATGGATGGGTTGTCCAGTTTTGGAGCCATCCTTGATTTTTGAGCATAGGGTTGAGAGGCTCATGACTCGCCTCGGTAATACCCTAAAAATTTCTAGTAACCATGACTCAATCTTTACAAGCCAGTTTTGAGATAGTCTACGAGAAGTCATGGGCAAGCGACTGAATCTAAGTACGGCCAATCATTCACAGGCGGATGGTCCATTTCGTTCAAGCATGAGTTATAGAAAATCACGTTAGTAAGAGCAATTGGCAACATGGATTGGTATTTTCAAGAAAAGTTCTGCTGCGTGGAATACTTTATGGTAAGTAACCGAGATCCAGGATTCACTAGTGAATTTTGGAGAGCTTGCATGAAACCATGAGGTCATAGTTATGTTTAAGCCAAGAATGATAGTAGAGTAAGTGAAAGAGGAAGACGAGAGGCGACAATGAAATGGGTTCCAACTCATATTTGGAAATAAGAGTTAAGAAGCTAAGAAATCATGAGGTAAAAGACGGTCAAAGCACAGTGGAGTTAAGCTCAAGGAAACGTGACTTAGAAGATTGAAGGCTAGATACGCGCATCATATCTCTTTCTAAGAGTATATCCTTGATCCTTGTTTTCCTACGGAACTTACTCGCATGTTATCTTTTTATGGATATCCTCTCGGTCCCATTTTCGGTCCTATTTCTGTCGGGAGGTATGACTTATTGGCTAGTAATACATGTTAGGGTTTGAAGGAGTCCGTTAGGTTGACTAAACCTTTTGGGCTTTTATAGGATTGGGGTTAGGAAGGGATTTCTTGTAATCCAAAAGGAGTATATCCTGCTTATCTTCCCGATCTCTTTGTAGCATATCTTTTGCTGTCCATGTTTGTCTTGATTATCTATTTTATCGTGTTAATCTTGTCATGAGAACCTTAGGTAGAAACCCTTTGGATGAAACATGTGTTTGAAACATGTTATGCTTGATGGTTGTAAGTGGTTGCAAGTGTTTGCAAGTGGTTACTCGTGGATGCATTATACACATTAGGCACTAGATCGGCTCACACACTCCTCATATTGCATATGCATGAGTGTTTACACTTATTCAGGGATGGAAATTTTTGTGTTATCACATGGATGTTGCATATGGATGTATGTTATGTGCACACATATAGATGTTATACATTATGTTAGGAATTGCATACATATGGATTCATTTCACTAACATAATTTGCATTGATGATATTTGCATTAGATAAGTACATATACACACACCTTTGCATATGTTCATACAACATTTAGAATCTTGTAAGGACAATGATTGCTCGTGGATGATGTTTTGAGTAGATGGATGTTGGATGGTAGGATACGTTCTTCCTAACTTGAAGATTTCGGGGACGAAATCCTTTAAGGAGGGGAGAATGTAACAACCCGTATTTTCAATAACCTGTTATAACGTAAATCGAGGCAGAATTTAATTTATAAATCTGAATCAAGGGAAACGGGCTATGCCATTGCGTTCGTCTCGGAAAAATACGCGAAATAGAGTCCGAGTTTTCGAAAATCGGAGTCCGTATGAAGAAGATATGGACGAACGAAGTTAGGCAGAAAAAACGAAAACAAGCCAGTTTGCACTGGCGCACTTGTGAAGTGCGCCAGCACAAAAATACACTGGCGCACTTGGGAAGTGCGCCCGTGTCGAGCCAGAAGCCTGCACAGCTTTCTGGCTTGACCCTGGCTGGCTTGGTGCACCTGTTTTGGTTCTCTGGTCTGTTCTGCTGGCCTATGACGATTTTTGATGGTTTAGATCTAAACTAGGGTTAATCCTATGGCCTAAACTAACCTAAACTTCTATAAAAGGACCCCTAAACCTAGCCTAAATCATCATTATTCATTCATACAACTAAACTATGGCAAAATCAATCCTCTCATGGCCTCCACTCTCTTCATACAATTCCTAAATAAATTTCTATGAGATTTTCCATGCATACAAGTGTTTTCAAGCTTGTATGAGTGTCATTAGCTTGCATTCAAGTCAAGTTTCTATATTTGCATCATAAAGAAAGAGTTTTGATCATTTTGGCTCAAGTGTTTTTATGTTAGAGCTTGCATTTTGGGTCTATTTGATTGCATAAGGGCTTTGTCATATCTTTTGTGCCTTCATAAGTATTGTAAGCCCTATTCTACTTTCATACTTAAACTCTAAAGTTAAATGTTGTGATATGCAAGTTTATCAAGTTATGATATGCAAGTTTATATGCAAAGTTTGCCATGTTATGATATGCAAGTTTATCATGTTATGTTATGCAAGTTTGATATGCAAGTTATGTTATGCAAGTTTGATATGCAAGTTATGTTATGCAAGTTTGATATGCAAGTTTGTCATAAGATATGCAAGTTATGTTATGCAAGTTTGTCATATGATATGCAAGTTATGTTATGCAAGTTTGGGTTGATCCTTTTGTTCATGTTATCATGTTATGCAAGCTTATCTTGGGTTTATGAACATAAAGCTTCAAGCTTTATGCCAAAGGTTGCATTTTGGCAACATATAAGTTATCATATCCCTTATGATAACTTGCATGTGAGGCTAAATGCGAACTTATGGCCATGTCTACATGTCATTTAACACCATGTATCACCAATATGCCAAGTTTGGTTTTATGCATGCTTTTGAGGCCTAAAAATGTAATATGCAAATATATGAACATATGTACATTTCATATGCCACCATGTTGAACTTGTGGCTTCAACACCTTTTATGTCATGATTATGCCAAGTTCCCTCTTTCTACCCTTTATGCGCTATTGCGATATGTAAGCGATGGGATTGCGTTTGGGGTTGGGTAAAAGTAAAAGACATAAAAACATAAGCTTGGGAATTTACCTATTAAGTTAGGTCTACCCATTGGGAATTTACCTATTAAGTTAGGTCTACCCAATTGCTTGAAAATTTGTAACATGTTTTGGAAACATGATGGACATGACACTTAGAAAAGATAAGTGTGACCAACTCGAGGTTGGGTTGAGTTTGTAGCGTAAACCTACCCGGAACCGACCGGCTTAACTAGTTGCTACAAACAATAGGACCCAATATGAGAAGTTGGCCATGATTACCTTGAACCCGAGGTTAGACCAAGTTGTGGTGTAAAGCTACCCGGACCCGCCCGGCTTAACTAGTAACCACAACAAGGTCTAATGTGAGAGGTTAAGGCGCATTAAATTAATTAATGCCTCGTGATTAGGGTTAAGTCATGGTCCACTTAATACTTAACCAATTTGGGCTTGGTAGATTAATCAGGGTTAAGTCGTGAACTCATCGTTACACTTAACCGAGTTAATCCATGATTAGCAAGGGGGTTAAACCGTACTTAACCCACTAGAAAATCCTAGCAATGGGGGCCCACTCCGCAGTAAATCCCCAAAAATTGGTATCACTAAGGCCCTAGGGACTAGGCTAGGGAGGGGGCACGATTACTGGGCTGGAGGTAAGCGACCAAATAAACGACGGCCGGGTGGTACGCCGATGTAGTTCCAGACGGACTATGGTCGTGCACGTAGTCCGTATTTGGAGAAGTCACCCATGGGTACCAGTAGATCGAGACTGTGCACTCATGTTTATGGTGTCCAGGGGTTGGCACCCTAGGGCTTGATACACCCGAAGGGTGGACCCGGCACAGTTCGACTACAATTATGTTTGGGCCGTATTGACACCAACACGTGACGAGTTAGGCTTAGGGAGCCGATCGACTAGACCGTTTGGTTGGACCTTGTGTTAGGGTCACTTCATGTTATTGGACCTCGTATGAGGGTCACTTCATGTTATTGGACCTCGTATGAGGGTCACTTCATGTTATTGGGCCAAAGCTTGGGCCAAGGGATCAGTACTTGTTTATTCAAGTCATGTTAGTTTGCTAGTACACCTGTGGTGCAAAAACCTTAATCCTGATTATGCGATGACACCTTTATCTACCTTGTTAGTTAATCATCATGCTAGTATATGGTTATCCTTATGTTCATCCCTGCTGCTCATGACAGTTAACTTTATCAGTTTACATTGATTGTAGTAGGGCTTACTCAGTCTTTTTGACTGACCTGTTTTCTTTCGCCTCTTTTCTTCCGTTTCCCCCCCCCCCCCAGGTTCTCAGGGAGGGAATATTCGAGCTTAGCTGGATTTCTGATCGCTTGCTTGTGGGATTTTAGCTCATGTACGGTCTTGACATGAAGCTAGCTATGGTTATCACTTATTTTGGGGATAGTACTTATGTATTTCAGTTTTTCAGAAATGTTGTTTTTATCTAGACTTGTGTATTTGGAAAGTTAACGTTATGTTGTACCAGACTTGTTTTGAAATGGTTTAAAAATCTTCCGCTGTTTTATCTATGTTATTTACTCTGTTTACATATATACATATGTTCTTGTTCTTCCTTGATATATCATTATGCATGTTTACCTAGTTCAAACGCCCCTCCAAAGTCAGAGTGCTTGCAAGAGTCACCCTGGCGGGGGTGGGGTGTTACAATTAACCTAATAAATCATATATATGTAGATATATACCCAATATATCGAGATACTCTATGTAGTGCCCTCCTTGAGTAGTCTTGATCGTCATACTGCGAAAATATACAAGACCTCCATTGCCATGCTACGAAAGTGTACTAAGCTGCGCCACAAAAGCAAATAAGCTACCACTATTGCGCCATGAAGGCACCCAAAATCCAAGTTCTTTCATGAAATTCAGTCAGGGACTTTTCTATATATGTCAAGAATAGCCTCATTAGGCCCAAAATAATGGTTTCGCTAAACCCAAAACACAAATATCAAAGCTTAGTCTATCTCTTTATGGTGGCTATGGCCCAACCTGCCCCCTACCTAATAAAAGATCATTCAAAGAGCTATGTTACTGTCCTTAACATCCAATCTAAATATCCATGTGGTCCCTCATCCAATGACTTAACAGTAAAAGATCATTGGCCTCTTAGTTTAGCTCCAGTCTTTCTCGTACTAGCTCTGACTTATGATGACAGATATTTGACAACCTATTATCCTTTGTTGGGTCTTGACCATGAAACCTTCCTTCCTACAAGCCGAGGCGGCAGTGACGACCCGCCCCGCACCAGCCGACATTTCCAATGAAAGTGCGTTGTGCCAATGCCCGACTAGCACAGGACGGTCGCCAAAGAAAGAAATTTAAACTAACAAGGAACATGTAGAATGTCTCACAGCACATGGAATAAAATATAATAATAACATACTTGACATAAAATAGGCGAGACAGTGCATAAGCTGAAAACTAAACCATAATCATCATAGCAGCGGAAATCCAAAATACAGCTTATGATCCATAACCATTATTACAACTTCAAAATAATGTCTCTAAAGCAAAAGAAAGGAAAGGTACACTACTAATGCCCAAAGTAGTGACCAGCAATGACACAGGGAGAATATATAGAGAATAGTATGTGTAAGCCTCCTGCTCGTCTCCGGACAGCTACTCGTGCACAACCAGCTAACCTGTCTCTAGTCTGCCCGTTTAAGAGCACCCAGAGTAATAATAAGAGACATAAAACTCTGGGTCGGACAAAAGTCTGGTATGAGCGATAAGCAGCAAAACAGAACAATAACAGGTATACTAAACCATACCTAAACCTGGACCTGCAACCAAAGAGTTAGCACAACATACCGTACAATACTCTAAGATGCCACTAATATATGGTGTAAAGGATACGGGGGTGGGGTTGTGCATGTCATAGTGATGGAAAACAATCAAGCATAGCAACCATCCTCACATCTCTCACACAGTGCGTAAAGCATACGATATCCACTGCTTTGATCACCCAATACTTTGTTACGATCACTCTACCTCATGGAGTCGTGACGGCTCCACTGCACTGATCTGTAACCACTAATACTTTGTTATGTCCACTCTGCCCCCATGGAGTCATGATAACTCCACTACACTGGATCATAGCCATGCTACGATCACTCTGGCCCATGAAGTAATAACTACCTCATTGTACTGATCCATAGCCTAACGTTCGTCTTTCGGTGGTGAATCAAAGTTATGGACGTCGATAACTCCTTAGCACACGTCCCGCAGCAAAGTCCAACCATGAAGTTAACTCGTTGGTTCCCAACTGGATCCTGAGTACGAACTTCCCATTTGGACTACCTTTGCATCTCGGGTTTTGGTCTCTTCCTCTCTAGATCGGTCTTCTTCTTCTTCACTTCTCTTTACTTCAGGTTATACTTCCAGTTCGGTTCGTGGTTCATGTCTCCAGTCCATGCACCTTGGTTCAGATCGGTCGTGACCATCTCTGGCGGTTCGTGGAGCTCTGGCGACGGCGGCTCGTTGTGCCCCTAGACGGATCATGGCTCTCCTCGAAGCACGGATCGTGGTCCTCCTCGAAGCACGGGTCGTGGTCCTCCTCAAAGCACGGGTCGGTTCGTGGTCTTCATTCGTCGCCATTGGCTCGTGAATGGGGTAGTATGACTCGTGATGGTCCGCCACAGTCGGGTCAGGTCGTGATAGCTCTCCACGGTCGGGTTGGGTCATGAGCTTCAGGTGCGAGCAGTCCTCTAGCTCGTGTTCTTCACATTCACGATTGAGTCGGTTTGGTTAAGGGGGGGGGGAGGCGATCCGATCCGGCTCTGGGTCATTTCCTGCAACTTTTCCTGCGACTGTTTTACGCCATACGACGGCATTTTCGACCATTCTAACTTTTCTAATCAATCACAAAGCATACCATATAGTCATAGCAACATATGTAACCACCAACAAACATCAAAACAACAATATGACAAGGTTAAACGGATCAAACATACCCAAAACCCATGTTTTCCCCTTAATCATGTTTAAGCAAATCTAATGATAGGATTAACAAAACTTAACCAAATTAACCCAAACTTCTAACAGAGGTCTAAAACGGTGTTTAATAATTTCTAAACATTTTTCCATAATTTAATTATGTTTAAATTCTCTAATTAACACTAATTACCCTTAATTAACCATAATTAGTATAAAAACAAGGATAATCACTCACCTTTACCACAATTAAAACTTTCAGAACTGAAACTCCTCTGATTTCGGTGAATACCAATGTCTAACAGCAGCTCTAACTCAGAAATGGTGCTATTTCTCCTTGATTTGATGTTGCTAAGCTTAATCCATGATTAGAGAGCGATTTGGGATGAAATTAGAAGGTGGAGGCCATTGTTAGGGTTTCTAAGAGGTAAATAGCGGCTAGAAAACTGAAATAGAATGAAAACCTAACTCATTCAGCCTCCCCATAACCCTAATCCCGAAATGGGTTATGGGCTCATTCACTAATCACCTCATTTGGCCCGGTTAAGCAGTTTTTCACCTTCTAAACCTTATTTCGTCCATATCCCCCAAACAGTAAGTCCGTTTTTCACATATGACCACTCTACGGAAAGGTAAACCATCATTCGGATCTAATGGAAGTGGTTTCAGGTCAAAATTCCTTGCCAATCAAAAGTTATGGCCAAAACAATATCAGCTAGGGGCAAAATGGTCATTCAAAAATCGGCAAAAATCGTGAACATGGGAAATGACCCCAACAGTCGTCCCCCAATATCACACGACCATACGACTCCTTACGAGAAAGAAATAAATATTCTACGATCCTCTGATGCGTAGAATGCGGGTCGTTACATTCTCCCCCTTTAAGAAATTTCGTCCCCGAAATTCCTTAACCCAAAACATACAAAGGGTCCCGCATACCTACCAATCATTAACAAAACAATAAAGCATACAAAACAACAAGCCTATCCTAGCATGCGGTTTACTAACAAGGGAGTACTATACCGATATAAAAACCTTACCAGGCAAAGAGTTCTGGATACTTCCTCCTTATGTTCTCCTCTGTTTCCCAAGTACAGTCTTCCTCATCATCACCCCCACTGAACTTTGACTAGTTTCAACGCCTTCCTTCGTAGCTGCTTTGTATCGTTCCCAACAATACGCATAGGCATGCGGTTCCCAACCGCCTCGGGTTCAACCTCGATATCGTCCAACTGATCCGGTGAAATAGTCACACTAGGGTCATGCACGAATTTTCTTAACTGGGAAACATGAAATACGTTATGAACTCCTGCCATCTTCTCTGGTAATTCAACTTTATATGCCAAATTCCAAACTTGCTCGAGGATTGGGAATGGACCAACAAATCTTGGTGTTAACTTGCCTCTCCTACCAAATCGTATCACGCCCTTTAATGGAGAAATCTTGACAAAAACCAGGTCACCAATGGAGAATTTTAAATCTCTTCTCCTCTTATCAGCATAACTCTTCTGCCTATCTTGGGCAGCCTTCATTCGTTGTCGGATGATCTTAATCTTGTATGAGGTTTCTCTTATCACATCTGGTCCAAGCACAAACTTCTCATCGGTTTCTAACCAACACGACGGTGAGTTGCACGGTCTTCCGTACAAAGCTTCAAATGGAGCCATACCGATACTGGATTGATAACTATTATTATGTGCAAACTCTACTAGATGCAAATGGTCATCCCATGATCCACCAAAATCCAATATGCAAGCTCTCAAGAGATCTTCTAATACTCGATTCATCCTCTCTGTTTGACCGCCGGTTTGAGAATGATACGAGGTATAGAGATGTAATTCTGATCCTAACGCCTCTTGTAAGCTCTTCCAAAATCCACTAGTGAGCAATGGATCTCGGTCACTCACAATGCTTTTAGATACTCCATGAAATCTCACTACCCATTTCATATATAGTTCCGCTAACTCAGCTGCCGTTCTATTCGACTTGACGGGTATAAACCTTGCACTCTTAGTCAGTCGGTCCACAATCACCCAAATGCTATCATGTCCCGATCTAGTTCTTGGTAACCCATCAATGAAATCCACTGAGACTTGTTCCCATTTTCATTCTGGGATTTCTAACGGTTGCAACAAACCACTAGGCTTCTTTTGCTCAACTTTAGCTAGCTGGCAGTTCATGCATTTGGATATAAACTTCCCAACGTCTCTTTTCATTCCTTCCCAGTAGTAGCACTGCTTCATGTCTCGATACATTTTGTTACCACCGGGATGTATAGTCAGTTTTGAGTGATGACATTCTCTAAGCACTTCGTCTCTCAATCCTTCGACATTTGGCACAACTAGTCTACCATTTTTTATAAGCCATCCATCTCGATCAAGCCTATACTTGTTTACCTCTTCGTCGATTCCCATCTCTAAATTTGAGATGATTTCCAATAGGTTAGGATTGTCCCTCTGACTGGAACCAATCCGCTCAATCAAAGTTGGTCTGATCGTCAAACTTGCTAACATTTCTTGATCCAGTTCGCACTTTGGTCTGAAATCATACCCAACGATGTACTCCAATTGTTTCCATTCTAGAAACATAGCCCCTAAACTGGCATATCTCCTACTCAAGGCATCAGCTACCACATTGCCCTTTCCTGGTGTATATGCGATATCGAAATCATAGGAAGCCAAGAATTCTAATCAGTTTTACTATCGGAGATTTAGATCCTTCTGAGAGAAAAGATACTTTAACGATTTATGATCGGTGAACAACTCGAATCTTTCTCCCAAGAGATAATGTCTCCACATCTTCAATGCGAACACGATCGCTGCCAATAAATCCAAATCATGGGTAGGATATCTTTTTTCATGCGGTTTCAGTTACCAACTAGCATAAACTACAACCTTACCTCCTTGCATCAATACAGCACCTAGTCCGGTACCACATGCATCTGTGTATACCGTCATCTCTTCATTCCCCTTAGGAATGACTAACACTGGTGCACATGTAAACTTTCCCTTTAGACTCTTGAATGCATTCTCGCACTTTTTGTCCCAAACAAAAGTTTGAATTTTCTTGGTTAACAGAGTCAATGGTGCCGCTACCTTGGAGAAGTCTTGGATAAACTTACGATAATATCCAGCCAATCCCAAGAAACTTCTTACGTCTGTTGAATTCTTGGGCGTAGACCAATCCTGTATCGTAGCCACCTTCGCAGGGTCCACGGCAATACCATTCTCTGAAACAACATGGCCCAAGAATCTCACTTCCCTCCTCCAGAAGTGACACTTAGAAAGCTTTGCTTTCAATTAGTGTTTTCTCAACACCTCCATCACTATCCTCAAATGTTCCTTGTGTTCTTCCTCTGTCCTCGAATAAACCAAGATATCGTCCACAAACACAAGAACAAATTTATTCAACTAATCTATGAATACCCTATTCATAAGATCCACAAAATATGTTGGTGCATTGGTCTACCCGAATGGCATGACCAATCACTCATAAAATCCAGACGGCGTCCGAAATGCCGTTTTAGCTATACTCTTAGCTTCCACCCTAAGCTGATGAAAACCTGCCGTGAGATCCAACTGGGAGAACACTCTCGCACCACTAAACTGATCAAATAAATAATCTATCCGTGGTAGAGGATACTTATTCTTCCTCGTCACCTTATTCAATTCGCGGTAGTCCACACACAATCGAAGGGAACCATTTGCCTTGGTAGCAAACACAACCGGTGCTCCCCACTCAGAAACACTTCTTCTGATAAATCTCTTCTTCAACAGATCGCTTACTAGCACCCCGAGCTCTCGCTGCTCCCTTGGTGCCATACGACGAAGTGGCATCACTATAGGTCTGGCATCTTTCACTAAATCAATACGGAACTCAATCTCTCGATGTGGTGCAAGTCCGGTCACTTCCTCGAAGACGTCCGGATACTGGCCAGCCACGGGGACATATGACAACTCATCATGCGGGATGTCGAGGGAATTTAGAAAACAAGCCATTACCCCATCACTAGGTAAACCACCAAACACTACCCTCCGCCCATCATCCGCTCTAACTGTCACCAAAAAGCCCTCACAGTCTACCACCACCCCGTATCTTTGGATCCAATCGACTCCCAAAATAATGCCAAACCCAGTAAAGCCCAAAACAAAGCAATCACAAACAAACATGCATCCATGACTCGATAAGACCACATTACGACAAATCATGCTAAGGCTAGTTGAACCACCAATCAGGCTCGTCACCGTTAAAGGTCTATCGACTATCTCGGGTTCCAATTCCAACCTATCTACCAGGTCACTAAATATGAAGGAATGGGAAGCTCCGGTATCAAACAATACTCGAACAGGAACATCATAAACAGAAAGCATACCTTGAATGACGACATTCTTTCCTTTCTCCGCCGCGGTTGGGGCATTCGACGAAGAAGGAACACTATTAAGAGCATATGCTTTCACAATCTGCTTCTCTTTAGGGGGTTGCGGACACTTAACCTTGTGATGTCCCACTTGGCCGCAGTTGAAGCACTTCCTGTCCGCTGGCTTTGCTCGACATTCTTTAGCATAATGGCCCTTCTTGCCATAGATAAATCATTCAACATCTTTCTTATTCTTTTTTTTCTGTCCATCCTTGGTCTGATTCAGCTTTCTCTTATTCTGAGAACCATTCTTGCCTCCACCGCTTGCTTGCGGTTTTGGCTCCTCTACAGATGCAACCTCAGTCTTCGACTTAGGGTATTGACTCTCTGATCTCAAAGCTTTCCCCATAATCGATTCGAACGTCTCATCGATGTGGTTAATAAGCCTTTCCCCCAAGTATCCATCCAAACTAGTTATAAACTTCTCTTTCTTCTTCTTGGCAGTATCGATAAGGGATAATCCATACTTCGATAAAGTATCGAACTCTGCAATGTACTCTGAGACTGCCCTACCATTCTGCTTAAGCTCCAGAAATTTCCTAAACAACTCTGATTTCTGAGCAGCTGGGATAAACTTATCACTGAATCGGGCCTTAAACTGATCCCATGTAACTTGATCCTCTGGAGTAGCTGCCTTAATAGCATTCCACCAATTCATCGCCCGTCCTTGCAGCTGACGGGATGCTAGCTTTCTCTTCATCGCATCCTCAATATCCAAATCCTCGAAGATGCGCTCACGGCTATCAAGCCAATCCTGAACTTCTGTAGCTGATTCCGTTCCGTGGAACGGCTTTCCACCAAGACTAGTGTAATCCTTGCATAGCTTGGCGAAATCGGCCCTTGCGCCTGCATCGCTGCACCACCACCATTTGCAGCATTTGGGGCTGCCTTCTGAATATCCCTAAGCATCTCTCTCATGAGGTAAGTGAACATCGTCCTCATATCAGGAGCATTCCCATTATTAGCTCCTCTACCAGTACCCCTCGTATATCGGCTCATCGTTCAATCTGTAAGGAGAAAACGATTAACCATCTCTTCAGTGGTGTCAGTGCAATGCGACTTCATCCTTAAATATAGTAATAGTATATATATAGCTTTAACCAAAATATCACAAATACGCGCTCTCATATATGTACTATCTCTCTCTGGTATCTTTCCCTAGGTTAACTACGCAACCTAGAGCTATGATACCAAATGTGACGCCCCGCCCCGCACTAGCCGACATTTCTAATGAAAGTTCGTTGTGCCAATGCCCGACTAGCACAAGACGGTCGCCAAAGAAAGGAAAAGAAAGGAATTTAAACTAACAAGGAACCTGTAGAATGTCTCATAGTGCATGGAATAAAATATAATAATAATATACTTGACATAAAACAGGCGAGATAGTGCATAAGCCGAAAACTAAACCATAATCATCATAGCAGCAGAAATCCAAAATACATCTTATGATCCATAACCATTATTACAACTTCAAAATACTGTCACTAAAGCAAAAGAAAGGAAAGGTACACTACTAATGCCCAAAGTAGTGACCAGCAATGACACAGGGAAAATATATAGAGAATAGTACGTGTAAGCCTCCTGCTCGTCTCCGGAAAGCTACTCGTGCACAACCAGCTAACCTGTCTCTAGTCTGCCCATTTAAGAGCACCCATAGTAATAAGAAGAGACATAAAACTCTGGGTCAGACAAAAGTCTGGTATGAGCGATAAGCAGCAAAACAGAACAATAACAGGTATACTAAACCATACCTGAACCTAGACCTGCAACCAAAGAGTTAGCACAACATACCGTACAATACTCTAAGGTGCCACTAACATATGGTGTAAAGGATACGGGGGTGGGGGTGTGCATGTCATAGTGATGGAAAACAATCAAGCATAACAACCATCCTCACATCTCTCACTCAGTGCGTAAAGTATACGATATCCACCGCTTTGATCACCCAATACTTTGTTACGATCACTCTGCCCCATGGAGTCGTGACGACTCCACTACACTGATCTGTAACCACTAATACTTTGCTATGTCCGCTCTGCTCCATGGAGTCATGATAACTCCACTACACTGGCTCATAGCCAAGCTACGTTCACTCTGCCCCATGAGGTAATAACTACCCCCACTACACTGATCCGTAGCCTAACATTCGTCTTTTGGTGGTGAATTAAAGTTATCGGCGTCGATAACTCCTTAGCACACGTCCCACAGCAAAGTCCAACCATGAAGTTAACTCGTTGGTTCCCAACTGATCCTGAGTGCAAACTTCCCATTTGGACTACCTTTGCATCTCGGGTTTTGGTCTCTTCCTCTCTGGATCGGTCTTCTTCTTCTTCACTTCTCTTTACTTCAGGTTATACTTCCAGTTCGGTTCGTGGTTCATATCTCCAGTCCATGCACCTTTTTAAAGACCCGCAACCTCCCCGTAAAGGAAAGCGTCGGATAGTTCGAGAACAAGCCACAGCAGAACGCATACAGAAGAACGTTTCATTGAATATTACAACAGTGCATCAGATTACAAGGATATACAGAGTATAAATGAATATTACACAGAAATATCAGAGATTTAAATTACATTTAAATACATAGCAGCGGAAAATAATACAATACACAACTAGAATGAGATATACGGATACAAAGCTTTCCGGATATCGTTCCAGCTGTAAACCAGGATCCTGTGAATATAAATCTGCAAAACCAAAACTACTAGCTGCCCGTGTCGAAAATAGGGGCACCCAGAGTTTAGGTTAAAACAATAAACTCCAGGTCAGTCATGTGACTGGTGTGAGAACTAAAACAGTTATTAATCTTTATTTCAAATCATTAGGTAAATCAAGGGACCACGCCGTATAACACGGAACGGGTTTCCTCCCAAGAATACCAGTGCATAAAACCAACAGCGCAATGCTAAATAAAGAAAAATGAAGCTGTTATAAGACCCAGGTCCCATCACACAATGCAACGCAGTCGAGGATAGGGTTTTCCCTTATAACAGCCAAAGAATGCTTGATACGTTTAAAACAAATCATTTGATACTATTATAAGTGCATAGTATATAAAACACTTCAAATCATAAGTATCAATCATAGGCGGCATGAGCGCCCCATCCCACTATGTCGCCATATATAGGATATACAATCAAAACCGCAAAGTCTCGTATTTGGAAATTGGGTTTCCATCTATGAACCGAGGCAAAAGATAGTCCTCAACCGATTCGAGACAATCTAGCCCATGTCTCAGGCAAGCGCGCAGGCAAGCCTTGGATCGTCAGGGCCGGTCCACACGGAGTGGATTATTATGCCTGAACAATACGTCTCCCCACCCTATGGGGTGTAAGTCTGGTCCGTCAGCCGACCAGAATGCATTCGGCCGAAACCGATATAACCGAGGCGCCTCGCAACAGCAACAACCACATAAGTCAAACTCGTCAGGGCGTGTAAAACCACTGACGCCACTTCTAGCTAGAAAGAAACGCATGCCCTCCCTGAGGTCCGTCTCCCGTTTTTGGTTCATACCGGGTGTGAAACACGCGAGGTAAACGTTACACAAAGCTACGCCACAAAGGCCGTGCTTTGATCATCACCACAAGACTTTGCTTTTCAACAGAAGCCTCGATCATTTGCATCTTAGCATGCCACACAGGCAAGCCATCCTATGCAACCGATATCAGTCACACAGAATGAAATCCGATGTCAGACACACAGTCCATTTACAAGTCCGTTCTGGGTCTGAACGAAACCGGAGGCACCTAGTACCCCGCATATCCATCGATCTCCAAGTACGTCTGGACGATCACTAACTGTTTCCATCTTCTTGGGTGTACAGCCCAATCAAGATCATCAGTTATCACCCAAACGACGTGAAGACTTCCGGTCTTCGACCATCGTCTTCATCTTCGACTTATCGTCGTATCAGTTATTCAGAATGGGATAAACCCGGTCTTTCCGAATAACTCGCGTATATATTATAAAAGTGTTACACAAACACAACATACGCCTCATTCCAATTCATTAGTCACTAACCGTAAATTAATCAAGAGAATAATTCCCCAAATATTAACCCCGAAGGCCGAAACCAACATCAGATCAATATCCAGAAAACCATTCTGCTTGGCTAACCGCCAGTTAGTTTCTAAATTTCACATTCAAATCTAATTAAAGATTTAACTATCGCCTGGAGCAAAACTGGTGATACTCCATTCTCGATCTTTTCAATCTAATTAAAGATTCATTAAAACTCCACTTAGTTTTAATCTGTGACTGGGTTAAAGAATCAGTGTCATTTAAAACACGGTTCACGATAAACCCAAAGTCACATCCCATTAATTATCGGGTTAAAGAACAAGTGTTATTTAAAACACTGTTCACGATAAACCCAAAAATCAATATCAATTCAATTCCAATTAAATATCATTTAATTGGTACACTTCATTAAATCTAAATAAAAAGATTTAATCTTTTCTCAACTGGGTTCAAGAACAGTGTTAGTGAAGACACCATTCACGACAAACCCAAATCACATTCGATATTCAATACAAGGCTCTGAATAGAAACTATATCGGCCTATATTCAATATCAAATTCTACGATTAACAAATGTCGTATTGGAAATAACGATATACATATATATCTTTCAAATTTCCATAACAACACCTGTAATATCACGAATTCCAACATCGAAATATTCCGAAGACAATTTCGATTCAAATCCACTCCAATGCAATCATTGGAAATTTTGGTTATTTTCAAAACCATTTCAAATTCAATTTATTTATTTAAAAATAAATAGAATTATAATTCTAGTTCAAAACTAGTTCATTTCGATAAAAATCTATTTTTATCTTTTCAAATATGGAGTTTTTCATCCCAAACTTTCACAAATCATTTCTTATGATTTTACACAAATTATTACTATTTTTAATAATTTTATCAAGGCCCGTACGGTCGATTTCCATTAACGGCCATCGAACTGCACTTACAGCGACCTTTTTCGAATTTGATTTGGACGTATCTCCAAATCCAACCGTTAGATTTCAAATTTCTAACATTCATTAGAAAGCTCTTTTCGATACGAACCCAACGGTTCCGGTTTTAGGAGAATCCGACGGTCGGATCTCCCGTAATGTCCGTTTGAAACAAATGATCGAAATTCGCGAACTGCCGCAGCGCGGCGCGTTCTATTCAGGCCATTATATTATATATATAATATATATAATATATATTTCGTCGATTACTATTTAAAACGAATTATATAAATGGTTTTAAATTCGTTTCAAAAGCAATTTCAACTTCCTTTTCAATTCAAATCAAAATTGAATTCTTCTTTATAAATTCGTTTCAAAATTCATTTCTATTCAGTTCAAATTTCAATTCAATTTGAATTCATTTCAATTCGCTTTCAATTCCATTTGAATTCGTTTTCAATTCAATTCATTTCGAAATCGTTTTAAAATTCAATTCATTTCGAAATCGTTTTCAATTCAATTCATTTCGAAATCGTTTTCAATTCAATTCATTTCGAAATCGTTTTCAATTCAATTCATTTCGAAATCGTTTTCAATTCAATTCATTTCGAAATCGTTTTCAATTCAATTTATTTCGAAATCGTTTTCAATTCAATTCATTTCGAAATCGTTTTCAATTCAATTCATTTCGAAATCGTTTTCAATTCAATTCATTTCGAAATCGTTTTCAATTCAATTCATTTCGAAATCGTTTTCAATTCAATTCATTTCGAAATCGTTTTCAATTCAATTTATTTCGAAATCGTTTTCAATTCAATTCATTTCGAAATCGTTTTCAATTCAATTCATTTCAAAATATTCGATTTCGAAATCACGTTTCAATATTCATTTTAAAATGAATAAAATCGATATAAATATCGTTCACGTCAAAATGGCGTCAATCTAATCCTCACGGCTTCACATATTTCTATTTTCAAATATTCTATTTCAAATATTTCTATTTTTCTCGAAACTGGAATGAGGCCCAATCAATTACCATATAATGTTAATTATATGGATTTTCTACAACACATGTATATATCAACAACGATGAATAATCAACCATCAACCAAAGTGCACTACACTGTATAAGCATCAAATATAGACATTTAACGCTTATAGCAGCTTGTCAATCAATCGATCGACATATTTAATAAATCAGGATGAGTGAACTTCAAATTTCATCCTAACACCCGTGTGGGGTTTCAAACAATCAAACACATATTTTATTTGTGCAGTTAGGCGATGTGTAAAATTTATCGACCCAATCAACGTCATTCAAATAGGTGTACATAAACAAACCGTCTGGTTTGTAAATGAATATTTATTTATTCACATTCACGTTAAAAATTATATTTTTAACGATAACACATTTTATTTTAACATATGAATTTATATTCAGTTCATTCGTTAAATAAAATGCTAATTTTATTTTTCTAACTTATTTTAGAAAATTTCGGCGGCATAACGGCACGATACTAGAAACGGGACAAGGCCTAGCCTTATCCCCGGTCTAGTGAAGGCCCACGCCATTCACACATCAATCAAATCAATTCGTTATGCAAACCACAAACTTTGAAGTAAGGATCTAACCTAGCCTTACTCCTTCGCCTTATAACGGCGCACGTCTAATCCTAACCAATTTATCGATTCGATTTTTCACACCACAAACCACATTCAAACCAATATCGCAATCAATCACCAAACAGTCAAACAAACAAGTCCATGGTCTGTGGACGATTGTGTCGGGTGCTACTAAGCACCGTCTGCATCCTAGTATATATATATAACTAGAAATAAAATAGAAAGGTGAGAAATTCTCACATATAGCTATCCTAGCTCCACGGCACTTCTTTTGCAGAAGTCTTCGTCGTTTCGCCTTTTTGTCACCTTCGTTGCTGCTTTCACTACATACGTAAAAATCACATTTTTACTTCGCTATTCAATTTATAAAAATCGAATTTTTAGTTCAAAGTTCAATATATAAAAATCGAACTTTTAGTTCGAAGTTCAATATATAAAAATCGAATTTTTAGTTCGAAGTTCAATATATAAAAATCGAATTTTTAGTTCAAAGTTCAATATATAAAAATCGAATTTTTAGTTCGCTATTCAATATATAAAAATCGAATTTTTATATACGTTACTTAATGGTAAAAATCATTCCTTTCCTTTTTATAAAAATAGAATCTATTCCATTTAAAAATCGAATCTTTTCTATTGTAAAAATCGCCTCTTTTCTATTGTAAAAATCACATCTTTTTTTCTATTTTAAAAATCGCATCTTTATATGAAATAAAAATTAAAACTTTCTGCTTAATAAAAATCCGTCTTTTCTACTTTAAAGATCAAACCATTTTCTATTTAAAGTTTAAAATTTCCAAAAATCAGTTTTTATACTTCCTTTAAAACCTGTTTTTACTATTAAAACAAAATCAGTTTTATATTTTTAAATCAAAATCATTCTTATATTCTTAAATCAAAAATCAGTTTTATATTCTAATAAACAAAATCAGTTTTATATTCTAATAAACAAAATCAGTTTTTTTATCGTTTTAAAAATCAGAACTTACCTTTTTTTTTTTTTTAAATAAAACAATTCAGTTTTTTTTTAACGAATTAAAATAAATAAAAAAAAAAAAAAACAATAAAATACTTACGGGGGGGAGGGGTCACGGCAGGTCATTGGCGCCATCAGGGGTGGCGGTGGTTCTCTTCGGGTCTGTGGAGATGGGCGTCTCGATTTGGTGTGAGCGCGGTCTGGTGGAGGGCCTCGCGATGCAGAGGGGCGCGGTCTTCATGCGTGGCGCGCCTAGACGGAGCGGGGGTGGTGATAGGGAGCGGCGGCTTGGTCAGTTCAAGGTGGGGTGTTGGAGGGAAGAGAAGGATCGACGAAGGAGAAGGGTTGCGAGGGGGAGATGCTCGGGGAGGCTTGTTGACCAACCACGGTGGTGCGACGGATCGCAGGTGGCCATTTTTAAATTGGGGATCGGGTTTTTCTGATTGGGGAAAAGTAAAGACGGGGGGGGGGGGGGGGCTTTAGTGTAAATGTTTATATTTTTATATTTTATTATTTTATTTTATATTTAATTTTTTTTCCCAAACCCTAATTGTTGACTTTTCCTTCTAACTCGGAGTTTCACCCAACGACTGCCGTCCCTAGCGCAATACCCCTATTCCGAACACAATGGGATATGCTGCGTAAGCCAACTCGGACGTTACGACCAGTTTCCGTTAAATTTAAAATATAAATCTTTATATATTCAATTTAAACGCACATTTCAATTTACCGGGGCCACACACTAACTAGAAAAATTCCCGAAAATATTTTCTAGCTTCGTATTGACGATACGGTCCTAACAAAACTAGTTTCGTCGAATTCTGAGATTGTTGGAAAAATGGCCAATTTCCAGTCGATTAAAATCAACTGAAACTGGTCAAACGCGTTTTCCTTTGCCACGCTCACATATTGATTCGAAAAATTATGAAATTTGAAACCTAGCCATAACTTGACATCACGGACCCAACAAAACTGGTTTCGTCGAAATCTGAGGTCGTTTGCAAAATTGCTATTTTTAAGGGCCTTATATATATAAAAATATATATAAATTCCACAGCGACTATTTCTAATTTTAAACTGGACATATCTTATCATTTCTAAAATGAAATCTCAGTTTGTTAACTTCGTTACAAAGATATAATTATACAGATTCAAATATTTCTTGTTTCGTTCAATTCTGACTTATATTGAATTCTGTATATTCATTTGAAATCAGAAATCGAATTTTCGAACTACCGCGCCATTTTCAATTCCTTTTATAATTATATATAATTATTATATATTCTAACGACGACGTATATAATATATACGTTCTAATTATATTCAAAATAAATTTCTCGTCGATATTATTTAAAATAATTCAGATTAAATATTCAAAATTCACTAAAGTTGCCAAAATAAAAATTTCAAACTGGCTCGCATTTTACGGGTTGTTACAATCTCCCCCACTTAAAACTTTTCGTCCCCGAAAAGGAACAAAGTCGAAAGTGGTTTGATTAATCAACACTACGTTCGATTTGGCTTCCATTCTCCAACTTTTCAGTTTCTGAGAATTTTCAAAATTTCAAAAATTTGGCTAACACCCTAAATTTTCGAAAAATTTCGCCATAACCTCCCCTGCACCGGGAGCATCGGGAAATTGCAAATAGCGTTCCCGGTCCTTCAGATCTCAAAAAGAAAAAGAAAAAGCCAAGCGGCTAGCCAATAGGCTCACAAAATCATCATCACCCAAACAAAACAGGAAATTATGTAGTAAACATGTACCTATTTGTCGGGCAAACAAATTTTATTCTCGGCTCTAGCCTCCTTGCTATGACCTGTTCAAAGATATATATGTATATGCAAGCAAATGCGACCAATTTTCAATATAATTCAATATTTGGTTCAGTTAGGCATAATGGTTCAAAATTAGCAAACAAATAACCAAACAACACAAACATCAATCAATTAGTGAATTAGAGTCTCAAATTCGTAATTTGATATATATACGAAAATCAGATTTTTGATGCCAAATCACAACAATAGGCCCTATCTAATTTTGGTTCTCACACCAGTCAATAGGAAATATATAGAAATCTCACTTTCGTCACTCGAAAATAAATACTGGCGACAGTGCCCCATCACCAGAATTACTCCCGGGCACTAGAGGGATTCTATATCTACCCAATATATTAAAACTTCGAATACACGTTTGCAAGACATATATGCAAAACCTTTATATATCGGATTGTCCTAATCAATATAAAATAAATAATCAAATACGAATAATTGATTTAAATTTTCAAAACGAAATTTGTTTTCATTTGAAAAATATACTCTTCATACTCGTTCTAGGATACTACTGATCCCATCTCTAACGAGTCATTCCATTGGATATTACTAATCCAATATCTGATGAATTCTTTCGTATGTTTCTAATGTGTCTTGTTCTCTAAGCTTTGTAAACCAAAGCTCTGATACCAACTTTAAAGACCCGCAACCTCCCCGTAAAGGAAAGCGTCGGATAGTTCGAGAACAAGCCACAGCAGAACGCATACAGAAGAACGTTTCATTGAATATTACAACAGTGCATCAGATTACAAGGATATACAGAGTATAAATGAATATTACACAGAAATATCAGAGATTTAAATTACATTTAAATACATAGCAGCGGAAAATAATACAATACACAACTAGAATGAGATATACGGATACAAAGCTTTCCGGATATCGTTCCAGCTGTAAACCAGGATCCTGTGAATATAAATCTGCAAAACCAAAACTACTAGCTGCCCGTGTCGAAAATAGGGGCACCCAGAGTTTAGGTTAAAACAATAAACTCCAGGTCAGTCATGTGACTGGTGTGAGAACTAAAACAGTTATTAATCTTTATTTCAAATCATTAGGTAAATCAAGGGACCACGCCGTATAACACGGAACGGGTTTCCTCCCAAGAATACCAGTGCATAAAACCAACAGCGCAATGCTAAATAAAGAAAAATGAAGCTGTTATAAGACCCAGGTCCCATCACACAATGCAACGCAGTCGAGGATAGGGTTTTCCCTTATAACAGCCAAAGAATGCTTGATACGTTTAAAACAAATCATTTGATACTATTATAAGTGCATAGTATATAAAACACTTCAAATCATAAGTATCAATCATAGGCGGCATGAGCGCCCCATCCCACTATGTCGCCATATATAGGATATACAATCAAAACCGCAAAGTCTCGTATTTGGAAATTGGGTTTCCATCTATGAACCGAGGCAAAAGATAGTCCTCAACCGATTCGAGACAATCTAGCCCATGTCTCAGGCAAGCGCGCAGGCAAGCCTTGGATCGTCAGGGCCGGTCCACACGGAGTGGATTATTATGCCTGAACAATACGTCTCCCCACCCTATGGGGTGTAAGTCTGGTCCGTCAGCCGACCAGAATGCATTCGGCCGAAACCGATATAACCGAGGCGCCTCGCAACAGCAACAACCACATAAGTCAAACTCGTCAGGGCGTGTAAAACCACTGACGCCACTTCTAGCTAGAAAGAAACGCATGCCCTCCCTGAGGTCCGTCTCCCGTTTTTGGTTCATACCGGGTGTGAAACACGCGAGGTAAACGTTACACAAAGCTACGCCACAAAGGCCGTGCTTTGATCATCACCACAAGACTTTGCTTTTCAACAGAAGCCTCGATCATTTGCATCTTAGCATGCCACACAGGCAAGCCATCCTATGCAACCGATATCAGTCACACAGAATGAAATCCGATGTCAGACACACAGTCCATTTACAAGTCCGTTCTGGGTCTGAACGAAACCGGAGGCACCTAGTACCCCGCATATCCATCGATCTCCAAGTACGTCTGGACGATCACTAACTGTTTCCATCTTCTTGGGTGTACAGCCCAATCAAGATCATCAGTTATCACCCAAACGACGTGAAGACTTCCGGTCTTCGACCATCGTCTTCATCTTCGACTTATCGTCGTATCAGTTATTCAGAATGGGATAAACCCGGTCTTTCCGAATAACTCGCGTATATATTATAAAAGTGTTACACAAACACAACATACGCCTCATTCCAATTCATTAGTCACTAACCGTAAATTAATCAAGAGAATAATTCCCCAAATATTAACCCCGAAGGCCGAAACCAACATCAGATCAATATCCAGAAAACCATTCTGCTTGGCTAACCGCCAGTTAGTTTCTAAATTTCACATTCAAATCTAATTAAAGATTTAACTATCGCCTGGAGCAAAACTGGTGATACTCCATTCTCGATCTTTTCAATCTAATTAAAGATTCATTAAAACTCCACTTAGTTTTAATCTGTGACTGGGTTAAAGAATCAGTGTCATTTAAAACACGGTTCACGATAAACCCAAAGTCACATCCCATTAATTATCGGGTTAAAGAACAAGTGTTATTTAAAACACTGTTCACGATAAACCCAAAAATCAATATCAATTCAATTCCAATTAAATATCATTTAATTGGTACACTTCATTAAATCTAAATAAAAAGATTTAATCTTTTCTCAACTGGGTTCAAGAACAGTGTTAGTGAAGACACCATTCACGACAAACCCAAATCACATTCGATATTCAATACAAGGCTCTGAATAGAAACTATATCGGCCTATATTCAATATCAAATTCTACGATTAACAAATGTCGTATTGGAAATAACGATATACATATATATCTTTCAAATTTCCATAACAACACCTGTAATATCACGAATTCCAACATCGAAATATTCCGAAGACAATTTCGATTCAAATCCACTCCAATGCAATCATTGGAAATTTTGGTTATTTTCAAAACCATTTCAAATTCAATTTATTTATTTAAAAATAAATAGAATTATAATTCTAGTTCAAAACTAGTTCATTTCGATAAAAATCTATTTTTATCTTTTCAAATATGGAGTTTTTCATCCCAAACTTTCACAAATCATTTCTTATGATTTTACACAAATTATTACTATTTTTAATAATTTTATCAAGGCCCGTACGGTCGATTTCCATTAACGGCCATCGAACTGCACTTACAGCGACCTTTTTCGAATTTGATTTGGACGTATCTCCAAATCCAACCGTTAGATTTCAAATTTCTAACATTCATTAGAAAGCTCTTTTCGATACGAACCCAACGGTTCCGGTTTTAGGAGAATCCGACGGTCGGATCTCCCGTAATGTCCGTTTGAAACAAATGATCGAAATTCGCGAACTGCCGCAGCGCGGCGCGTTCTATTCAGGCCATTATATTATATATATAATATATATAATATATATTTCGTCGATTACTATTTAAAACGAATTATATAAATGGTTTTAAATTCGTTTCAAAAGCAATTTCAACTTCCTTTTCAATTCAAATCAAAATTGAATTCTTCTTTATAAATTCGTTTCAAAATTCATTTCTATTCAGTTCAAATTTCAATTCAATTTGAATTCATTTCAATTCGCTTTCAATTCCATTTGAATTCGTTTTCAATTCAATTCATTTCGAAATCGTTTTAAAATTCAATTCATTTCGAAATCGTTTTCAATTCAATTCATTTCGAAATCGTTTTCAATTCAATTCATTTCGAAATCGTTTTCAATTCAATTCATTTCGAAATCGTTTTCAATTCAATTCATTTCGAAATCGTTTTCAATTCAATTTATTTCGAAATCGTTTTCAATTCAATTCATTTCGAAATCGTTTTCAATTCAATTCATTTCGAAATCGTTTTCAATTCAATTCATTTCGAAATCGTTTTCAATTCAATTCATTTCGAAATCGTTTTCAATTCAATTCATTTCGAAATCGTTTTCAATTCAATTTATTTCGAAATCGTTTTCAATTCAATTCATTTCGAAATCGTTTTCAATTCAATTCATTTCAAAATATTCGATTTCGAAATCACGTTTCAATATTCATTTTAAAATGAATAAAATCGATATAAATATCGTTCACGTCAAAATGGCGTCAATCTAATCCTCACGGCTTCACATATTTCTATTTTCAAATATTCTATTTCAAATATTTCTATTTTTCTCGAAACTGGAATGAGGCCCAATCAATTACCATATAATGTTAATTATATGGATTTTCTACAACACATGTATATATCAACAACGATGAATAATCAACCATCAACCAAAGTGCACTACACTGTATAAGCATCAAATATAGACATTTAACGCTTATAGCAGCTTGTCAATCAATCGATCGACATATTTAATAAATCAGGATGAGTGAACTTCAAATTTCATCCTAACACCCGTGTGGGGTTTCAAACAATCAAACACATATTTTATTTGTGCAGTTAGGCGATGTGTAAAATTTATCGACCCAATCAACGTCATTCAAATAGGTGTACATAAACAAACCGTCTGGTTTGTAAATGAATATTTATTTATTCACATTCACGTTAAAAATTATATTTTTAACGATAACACATTTTATTTTAACATATGAATTTATATTCAGTTCATTCGTTAAATAAAATGCTAATTTTATTTTTCTAACTTATTTTAGAAAATTTCGGCGGCATAACGGCACGATACTAGAAACGGGACAAGGCCTAGCCTTATCCCCGGTCTAGTGAAGGCCCACGCCATTCACACATCAATCAAATCAATTCGTTATGCAAACCACAAACTTTGAAGTAAGGATCTAACCTAGCCTTACTCCTTCGCCTTATAACGGCGCACGTCTAATCCTAACCAATTTATCGATTCGATTTTTCACACCACAAACCACATTCAAACCAATATCGCAATCAATCACCAAACAGTCAAACAAACAAGTCCATGGTCTGTGGACGATTGTGTCGGGTGCTACTAAGCACCGTCTGCATCCTAGTATATATATATAACTAGAAATAAAATAGAAAGGTGAGAAATTCTCACATATAGCTATCCTAGCTCCACGGCACTTCTTTTGCAGAAGTCTTCGTCGTTTCGCCTTTTTGTCACCTTCGTTGCTGCTTTCACTACATACGTAAAAATCACATTTTTACTTCGCTATTCAATTTATAAAAATCGAATTTTTAGTTCAAAGTTCAATATATAAAAATCGAACTTTTAGTTCGAAGTTCAATATATAAAAATCGAATTTTTAGTTCGAAGTTCAATATATAAAAATCGAATTTTTAGTTCAAAGTTCAATATATAAAAATCGAATTTTTAGTTCGCTATTCAATATATAAAAATCGAATTTTTATATACGTTACTTAATGGTAAAAATCATTCCTTTCCTTTTTATAAAAATAGAATCTATTCCATTTAAAAATCGAATCTTTTCTATTGTAAAAATCGCCTCTTTTCTATTGTAAAAATCACATCTTTTTTTCTATTTTAAAAATCGCATCTTTATATGAAATAAAAATTAAAACTTTCTGCTTAATAAAAATCCGTCTTTTCTACTTTAAAGATCAAACCATTTTCTATTTAAAGTTTAAAATTTCCAAAAATCAGTTTTTATACTTCCTTTAAAACCTGTTTTTACTATTAAAACAAAATCAGTTTTATATTTTTAAATCAAAATCATTCTTATATTCTTAAATCAAAAATCAGTTTTATATTCTAATAAACAAAATCAGTTTTATATTCTAATAAACAAAATCAGTTTTTTTATCGTTTTAAAAATCAGAACTTACCTTTTTTTTTTTTTTAAATAAAACAATTCAGTTTTTTTTTAACGAATTAAAATAAATAAAAAAAAAAAAAAACAATAAAATACTTACGGGGGGGAGGGGTCACGGCAGGTCATTGGCGCCATCAGGGGTGGCGGTGGTTCTCTTCGGGTCTGTGGAGATGGGCGTCTCGATTTGGTGTGAGCGCGGTCTGGTGGAGGGCCTCGCGATGCAGAGGGGCGCGGTCTTCATGCGTGGCGCGCCTAGACGGAGCGGGGGTGGTGATAGGGAGCGGCGGCTTGGTCAGTTCAAGGTGGGGTGTTGGAGGGAAGAGAAGGATCGACGAAGGAGAAGGGTTGCGAGGGGGAGATGCTCGGGGAGGCTTGTTGACCAACCACGGTGGTGCGACGGATCGCAGGTGGCCATTTTTAAATTGGGGATCGGGTTTTTCTGATTGGGGAAAAGTAAAGACGGGGGGGGGGGGGGGGGCTTTAGTGTAAATGTTTATATTTTTATATTTTATTATTTTATTTTATATTTAATTTTTTTTCCCAAACCCTAATTGTTGACTTTTCCTTCTAACTCGGAGTTTCACCCAACGACTGCCGTCCCTAGCGCAATACCCCTATTCCGAACACAATGGGATATGCTGCGTAAGCCAACTCGGACGTTACGACCAGTTTCCGTTAAATTTAAAATATAAATCTTTATATATTCAATTTAAACGCACATTTCAATTTACCGGGGCCACACACTAACTAGAAAAATTCCCGAAAATATTTTCTAGCTTCGTATTGACGATACGGTCCTAACAAAACTAGTTTCGTCGAATTCTGAGATTGTTGGAAAAATGGCCAATTTCCAGTCGATTAAAATCAACTGAAACTGGTCAAACGCGTTTTCCTTTGCCACGCTCACATATTGATTCGAAAAATTATGAAATTTGAAACCTAGCCATAACTTGACATCACGGACCCAACAAAACTGGTTTCGTCGAAATCTGAGGTCGTTTGCAAAATTGCTATTTTTAAGGGCCTTATATATATAAAAATATATATAAATTCCACAGCGACTATTTCTAATTTTAAACTGGACATATCTTATCATTTCTAAAATGAAATCTCAGTTTGTTAACTTCGTTACAAAGATATAATTATACAGATTCAAATATTTCTTGTTTCGTTCAATTCTGACTTATATTGAATTCTGTATATTCATTTGAAATCAGAAATCGAATTTTCGAACTACCGCGCCATTTTCAATTCCTTTTATAATTATATATAATTATTATATATTCTAACGACGACGTATATAATATATACGTTCTAATTATATTCAAAATAAATTTCTCGTCGATATTATTTAAAATAATTCAGATTAAATATTCAAAATTCACTAAAGTTGCCAAAATAAAAATTTCAAACTGGCTCGCATTTTACGGGTTGTTACAACCTTGGTTCGGTCGTGACCATCCCTGGCGGTTCGTGGAGCTCTGGCGGCGGCTTGTGGTGCCCCTGGTCGGATCGTGGCTCTCCTCTAAGCTTGGATCATGGTCCTCCTTGAAGCACGGGTCGTGGTCCTCCTTGAAGCATGGGTCGAGTCCTCCTCGAAGCACGGGTCGGTTCGTGGTCTTAGTTCGTCGCCATTGGCTCGTGAATGGGGTAGTACGACTCATGATGGTCCTCCACGGTCGGGTCCGGTCGTGATAGCTCTCCATAGTCGGGTCGGGTCGTGAGCTTCAGGTGCAAGAATTCCTCCAGCTCGTGGTCTTCACATTCACGATCGGGTCTGTTCGGTTAGGGGGGCGATCTGATCCGGCTCCGGGTCATTTCCTGCAACTTTTCCTGCGACTGTTTTACGCCATACGACGGCGTTTTCCACCATTCTAACTTTTCTAATCAATCACAAAGCATACCATACAGTCATAGCAACATATGTAACCACCCGCAAACATCAAAAAAATAATATAAGAAAGTTAAACGAATCAAACATACCCAAAACCCATGTTTTCCTCTTAATCATGTTTAAGCAAATCTAATGATAGGATTAACAAAATTTAACCAAATTAACCCAAACTTCTAACAGAGGTCTAAAATGGTGTTCAAGAATTTCTAAACATTTTTCTAGAATTTAGTTATGCTTAAATTCGCTAATTAACGCTAATTAGCCTTAATTAACCATAATTAGTGTAAAAACAAGGCTAATCACTCACCTTTGCCACAATTAAAACTTTCAGAATGGAAACTCCTCTGATTTGGGCGAATACCAATGTCTAACAGCAGCTCTAACTCAGAAATGGTGCTATTTCTCCTTGATTTGATGTTGCTAAACTTAATCCTTGATTAGAGAGCAATTTGGGATGAAATTAGAAGGTGGAGGCCATTTTAGGGTTTCTAAGAGGTAAATGGCGGCTATAAAACTGAAATAGAATGAAAACCTAACCCATTTCAGCCTCCCCATAACCCTAATCCCGAAATGGGTTATGGGCCCATTCACTAATCACCTCATTTGGCCCGGTTAAGCAGTTTTTCACCTTCTAAACCTTATTTCGTCCATATCCCCCAAACGGTAAGTCCGTTTTTCACATATGATCACTCTACGAAAAGGTAAACCATCATCCGGATCTAATGGAAGTGGTTTCAGGTCAAAATTCCTTACCAATCAAAAGTGATGACGAAACAAGATCGGCTAGTGGCAAAACGGTCATTCAAAAATTGGCAAAAATCGTGAACATGGGAAATGACCCCAACAGTCGTCCCCCAATGTCACACGACCATACGACTCCTTACGAGAAAGAAATAGATATTCTATGATCCTTCGATGCGTAGAATGCGGGTTGTTACAGCGGCCACTGAATTATGCTATAAATCATCCTAATCAATCTTTAGGCTGCCCACAACCATAAATGCAGCCAAGCCGTACTCACCAGATGGAACCGTACAGACCATGCATCTATGGGTACAACTTCGTTAGGCTTAACACAAAGGGCCATCAAGGAGTATCTTCACATCCCGTCAAAGTCTTGCACTTCCTTCCAGTCCCATCGAATAAGTTGGACATGCTTCCATCTCATCTCTGAATGCCTATGATGATTTTCTCCGTTGGTCTCTCCATCCATACGGACTGGTCCTAATGCATATCGTTATAATAATTAGACCGTATGTCTAATTTACTGTTATGATTTTCACTTACTTATCTTCTCGTTGATTTACAAAATCAACTTTACTCGTTACCATAAAATCGCCTAGTCGCAAGGCCAACATAGAACATCTTTACGCTTATTAAAATTAATTTCTAATTTCCTGTTTATTTATAATAAGCTTTGTTCCTTTCTTTTTCACCTTCCAAATTATAACCTCTATGTTATAATCTTTCTCATAAGTCATTTCCTCTGAATTGTGCTTATTAAATTCTAGTTATAAGTTTACATTATGCCTTTATCTTTTTTTGGAAAAGCAATGTCGGTTTTATATTGTCGTACCACTTTTATTAGAAGGGTAAAAGGAAAGAAGTTCCGCATAGGCACAGAAACTTCATGAAATCTGGTTTGAAGTGCCAAAACACTTTACATTACATAAATAGGGGAGTAACATATCGCTACTGCTACTATATAAGTCACAATTATTATTCATTAGAGGAACAACTGGTGCTATCACTGGTTCCTATAACATTGACATACTCTGAGAATAGTACAATAAGGTTAGGAACATAACAAGGGTTAGGACTATGAAACTCGCGTTCCCAATCCCAGGTAGAATCATATAACAGAGAAATGTTCATCTCACCTATCTCACCTTCCTTGTTGAGCACAAGTTCATCTCCTTCAACTTTGTAAATCAGTCTTCTGTTGTCATCTTCTATATCAGTAACATAAATGTAAAACATGTTTTCCATATGAACATATCTCATATCAGAATCATAATGTAGCCACGAGCAATCACCAGAGTGCCAATAGATACCATCATTCTCTTTAAAAGAACTATAATCTTCTACTGTGCTATCTTTCTCATCTACAGTAGTCACTGCCTGATCTGTGTTCTGAATATCATCATTCACATGGGTAGATATTTCTTGTGTAGGATTCTGAGTATCAACTAGAACTTCCTCAACTTTCTTATCTTCTTCTTTTGACTTTCGAACCCAAATACTCATATGAGGCTTCATTAGAGGCGATCGTACCTTAGTAGGGCCCGCAAGCTTACAGGCATCAAGAAGATGTCAAAAGAAGTGGCATTTAGAGCATATCTCTGGTTGCCAATAATACTGAACGTCAACAAAGAAATCATATCCTTCAATAGAGACTTTGCGTTTTTTTTGGAAGTGGCTTGCTCATAGTTATTTCAATCAAAGATTTTGCAAATATAAAAAATTTCCTTGTCTCTATATTCACATCAAAACATTTAAAGTTCCCAATTCTATTGGTTAACCAATTCTAACCTGGAAGTGCCTGTAATACCGAAGCAATTCTAGTAAAAATTGTCCATACCGTAATGGATGCCACACGTTCTCTTGCACTCTCAACCATTGCATTCCCGGATGTAATTATAAAAGGTTTCCCTCATATTATTATGGGATCTATTCCAACACTTTCCTTCTCTCCTCCATTATCGAAAATTTAAAGTAGAACATCCCATTCACAACATTTACACGTAGACTACCTCTCAAGTTTCAAGCCTTATGACAGTGGTCACGAACATCAAGGTTCGGTACTACAAAGTCAAGAAAGAAGCCTACTAAGTGATATTTCCAATAGTTGACTCCCTCTTGAACTATCTCAGTGGGAGGAAATGGGTTTTCCATGGATTAAGAGAAATCACGGGGAGAATACACTCTTGCACATCTTGGTAGGGAGGAAAAGAAAGAGGCGTAACTCGGTTTGGTGTGTATGTTTGAAGGATTTGTAGTTCATGTGGACTGAGGCTGTTCTGAGTAAATGATAGCAGACTTCCCTGCCACATCAGTTGCAAGAGGATGCATAGCTGCATTCTTTGCTGCATTTTCCTGAGCACGTAAAGTGTCGTTAGACAAAGGTATAGGGATAGGCTTGGTATTGACTTTGTTTGGCACTTCGACACATTTCTCAAACACTTGCATATCATCACACATATCTACAGATTTGATAAACCCATCTTCATCTACCTCTTTAGCAATTGTATGTTACTCTCAACCTCAACTATGCTACTATCTGTCAACTCATTTATACCCAAATTTCTTGCCATTAGTTTAGAGTCTACTTGCTTATTGACATTATTAGAGAGTTACATGTAGTTGCCTTATCATTTTCTGCTTGTGTAGTAGACACCACAACACATTTCTCAATCATACTGCGCATGCTCATTATATTCAGGTTTGTTGTTACGTTGACTTTAACTTGCTCAATCATTACGTTTTCACTCTTGGAGCTGACGTTTTCACCTGTTGGGTTCGAAAATAGTGCTTCGATATTAGTTGTAGAGTCTGATTATCTGACATCATCACTTGTCTTAGCATGCAGTGGAGAAATCGGGGCAACAGTTTTAAGACCAGATAAAGGAGATGCTGATGAAGGTAAGGCATTTGCAAAGTCACGAATGGAAACGGAGATTTTTAGGTCTTCTAGTGACGTAGCGGTGCCAGAAAGCGGGATGGATCTGAATAGTTGCGTCTAGATCTGGTCGTACTTTTATTGAATATGGGCTTCAATTTCTTGTTCTTCAGCATCTGAGAGATGGCGGGTGGGAGGGATGAGTCGTGGCAAGAAGATATGGTCAAGAGGAGGTTAAAACGCGGTTAGACGATAGGGGATGGAAGACTGGATGTGGAGGATTTAGTCGCCTGGCGGTGTCGCCGTTAATTTAAGTAGTTTTTAAGTTATGACTTTTTTGTACTACAATTTACAATTTAATTTAGTCGCCATAATATTTTTATAACCTCTTTAGTTATGTTACCTTTTCTTTTTCCTGTTCTTACAATTTACTTTTTAGGAAATTAGACCTATTCCTAATTGATTGGTTAATAAAATGGTACAAAAATCTATTTCCATAACTTAAGGTAATCACTGCCATAGAAATCCGTAATTACAAGATATCACTTTCAATTATTTTTACGCCGTTGAATGGTGCGTAATAAGGCTAATCCCTCTTTCGCACTAATCTATGACTTTATTTATTTTAAACTTGCAATTATGTTTTTCACTTCTTCTTTTTTCTCAAAACCAAATTATGGAGTTAAATTTCCTCTTTTCTTAACCAGTCAATCTAGGCTATTTCAGAGTTTCCAATTTTAATTGGTATACATTAATTCCTGTTTTTAACTTAATTCCCCTCTTTTTATATAATTGCAGTAAATTTGAATATAACTGGTTTATATTCCTTTTTCAATTCCAACCATTTCTATATTCATTCCATTCTAAAATCTGAAAGACAAACTTTTCAACTAATATAGAAATCCTCAGATTTACCATTTAACTATAGATTTACTATCTGTAACAATAATTATGCCATTCCCACCATTACCAAATCCTCTTTTGTTCATAATTCAAACTAGATTATGTTTTCCAACACGCGCAACAAAAATTATTATAATCAGTTGTACAAATTAAGCACACAATTCCACATCTCAGGTTTATGCATATTTTGTGAAAACATAGAACTACATATATTCTAACGTAGAAAGGGAGAAAAGAGGAAGAAGAGATATAACACCCCGACTTTATAATCAAATAATAAAATATATATTTTAAAAAAATTCAGAATTTGGTCGCGAAGTTAGCCTCATTGCGTTTGTGATGATTTTTTGATCAATTAGACTTTGGTTTGCAGCAAATGGATTTAAAATGAAAAAGATATCTTTAAATAAAGTACTATAACCAATGTGAAAGTCTCGTGAACGAAAGCTTGTGTAGTCCAGTTGGTAGAGGCATGTCTCTCCCATTTAAGTGGTGCAAGTTTGAGTCCCGTTAACGTCATATTTTTAGTTTTAAAGGGACGACTAAAGAAATGCATATTGTAATGGAAAAATATGTAAATGTACATATAAGGAAAATAATACATATATGTGAGTATAAATATATGTGTGTACATGTATATGTGTATATATGCGTATGTGTGTAAATATACATATGTGTGTGTGTGTGTGTGTGTATATATATATATATATATGTATGTATGTATGTGTGTGTAAGAAATCCAAAATAAACGTGTAATCAATAAAAATAGGTAAGAAATAAATGATGGCATAACACTATTTGAATTTTGAATAGAAATAAAGAATGCGCGTATATATATTCACACATATAAATTCAAATGTTAAAATTAAAAGTACAAGTTAAGAGCGGGAAGTAAGAAATGTATAATAAATGAAAAATGAACAAGAAGATAACTGCATTTGAAATTATAATATATTAAAAGGAAGAAAACAATGAATTAATAAGCATTATTACTTACATTAATTGAGCAGCTATTAATGGACAAAGATTTGAATGGTTGTATGCGTATATATTTGCATAAGTTTGAAATCCAAATATTAGATATGTGCTATAAGTATAAGATAATAATTCACATAGTGATACTTGGCAACAAAAAGAAACATTATCAGTAACATTAAACAAGAAATTAATATAGGAAAAAATTAACATTAATGGCTTAGGTCAATTAACATTATATTTTTTCACTTGTATGTTTCGGATTTTATTTTATTAAATCCGATAGACCAGAATCTTCTGTACACCTATAAATAGACTAGCAGAACCTAGCCTCTAACTCATATTTTCTAAGACGACGCCAAGGCTCCGCCATTTTCTTTCTTCTCCAAATATTTCAGAAAATTGGAATATTAGTTTTTAGTAATTCTGATTCAAGATTTGAATACAAAGATTATAGATCTACTATATAGGTGTTCGGATTTCTTGTCAACGAGAGGTAAATCCTGTGAATCTGAGTTATTTTGGTTTCTTTCATTTCTTCTTCTTTTAGCATCAGATTTGTAAATCTGTGGTTATGCTAATATTAAATTTAGTTAGAAAGACCACGGAGTAGCAGATCTGAATCAGATTCAAGGATTGGAAGCAGTCAGGCAACTAGATTTAAAATTATACCTTTTGGGTAACGGTATATTTTCCATTTACATTCCCTATAATTTTTAACATGACAAGTAATTGTAATTTGTGGTACTAACGATATAATTTACTTTTAAGTACGTTAAGGATATTGTTGTTGTACGAATCTGTTATATTAATCTTCTGTTTGGATTCCGAATTACTATAATATCGAAATTGTGAAAATTATAATAAACATGAATATGTTCTCGATATTATTATTTAATGACAAATTGGATATGTTGTAAATAGAATTATAGTGAAATTGGGAATAATAGAAAAAGGATAGATATGCCTATTTGTATGAAAAATTTACAGTGGTTTGTAAACGGTAAATGAAAACATGAATTAACATCTTGCTCATAAATTAAAAGGGGAAATTCAAAGTAGATTGAGTTAGCTAGATCTTGGGAAAAATGGATACATTTTCATAATGGAAAAATTATTGTAAACGTAGTTGCAAGAAAAGAAAGGGAAAAGGATTAGTATGAAATAGGGATTCTTTTATCGTATTGCACACTAATCAAATAAACATATAATATATAAATATATATATATATGCATGTATGTATGTATGTATGTCCACAATGAAAATAAAAGAAATAGCTTACAACTACGGATCTTGATTGATGTGCGTTATGGAAATTGATCATTACATCTTTCCACTAAACAATCTAATGAGCTATGTGAAATATTTTCCTGAAATAATGAGAATATACAAGACGGTAAATAAATGGATGTTACAGCAATAAAAGTCTGGTTAATGTTAAGGAACCACGGGAAAATGTGAAGAATGGGGAATATAACCTATTATAATTAATTATATGAGTGAGAATGTAATATAATAGGTAGGCTTGTCCTAGGGACCAGTGAAATTATAACATGGGTTATAATAAATGAAAAAGAGAATATTAATAAACCTTAGTTAAGAGAACTAAGTTAATAAGTAAACATCAAGTTGTGATAACAGTGTAAGACAAGGTTATGATTAAATAAGAAATAAAAAAGTTGGCTTGTTATTTGTAGACTTATAATTGAAAGTATTAAGTTTAATAAACATAATAAATAATAAGCGGAAGACCGTTCCGGCAACATAGTCCCGAATAAAGAAAGTAAGAAGCCAATTATGAGCTAATGAACCTTGTAATTTAAATATAAAAAGTGTATATGTGGATAATCAAGTTAATTAGCAATCTGATAAGATAAAGAAAGCGCGTAATTAAAATATTAGATGTTGGATCTAATAAAACGTTAGTGTGATGCGCTTGGACCAGTCCGCACATATGAAGATGAAGAACCCAACGGGTTAGATCATCGTGATGTTTGAAGACACGAGAGAAGCACATCCATTTGATTATTCTGCTTGATTATTCTACGTTATTATTCTGTCTAATTATTCTGTTGGACTAGAGGAAAGCACGCGGCTTCTACAAGACGGGGTAGGGTACTCCGTGGTGGTCCACTGTGCGGGACATGCTCAGGCTATACTCGCAGGGGTTGGGTCTGTATGGTACCACTGGTGAGTATACCTTGACTGCAACTATAGTTTGACATTCATAAGCTATGGCGGATGGTGTTGGGTGATTCGACAGTTTACCTCGAAAAGGCGGGTCAGGACCAAATACATGATAGTAATCGTCGGATACCTGTCATCGGTAGTCGGTTTGACGTGGAAAGACTAGAACTAAATCTAGAAACCATCGATCTTTCACTATCGAGACGTTGGTTGTGGGACACTTTAAATTGGATGTTGGATTGTTTGATAGGGGAACGTCACTTAGCTCTTGATGTAGTCTTCCACTAGTTAAGGGAGGGGCTAGGGTGGCTCCATAGCCACCGTGAAAATATAGACCATATATGAATACCTGTATTGTAGGCCTAATGAAGCTGACCTTTATAGATATTGAAAGCTCCCGTCCGAGTTTTGTGCATTGGATGCAGCCCTATTATGGGACTTGGGTTACAGTAGGCAGTACGTTCGTGCAAGGGTCTAGATCTGAGTGGTGTATTGTGGACAGTAAGGCATTATTCCGTGTTGAGACTTAATTCGACTGAGAAGTTCATATAGGTCGATCTGTACGCTTATGTGGCATAGTGATGGTTGTTCTATGTGATTACGTGGTGTAACGACGTAGACTTCCGAACGACGTTCGGTGTAGGATGAAGGTTGTATACGCTTCCCTGGCGTGATAGTGGAGACCATACGAGAAGGGTACTATAGGGAGTACTATGAGATGCTGGATATAAATACATATATATTATATTAGGTTAATCTACTGGGGAATAGATAGGTACAATTTGTCCGGTAACCAGAACTATATGTTTTGACCCCCTCCTCATAACATACTCACATGTTAGGTTATGGCAGAGAGTTGGTAGCCTTTGCACACTTATTAGACAGTGTTATTATTTCGGTAACATTATATTGATTATTATATTTTATCTATTCCGCTGTGAGATGTTTTATCGAGCTCTAATACATTTATTATTTATGTCTTTTCTATAGGGATACCAGACAAGCCAACTCGAGTTTCGATCGATTGGGATTTAAAAATAACGTCTATTGAAATTTGGGTTGTTACATCTGGCATTAGAGCTTAGGTTTATGATTCCTGTATAAATAGTGAGTGAACATATTTGTATTTTTAATATTTTAAATATATTATATATATGCCCCTAGATCCATAAAGAATCCACTTATAGGAAGGGCGACATATGCGAAGAGTTGGGATATCATTTCTGTACACTAAAGAAAAGGCTATGAAAATTCGATAATAAGAGATCCTTTGGTGGTTTGGTTGAAAAGTGTACAATGTATTTTGTAATGAAAAAATGGATCTTATATGTTAGAATTTCGGATTAGTGGGTTTGGCAGTAGAGCTTTATAAATTGAGAAAGAGTAAAAATGAAAATGGGTTAGGAATATATATGTTTGAGAGAAATGACTTTGGGGAAATATTTAGGGAGGCCAAAATAAGTTAGAAACCTACTTTGAGTCTTGCCCTATTGTTAACTTTTAAGAACCTGAAATTTTAAAAGCTTTTGGGTGCTAGTTTAAGGTGGTTTTCAAGTTTTAACCTTAAAAGTTTACAGTTGTAAAATATGTGCTAGCAAAATTGTGTAGAAACAATTTTTGAGACAAAAAGAGGTATTTTGATGTTTGAAAAAAAAAGTAGCATATTTGAAAAGTACATGTTGAGTTTTGAAAAAAATAAGGTATATTTTGGAAACGGCGATTTCTTATTAAATTTTTAATGAAAATGGATTCTTTCATAAAAATGTATACATTATAGAGCATGAATAGCTTGCTATTTTTTAATCTACAAAGTATGAAACAATTAAATACCAAAACATAGAAAAGATTGCATTTTGTTAAAAACTAAAATACTCGCTAAGGTAAATTTTGAAAATCTCTATTCTTTTGACAATAATTTTGAGCAATTGTTTTAATATAAATTTTGGTGGTTGGACAAAATAAGTTGTAAACAAAATTGGAATAGAGTATGTGTTTGGGTTAAGTTTAGTAACTAGTGTAGTAAAAATGGGTTGTTGTGAAATTAATTAAGAAATGGCTATCCTTGTCTACTCCAGTTTTAAGAGTTAAAAAAAATGCATTTTTTTATGAGATGTCATTTTTTCTGTTTGACAAAAATAAGTTTTAATGAAGAAAAATAAACTTGAAGCATTTAATTTTTGGATGGAAAATGAAACGATGAGGCCAAACCACATTTTTAAATCATTGAGTAGGTAAGGATTAGTACCTAAAAAAGACGGTGAATATTTTGAGGCTATAAAGTGAATAGCAAAAATTATCAGTAGTAAATTCCCCGTAGAGTGCATAAGCAATATAGAGCCTAGGTTGTTGCTTGGAAAAGACTGTTAGTACACAACAAGGACTAGTTGTAACAAGTGGATGGTAGAGGGCAAGCGATTTGTTTAGATCCTGTGGTTTGGACTTGTCTTTGTCAGCCGGGACGTGGCCCTAGGATTCTTAGCCCTTGGTAGTAGCTGTGTAGTGTGTTTGTTTTCCTATTTTAGTTTTGAAAGAATTAAAAGGCTTACTTGAAATTAAGCTTATATCTGTGGATTAAGTTAAATAAACCAAGGTAAAAGGTGATGACATAACTAAATAAAACAAGAAATCCAATAAAGCAACGAATATGACAATTGAGAAAAGTGGAAAATTCGAGAAATAGAAAAAAAAGGATTTTTCCAAAGTAAGCTGGAAAAGAAATTTTTCTTCTGTATACTGTGCTTGGATAGGAATGTAGGAAATCTTTATATACTAGTTGCATAAAATCCAAGTACAGATAGAAAACGTAAATAAAAGAAAAACGGATGATGTGAAGTTTTCCGTTTTCCACCTTTTTGTAGCATATGAAATTGAATTCGAAAAATTATACTTTTCTAAAATTCAGAAATTTAAAGTTGATTGTAAGGCTTTGGATGCAAAAATTAGATAAACTACGCTCTTGTTTTGTAAGAGTGTAGGAAAATTTGGATGAAAATGTATTTTGATTTTCAAAATATTACATTCATATAGAAATTATGAGTATATTTAGGATGTGTGCATCATGTTTTCAAAAAGATTTTCTAGAAGGTTTTCATTCATATATTAGGTACCACTTAGGCATTCGTTGCATTTATATATTATACGATATATTAACTTTGCACAGTGCATGAATGGTTGTAAAATTGGATGTACGCATGATGGTTGTAAATTATGTGAGGAATTACTTAATTTTACCCTTACCAAATTTCGAGGACGAATCCTAATAGTGGGTGAATGTAACACCCTGCATTTTTAATTAAATAATAAAATAAATTTTTTTAAAAGTGTTTTGAATTTGGTCACGGAATTAGCATCATTGCGTCTGTAACGATTTTCTGGTCAATTTAGACTTATAGTTTGCAGAAAACAGATTTAAAATGAAAACGATATTTGTAAATGAAGTATTACAACAAACGTGAAAAGAAGATATAAGAAAAACACTAAAAAGGACAATGACCACCATTGTTTCAAGTCTTGTGAAAAAAAGCTTATGTAGTTCAGTTAGTATGGGCATGTCTCTTCCAAATGAGTGGTGCAAGTTCGAGTCCCGCTAATGTCATATTTTTATCTTTAGAGGGACGGCTAGAGATGCATATTCTAAGAGAAAATATATAAATGTACACACATATATATATATATATACATGCATATGTGTAAATATGTGTATGTGTGTGTATATATTAGAAATTCAAAATAAACTTGCAATCAATAAAAATGAGCAAAAGCTAAATGATGGCATAACAAAGTTTGAATTTTGAATAGAAATAAAGATTGCGCGTATATATACACATAAATTCAAATGTTGAATTAAAAGTGCAAGTTAAGAGTGCGAAGTAATAAATGTGTAATAAATGAAAAATGAACAAGAAGATAGCCACTACACCATATATGCTGATTAAGCTGTGTTTTTAGCCGTATCTAAGGCTCTTAAACACGGCCAATAGCCGTATCAAAAAACGGCGTGTTAAATTTTTAGATACGGCTACAAACCGTATCTCATAAGTAATAACATACAGCTTATAGCTGTATCTAAGTAGTATTCAGACACGGCCTTTGACCGTATCGAATTATATCTGTGTGTGCACATATTTATATATATGCATATATATATATATATATACAGAAACTGTAGCACATATTTTTCATATAACACAGCATATATACCACAATTTATACACAAGAATAACACAATTTATATTATATATATATATATATACTCAAAGCATTTACAAGATTTTTCATAACACGAACACAATGTATAACATACTAACATACACAAAGGAAACTGTCAAAGATTTTCATAACAGTACGAACTAACAAAAAAAGGTAAAAACATATGATCAGTCTGATATATATAACTCCAGTCGAGGCCGGGAAGATTGAGCGTACGTGCTGATCAATATGCCAATGAAATCCATGTGTTTGCTGTAAATCAAAGCAGTACTACTATGAGAATAAGCTAGCTCATGATGCTGATCATAAATTTTTATATATAACAGCATAAATATTTATATATGTTACTATGTACACAGTTTAAAACAAAAACTTAAAAGGCCAACCTGATGATTGCCAGTAAAACTGAATCGTGATAGCCGGCGCCTGAGTTCCAGCAACACAAAGGCGCCCAAAATCTACAGGAAAAAAGAAGTAATTTTATGCCTGATTGCATACAAAATATCGTGTCTTTGTGTTCGTACTGATTACAGTGAAGGGCATATCGTGTCTTTGTATTCATGTGTGCATATTTGTCAATTATATGTATAACATGTTTATGTAATGCTAAATGACATGATTTCATTCTCCAAAACAATTCCTTTGCTTTGAACCAGTTTATTTTTCATTCTCCAAAATCTCCGCAAACATGATTTTCACGTAATGTCTCACTAATTCGCTCTAAAAGTATCAAACCACAAACTCATTATAATTCTCCTTGTCACTTGGCTGCAATATTGTAGATATAACATTGCTATAGCCTTGCCCTTTCTATTCTATCACCCTAATCTAGCTAATGTAGTGTATCCGAGATGAGGGGATGGAAAAAAGCGAGATATTGCCTGAAGTTTATATAAAAAATGCTCTGATTTTTCCTGCTAAGTACCATGACAGAAATCCCAATCCAGCAGACCCTCCACAATTAAGGTTTTACTGCATAGTTATAACCTATTATATGGTTCAAAACACTAACAACTTCTCGTATTACATGAAGGGTTGTACACCTTGAAATCCATCTATCTATTATTACACATAGAATAGAAACAATGCAACTTGGCTGTCTGCATGATTTTCTTACATTTCAAGATAGGAGATCCTGTTTCAATCTTCTATGTTTTTAACAAAGCACATAAAACTGCCAACCCAACTACATCCCCAAATCTACTCTTTGGTGAACCAAGTAAATGTGGTTATCTAAATTTCATTTGCCTACAAGTACAAATGTTTATTCTTATCCCCAAATCTACTCTGTGAATGACGTTATTATAATCAAGATCGCTCCTTTTTTAATTAATCTTTTACTTAGCCTGGCGGAAATTAAAATCCTGGATCCGTCCTTGAGAGTTACATTAAGATAATATGAACAAGTAAAAAGAATTACCTGAATGTAACGATACAAATTAAGAATAAGTTGATTAGCACATCGGAATTACCCAAAGTCCACAATCTTCAAATTGCCCAAATTTGGGGTCTCTAGCTTTGCGTTGATCGATCATTGGTGCCAGTGATCTGACAAGTGCAAAGCTGGAGACACACAAATCGAATCATCTCTGCCGGAGGAGGAGATTCCAGAGAAAGGTGGAGGCACGATTTGGTCACCGATCGAAAACCCTAATTTGGGTTTTCGGTCACCATTAAACTAAAATAAAAGGAAAAGGGATCGGCCAAAATTTGTGTTTGGAGTGCCTGAAGGGGTGCACAATATGATACGAATTAGATTTGGCCAAAGGCCGTGTCAAATGAACCGATCCGGAGCATCCCCGATGGACGGTCATATTTATGGTGTTTAGGGTGGTGCGGATCGCAAAATGTAGTTTTCTACGGCTCTGAGACCTATCAAATATGATACGGCTATAAACCGTATTTTATCCCCGCAACGTTGTATGCCAAATTGGCTGATATGGTGTAGTGAGCTGCATTTGAAATTAGAATATATTAAAAGGAAGAAAACAATGAATTGATAAGCGTTATTAATTACATTAACTGAGCAGTTATTAACAGACAAAGATTTGAATGGTCGTACGAGTATATATAGGCAAAAGTTTGAAATTCAAGTATTATATATGTGTATTAAGTGAAAGATAATAATTCATATAGTGATATATGGCAATAAAAAGAAACGTTATCAACAACGTAAAACAAGAAATTAATATATTAATGGCTTAGGTCAATTAACATTATATTTTTCCATTAGTATGTGTTGATATCCAAAATGAACACCAACACCCCGAATGTTTATGCAACACATCACGAAAGAGTAAGATCTAAAAGTATGGAGCCACAAATATAAAATGCATTAAAAACATGACAAATTAAAGTGGTTCGGTCTCGGATTCGACCTATGTCCATTGTAAGAAGGCATTTCGTTATCACTAGATTGATTACAAGGTACATGCTTCTTTTTATTTCACCCGTTTCACTTGTTTTCTCTCTTCTACAAGTACTTTTGTGACATCCCACTTCCGTTAATGTCACTCACAGAGGGAATGCATTAAGTTTCGTGAAGCGCTATAGGTAAACAGACAAATAATATTACAAGACAAACATAAATAAGATAGCAACGGAATTCATACTTTTATTTCAAACACAAATCATACATCGTGGTCCAAAATACCATAAGTCACTAAAACCGTTACAATAACATAACTTCTGTCTTGTACCATCAGAGTACGTAAATATAAAAAGCATAACATAATTCCCCAACAAAAGAGCTAAGCCATAGTAGAGATAAGAACTTGAGCCATACTTCAAAAGCAGCTCTAGCAAGATGATAACTGAGTCCTAACTAAGCATGAGTGTTTCCTCCATGAGAACCCGGGGGGAGGGGGGAGACAGAAGAAAGAAGGAGAAACAAAAAAGGTCAGACATAAATTCTGGCAAGTCCAATGACTTTTAGCAAGTAAATAAATAAAAGTAGCATAACAGGCATATAAAGTGGATAAGAGAGAACACTACATAAATGGAAGGTGTGACAAGGTAGACATGATAAGGTATATATGCTTCTCTAATGATTACTCTGCACTATTACTAGTATAACCAGAATGAGATGATCCCTTCCACTATAACGTGGTAGACTTAGGCAAACGTCTAAATGTACCCCAAATACTACCCTAATCGATCGGCTCCCTACTCCGTAGATACTCTGTGCCGGCGCCACGGTAGGATGTATCATGTCATAAAGTGGCAACCCCTCACTGAGATGCACAACCCCATATCTACAGGTGTCACGGTCATCTTATCCCCCTCTGCCCTGCTCATGCACGCACATGGCCCGGTCGGTTTGCGCCGCCCACACCGTCCTCCACGTTTGGATCTCTTACAATCAGTTAGTAAGCGTGCCCCCTCTCCGCCTAGTACGGAGTACTTTGTTTGATACCTACTCCGGATTACTGACTGAAATGGGTCCCACACAATATGATACAAGCTCTCCCCTTTGTCTTGTATCCCCTACTAGGTTTTCACTAACTATGTATACCACTAGGTATCTTTAATTACATAGCCCTATTCATTTCCACTAGTTATGCTTACCCTAAAAGGTGTCTTTAATTACATAACTTTTATATTTTCCACCGGTTATGTATACCACTAGGCGTCTTTAAGTACATAACCTTATTGGGTTAAGTTCGTGGGCCTGTATGTAAATATTACCCAACCCCTCAGATTTACTTAACCCACCCACTGTCCAACCAATCCTACTTAACCCTAACTTAAGTTCATAATCGTACAATCCCTATGGATTAAATTAGGTTAAGTAGTCCAATTCATTACCATGTCCATTTATGGTTCATAATGGGCTAGACCTCCCACATTAGGCCTACAACTTGTGGATGTTGGATATGTCGGTCGGGTTTGGGCAGACTTCTTCCACAAGTTGGGTCTAACCTCGTGTCATAGTACGACTCGTATTTGCGCACTTAGACCTCCCATATTAAGTTCAACATTAGTTGTTGTTGGATATGCCGATCGGGTCCGGGCAGACTTCCACCACTAATGCAGCCTAACCTCGTGTCATAAGTGCAATTACAATTCCTAATTATAATTACTAGATATTTCATTCTTATCCAAATCTTACCTATGTCTTTATATGTGATTATATCCCTTTTTCTCAATAATTTGATTTATATGCCCAACGATGTTTATATTCAAATTATGTCCATATTAACCCTTTTTCCCCCGTTCCCTAACTAGCGCACTCATAAAATTGGCGGCATGCCTAGGCTAGATAATAGCCTAGTCATAAATGATAAAAGGAAAAAATAATAGGAATATGACAAAAGTGAATGTTTTAACATAACTTGGCATAAACATAAACTAGCATGGTGATAAGGTGAACATATACATTCATACTGGCATGGATATGTAATTGACATCATGATAAGGTGGATGTATAAGCATAAAATTGATGAACTTGTGGAATCAAATGATTCTAACATAGCTGTGATGTCACAACAAGCATAATAAGATCTAAATTAACAATTTAGATGTCCAACTGGTTTAGATCTAATATGATAGGCACAAGGTGATAACCTAGATCTGATTAACAATTCAAATGTCCACATAATTTAGATCCAACGGTTTAAAAGTGTACACAAATAAGGTTTAAGGTTCACATCATGGCATGTCATAGAAGTTATCATAAATCTAACAAGATAGAGGTTTAGATCAATAGTTAAAATAGATCTAGCACAAATCATAAAATGCCACAAAGGTTATAATAGATCCAACAAGATAGAGATTTTGATACAAATCCTGACCAATTCAGAATGTCATATGTTCATGATTTACAATGGATCTGATACAATTTAGGCATATGAACAAATCCAAGCCATAATCATGTCATATTTACTTTTAAATATTCAAACCTAAAAGCAACTAGAAACTCGCAGTGATAGGATTAGAAAATAGAGAAAGAACGGATCTTGAATTTCTAGATATGATTTGCAAAACTGATAGTTGTATAAGATAACGGATTCAGTTCTAACATCGGCAGAGTTTGGCCACCATGAATTATTAATGAAGAAAACAAGAGAAATGACCATGTATATATAGCTGCCAAACCCTCTGAAACCGACTGCCACCTCAGCCCTAGGGGTGTCAACACCCCTGTGGGTGGGTCGACCCTGGTGTCGACACCCCTTAAGGGGGATCGACCCCGGTGTCGACACCCCTCTAGGGGGGTCAACCCCCTAGAGCGGGAAATTTGTTGCCTTCTGCCATTTTGATTTTCTAACGATCCTGGATAAGGTGCTGACTCATATCTAACTCCTATATGACTCATATGTATTTATTTATTTCTTCTGCGCATATACAAACTTAAAATCCTCATAACTTCTTTATATGATGTCCGTTTTACGCAAACCAAATGTCTATCTTGACCAGAATTTCGAGATGGACACAATGGTTTAGTCCATTTTCCTTAGTTCTTAATATTAAATTAATTATAATTTAATTTATCCTCTTTTAGTCTCATTATAAATTCGGGGTGTTACATTCTCCCCTACTTAAAGGATTTCGTCACCGAAATCTCTAAGTTGAAAAGAATGTATCCTACCATCCATCATCCATATACTCATCCACCAATTACATGCATCCATTGTCCTTAAAACATTCTAATGCTTATATGAATATATGCAAAGGTGTGTGTAGATGTCCCCATACTAATGCGAAAGATCAGGCGGTTTACTGATTCAGTTGACCTCCTTAATGCAATGTATGTTAGTGCCATAAATCCAATATGTATGCAAATAAACCTATTATAACATGTAAGTTCTATATGTGTGCACACTTATTCGTCCAAGTGCAACATCCATATGGTAATACATCCATTACCATTCATAAAAGAAAAAGAAAAAGCACACACATCCATATGCAGTATGAGAGTGATTGAGCCGATCTAGTGCCTAATATGTGTATATGCATCCACAGGCAACCACTAGCAAACACTTGCATCCATCAAACATAACATGTCTCAAATACATGTTTACATCCATAGGATTCCTATCTAAAGGTCGAAAATACTATGGATAAGATATATTCAAATGATAGAAACAAGCATTGATAAAACTTTGAAAAAGGAGTTAAGAACATACCCTCAAAAAGAAAAGGGTACAAAGCACGAATCTTGGCTTCGGTCTCCCAAGTCGCATCCTTTGGGTTATCTCCCATTGAACCTTTAGCAACTTGATCTCTTTATTGCGTAGCCTCTTAACTTCTGATCCAAGAATACAGGATGGAACTCTCCTAACTGTCACCTCCCGTTCTACTTCCATTTCCTCTAATATACCTGGCTCAACGACTTTCGCGGTGTCATGCAGGCACTTCCGCAGATGAGAAACGTGGAAAACATCATGAACACCTGATAGATTTTCTGGAAGCTTTACTCTACAGGCCATCTGGTTAATCCTCTCAGTTATGGGAAATGGTCCCACAAACCTAGGTGCCAACTTCCCTACCGATCCGAAGTGAACCGCATTCCTCAGAGGTAATACTTTGATAAAAACTAAGACTCCCACTTCAAATTCAATGTCAGTCCTTCTCTTGTCTGCATAGGACTTCTGCCTATCTTGAGCTGTCCTCATCCGCCGTCGAATAAGGTCAATTTTTTCTGACGTTTCTCTAACCATATTTGGTCCAAGTAATAATCTTTTTGTAGATTCCTGCCAACAAGTTGGTGATCTACAGGGTCGTCCGTACAATGCTTCGAAGGGTGCCATGCCGATGCTGGACTGATAACTGTTGTTATAGGCAAACTCTACTAAAGGAAGGTGCTCTTCCCAAGTCCCTCCGAAGTCTAGGATACAAAGCCTCAAAAGATCTTCAAGAATCTTGTTCACCCTCTCCGTCTGTCCATCGGTCTAAGGATGATAAGCGGTGCTTAAACACAACTCTGTACCTAATGCTTCTTGCAAGCTCCTCCAAAATTCACTAGTAAAGATGGGGTCACGATCGCTCACGATGCTGGAAGGTACTCCATGAAGATGAACTATCTCACGAACATAAATTGTTGCCAACCATGATGTCGTCCTCTTACTCTTCACTGGAATGAAATGAGCGCTCTTAGTCAATCTGTCCATTACTACCCAAATACTGGTGTTGCCTTTCTTTGATCTAGGCAAACCGTCTATGAAATCCATCGAGACGCTCCCATTTCCACTGAGGAACCTCCAAAGGATGAAGTAGACCATCGGGCTTCTTTTGCTCAGCTTTAACTTGCTGGCAAACTAAACATTGAGAAACGAACTCTGCCACATTTTTTTTCATCCCAACCCAAAAGAAAACCCTTTTCATGTCTCTGTACATCTTGTCACCGCGTGGATGAATAGTCATCTTAGAATGGTGTGCTTCTTCTAGGACCGCCATTATCAAGCTTCCAGTTTGAGGAACACAAAGCCTTCCATCTCGTCACAACCACCCCTTTTCATCTACGGCATATCTACTGAGGTGACTAGAAGTTTCCCCTTTTCTAAGCTTTCCTATGATGTCTAAAATCTTTGGGTCACCTTGTTGCGAAGCTCCTATCTGGTCCATAAGAGTTGGTCGTATCTTCATGGATGCAAACAAATCAGGCAAAATCTCGATGGTGGGTCTAAAATCAAAAGCTGATATGAACTCCATGTTCTTTCCTTCCACAAACAGAGGACTCGGGATCATCCTCTGCCTACTTAGTGTGTCTTCCACCACATTACCCTTGCCAGGGGTATAAGCGATCTCAAAATCATAAGAAGCTAGAAACTCCATCCATCGTTGTTGCCTTAAATTGAGGTCTTTCTGCGAGAACATATACTTAAGAGATTTATGATCGGTGTATAACTCGTACTTCTCCCCAAGCAAATAATGACACCACGTCTTTAACGCGAATACTATGGCAGCTAGCTCTAGTTCATGGGTGGGGTAGTTCTTTTCATGAACTCTCAACTGTCTACCCCCATAACAGACTACTTTCCCTTCTTGCATCAGAACCGCACCAAGCCCTGTACCACACGCATCAGTGTAAACGGTAAACACCTTACTCCCGTCAGGCAAGGTCAAGACTGGGGCTGTTGTCAGAGCCCTCTTCAGTCGTTGGAAAGCAACGTCACAGTCTATATCCCATGAAAATGCCAAGTTATTCTTCGTCATCCTAGTGAGTGGGGCTGATATCTTTGCAAAGTCCTTAATGAACTTCCTATAGTAACTTGCCAACCCAAGAAAGCTTCTCACCTCGGTTGCATTTTTAGGAATCCGCCAATCTTTCACCACAACCGCCTTGGCGGGATCTACAGCTATCCCTTCTTTGGATACCACAAGCCCTAAGAATCGACATCTTTTCTCCAAAAAGGGCATTTGGAAAACTTCGCCTTAAGCTGATGGTCACAGAGAGTTTTCAAAACTTCTCTCAAATGTTGGGCATGCTTTTCTTCGCTTTTGGAGAAGATCAAAATACCATCAGCAAAGACTACAACAAATTTATTTAGGAACTCCCGAAACACCCTACTCATCAGATCGACAAAATAGTCGGGTGCATTCGTCAGCCCAAAAGGCATCACTAGCCATTCAAAGAAACCGTCCGGAGTTCTAAAAGCAGACTTATCTATGTTGTCCTCAACCACCCTTAAGTGATGGAACCCCATGGCCAAGTATAACTGAGAAAATACCAAGGCACCAACAAGTTGATCAAATAAATCATCAATCCTCGGAAGCAGGTGCCTATTCTCCTTAGTGAGTTTATTCATCTCTCTATAGTCAACACACAAACGAAGCGAACCATCCTCCTTAGTCGTGAATACTACTGGAGCACCCCATTTAGATATGCTTCGTCTGATAAACCCTTTCTCAAGTAGCTCCCCTACTTACTTACTCAGCTCCCTCCTTTCCCTCGGAGCCATGTGGCGCACTGGCAATGTAACTGGCTTTGCATTGTCCACCAAATATATACAAAAGTCGATCTCGCGCCTCGGAGGTAAACCCCGAACCTCATCAAAAACATCGGAATAATATCGGACTACTAGAACAGATTGTATGTCATCGATAGATGCATCAAGATACTCTAGGAAACTAAGCATAACCGACCTTTGTGGGTCACAAGAAATCTCGAGGGTCCTCCTATGACAAGTCAGAAGCCTAACAACCCTCTTCTCACAATAGAATGGCACCATATGTGATTAGTCAATCCATTCCTAGAATCAACCTATAGCGCATAAACCCAAGCACATATGCGTCGCATTCAAATTCGATGCCTAACACAGATATTTTCAAACCCTAACATATCATAGATAAATGAGCCAAACCACCAATGGGGTTTGAAACAACTACGAGTCCACTACCATACTAGTAATTAAGTGCAGAGATTCAACTACAGAACTTGATATAAATGAATGTGAAGCGCCAGAATCAAAAAGGGGTCTAATAGGATGGTTTGAAAGAGAAATTAAACCTTCCACAAAAAAATTTCTACCTCTATCAGGAGCACTGACCGTGAGAGCATGCACCTGCCCTCCAGAAGTTCCTGCTCTTTGACCTTGTCACTACGATCCCTGTTTCTTTGGGCACTCCCTAACAAAATGTCCGACCTCTCCACAATTAAAGCAAGTGTTCTTCCTTCTCTTACAGTCTTTGATCAAGTGACCTTCCTTCCCACAACTGTGACATTTTCTCTTATCCTTGCCTTTGTCATTCTTCCCTCCGTTCTTCTACTGTTGTTGCCCCTTCTTGGGCCATACCTTCCTATTTTGCGATGTCTCCTCAGCCTTTGTTTCCTTCTTTTCTCCCTTGTCTTCCTCATGCATTAGGGCCATATCGATAAGCTTTTCAAAAGTGGCCCTCATTGGAATATAGGACATGGCTGACCCATGCAGAGGTTCATTCAGCCCTTTAGCAAACCGCAAAGCCCTTTTGTGCAGCGTATCCACCAACTCTAACCCGAGCCTTGCTAACTAGTTGAATTTGTTCATATACTCTTTCACCGTCAAGTTTCCTTGTTTGAGTGCTAAGAACCTCTACATCTGCATGCTTCTCTCAGCTTGGGAGAGAAATTTCATTTCGAATCTCTGCCTAAAATCTTCCCAAGTTTCCACTGGATGTACAGCTTGGGTGACTATCCACTAAAATGAGGCTTCATCTTTCAGTAGCCAGGCGGCTAACTGAATCTTCCTTCTATCATCTACTTCAAAGATTACGAACAAGTCCTCGGTCTCCTTGAGCCAATTCCGCGCTTCTACGAATGTCTCGTTCCCATGGAATGGCTTCCCTCCCATAGCACAGAAGTCTTTGCAGACCTTGGCGAAGTTATCTGCTCGTGGAGGGGGAGGAGGAGGAATGACTAGTGCGGCTGGGGGAGGAACATTTCAATGGCCTTCGGCAGGCGTCATGGCCTCCAAATACCTACGGAACCATCCGGGTATCGTGACACCCTCTGGGATATTAGGAATGTTTTGTTTCCCAGACATTCTGAAAAAGGAAAAGGAAGAGATTTAGACAAAGGACCGAAGGATATTACATATGGCTTTTTGGGGAATATATTTCAAAATAGAATTTTCTTTTTTAGAATGCTTTCTTTTAAAACCTTTTTGAAAATAATTTTCAAAAACTTTTATCTAATATGGTAACCTTCAGCTCTGATACCAAGTGTGACACCCCACGTCTGTTAATGTCACTCACAAAGGGAATGCATAAAGTTTCATGAAGCGCTATAGGAAAACAGACACAGAATATTACAAGATAGATATAAGTAAGATGGCAGCGAAAATTCAAACTTTTATTTCAAACACAAATCATACATCGTGGTCCAAAATACCATAAGTCACAAAAATCATTACAATAACATAACTTCTGTCTTGTACCATCAGAGCACATAAATATAAAAAGCATAACATAATTCCCCAACAAAACAGCTAAGCCATAGTAGAGATAAGAACTTGAGTCATACTTCGAAAGCAGCTCTAGCAAGATGATAACTGAGTCCTGACTAAGCTTGAGTGTTTCCTTCTTGAGAACATGAGGGAGAGGGGAAACGGAAGAAAGAAGGAGAAACAAACAGGATGAGACATAAATTCTGGCGAGTCTAGTGATTTTTAGCAAGTAAATAAATGAAAGTAGCATGACAGGCATATAAAGTGGATAAGGGAGATCACTACATAAATGGCAGGTGTGACAAGGTAGACAGGATAAGGTGTATCGTATCTCTAATGATTACTCTGCACTATTACTAGTATAACCAGAATGAGATGATCCCTTCCACTATAACATGGTAGACTTAGGCAAACGTCCAAATGTACCTCAATTACTACCATAATCGATCGGCTCCCTACTTCGTAGATACTCTATGCCGACCCCATGGTAGGATGTATTACGTCCTAAAGTGGCAACCCCTCTCTGATATGCACAGCCCCATATCTACAGGTGTCACGGTCGTCTTATCCCCCTCTTCCTAGCTCATGCACGCACATGGCCAGGTTGGTTTGCACCGCCCACACCGTCCTCAACGTTTGGATCTCTTGCAATCAGTCAGTGCCCCCTGTAACGACCCGTATTCTACACATCATAGGATTGTAGAATATTTATTTCTTTCCCATGTGAAGTCGTATGGTCATGTAACTTTGGGAAACATCCATTAGAGTCATTTCCCATGTTCATGATTTTTGTCGATTTTTAAATGACCATTTTGCCCCTAGTTGATACTGTTTTGGCCATAACTTTTGATTGGAAAGGAATTTTGACTTGAAACCACTTCCATTTGATTCGTTTGATGGTTTACCTTTCCGTAGAGTGGTCATAATAGCCAAACGGACTTACCGTTTGGGAGATATGGCTGAAACAAGGTTTGGAGGGTGAAAAACTGTTTAACCGGGCCAAATCGGGTGATTAGTGAGTAGGCCCATAACCCATTTCAGGATTAGGGTTATGGGAGGGCTGAAATGAGATGGAGAATCATTCCATTTCAGTTTTCTAGCCTCCACTTATCACCAAGGATCCCTAAAAATGGCCTCCAACCCTAAATCACCTCCAAATCATCTTTTGGTCAAGGATTTGGCTTAGCAACCCCTAATCAAGGAAGATCTTCACTAAAGCAACTTAGGAGCTGCTGTTTGGCATAAAGATTCACATCAAATCAGAGCTTTATTTCAGATCTTAGTTTATTTTGTGGCTAAGGTGAGTGATTTGCATAGTTTTGCACTAATTATGGCTAATTAGGGATGATTAGTGTTAATTAGCGAATTTAAACATGATAAAATTCTGGAAAAATGTTTATAAAATTCGGAATGATGTTTTAGACCTCTGATATGAATTTGGGTTAATTTGGTTAAGTTTTGTAAATCCTATCATTAGTTTCACCTAAATATGCTTAGGGGAAATATGGGGTTTTGGGTATGTTTGATCCATTTTAACCTATTATGTTGATGTTTTGATGTTTGGGGTTGATTATGTATGTTGCTATGAATGTATGAAATGCTTTGTGACTGATTAGAATAGTTGGAATGGTCGAAAACGCCTTCGAGAGGCGTAAACAACTCGCTGGAACAGCTGCAGGAAGTATGCAGGGATCCGGATCGGATCGCATGCCATGTCCACGATCCGCACTCGCGCTTCGCACCCCGATCCGAACCAGATGATCACGATCCGACATGAGGAGTTGTTATGCGATCTGCCTCGTCCTTCCACGAACCGACCAGCCTCACGAACTGATGGGAAGTCACGACCTGATCCATGTAGCACGATCTGACCCGTTGGAACGCGATCCGCAGGGAGTTCACGATCCGACCAGAAGAGGAGACCCGATCCGATGGAGACTGGATTCACGAGACAATGGAGGAGGGCGATCCGATCACCTGGAGGATCACACCCGATCCGATGCAGGAGGCGCGACCCGATCCGAATGTCTAAGGCCGATCCGATCCGATGAAGAATGTGAAGGCTGATCCGATCTGATTCGATGGTGATGACCAGTAACCCGAGATGCAAAGGCAGTCCAAATGGGAGTTAGAGCTCAGGATCCCGGAACCAGTTGGGAATCAATGAGTTCACTTCATGGTTGGACTTTGCTGCGGGACGTGTGCTAAGGAGTTGTCGACGTTCATAACTTCGATTCACCACTAAGAATGAATGATGGGCTACTTATCAGTGCAGTAGGGTTATTATGACCTGAGGGGCAAAGTGATGGTAGCAAGACTACGTTATCAGTGCAGTAGGGTCCTTATGACCTGAGGGGCAAGGTGATGCGTAGTAAGACTATGAGCCAGCGCAGATGGGGTGAATAACTCCATGGGGCAAGTGGACATAGTAAGGATTAGTAAGACTATGAGCCAGTGCAGTGGGGTTCTTGTGACTCCATGGGGCAAAGTGGACATAGTAAGGATTAGTAAGGCTATGAGCCAGTGCAGTGGGGTTCTTGTGACTCCATGGGGCAAAGTGGACATAGCGAAGGATTTGTGGCTACGTTATCAGTGCAGTGAAGCCATTTATGACTTCATGGGGCAAAGTGATCGTAGCAAGGTATGTTGGGTGATCGAAGTGGTGAATATCGTATGCTTTACGCACTGAGTGAGAGATGTGAGGATGGATGCTATGTTTGATTGTTTGCCATCCCTATGACATGCACACCTCCCCCACCTCCGTATCTTTACACTGTTTGATATGGTACCTTAGAGTGTTGTACAGTATGTAGTGCTAACTCTTTGGTTGCAGGTCCAGGTTCAGGTATGTTTTAGTCTACCTGTTATTGTTCACTTTAGATGCTTATCGCTCATACCACGCTTTATGTCTGACCCGGAGTTTTATGTCTCCTCTTATTACTCTGGGTGCTCACACGAGCAGACTAGAGACAGGTTAGCTGGTGATGCGCGAGTAGCTGATTCGGAGGCGGGCAGGAGGCTTCCACGTATGATATATATATACACATTCTCCCTATGTCGTTGGTGGTCGCTACTTGGGCATTAGTAGTGTACCTCCTTTATCTTGCTTTTGCTTGAGACAGATTGAAAGTTGTAATAACCTGTATTTTGGATTTCCGCTGCTATGATGTTTAGTTCTGATTTTCAGCTTATGCACTATCTCTCCTGTTTTATGTCAAGTATGTTATTATTATATTTTGTTCTATGCGCTGTGAGACATTCTACAGGTTCTTCGTATGTTCATTTCCTTCTTCCTTTTCCTTCTGACGACCCGTTCCGTGCTAACTGGACATGTGTACAGCGCACCTTTGGAGTAAATGTCGGTTGGTGCGGGGCGGGCCGTCACACTTGGTATCAGAGCTCTAGGTTGCGTAGTTAACCTAGGGAAAGACACTAGGGAGAGTTAGTACGTATATGAGAACGCGTATTTGTGATTACTTTGGTTTTCAAAAGCTATGTATATATATACTATTAGTAGTATAAAGAATGAAGTCGCACTGCACTAGCACCACTATGGGGTCGTTAATCGTTTCCCTTTTTCAGATTGACGATGAGCCGAGACACGAGGGGTGCTGGTAGAGGGACCAACCAAGGGAATGCCGCTGACATGAGGGCAATGTTTACTAACCTCATGAGAGACATGCTTAGAGAAGTGCAAGGGGCAGTTCCAAATCCCGGAGTTGGTGTTGGCCCAGTAGTGCAGGCGCCTAGGGTCGATTTCGCCAAGTTGTGCAAGGATTACACTAATCTTGGTGGGAAGCCGTTCCACGGAACGGAGTCGGCCACGGATGTTCAAGATTGGATGGATAGCTATGATCGTATCTTTGATGACTTGGGTCTTGAGGATGCGATGAAGAGAAGGCTAGCGTCTCGTCAGCTGCAAGGGCGAGCGATGAATTGGTGGAATGCCATTAGAACAGCTAATCCAGAGGACCAGGTTACTTGGGTTCAGTTCAAGGCTCGCTTTAGCGAGAAGTTCATTCTAGCTACCCAGAAGTCAGTGTTGTTCAAGAGGTTCTTGGAACTCAAGCAGGGTGGCAGGGCAGTTTCTGATTATATTGCTGAGTTCGACACTTTGTCGAAGTATGGACTGTCTCTCATTGATACTCCTGAAAAGAAGAATGAGAAGTTCATTACTGGTTTGGATGGATACTTGGGGGAAAGGCTTATCAACCACATCGATGAGACTTTTGAATCGATCGTGGGGAAAGCTTTGAGATCAGAGAGCCTTTACCCTAAGTCAAAGACTGAGGCTGCATTTGCAGAAGGGCCAAAGCCGCAAGCAGGCGGTGGAGGCAAGAATAGCTCTCAGAATAAGAGGAAGCAGGACCAATCTAAAGGTGGCCAGAAAAAGAGCAAGAAGGATGTTGAGTGCTTCAGCTGTGGAAAGAAGGGCCATTATGCTAAAGAATGTCGGGCCAAGCCAGCGGAAAGGAAGTGCTACAACTGTGGTCAAGTGGGACATCAGAAGGATAAGTGTCCGCAACCTCTTAAGGAGAAGCAGATTGTGAAAGCATATACTCTTGATGTTGTTCCTTCTTCGTCGAATGCCCCAACTGCGGCGGAGAAAGGAAAGAATGTTGTTATTCAAGGTATGCTTTCTATTTATGATGTACCAGTTCGAGTTTTGTTTGATACTGGGGCTTCCCGTTCCTTCATATCTAGTGACCTGGTAGATAGGTTGGGACTGGAACCCGAGATAGTCGATAGACCATTGGTTGTGACGAACCCGATTGGTGGTTCGACTAGCCTTAGTATGATTTGCAGGAATTTGGTCTTATCGAGTCATGGATGTATGTTTGTATGTGATTGCTTTGTTTTGGGCTTTACTGGGTATGGCATTATATTGGGAGTTGATTGGCTCCAAAGATACAGGGTGGTGGTAGACTGTGAGGGCTTTTTGGTGACAGTGAGGGCGGATGATGGGCGGAGGGTAGTGTTTGGTAGCCTACTTAGTGATGGGGTTATGGCTAGTTTTGTAAATTCCCTCGACATCCTGCAGGATGAGTTGTCAGATGTGCCCGTGGTTGGCCAGTATCCGGACGTCTTCGAGGAGGTGACCGGGCTTCCACCACACCGAGAGATTGAGTTCCGTATTGATTTAGTGAAAGGTGCCAGACCTATAGTGATGCCACTTCGCCGTATGGGACCAAGGGAGCAGCGAGAGCTCGGGGTGCAAGTCAGCAATCTTTTGAAGAAGGGACTTATTAGAAGAAGTGTCTCCGAGTGGGGAGCACCAGTTGTGTTTGCCACTAAGGCAGATGGTTCCCTTCGTTTTTGTGTGGACTATCGCGAGTTGAGTAAGGTGACGAGGAAGAATAAGTATCCTCTACCGCGGATAGATGATTTGTTTGATCAGCTGGAAGGAGCAAGAGTGTTCTCCCAGTTGGACCTCGCGACAGGATTTCATCAGCTTCGAGTAGCGGATGAGAGTGTTCCGAAAACGGCATTTAGGACGCCGTCTGGATTTTATGAGTGGTTGGTCATGCCAGTTAGGTTGACCAATGCACCAGCCTATTTTGTGGATCTTATGAATCGAGTATTCAGAGATCAGTTGAATAAATTTGTTCTTGTGTTCGTGGATGATATCCTTGTTTACTCAAGGACAGAGGAGGAACACAAGGGACACTTGAGGATAGTGATGGAGGTGTTGAAGAAACACCAATTGAAAGCGAAATTCTCTAAGTGTCATTTTTGGAGAAGGGAAGTAAGATTCTTGGGTCATGTCGTTTCAGAGAGTGGTATTGCCGTGGACCCTGCGAAGGTGGCTACGGTACAGGATTGGCCTACGCCCAGGAATACAACAGATGTGAGAAGTTTCTTGGGATTAGCTGGGTATTATCGTAAGTTTATCCAGGACTTCTCCAAGATAGCAGCACCGTTGACTCAGTTGACTAAGAAGAATCAGTCCTTCGTCTGGGACAGAGTGTGTGAGGATGCCTTCAAGAGTCTAAAGGAGAAGTTGACGCGTGCGCCAGTGTTAGTCATTCCTAAAGGGAATGAAGAGATGACGGTATACACGGATGCTTGTGGTACCGGACTGGGTGCTGTATTGATGCAAGGAGGTAGGGTTGTAGCTTATGCTAGTCGACAGCTAAAGCCGCATGAGAAGAAGTATCCTACCCATGATTTGGAATTGGCAGCGATTGTATTTGCGCTGAAGATGTGGAGACACTATCTCTTGGGAGAAAGGTTTGAGTTGTTTACCGATCATAAATCGTTAAAGTATCTCTTCTCTCAGAAAGATCTGAATCTCCGTCAGCAGAGATGGTTAGAGTTCTTGGCTTCGTATGATTTTGATATCGCATACACACCTGGGAAGGGTAATGCGGTAGCCGATGCCTTGAGTAGGAGACATGCCAGCTTAGGGGCAATGTTTCTTGAATGGAAGCAACTGGAGTATATCGCGGGGTTTGATTTCAGACCAAATTGCGAATTGTATCCAGTTATGCTAGCTAGTTTGACGATCAGACCCACTTTGATAGAGCGGATTGGTTCTAGCCAGAGGGACGATCCTAATCTATTGGAAATCATCTCCAAGTTAGAGATGGGTATCGATGAGGAGATGAATGCGTATGGGCTTGATCGAGATGGATGGCTTCGGAAGAATGGAAGGCTAGTTGTGCCCAACGTGAATGGATTGAGAGATGAAGTGCTTAGAGAATGTCATCACTCAAAACTGACTATACATCCCGGTGGTAATAAGATGTATCGAGACATGAGACAGACCTACTACTGGGAAGGGATGAAAAGAGACGTTGGGAAGTTTATATCCAAATGCATGAATTGCCAGCTAGTTAAAGCTGAGCAAAAGAAGCCTAGTGGGTTGTTGCAACCATTAGAAATTCCCGAATGGAAATGGGAGCAAGTCTCGATGGATTTCATCGATGGTTTACCAAGGACTAGATCGGGATATGATAGCATTTGGGTAATTGTGGATCGATTGACTAAAAGCGCAAGATTTATACCAGTCAAATCGACCAGAACGGCAGGCAAGTTAGCAGAATTGTATATGAAGTGGGTAGTGAGATTTCATGGAGTACCCAAAAGCATTGTGAGTGACCGAGACCCGTTGTTCACTAGTGGGTTTTGGAAGAGCTTACAAGAGGCTCTAGGGTCAGGATTACATCTCAGTACCGCATATCACCCTTAGACCGACGGTCAGACGGAGAGGGTGAATCGTATATTGGAAGATCTCTTGAGAGCTTGTATATTGGATTTTGGTGGATCGTGGGATGACCATTTGCATCTAGTAGAGTTTGCATATAATAATAGCTACCAATCCAGTATCGGTATGGCTCCATATGAAGCTTTGTACGGAAGACCATGCAACTCACCATCATGTTGGATAGAGACTGGCGAGAAGTTTGTGCTTGGACCAGATGTGGTGAGAGAAACTTCGGATAAGATCAAGATCATTCAGCAACGAATGAAAGCTGCCCAAGATAGGCAGAAGAGTTATGCTGATAAGAGGAGAAGAGACTTGAAATTCTCCGTGGGTGACTTGGTGTTTATCAAAATCTCTCCGTTGAAGAGCGTGATACGATTTGGCAGGAGAGGCAAGTTGGCACCAAGATTTGTTGGCCCATTCCCTGTTCTTGAACTAGTCGGGAATTTGGCATATAGAGTTGACTTACCAGAGAAAATGGCGGGAGTTCACAATGTGTTTCATGTTTCCCAACTAAGGAAGTTCGTTCACGACTCAAATGTGACTATTTCACCTGATCAGTTAGAGGGCTTTGAAGTAGAACCCGAGGCGGTTGGGAACCGCAAGCCGATTCGTATTGTGGGGCACGATACGAAGCAACTTCAAAGGAAGTCGGTGAAGCTAGTCAAGGTTCAGTGGGGCGAGGACGAGAATGATTGTACTTGGGAGACAAAGGAGAGCATTAGGAAGGCAATCCAGAACTCTTTGCCTGGTAAGATTTACTTTGTGATATAGTTACTCCGCATGCTAGGATAGACTTATTTTACTTGTTTTGCATGTTTGATGGTTGTTTTATGGTTGATAGGCATGCGGGACCTTTGTGTGTGTTTTGATTAGGGAATTTCGGGGGCGAAATTTCTTAAGGGGGGAAAGTGTAACGACCCGTATTCTACACATCATAGGATTGTAGAATATTTATTTCTTTCCCATGTGAAGTCGTATGGTCATGTAACTTTGGGAAACATCCATTAGAGTCATTTCCCATGTTCATGATTTTTGTCGATTTTTAAATGACCATTTTGCCCCTAGTTGGTACTGTTTTGGCCATAACTTTTGATTGGAAAGGAATTTTGACTTGAAACCACTTCCATTTGATTCGTTTGATGGTTTACCTTTCCGTAGAGTGGTCATAATAGCCAAACGGACTTACCGTTTGGGAGATATGGCTGAAACAAGGTTTGGAGGGTGAAAAACTGTTTAACCGGGCCAAATCGGGTGATTAGTGAGTAGGCCCATAACCCATTTCAGGATTAGGGTTATGGGAGGGCTGAAATGAGATGGAGAATCATTCCATTTCAGTTTTCTAGCCTCCACTTATCACCAAGGATCCCTAAAAATGGCCTCCAACCTCTAAATCACCTCCAAATCATCTTTTGGTCAAGGATTTGGCTTAGCAACCCCTAATCAAGGAAGATCTTCACTAAAGCAACTTAGGAGCTGCTGTTTGGCATAAAGATTCACATCAAATCAGAGCTTTATTTCAGATCTTAGTTTATTTTGTGGCTAAGGTGAGTGATTTGCATAGTTTTGCACTAATTATGGCTAATTAGGGATGATTAGTGTTAATTAGCGAATTTGAACATGATAAAATTCTGGAAAAATGTTTATAAAATTCGGAATGATGTTTTAGACCTCTGATATGAATTTGGGTTAATTTGGTTAAATTTTGTTAATCCTATCATTAGTTTCACCTAAATATGCTTAGGGGGAAATATGGGGTTTTGGGTATGTTTGATCCATTTTAACCTATTATGTTGATGTTTTGATGTTTGGGGTTGATTATGTACGTTGCTATGACTGTATGAAATGCTTTGTGACTGATTAGAATAGTTGGAATGGTCGAAAACGCCGTCGAGAGGCGTAAACAACTCGCTGGAACAGCTGCAGGAAGTATGCAGGGATCCGGATCGCATGCCATGTCCACGATCCGCACTCGCGCTTCGCACCCCAATCCGAACCAGATGATCACGATCCGACATGAGGAGTTGTTATGCGATCTGCCTCGTCCTTCCACGAACCGACCACCCTCACGAACTGATGGGAAGTCACGACCCGATCCATGTAGCACGATCCGACCCGTTGGAACGCGATCCGCAGGGAGTTCACGATCCGACCAGAAGAGGAGACCCGATCCGATGGAGACTGGATTCACGAGACAATGGAGGAGGGCGATCCGATCACCTGGAGAATCACGACCCGATCCGATGCAGGAGGCGCGACCCGATCCGAAGTCTAAGGCCGATCCGATCCGATAAAGAATGTGAAGGCTGATCCGATCCGATTCGATGGTGATGACCAGTAACCCGAGATGCAAAGGCAGTCCAAATGGGAGTTAGAGCTCAGGATCCCGGAACCAGTTGGGAATCAATGAGTTCACTTCATGGTTGGACTTTGCTGCGGGACGTGTGCTAAGGAGTTGTCGACGTTCATAACTTCGATTCACCACTAAGAATGAATGATGGGCTACTTATCAGTGCAGTAGGGTTATTATGACCTGAGGGGCAAAGTGATGGTAGCAAGACTACGTTATCAGTGCAGTAGGGTCATTATGACCTGAGGGGCAAGGTGATGCGTAGTAAGACTATGAGCCAGCGCAGATGGGGTGAATAACTCCATGGGGCAAGTGGACATAGTAAGGATTAGTAAGACTATGAGCCAGTGCAGTGGGGTTCTTGTGACTCCATGGGGCAAAGTGGACATAGTAAGGATTAGTAAGGCTATGAGCCAGTGCAGTGGGGTTCTTGTGACTCCATGGGGCAAAGTGGACATAGCGAAGGATTTGTGGCTACGTTATCAGTGCAGTGAAGCCATTTATGACTTCATGGGGCAAAGTGATCGTAGCAAGGTATGTTGGGTGATCGAAGTGGTGAATATCGTATGATTTACGCACTGAGTGAGAGATGTGAGGATGGATGCTATGTTTGATTGTTTGCCATCCCTATGACATGCACACCTCCCCCACCTCCGTATATTTACACTGTTTGATATGGTACCTTAGAGTGTTGTACAGTATGTAGTGCTAACTCTTTGGTTGCAGGTCCAGGTTCAGGTATGTTTTAGTCTACCTGTTATTGTTCACTTTAGATGCTTATCGCTCATACCAGGCTTTATGTCTGACCCAGAGTTTTATGTCTCCTCTTATTACTCTGGGTGCTCACACGAGCAGACTAGAGACAGGTTAGCTGGTGATGCGCGAGTAGCTGATTCGGAGGCGGGCAGGAGGCTTCCACGTATGATATATATATACACATTCTCCCTGTGTCGTTGGTGGTCGCTACTTGGGCATTAGTAGTGTACCTCCTTTATCTTGCTTTTGCTTGAGACAGTTTGAAAGTTGTAATAAGCTGTATTTTGGATTTCCGTTGCTATGATGTTTAGTTCTGATTTTCAGCTTATGCACTATCTCTCCTGTTTTATGTCAAGTATGTTATTATTATATTTTGTTCTATGCGCTGTGAGACATTCTACAGGTTCTTCGTATGTTCATTTCCTTCTTCCTTTTCCTTCTGACGACCCGTTCCGTGCTAACTGGACATGTGTACAGCGCACCTTTGGAGTAAATGTCGGTTGGTGCGGGGCGGGCCGTCACACCCCCTCTCCACCTAGTACGGAATACTTTGTTTGATACCTACTCTGAGTTACTGACTGAAATGGGTCCTACATAATATGATACAAGCTCTCCCCTTTTTCTTGTATCCCCTACTAGGTTTTCATTGACTATGTATACCACTAGGTATCTTTAATTACATAGCCCTATCCATTTCCACTAGTTATGCTTACCCTAAAAGGTGTCTTCAATTACATAACTTTTATATTTTCCACCGGTTATGTATACCAATAGGTGTCTTTAATTACGTAACCTTATTGGGTTAAGTTCGTGGGCATATATGTAAATATTACCCACCCCCTCAGATTTACTTAACCCACCCACTGTCCAACCAACTTTACTTAACCCTAACTTAAGTTCATAATCATACAATCCCTATGGATTAAATTAGGTTAAGTAGTCCAATTCATTACCATGTCCATTTATGGTTCATATGGGCTAAACCTCCCACATTAGGCCTACAACTTGAGGATGCTGGATATGTCGGTCGGGTCCGGGCAGACTTCTCCCACAAGTTGGGCCTAACCTCATGTCATAGCCCGACTCGTATTTGCGCACTTAGACCTCCCATATTAGGTTCAGCCTTAGTGGCTGCTGGATATGCCGGTCGGGTCCGGGCAGACTTCCACCACTAATGCAACCTAACCTCGTGTCATAACTGCTATTACAATTCCTAATTGTAATTACTAGACATTTCATTCTTATCCAATTCTTACCTATGCCTTTATAGGTGATTATATCCCTTTTTCCCAATAATTTGATTTATATGCCCAACGATGTTTATATTCAAATTATGTCCATATTACCCTTTTTTCTCCGTTCCCTAACTAGCGCACTCATAAAATTGGCGGCATGCCTAGGCTAGATAATAGCCAAGTCATAAACGATAAAAGGGGAAAATAATAGGAATATGACAAAAGTGAATGTTTTAACATAACTTGGCATAAACATAAACTAGCACGGTGATAAGGTGAACATATACATTCATACTGGCATGGACATGTAATTGACAGCATGATAAGATGGACATATAAGCATAAAACTAATGAACTTGTGGCAGTCAATTGATTCTAACATAGCTATGATGTCACAACAAGCATAATAAGATCTAAATTAACAATTTAGATATCCAACTGGTTTAGATCTAATATGATAGGAACAAGGTGATAAACTAAATCTGATAAACAATTCAAATGTCCACATAATTTAGATCCAATGGTTTAAAAGTGGATCTAAACAAATAAGGTTTAAGGTTCACATCATGGCATGTCATAGAAGTTACCATAGATCTAACAAGATAGAGATTTAGATCAATAGTTAAAATAGATTTAGCACAAATCATATAATGCCACAAAGGTTACAATAGATCCAACAAGATCGGGATTTTGATCCAAATCCGAACCAATTCAGAAATTTCATATGTTCATGATTTACAATGGATCTGATATAATTTATGCATATGAACAAATCCAAGTCATAGTCGTGTCATATTTACTTTTAAATATTCAAACCTAAAAGCAACTAGAAACTCACAGTGTTAGGATTAGAAAACAGAGAAAGAACGGATCTTGAATTTATAGATTTGGTTTGCTAAATTGATAGTTGTATAAGATAACGGATTCAGTTCTGACACCGGTAGAGTTTGGGCACCATGAATTATTAATGAGGAAAACAAGAGAAATGTGAAAGTATAATTTGGTACGATTTCAAAACTTATAGTTAAATCGCAACCAAAATAAACATTAATTCATGTATTAGTTTATAAATCGAGAGTTATACCTGAATAAAACTTCCATCTTTCTTCAACCGATTGGATTATGGAATTGGTTGTTTGAATCTTAGCCCTCCAAGCGTCGAGCCTCGATGGATATCCACAAGAACGCCTCATCCTTAGATCGAATCAAGGGAGATTAAAAGGTTGGTGCTAGCCGCCATTATCTAGGGTTTTTGGAGGAGTAAAAAAAAAATCTCGGTGTTTGTTTTTGGATCTTATCCTTATCCAAATGGGTTAGCCGCAATTTTCTACTAATTAAAGGAAGTGTGAGTTCCCCTTTTTAAAATAGAAGTTCACCCAAAATTAGGATCTAAACCGACTACTTATTCCATCCTTAAACAAAATATCAACATATTTTATTTGCCCAAAATAATTTCTCTTTTAAAACGTTCTACTGTGTGACCCCATAGGTTATTACAACGTTGGCAATGATTTTAAATCATGTTTTAAAATCATAAACAGTGATTGGCATCTAGCAATGCGTCGCTGCTACCCAAGTTATAATAAGATCATCGATTCGATACAACCTTTCCGTGAACAGTGTATCAATGTAATATAATCCTTTTAACCGTTATATCCAGGATTAAACTAGAGGCATGGATCGTATCATCCTCGTTATAATTTAATCCGTATTTCTTGATCGTTGAGTAGACTGTTTAAAACAAATCAGTATTTGAGCACGGCCATGCATTTCACAGTCTCACTCAATCAAGAGGCCCATGGATATCACTACGAATATATCGTAGGGTTAAATTCCATCTATATCATTCATAATTTTCATTTGATTCGAGATGTATCCAATAATCACCGTTATCGTCACTCTGTTACGAAATAACTTTAGATGATATCAAAACACAAATATCCTCGAATAAAATTATAATGATTTCGGGTCTGAGGACCATTACATCACTGTCACTATGAGAACAACTCATGATACTGTTAATTATATTCCATGGAGTTATCTCACGGTGGGTCAGCCCAATACGCTATTCTTCAATACGTATTTATATCTTGACTTTAATGTCACGTATATTAATGATCAATGAGATGTGATCATCAGTCAATCAATATACTAGTCTCAACGCTTTATTGTTGTCCTATATAAACAATAAAACTCGACTAGGGACATTTAAGAATTATAATACTTATCATATTATATAATCTCAAGTTCAGTCTTACTCGAACTATATAATTCTGTATTATTATTCTAAGGACTTCTATTACATTATTATTTATATTACGCAGTAAATACAATATAATAGAATAATATTTTATTCCAAATAAAATAATAACATCAACAGTGTTATCAATCTCATCAAATGAATTGCCTCTAGGGCACAAACTCTAACAATCTCCCACTTGCACTAGAGTCAATCATTTATGTATCGTATACTTATGAAACTAGTGTGACTATTAAACTTCTGCTGCAACAGAGTTTAATTCTGTAGGTCTGCAATATTACAGCTTTTGTAACTTTGCAAATATGTTTATTTCTTATGTGAACAACTTCACATAAGAATTATATTTCTTAAAATATATGTTAGGAATAACGATGAGTTTAATGTTTTAGGCCTGAGCAACAACCATATTGTTATCGTAATGTATATCATTCGATCAACAATGAATTAAGTTCAATCATGAACTTCTTAATCCAAACATTTTATTTCTTAGAATCAGTATATACATATGTATCGTATACTTATGAAACTAACATTATTTGCAATAATTAACGTGTTGTCAAATAACATTTGAATTATTGTATCACTCCCACTCAATTTCTTGTCTATACAAGATTCAGTGGCATTTTGTGGTTGCGAAACGTTTCGAACTCCATTTCATTCTCATTGGTATCTCATAGACTGGCTCTCTTTTATTAAGGATACCAATTCGAGTAATAAACCTTTTATTCTCCGAGGATATATAGAAATAATATCCATTTATTTCTTTTGGATATTCCACAAAATAGTTATATGATTTGGGTCTGAACTTATCAGAGGAAGGACGTTTAACAAACGCCTTACGTCCCAAATCATCGTATTAGACACACTAGGATATTTTCTAGTCCATATCTTATATGGTGTCTTTAAATCGTTCTAGTGGGATTTTTAATATAATTGTTCTAAATTTAATTTATTGGAAGATCTATATGACTTATCATTAATCGTATTATATCTTATAAGGTGCGATTTCTCCGTTCAGACACACCATTCTAATATGATGTTCTAGGTGGAGTGAGTTGTGAAACAATTTCAAACTCATTTTGATAGTCATTGTATAGTTGGCTTAAATATTCTCTTTCGATCTGTTCGAAAAGTTTTATTTTCTATTTAAAATTGGTTTCTAACTTCACTTCCAATTCTTTGAACTTTTCAAAGGATTCTCATATGTGTTTCATAAGATACACATATTTGTATCTACTGACATCATCAGTGAATATAATGAAGTAATAAACCTACCTCTAGCATATGTATTCATTGCTCTGTGTACATCATTATGTATGAGACCCAATACTTATCGCTTATTCACTGTGTCAAGTGAAAGGTGATTCAGTTATTTGCCTAATAAACAAGATCAGTATTTTCATATGATTCAAAATCAAATGATTTTAAAATTCCATCATTATGGAGTTTTAATACACTTTCTTATTTATATACTCTAACTGGTAATGCTAAAGGTATGTTGGATTCAAATCATTCACTTTATAATTATGTCAAGTACATTATAGTTAATGATTTATAAAGTTCATTAACTATTCGTGAAACTCCATACGATTTTTCATTTGAATGAAATTCAAACTTGTCTGAACAAGATATATTATAACATTTATTTTAAGTGGAATTTCATAATAACAATTATTTTATTAAGCCAGTAAACACAACAAGAATCAACTTTCTATGGATAATCCAGCAACTTTTGTTTCATTTCCATTCGTAAGTCCACTTGTCATTTTATCAGATTTCTACTTATTCTGTAATTTCTTTAAATCAACATACATTTATGTGATTTATATCCAGTATCTAATACTAGGAATGTATAAGTAGATTATTATAACATTTATATCTTATTCAGTTGAAGTCATACTTCGACGTTGGTTTTAGATCCACTATATTTGTTAGAACAATTACGTTTTAATTTATTTGAGGACAATCCTCAAATTTCAATGTTAGTCAAGAAAATTGTTTAATTCAATTTATCCTTCTCAAGAACAAATTTAAATTATCGCAGTTATCTGTTATTTAATATCTACTGTGGATAATAAATATTAACTGATTCTATTATATATATTTAATATAAATACAAAATTTTGACAATCAAACTTTATATTTATATTAATGTATAATTTAAATTAAAATATGCTCCCACTCAAATTAACATCCCTCTGTTTATATATGTAAATCATTATATACATATAATGGTGTTCCAAGATCCATATCTAGTCATGCCTTGACCCAGCTTTGGCTAAACCCAAAACACAACCTTTTAGGTAGACATCTTATGTCAATTATATTCTCTATATAACTCTTGGATCGCATGTTGAACATTTTGTTCAGTATTATTCATTTGCTCAAAATGTAAAATAATTCATGCTTTTGTCTCTAAGGTCATAATCGTATTATGCAGCCTAGTTAAGTCAGACCCAATAATAGGTTGGAGCACCACATTTTACTCCATCGCATATAACCAAAATAAAAGGTGCACAACGCTTTGGCGTTAGTTACAACCATTGATCTTGGACAGTGATGAGTATATTATTGGAAGACGTCACCATGACTTAATATAACAAAATAATTTGCTTTAAAGGGAATTTTAAAATTCGTAGTGGTGAACGATATCAGTTTTATTTACATATATCAAATATATGTATTTTATATTCGTAATATAATTTGTTTTGGATTAAAATATATTAAATACATATGAATACGACACTCGTGAATTCAACGTTATTTAATAAACATGTCAACCATCTTGTGAACATTTCAATATCTTACCGGTCATATAACGTTTTATGTTCCAGTCCATGCATCATATACAACGATTAAAAGGAAATGAATTCAAACCTTTATACAAAATAGCCCTTGCCCCTTTGGGCATATGAACAGATTTTAAGGATCATAAAATATATGTATATATATTTCAAATGTAAGAGTACTGCATCTATTTCCTTCAATAGTATACATAGTGAGAATTAATTCATATAACAGCATAAACTCAAATAAACATTTATACAATTCTTTAGAAATGTCATATATATCAACATATATTCATTTCCTAAATACATGTTTAAAGTTGCAACATTTGCTTGAGATATTACAAAACTGTTTTGAATTAAAGCATTGCATATTTTGAACATACATTTTCTGCATATCAGACTTTAGATCATTGGTAACATAGACCAAGAAATATACATAGTCAGATCATTTGAGTGTATGTTCATTTGAATTACATAATAAGGTCATAACACAACATTCATCTATACAATCAAATGGTCATTCACAGTCCTATATCTTTCAGCCTTAGTTAATAATACAGACACACTGCAAAATCAAAATTAAAATCACACTTGCTGCTTGCATCTTGCTTCAGTAATAGCCAAGGGTACTGCATCATCTTCGCCATCCATATGACCATACTGGTTCAGTCACACTGATCCACCCCTTAGGCATATTCTGCATATATATATCCACATATGTTTAATTTCAGATCGACATCTATTTGAAATTAACAGTGCATCATTCATGCTTTATATACATATATATATCAAATATGTATATGTATATGATTACTGTTTAAATTCAACTGCATATGTATATATATATATATATCATAATATATATATATATAAGTGAACAATATTAACAAATGTCTTATACTGGTGAACAAATGCATTCATCACATTTTCAGGAATCTATATCCTTTAATAAATAAACTGTGTAAACCCATTTCTGCATCTTTATGCAAAAAAAAAAATTGTCACATTAAACATATATTCAGATTGAAAGTCAATCTGTATAATTCACGTAATTATCGACATATATCTAATATATGTATATATTCATAATGGTTTCAAAACCATCTATTCTGATCCAAACATAACTGTGGATATCATAACGAGTGTGAGCACTATTTGCTCTTTTCTGATGTTAATCAAAAGGTATACTGATAGCACAGATTTAAACATTAGCACGAATAGTATCATATACTGATTGAGTTGAATATTTTGGTCCATAACATTACGTATGCAAATTGCATATCAAAATATATGTATGACCATACCAGTTTTATCTATTAAGACTTGTGACGGTTTTATACACTTTATTTATAGATCAACATCATCGAAGCAAGTATGTTTAAGCATCAAGAAATATCAAAGAATGAATTGAGGATTTTGTAATACATATATTATAGATAAAATTTGGCACTAAATCCTCTGCTAAATCATATTGCAAAAGGTTTTAAAATCAGATTATAGCATTCCCATATTTATCATTATAAAATTGGGATTAGCAGATTCCATCTATATATATATATGCCAATGTATATTTAATGGAATGATTAAATAACAAAACATTTATTATAATCTGATCTTGTTCTGGGTTATTATCTATACAGTGAGATATTAACACCAATATAACTAACATGAATCTCTAATTCAGGTTGTGCAATCCCATTGACCACATTTGATCAGTATTCAAAATACAATCATATGACCTGTTTTATGAAAACACTGTCTAAACAGTTTTTATATAAGCAAAAAAAAAAATTTAACATCTGGAAAATGTAAACAGGGCATGACTTGGTCAAGTACCAAATCAAACAAATTTTGAATTCATACCCAGGTTTTAAAAAAAAATCTTAACAAATTACCATAATTTTGATTTCATTAAATCAAAATTTTAATTTGAAACAGTCTTTCTGTTTTATCAATTAGTAAACTAATTTTGAATCAAAAATTATGTAATAAAGTCAGGTCATTTCTCTAATCTATCAAACATTTTGATATCCTCTCTCACAGGAATTAATTGTTTAACTCTGAATTTTAATTGTATTCACTCAGAGGTGAATACATTAAATCAGATTTCCAGAGTTTAGGTTATCATTGTAACAGATAAAACTGGAAACATTTTAGAATCAATATCATATATTAATTCCCAATTCAATACAAATTTTAACCTCAGTGAAACAATTTCATAATAATAAATGAATTTATACTAAATTCTAATATCAGGGCATACTGAGATTAAGATAGGGATTAAGATTATTTATATATATCATAATATATGTATGGTGACCTGAAATTATCATTTTTTCATGATCAATATCATGATGATTCAAAAGCAAAATGTAATCGGACTGTGAATCTTTTATACAATTATTTTCATCAACAATCAATATTGTTGCCTTGTGATTAATATCATAACAGGTTTAAGTATAACTATTGTGATTTAACATTTAAATCAACAAAAGTTAAAACTGATTAATTAACTCTATCTGACAATTAAATTTGTCAAGTCAGAATTCAATGTCGCAGATTTTGGATATATGTAAAAGGAATAAGTACATCACATATACAGATAATATTAAAATATATCCAATCTACTAGATAAAGCATACAAGGTCAGTTGTTTAAACAAGATATAAATGTATATCATACCATTCAATATGATAAATAGGATCTGAGCTTTGTTTAAAATTAATATCATATATTAATTTATAATTCACCTCAGATTTACAGTAATATCAAAACTGGATATAAATTGTAGAATACCAGAATTTTAAACATGGGATGGTTTAAACCTTTTAAACCATAATAAGACAATCAATTTTAATCTAGTGATCTAAATATAGTATACACTCATATATATATATACACTATATATATACATATATACATATATATATGTCTATATTTATGTAAAATATACAAAATCAACGATTGATCAACCTTTATTTATGAAATCAGCATCCTTAACGACTTGTTATTTTGATAGATCAAAACTGTTTTGATCTACCAGGAGGCTTCTTTGATAAATTAATAAGGTAATAGTAATTTCAAATTTTGTTAAGATTAGAAATAACTATCATTAAATCCAGTTCGAAATATTAAATCAAATACAAAACTTTGTTAACAGTAACGCACATTTAAAGGCTTGTATCAAATACAGACTTTAATTTACAGTAAAACAATTTCATGTTCAAAATCGAAATTAGCATGAAAACTTGAATTCATGTCTTTTAATGATTTCAATTTTGAATTCAGAAAACATAGATTTCAAATACCTTTATACTCAGGAATCAATAAATTTCATAGGATTCAAAATTGAACCTGAAACATTTCAGATCTTACATGATGAACAAATTCATCTAAATCAGTATCTATATTACAGATCGGGTTTCGATTTGAACTATTCACACAAAAACCCTAATTATCTCAACCTATAAATAACATGAACCCTAGCTCTGATACCATTGAAAGTATAATTTGGTACGATTTCAAAACTTATAGTTAAATCGCAACCAAAATAAACATTAATTCATGTATTAGTTTATAAATCGAGAGTTATACCTGAATAAAACTTCCATCTTTCTTCAACCGATTGGATTATGGAATTGGTTGTTTGAATCTTAGCCCTCCAAGCGTCGAGCCTCGATGGATATCCACAAGAACGCCTCATCCTTAGATCGAATCAAGGGAGATTAAAAGGTTGGTGCTAGCCGCCATTATCTAGGGTTTTTGGAGGAGTAAAAAAAATCTCGGTGTTTGTTTTTGGATCTTATCCTTATCCAAATGGGTTAGCCGCTATTTTCAACTAATTAAAGGAAGTGTGAGTTCCCCTTTTTAAAATAGAAGTTCACCCAAAATTAGGATCTAAACCGACTACTTATTCCATCCTTAAACAAAATATCAACATATTTTATTTGCCTAAAATAATTTCTCTTTTAAAACGTTCTACTGTGTGACCCCATAGGTTATTACAACGTTGGCAATGATTTTAAATCATATTTTAAAATCATAAACAGTGATTGGCATCTAGCAATGCGTCGCTTCTACCCAAGTTATAATAAGATCATCGATTCGATACAACCTTTCCGTGAACAGTGTATCAATGTAATATAATCCTTTTAACCGTTATATCCAGGATTAAACTAGAGGCATGGATCGTATCATCCTCGTTATAATTTAATCCGTATTTCTTGATCGTTGAGTAGACTGTTTAAAACAAATCAGTATTTGAGCACGGCCATGCATTTCACAGTCTCACTCAATCAAGAGGCCCATGGATATCACTACGAATATATCGTAGGGTTAAATTCCATCTATATCATTCATAATTTTCATTTGATTCGAGATGTATCCAATAATCACCGTTATCGTCACTCTGTTACGAAATAACTTTAGATGATATCAAAACACAAATATCCTCGAATAAAATTATAATGATTTCAGGTCTGAGGACCATTACATCACTGTCACTATGAGAACAACTCATGATACTGTTAATTATATTCCATGGAGTTATCTCACGGTGGGTCATCCCAATACGCTATTCTTCAATACGTATTTATATCTTGACTTTAATTGTAACGACAACGGATTTCGCCCGGACCTAATCGATCGCTAAACCGACCAAGACCGTTCGAAACCCGCATACGCTAACTTTGGGTATACAACACATCAGAACAAATAACAGAAGACTTCAATAGACATCATAATAATGTTACATCAGAGTACAGAATATCAGAGTATATCGAAATATAATACACAGCGGAAGATAAATTTACATAAATGTAAAACAGTGCACAGCGGAAATATAAACTACACAGCGGAAGACTGTAAATGCCTGGACACAGCTTAAAGCTTCAATCCAGAATCCTGCTCAATACATCTGCAAAATAAAACTACTCGACTGCCCGTGTGGAAAATAGGGGCACCCGAGTTCGCAAAGGAAAAGCAAACTACAGGTCAGTCATGGGACTGGTGTGAGAACTCAAAAACAGTTGTTAACTTTGTTCAAAAATAATGCAAATCACGGGACCACGCCACTTTCGCGGAACGGGTTCACCCCCATCAAAGCCAGTGAATAAACAACAATCAATATAGATATATGGATCTACTATGCATCAATCAACATGCAATATCCCAATCTACCCACTTAGATTAAACACTACACTTAGATTTTCTAAATCCAATTCAATTTACAGAAATTATTCCTTTGGATTTTATTCCCGATTTCTTATTTCAAATCATTTGAAATACATATCTAACTTTCTATCTTAAAGTAGATTTCACTTCGGGATTTCAAATCAAATCATTTTGAAATGTGAATTCCAAGACATAACAATGCATACAAACAAGTATGCAACCAAATATCGTGCTCCCCATCGACAAGGCAAAGGGTACGCACCTCGCAACTCGATATATATATGTGCACCTACCCCACATAGGAGTAGGCTACACCGACGATGCACCTCCCATTCATGGAGAGCATACACCGCCCTCTCACCCTTACTTTTAGTCTCAGGGTTACCCGAATCTTTAGCCACATACTAAATCATTTCATATCCCGAAGTAGGGAAAATCATTTCACAACATAATAATCACAAGTACTTCCAAAATATAGTACTTCACATTAGTAATTCACGCATATGTTCAGTCACTATTAATCACATAACCTTTGAGCTCGTACGTCTCAAAGAAGGGTGTTAAGCAAAAGAATAAATTCTCCGCCACCAAACAGATACATCATCAATAGCAACTAATCGAATACGCGATGAACCACAATGTAACATATAATACATTTCTAAATCATTTTAGAAATCATCGGGTTTTGGGCCTCGAAATCCTTTCTGTTTTATAAAACATTTTTATAAAACATTCCCTGTCCAAAATCGGGAATACATTTCTTTTCACTTAAGAAAAATATCATTTCACAATCATTCGTTAAATTTGAAATGAACACAACATCGCTAAACACCTTATCGTCAAATCGTGAAGTGTTTCACAAGGCGTTAGCACACAGATATTTTCGACCCAACCCAATGCTAAATGCAAAAGCATATTTTGCTCATAAACTGGTCGAGCACAATCCAAACCATCAATCAATCAAATTTGACATTAAATATAAGGTTTTGAATAGAGATAGTATTGACTTATATTCAACATCAAATCCTGAAACCGACAGATATCATATCGGGAATAACGATATCGATATCTTCCAAATTCCCATCACGATATCTGTATAATCACGGAATCCAATATCGAAAATATCCAAAGATAATTTCAATTCAAATCTAATCCAATTTGTTTATTTATAACCATTGGATTATTTTTCTAGTTAATAACTAGTTCATTTCGATAAAAATCTATTTTTATCTTTTCAAATATGGAGTTTTTCATCCCAATTCTTCCCAAATCATTTCTTATGATTTTACACAAATTATTACTATTTTTAATAATTTTATCAAGGCCTGTACAGTCGATTTCCATCAACGGCCATCGAATTGCACTTACAGCGACCTTTTTCGAATTTGATTTGGACATAATTCCAAATCCAACCGTTAGATTTCTAATTTCTAATATTCGTTAGAAAGCCCTTTTCGATACGAACCCAACGGTTCCGGTTTCAGGAGAATCCGACGGTCGGATCTCCCGTAATGTCCGTTTGAAATAAATGGTCGAAATTCACGAACTACCGCGGCGCGACGCGTTCTATTCAGGCCATTATATAATATATATAATATATATAATATATATTTCGTCGATTTCTATTTAAAACGAAGTTTATAAATAGTTTTAAATTCCTTTCAAAATTCATTTCAACTTCCATTTCAATTCAAAGCAAAATTGAATTCTTCTTTATAAATTCGTGTTAAAATTCATTTCTATTCAATTCAAATTTCAATTCAATTTGAATTCATTTCATTTCGCATTCAATTCAATTTGAATTCGTTTTCTATTCAATTCAATTCGAATTCGTTTTCTATTTAATTCAATTCGAATTCGTTTTCTATTTAATTCAATTCGAATTCGTTTTCTATTCAATTCAATTCGAATTCGTTTTCTATTCAATTCATTTCGAATTCATTTTCTATTCTATTCAATTCGAATTCATTTTCTATTCTATTCAATTCGAATTCATTTTCTATTCTATTCAATTCGAATTCGAATTCATTTTCTATTCTATTCAATTCGAATTCATTTTCTATTCTATTCAATTCGAATTCATTTTCTATTCTATTCAATTCGAATTCATTTTCTATTCTATTCAATTCGAATTCATTTATATACATCGTTTTCAATTCGAATATTTCATATACATCGTTTTCAATTCATATATATATATTCACTTTTCACTATATACGATATTTTCATTTTCACTATATATACGATATTTTCATTTTCCAATATATATGATATTTTCATTTTCCAATATATATGATATTTTCATTTTCCAATATATATGATATTTTCACTTTCAATGTATTCGATATTTTCACTTTCAATATATTCGATATTTTCACTTTCAACATATATTCGATATTTTCACTTTCAACATATATGATATTTCCACTTTCAATATATTCGATATTTTCACTTTCAACATATATGATATTTCCACTTTCAATATATTCGATATTATTTTCACTTTCAATATATTCGATATTATTTTCACTTTCAATATATTTATTTCACTTTGCTATATATATAAATTCATTTCACATCACGATCAATTTTCACACAGAACACAACCAAACAAACAAGTCGTCCATGGTCTGTGGACGACGGGGGAACAGTTCATATATGCAGTTACTAAATAAATAACTGTAAAGAAAATTTTAAAGTGAGAGAATTCTCACATTGATTGGTTTTAATATCTGAATTTCTGTTTAGTTTGGGTTTGAAATTTTCTGAAATTCTGATCTGCTCCATTTGGATTCTAGTCAGTTTCATAATGAAGCTCCTGTTTCCACGATCCCAACGCAACTGACTTCGTTTAATTCTGATTTCATATGAAGAAGATACACTCGTTTATATATTTAATACATTAAAATAATAATTAAATTAATTAAGATTTCAAACCTCCCCAAATTACCCTCTCGCTCTCGTAATGTTTCCAGGCCAACTGTTGATTGAAGAAACCCAACCCTCGCCAAAGAGAACCGCCACCGCAAGAGGCCTGAGGCCGTCGGCCACTGATCAAAAGTAACCACCTTCGAGCCCTTCACAAGAGCTGCACACAACCTGAACGCCATCGAATTCGATCGCCCAATCTTGCCTGAAATCGGCTGAGGACGGCAGGCCTTTGAGCTCCTAAATCGAGCAACATACTCAGCGAATTCAGATCTCCACCGTTGACAACATAGAGCTCTTCACGCTAGACATAATTGCTTCAGAAATTCTTGAAACGGTTGTATGGATTGAAAGATCAAAGAGGGACAAGTTCGGATGTTTTCTGCCTTTGGTTTCAGGGGATGGCGGCGGCAAAACGAGAAGATGGGTTAGGGTTTGGCTAGGGTCCTTTTATAAAGAATATTTTATTAATTTATATTATTTAATTTCTAATTCTACTAGTTTTAATTCCCGAACTCTAAATCAAGCCCAACGACTGCCGCCCCTAGCTAAATACCACCGTTTCGAACACAATGGGATATGTTTCGTAGGTTGATTCGATCGTTTGAATCAGTTTCCGTCAAATTTACATTTAAATCACTATATTGAATTTTAAACGTACATTTCAAATTACCGGGGTCACATACTAACTAGAAAAATTCCAGAAAAATATTTTCTAGCTTCGTATTGACGATACGGTCCTAACAAAACTAGTTTCGTCGAATTCTGAGGCCGTTGGAAAAATGGCCATTTTCCAGTCGATTAAAATCAACTGAAACTGGTCAAACGCGTTTTCCTTTGCCACGCTCACATATTGATTCGAAAAATTATGAAATTTAAAACCTAGCAATAATTTGACATCCCGGACCCAACAAAACTAGTTTCGTCGAAATCCGAGGTCGTTTGCAAAACGGCTATTTTTAAGGGCTATATATTATATAAAATATATATAAATTCCACAGCGACTATTCTGAATTTTCAACTGGACATATCTTATCATTTCTAAAGTGAAATCTCGGTTTGTTAACTTCGTTAGAAAGATATTCTTCATCAGATTCAAATATTTCTTGTTTCGTTCAATTCTGACTTATAACGAATTCTGTATATTCATTTGAAATTAGAAATCGAATTTTCGAACTACCGCGCCATTTTCAATTCTATTTATAATTATATATAAATATTTATATTCTAACGACGACGCGTATAAATATATACGTCGAATTCTATTCAAAATAAATTCCTCGTCGATATTATTTAAAATAATTCATTTTAAATAATCAAAATTCGATAAAATTGCCAAAATAAAAATTTCAAACTGGCTCGCATTTTACGGGTTGTTACATTAATGTCACGTATATTAATGATCAATGAGATGTGATCATCAGTCAATCAATATACTAGTCTCAACGCTTTATTGTTGTCCTATATAAACAATAAAACTCGACTAGGGACATTTAAGAATTATAATACTTATCATATTATATAATCTCAAGTTCAGTCTTACTCGAACTATATAATTCTGTATTATTATTCTAAGGACTTCTATTACATTATTATTTATATTACGCAGTAAATATAATATAATAGAATAATATTTTATTCCAAATAAAATAATAACATCAACAGTGTTATCAATCTCATCAAATGAATTGCCTCTAGGGCACAAACTCTAACAAAATGACCATGTATATATAGCTGCCTAACCCTCTGAAACTGACTTCCACCTCATCCCTAGGGGTGTCGACACCCCTGTGGGTGGGTCGACCCTGGTGTCGACACCCCTTAAGGGGGATCGACCCCGGTGTCGACACCCCTCTAGGGGGGTCGACCCCCTAGAGCAGGAAATTTGCTGCCTTCTGCCATTTTGATTTTTGAACGATCCTGGATAAGGTGCTGACTTATATCCGACTCCTATATGACTCATATGTATATATTTATTTCTTCTATGCGTATACAAACTTAAAACCCGCATAATTTCTTCATACGGTGTCCGTTTTACGCAAACCAAATGTCTATCTTGACCAGAATTTGAGACGGATGCAATGGCGCAGTCCATTTTCCTTAATTCTAAATATTAAATTAATTATAATTTAATTTATCCTCTTTTAGTGTCGTTATAAATTCGGGGTGTTACATCTTCTCTCTATTTTCCCTCTTCTTGCTCTTGATCCACTTGAATTCATGAAGGAATGGATGATAGCTTTTGAATTGTGATGTTTGTTGTGTAGATCTTCAACCACTTGAACACTTAGATGATCTTCATTGGTTCCGTGATGATTTGTGTTAAATCTAGGCTTGAGAGAGAATTAATGGAGGTTGGAGTGATTTGGAATGGTTGAGAAATGAATTATACAACACTTCTTGGAGAGGAAAATTGGTCCCTAAATGTGTATGGAGATGGGGTATTTATAGGAGTAGTTTGGAGGGAGTGGCAAAGCTGAAATTTATGTGTGTAGGCTATGGATCGGTCTCAAACATAATTACGAAAATGCCACTGGGTTAAAATCTTGGCCGATCCATATTTTAAACACAGCAGCCAACCCATATGTGCTGCTATACAAGAATCGACCCATTATTATATTTACTACCAACCCATCCTTCTTTACAACATGCCGACCCATCGTTATATTTATTGCCGACCCATCCTCCTTTACAACATGTCGACCCATCACATTACATGTTTTCCATTGCAGCTATTTTGAAGTTGATCCATGTGTATCATGAAATACTCCAGATTTAAACACACTGCTGTACACCATCACTTTCATGTAATGCATATACTATCCATTATCATGTCCCACCAAAGCTGCAGTCAACCTTACATACTTAATGTTTGTATAGCACAAATCGTTCGATCCATGATATTACGGGTTTGCCACCGTGTTACGACTATTGCAGTCGACCCATAGAATAATACCATCACCGATCCACGTTACCTTTGAACTGTCGATCCACGTGGCATTGCAATGACCGACCCATGCAGTATATAAAGGATATCCATGCTGCTACCTTATATTAATACGTGGAATGTTATTTACATTAATATATATATATATATATATGTTGATATATACTAAGATGACTGATCCATAGTTTGTAATATGACCTACTCGATCCATGCAGTATCAAGTATGCCACTGTATTATATTAGTAACCGATCCATGCAGCAGCCTTTATACCGACCCATAGTATTCACAACTTTGCCGCCGCTTCATACTGTAGCACACTCATGTATTCACGTGTTTGTTATTGTATTAAAAATGTGCCTGGTCCATCAATTTACAACGTTGCCACTATTTGATATAATGGCCGACCCATACCCATGGAGTTCATGATTTGCCGATCCATACAATAAATATTTCACCCGATCCATTGTAAATAATTTAGCCCGATCCATTGATAAAAGCCATTCGATCCATGTTATATCAACATATACAGATTATCAATCAGAATAGTGTTGATCGGACTTTCACACATGGCATACAGTTTATATCACGTTTTACAAAAGGGGTTAACATTTGCCCCTCAAATTTATATTTTTGCGTATGAAAAATATTAACTTCGAAATGAACATTGCAATTTGTGTTTAAATATATTGATAGGTCATCACTGATTTTTTTTTCTGTGCATCGGTAGATACTAATTTACAATGGGTTAGGGGCGACTTTATTAACGGACCGTTAAGGCCTACTCAACAGATCGGATGGACTCTTCATTGCGCGCCGCTACATAATAATGTCTTTGGATTGGCTTTTTTTACTTGTTCATATCTTTAGCTGACAACTTTTTAATGGCAGCAAGGTTCCTTGAGTGAATCAAATATCGCATCACACTATGGGTTTGTTTTTCACTGATTCCTCCTTCAACAAGATCACATCTTCGATGCAATGTACAACATTGGTCGTTTGGGACATCCGGCTTCGGATTCAAGCTTGATACTTCATCGCATTGGATCTCACAAAAAGATTTTCGTGAGTTTTTCTCTTCTTCTCAGATCTTAAACTCGAACAAGCATTGTATTTATGACCAAATTATTTGGTTTTCTGATCGCAGTGGTGAAAAGTTCATGGAAACAGATCGGACCTCAAGCTTCAAATTAAGGTTTTTAGGGTTTGATCATTATCATCGCCACGATTAGTATGGATCAAATCAAAAACAGTTCTGTTAGATTTAAGCTGTTCTGGAGTTGTTCACCCTAGGCTAATTCTAATTCTAGAATTCGATCATTTGTCGGTGATGTTTCTTCCAAAATTTGGTGCTAAAATCACTTCTTTTCTGGAGGTTAAGACTTTTACAGTTTTAAATCTAGACAAAAACTTTTAAGAAGGTGTTTAGATGATTTTGTTGAGCGTCTGGGCACGACTTGCACTCAATCTTTAAGCTCCAGTGTTGATTGTAACCAAGATGTTCGAATTCTCCTAGTTAAGGTTTTGGTTAGTACAATTGCCTATTTCTGCCTTCTGGAGCAGCTATCCTGAATTAATACATGGATATTATAGCAGTTTTGTCAAGCTTTCTGTTTGATGTACATTTTACCATAACTGTTATATTTCGATTTCGAGACCGTTGAACCTCTTTGATTTAAAATTTGCATTGCTATTGTTGTTATATGGGATAACATTTTAAATGAGATGATGTTTGAACTTTGTATTTCAACACTTGTTATGTATCTTGATAGGTTGCTTTTTGAACCTTTTGTATAATACATTTTGTCTTGGATTAAATAACTTGGATGAATTTGCGGCTTGAATCTTAAATTTGTTTTGCTAAGCCTTCAATGTGATGTAAATTTGCACAGCAATACTGTACACTCCGGTTTTGAAACCTGTGATCCTTTTGAAGTCGAAGTCTGTAAAAAATGTCTCGAACACTTTGCAGCTGTTGATCATTCGGAATCTACATTTCAGCTTTGTATGTTTCGGTTTTGACTCTGAAGGCTTAATGCATCTCGACAAATAGTTGCTTGAATTTAACTGCATCTATTGCATTCAACTATTCAAATTTTTCGTTGGTGAACCAATATTGCATGGATTCTTTCTTTTAAATGCACCTGTGTTGTTGTTGAACATGGATTTGGAAAGCTGTTTGCGGTGATGCTCAAGCTCGCTGCTATTGTTGACGCTATGCTGGAATGTGAACGCCTCAATTTTGGCTAGGGCTTCAATGTGCGAAACAAACGAGATCCATAATGGGTCGACCGTTCACTGTTCATGATGGATCGGTTGTTCATGGTCCATGATGGATCGGTCGTGCAGATCCATGATGGATCGGTGTGCACGAGCCATGATGGATCGGTCCTGCTCGATCCATGATGGATCGGTCGTGCACAGTCCATGATGGATCGGTTGTGCTCGATCCATGATGGATCGGTCGTGCACGATCCATGATGGATCCGTCCTACTCGAGTCCATGATGGGTCGGTCATGCACGACCCATGATGGATCGGTCGTGCACGATCCATGATGGGCCGGTCACGTTCGTTCCATGCTGGACCGCTTGTTTTGGACATTTGCTTCGCCACTGAACCTCCTTTAAAGCAGTGCACACCTTTTGAAGGCAATCAACAATGATTTGACTTTGTAACATATAACTCAAACATGTTTTTTCAGTGCTACACCTTGTTTTCTGCTTAAACTGGAGTTTTATTCGAAATTCTGAGGCCAGAGCGACTGTGGAAATTTTGAATTGCAAATGAATCAATCCTTGGCTATTCTCCGTCCTTTTGACAATCCGCCAAAGAGATGTCGCTTTGTGTTGACTCAAAATGCTTTTAATCAAGCATACATTTGGTTTAACATCCCCTAGTTTGTCGCATAATTGCCTGGGAAAGAGGAATTTGCTGATTGTTCATCTTTAGGCCCTGTCCCAGTAGCTTGGTTGAACTCAGAACTTTGAGCTTTAATTGGCACATGGCTTTTGAACTAGTTGATGGTGCACAACGGACTCGTTCGTGCCTTGAGCCTTATTTTGATGAACAATGGTGCAACATTGACCCAGTTTCATTGGAGAGTTTTCCTTAGCATATGTGCTTATCCAGAGAACCTGTAATGAGGAACTTTTACGCGCATTTGGTGGCGAATTCGTTGTCGATTGCTCAAGATGACAACGGGTTAGTCCAACAAATTATAAGAATCATTTAGAAACTCAAGTGTGTTATCAATGTAAAACTGTTTTATTTGAGAGTTTATGGCTCACAAAATTCAGTTTACATTGCTAAAACACTTCGTTTGCTTATCGACGATATTTAAGATTCGTCAGCCTATGTTTTGGATAACGACTTTTAAACATCCTCTTTTTGGACTTTTATGCACTAGATTTAGTATTTATGAGAGACGTCCACATGACAATTTATCTGATGGAATTTTGAGTTTAGCCTGCCCCGTACAATTATTAGTGATGCCCCAGTCAGTTTGACTCATGTTCTCTGTCAATCCTTTTGGGTGGTCATGACCATAGGATTTTCGGTAAACTGAGCATCTTATGTGCATCGCTTAATAAGTTATTGTCGGGCCATCATTTTGTATACTGCTTTTTGCAGTATCCATTCTGAGGGCCTTGAGCCTCAGAACTTTAATGTTGTACAATAATGAATCGCTTCTTGCATTACTCCTGCACATGCTCATATTGGCTTTTTTTTATTCTGGGATGCTCTTTTTGTATATTGCATCCTTGTAGAATTATTATCTCTTCCAAGAGTGTCTAAGACCGCAAATTATCCTAGGCTATATAAAACTTTGAATCTCTAATTCACAACGGCTTGCGCCAGTGCATGACTATTGCTTAATCTTTTTTTTATAACTCATATTGATACTATTAATGGACATTAGCATCAATTCCTTGGGAAACGTTACTGCTTTATTATATTCGTACTATGCCATATTCGCATAGTCGCCTTTAAGCATCGCTTATCCTCAGGTTTGAAGAAGAATACCATTGGGTTCTTTGAGTTACTTTTAATTGGAGCTTTGCAAACTAGGACGATATATCTACCTTTTCTTTTCTATGAAGCTTGTAACTGGTCGATGTTAACTAGTTGGATTTCATTAGTGTAACGAGCCTTCCTTAACGTGCCGAGCATATTGATTTGGTCAACTTTTCAGATGCCCCACTTTTGAAAGCGAGACCTTTTGTTTGTTGCACACTTTGGCTCATATACCTTCAAGTGCACTCATTTCTTCGTCGAGTGCCAATCGATTTTTTATTATTGCGATGTCTTGATGAACCATTGGTACATTACATTGTCCAATCATAATGTGGTTGTGTTGCCCCCATTCCATGGGTCGTCTCGAGTTGCATAAGACGAATGTGATCAACTTTGCCAAATTTCCTTGATTCAAATTGTCGCACTAGAAGCTTCTAATTTGTTGGCAAAGTATTTTTGCTTTTACCAGCTTATTTAGAGCTTCTGAGCTTGCCAATGTATCTAGAAAACCCAGCTTTAGTAGCTGATCATATGCTTCTTCTTTGGAGAGGTTTCTTTCCTTGCTCAACTCTTGTCTCCTCGTACTTAATAAATCAGGATTTAGAGAAACTACGTTTAGTGCCCCCACGTAAAAAGGTCCTTGGTTTATTCCAACATTTATCTCATTCGGCCTAGCAATGGCGTTGGAGACTTGATTGGATGCCTTCCTAGAAGGAAGACTTTAACTTACCCTAGTGTTCGTCTCATTTGGCTGAGTAATGGCATCAGAGACTGGACTAGGTGCCTTCACATGAGGAAGTCTCTGATTTATCTTTAGATAAGAAAGACTTTGGTTTTGCCTTCGCATAAGGAAGGTCTTGGTTTTTGCTCAGCACTCATCTCGTCCAACCGAGTAATGGCGTCAAAGATTTGACCGAGAGCCATTGCATAAGGAAGACTTTGGTTTTGCCTTCGTGTAAGGAAGACATGTGATTCTTTTTTGCATAAGGAAGGATTTGGGTGTCGTCTTCGCATAAGGAATACGTTGGGTTGACCTTCGCGTAAGGAAGGTTTTGGTTTGATCTCCACGTAAGGAGGACTCCTGGTTTTGTTTTCGCGTAAGGAAAACGTTGGATTGCCCCAGTGTTCATCTCATCCGGCCAAGTAATGGCATCTGAGATTCGACTGGGCACCTTCACGTAAGGAAGATGTTTGGTTCGTCTTCGCGTAAGGAAGACTTTGGTTCGTCTTTACATAAAGAATACTTTGGGTTTACCTTCGCATAAGGAAGGTTTTTGGTTTCGTCTTCACGTAAGGAAGACGTTGAGTTGCCCCAGCGTTTATCTCTTCCGGCCAAGTAATGGCGTCGGAGATTCGACTGGGCGCTTTCGCATAAGAAAGACTTTGGTTCGTCTTCACGTAAGGAAGACTTTGAGTTGACCTTCACGTAAGGAAGGTTTTTGGTTCATCTTCGCGTAAGGAAGACGTTGAGTTTCCCCAGCATTTATCTCATCTGGCCAAGTAATGGCGTCGGAGATTCGACTGGGCGCTTTCGCGTAAGGAAAGCAGTTTTCACTCAACATTTGTCACAAATAGGCAGAGTAAATCCGGCTTTGGCGATCTTTTCGGGTGCTTTACTTGCTTCTTTCCTTGCCGCTGGACCTTAAGTGACTCCCCTTTCGATTTTCAAGACGGTGCATTACACCTTCGATTTACATGTGAAATGATGCTTGTAACACTCGGGGTGTGTTGTAAATATCACTCAGTCTCGTTGAACTGTGAGGAAGCAAGCACTCCCTGGATAGCCTGCAATGTTAAGCCAGTTTTAGAACCATGCAATTCTAAGCTAGAAATAGAATTTTGCAAGGAATCATAAAAGTTGATTGAATACAAGCTTCATCAATAGCGAAAATAGTAAATTTCTGGATATAATGCCGCTAGTCATAGTGGGTTTATACTTGTAAAATGAAATTACAACAACTTTCATAAGAAATTAAAAATGTTTATAGCAAAGAGTTGACACGAATGGTAATTATTTTGGGCTTTGAACATTTGAACTTTATCAACCGTCATTAGCTTGAACTTGTCACTGAGCGGCTAAAAAGGTGTTAGTTACTGATGGCCTATTTCACATACTGTTGCAGTTTATTTTCCTAATCGGTTTCTGAATCAGGGTCTTTAAGTATATGCATTCATTAGTATTGTGACCAGGCTAGTTGTGGTAGCGACATAACATTCCAGAATTAGCTGCCTTATCGTCTACTTTAATTGGTCATGGAGTTGGATAATATCCTGCATCTTTGGTGGCAAAGAAAATGTTTTACGGGGTATCGTTTAGAGGAATTAACTCTTCGGATTTGATAAAGCGGAATTGTTTGTTATCATTCTCTACTTTCCTATCATCCTCAATTTTCCTTTTCAGGACTCCGACATTCTTCTCGTCACCTTGAGTATCACTACTTTTCCTATCTTCCACAGTACTGCTTTTAGCAGCATTCTGAATAAGAGGAGGATCATCTTCCACACTAATGAACTCTTCTTCTTCTTTATAGAATCTCTCCAGGGTATTTGGCTTCTTCATCTTGATCCCCTATCTAAACTCTGACTTCTTGTCTATAACTCGTTTCAGTGCCATCAAGACTAATCGAGGTTCTGGATTTGCAACTTCTGCTGCTGCGACGTTAAATCGTGTGAGGAAGTCTTTGACTGATTCTCCAGGTTTCTGCTCCATGTCAGTCAAAGACATCACGTCTTTAACCTTCGTTTTTTGCAGCCTAAACTTCTCTTTGAACTTCTTAGCCAGGAAGGATAAGTTGTCCACGGATCGCAGTGGGAGCTTGGTAAACCAGAGCGAGGCTACCATCTCCAAATACACCGGGAAATATAAGCATTTGAGCTCATTCATAGCTCTAGCACCATCCATGTGATGATTGTATTTGTATAAGAACAAGTTAGGATCGCTAGTCCCGTTGTAAGCTTGGATAGTCGGCAGATTAAACTTTCGTGGGAATTTGGTCAATTTGATCCTTTCAGTGAGTGGCGTTTTAGATGGAGCTAACCCCCACTCTTTCTCGTCATCACTTTGGTTAGCACTTTACTTCACGATTTATCGGACCATTTCTTCAAGACGCTCCTTCTTGTTGCACCGATCCGTGGGGAAAACACCATCACCTTCACCGGATGTTAGCGTAAGCAAATGATCGCGACTACGGATCTGGGCCTTGTGCCTCCCTCAAAGGGAAGTGCCCCTTTGGCGGAACTAGTCACTCTCTCAGAATAGTTCCTAGCAGGTGGCTTTGAAACTTTATGATCGGCCCCATCCGAGTCATCAACCTCTTGAACGGATTGATCTCGATTTGGACATGTGGTAGAAGAGTTAGTACCCTTAGCACGGGTGACATTAGCATTGGCATTGACTTTCTCCATGGCAGTTTGGAGAGCAAAAAGAGATTCTAATTTCTCCATCATGGCTTTGTTTGAGATCTCCATTTGCTGAGTCAAACCAACGATGACTTTATTCAATTCATTCCTGGTCACACCAACTCCTACTTCTGAGGATTGGCCAACTTCATGAAGGTTAGCTTATGGAATTGTAGGATTATCCGGAACATTTCTCGAGCCCGAAGCTCTTATGGATTTACTAGCCATCTTCTTAGGTAGCATTTTTCCCAAAAAAAAGCCTCTTGAATCTTTTAAGATAATCTCTTGACTGGCTTGGATTTTAGATTTTGAAAATCTATCATAAAATGCAAGCCTTCAATTTTCGGATTTCCCACGAAGCACTTAACCTTTAGGATGTGGACGTGGCCTCATGGTGGGCGTTGTTGACCAACTTTTTGGCAAAATCTGGCATGGTTCAGCGGATCGAGGCCCAATGTCAAGAAGCTCATTTTCTAGTATCGGTCGACCGATAGAACAACTTGTACTTCAGAAAATCCAGAAAAGATTTGGCTCGAGTTAATCTCCTACGAGCAATGGCATCTCATGCCCCAAAGTAATCACTCTTCCAGACCGACCGAGTCAAAGCACTTCCTTAAAGTTAAGATCGACCAGATATCTCCGAATCTATGTGGAAAATATCCAACTGGTCGTTCAATACTCGGCCCGACTCTCAAGGCATTAAAGGCGGTCAACCACTTCTGGAGAAAGCTCTACTTTTAATACACCTCATCTCGAGTGCCACGTAAGCTACCATTTTCGAGGATACTATTAATCAACAGTAGACCGGGACCCACTACCGCAACTACTTCCAATGATCGAGCTACACGTGTCCGAACTCTGCAAAAGAGGAAAGCCACGTAGCGGCTCGCTCAGCCCACTCCTTCCCCTATAAATACATCCAAGCTCAAAATGGAAAGGGGACTCTTTTCTGAAACTCCATCTTCGTACTCCTTCTCTTTCTGACACTCTTATTTCCACTTAAGACTTCTGATTCTAAGTTCTCTATATGGTTAATTCCCAAAATAACCAATTCTCCTTCTTTCTTCAAATAGAAAAAGCATTGTACTTGTAATAAAAGTGAATCAATACATATAAAGTGGACGTAGGCACCATCTCTTGCTGAACCACTATAAGAAGTCTTGCCTATTCCCCGTTTTCTTTATTTTATTGCGCTTTGTGATTGTTATTCGTGTGATCTTCACACGATTAGGGGTTGACTATCACTATTGACCAACTTTTGACGTCAACACTTTGACGCGCCAGGTAGGGGCACGCACCGACATACTTTACGACCTTCAGCAAGTTCCGATCCATGGCCGCCCCAAAAACACTGATGCAACCAAGACAACTGCTGTAGAAGCAAGTCTTGAAGCCTCCTCTCATGAAGAGATGCCCTGATATCTTACCAGGGATGACATGGACAACATTCTGGCCGAGTTCGGAGGCCAAATGACATCTCAGGGTAAACTCCTCGAATGACAACAACAGTTGATGGATCACCTTCTAGGCCAGATGGAGATGGGATTTAACACTTCAACATCAATTCCTCTACCGATCGGGGCTGGCGCAATAATTGATCTTCGATCTACGGAAATCCAAGCCTTAGATCAGGTCAAACCTTTGTTTCCTCCTGGCTCGATTTTACTTCCTAACCGACCACAACCAGGAGCGTCACTTCTAGCAACCAACGCAGCCACAGCTGCGGATTCACATGAGGCCCACGATCAAGATCTAGGTCGCTCGACTGAATTACCTCCACTTTGGGGACCAGCTTGACCTCCTAGACCATTCGAACAACCGTTGGGCCCATCAGGATCAATGCCATTTCCATTACAACCCAACATCTTACAGTAAACCCGTCTTATGCCGCCTCTCCTTCAACCAAGAGCTGGTGGAGCCTTCCCTTCGAACCAGGGAGACCAATCTACTGTACCGGTTCTCACCATAGTAGAGGAAAAATGCTACCATAGATCCTTCTAACATCGCCCTGACTGGGGGCAACACCAATCCCCGAACATCACATGCTATGTTGGATCAGCCCGGACCTTCCATCATGGGTACGGGCCGATCCACTTTTCATCAGGCTCAAGAGGCGCCATTATGTCCAGAACCATTAGCCGAGGCTCACCCTCGCCCTCACCTTCACTCAACTCTCGGAGGTCGATCCCAAACAACAGCCACCCTTCCGAGCATGCTTCCGTTGGACCTCGATGCTAGAGCTCTCCCAAATGTAGAGCTTGATTCATGACAGCGACTCCTCGGAGATGGAAGCCAGCTTGCAAGCATCATCCGACGCTTCATTCAGGGCACTTCTTCTCAGTAGGATATAGATAATATCCACCACAACCCATTCACCAGGAAATCAAAAACTCCCGCAATCCTCCGGACTTCAAGTTCCCATCCATTGAATCCTACAATGGTCGGACCGACCCGACCATCCATCTCATGTGTTACATGCGTCATATGGAAGTACTCTCTGCATTGACTAATGTTACGGCCAAGTGCTTCCTGCTCTTTCTCACAGATATAGCCTACATGTGGTTTCGGCAACTAACAACGGAGTCGATCGGGAGTTGGAACACGTTAGTCACCCGCTTTATCGAGCAATTCAGAGTTCACATCTCCCAGCCGAAAAGTGCCATGTTCCCGACCTCCATCAAGCAATGACCGGGAGAGACACTTCGATCTTTCCTCGAAAGATTCAACGCAGCTATAGCATCAGTCGATCGAGCCGAGCCATCGATGTTGCTTATAGCCGTCATCGCAGGTGTCCAGAACCGGTCAGAATTCTCAATCTCTTTGACCAGAGACCCCCCAAAGGACATTGAAGATTTCTATGTAGAGGCCGAATGGTTTCTCCGACAAGAATATGCCAGCATTGAGTTGGAGAGCCTCGAGGTTCTTGCCACCAAACAAGGAGGTCCATCAAACACCTATGGCTAGAATAAAGGAAGAGGAAAGGCCTCGGAAAAGAATGAACGCAACGTACGACCCCGGAGAGAAAACAAGTACGATCAATATACCGAGCTCAATTCTTCGCTGCTCGACATCTACCTCGACGTACAAGGATCCCTACCTTTCCAAAAACCTCCTCAAAGAGAGCCAACCCAGAAAGAGCTCGATTCTGGTAAGCACTGCATGTTTCACAACATAGCCGGTCACAATACCAGTGAATGCAGGCACTTACACGATCTCATCGAGGATAGGGTCAGGTGAGGAGAATTTCCTGAGTATGTCAAGAAAAGAACACCGACCATGCCACCACAATCTTCTGCCCAAGCTCCTCAGACCGATCCTCGAGCTCCTAGAAACGGAAAGGACCCCGAGCTCAGCACTCGCGGCATCATCATCAATTAATAAGATTTAGATTTCTTATTTTCAATGTATTTTTATTTCATTCAATAAAATGGACATGTTGATCTACACCAATACGGGTTAAGAGTTAGCTCCTAGGATTTCTCTGGAATCAACAGCCATCCTCTTAGGATTTATTTTCATTTCCTTGTAATAATTATTTAGCAATAATGAACTTTCTTTTGCAAACATGGATTATGTTTAAATGATTTAAATCGAGCGTGACTGACGCTCACCAACCCGAATATGGTCAGTGCTAAGCCACCGTCCGTAACGCACGATCAAAACCTGCCACCATAACTAAACTTACTCCATAAGCCAAGTATGGTCAGATTTCTTTAAGCCGAGTGTGGATTATACTCGCCCCTTCTCTGAACCAAGTGCACTCTTCACTTGTTGAACTTCAAAAATGATCTTTCATAAGTCGAGCATAATCAACACTTGTCAAAAGCCGAGTATGGATAATACTCATCATCTCTGTAAGCCAAATATGGATAATACTCGCAATTTCTGTAAGCCGATTATGGATAATACTCACCATCTTTGTAAGCTGAGTATGGATAATACTCGCCACCCTTTAAAGCCAAGTGTAATGACTACTCGCCCATATCTCCAAGTCGAGTATGGTTAAGACTCGCCTAATCAAGACCAAAACCTTCTACAGACCGAGAATAGCCCATACATTCTTAGTAGTTGTTAAATCTCACGATCGAGGATGACAATTAATTTCTCGGCCTTAATACGGTCCTCGATGGTTATCGGTTTTCTGACCTTAATATGATCTGCTCCGGTCGTTAGATTTCTGGTCTTAATACAACCACCAGGATCGTCGGATTTCTCGCCTTTATATGGTTCGGCGCAACCATCGCTACTCGCACATTGAACTTCGGTGAGAGGTTCAGAACACGCCTCCTATACCAAGTAAGATGTATTCTGATGGCAAAGTATTGACCAACATTTTGGCAAAAGTTGTCGCAGTTCAATGGATCGAAGCTCAATGTCAAGAAGCTAATTTTTCAGTATCGGTCGGTCGACCTATAGAACAACTTGTACTTCAGAAAATCCAGAAAAGATTTGGCCCAAGTTAATCTCCTACGAGCAACGACATATCATGCGTAAAGTAATCGCTGTTCCAGACCGACCGAGTCAAAGTGCTTCCTTAATGTTCGGATCGACTAGATATCTCTGAATCTATGTGGAAAATATCCAGCTGAGTCATTCAATACTCGGCCCGAATCTCAAGGCATTAAAGGCGGTCAACCACTTTCGGACAAAGCTCTACTTTTAATACACCTCATCTCGAGTACAACACAAGCCACCATTTTCGAGGATATTATTAATCAGCAGTAGACCGGGCCCTACATCTGCAACTACTTCCAATGATCGAGCTCCACGTGTCCGAACTCCACAAAAGAGGAAAGCCACATGGCGGCCTGCTCAGCCCATTCCTACCCCTATAAATACATCCAAGTTCAAAATGGAAAGGGGGATCTTTTCTGAAACTCCATCTTTACACTCCTTCTCTTTCGAACGCTCTTATTTCCACTTAAGACTTCCGATTCTAAGTTCTCTATATGGTTAATTCTAAAAATAACTAATTCTCCTTCTTTCTTCAAATAGAAAAAGCATTGTACTTGTAATAAAAAGTGAATCAATACATATAAACTGGACATAGGCACCATCTCTGGCCGAACCACTGTAAAACTTCTTGCATGTTCCCTGTTTTCTTTATTTTATTGCACTTTGTGATTGTTATTCATGTGCTCTTCACACAGTTGGGGGTTGACTGTCACTAGTGACCAACTTTTGATGTCAACACTTTGGCGCTGCAGGTAGGGGTACGCCACGGCATACTGGCGAACAAGCGGAAGAAAGATGCAACATCTTCCCTCCCCGCAAACACTGATGCAGCCCAGACAACCGATGTAGAAGCAAGTATGGAAGCCTCCTCTCATGAAGACATGTCCCAATATCTTACCGGTCATTTTGGCCGAGTTTAGAGGCCAGAAGACATCTTAGGGTAAACTTCTCGAACGACAACAACAGTTGATGGATCACCTTATCGACCGAATGGAGATAGGATTTAACAATTCAACATCAATTCCTCCACCGACCAGGACTGGGGAAATAATTAATCTTTAATCCAAGCCCTAGATCGGATCACACTTTTGTTTCCTCCAGGCCCGATTTTACTTCCTGACGGACCACAACCAGGAGCATCACTTCCAGCAACCAGCGCATCAGTAGCTATAGTTTCACAAGAGTCCCGCGATTAAGATCTAAGTCGTTCGACTAAATTACCTACACTCCGGGGTCCTGCTCGTCCTCCCGGACTAATCGAACAACTGCTAGGCCCATCAGGATCAATGCCATTCCCATTATAACCCGGCATCTTACAACAAACTCGTCTTATGGCGCCTCTCCTTCAACCATGAGCTGGGGGAGCCTTCCCTTCAAACCAGGGAGTCCACTCTACCATACCGGTTCTCACCATGGCAAAGGAAAAATGCTACCATATATCCTTCTAAAATTTCCCTAACTGAGGGCAACACCAAGCCCCGAACATCACATGCTATGCTGTATCAGCCCGGACCTTCTGTCACGGGTACGACCCGGTCCAATTCTCATCAAGTTCAAGAGGCGTCATTCTGTCCAGAACCATCAGTCGGGGTTCACCCTCGCCCTCACCTTCACTCAACTCTCGGAGGTTGATCCCAACAAATGGCCACCCTTCCGAGCATGCTTTCGTTGAACCCCGATGCTGGAGCTCTCCCAAACGCAGAGCTGGATTCATGACAGCGACTCCTCGGAGATGAAAGCCACCTTGCAAGCATCATCTGACACTTCACCCGGGCACTTCTTCTCAGTAGGATATAAATAATATCCACCGCATCTCATTCACCAGGGAAATCAGAAACTCCCGCAATCATCCGGATTTCAAGTTCCCAGCCATTGAACCCTACAATGGTTGGATCGACCCGACCATCCATCTCATGCGTTACGTGCGTCATATGGAAGTACTCTCTTTATCGACCAATGTTATGGCCAAGTGCTTCCCACTCTTTCTCACAGATATAACCAACATGTGGTTTCGGTAACTAACAACGGAGTCGATCAGCAGCTGGAACACACTAGTCACCCGCTTTATCGAGAAATTCAGAGTTCACATTTCCCAACCGAAAAGTGTTATCTTCTTGGCCTTCATCAAACAACGACCGGGAGAGACACTTCGATCTTTCCTCGAAAGATTAAATGCGGCCGTAGCATCAGTCGATCGACCCGAGCCATCGATGATGCTTATGGCCGCCATCGCAGGTGTCCAGAACCGGTCAGAATTCTCAATCTCTTTAATCAGAGATCCCCCAAAGGACATTGAAGATTACTATACGGAGGCCGAATGGTTTCTCCGACAAGAAGATGCCAGCATTGAGATGGAGAGCCCCGAGGTCCTTGCCACCAAACAAGGAGGTCCATCCAAACCCCATGGCCAGAATAAAGGAAGAGGAAATGCCTTAGAAAAGAATGAACGCAATGTACGATCCCAGAGAGATAACAAGTACGATCAACATACCAAGCTCAATTCTTCCCTACTCGATATCTACGTCGATGTACGAGGATCCCTACCTTTCTCAAAACCTCCTCGAAGAGAGGCAACCCAGGAAGAGCTCGATTCTGGAAAGCACTGCATGTTTCACAACATAGCCTGTCACAGTACCAACGAATGCAAGCACTTACGCGGTCTCATCGAGGATAGGGTCAGCCGAGGAGCACTTCCCGAGTATGTCAAGAAAAGCACACCGACCATGCCGCCACAATCTTCTACATAAGCTCCTCAGGACGGTCCTTGAGCTCCAAGACACGGAAAGGACCCCGAGCTCAGCACTTGCGGCATCATCATCAATTAATAAAATTTATATTTCTTATTTTCAATGTATTTTTATTTCATTCAATAAAATGGATATGTTGATGTACACATCTACGGGGTTAAGATTTAGCTCCTAAGCATTCTCTGGAATCAACAACTGTTCTCTAAGGATTTATTTTCATTTCCTTGTAATAATTCTTTAGCAACAATGAACTTTATTTTGCAAACATGGATTATGTTTGAATGATTTAAGTCGAGCGTGACTGACGCTCACCAACTCGAATATGGTTAGTGCTAAGACATCGTCCGTAACGCACGATCAAAGCCTGCCACCATAATTGAACCTACTCCGTAAGCCGGGTATGGTCAGATTTCTTTAAGCCGAGTATGGATTATACTCGTCCCTTCTCTAAAACAAGGGCACTCTTCAGCTTGTTGAACTTAACAAATGATCTTACATAAGTCGAGCATAATCAACACTTGCCATGAGCTGAGTATGGATGATACTCGCCATCTCTACAAGCCATATACGGATAATACTCGCCATCTCTGTAAGCCAAGTATGGATAATACTCGCCATCTCTGTAAGCCAAGTATGGATAATACTCGCCACCCTTCAAAGCTAAGTGTAATTACTACTCGCCCATATCTCCAAGCCGAATATGGTTAAGACTCGCCTAAGCAAGACCAAAGCATTCTATAGACCAAGAATGGCCTATACATTCTCAGCAGATGTTAAATCTCATGATCGAGGTTGACAATTACTTTCTCTGCCTTAATACGGTCCGCGATGGTTGTCGGTTTTCTTAATACGATCTTCTTCAATCACCGGCTTTTTGGTCTTAATACAACCACCAGGATCGTCGGATTTCTGGCCTTAATATGGTTCGGCGCAACCATCACTACTCGCACATTGAACTTCAATACGAGGTTCATAACACACCTCCTTTACCAAGAAATATGTATTCTATGGGGCAAAGTGTTGACCAACTTTTTGGCAAAAGATGTCGCGGTTCAAAGGATCGAAACCCAATGTCAAGAAGCACATTTTTCAGTATCGGTCGATCGACCGATAGAACAACTTGTACTTCAAAAAATCTAGAAAAGATTTGGTCTAAGTTAATCTCCTACAAGCAACGGCATCACACGCCCCAAAGTAATCGCTCTTCCAGATCGAATGAGTCAAAGCGCTTCCTTAAAGTCCAGATCGACCAGATATCTCTAAATCTACATGGAAAATAACCAGTTGAGTCGTCTAATACTCGGCCCGACTCTCAAGGCATTAAAGGCGGTCAACCACTTTCGGACAAAACTCTACTTTTAATACACCTCATCTCAAGTGCCACGTAAGCCACCATTTTCGAGGATACTATTAATTAGCAGTAGATCGGGTCCCACCGCCGCAACTACTTCCAATGACCGAGTTCCACATGTCCGAACTCCATAAAAGAGGCAAGCCACGTGGCGGCCCGCTCATCCCAATCCTTCCCCTATAAATACATCCAAGCTCAAAATGGAAAGGGGGCTCTTTTCTGAAACTCCATCTTCACACTCCTTCTCTTTTGAACGCTCTTAATTCCACTTAAGACTTCCGATTCTAAGTTCTCTATACGGTTAACTCCCAAAATAACCAATTCTCCTTCTTTCTTCAAATATAAAAAGCATTGTACTTGTAATAAAAAGTGAATCAATACATATAAAGTGGACGTAGGCACCATCTCTGGCCGAACCACCATAAAAAGTCTTGCATGTTCCCTATTTTCATTATTTTATTGCACTTTGTGATTGTTATTTGTTTGCTCTTCACACGATTTGGGGTTGACTGTCACTAGTGACCAACTTTAGACGTCAACACTTTGGCGTGTCGGGTAGGGGCATGCACCGACATACTCTACGGCCTTCAGCAAGTTCTGATCCATGGCGAACAAGCGGAAGAAAGATGCAACACCTTCCCCCCTGCAAACGCCGATGCAGCCTAGACAACCACTGCAGAAGCAAATCTGGAAGCCTCCTCCCAAGAGGACATGTCCCGATATCTTACCGGGGAGGACATAGACAACATTATGGCCGAGTTCAGAGGCTAGATGACATCTCAGGGTAAACTCCTCGAACGACAACAACCGTTGATGGATCACCTGCTCAACCGGATGGATATGGGATTTAACGCTTCAACATCAATTCCTACACCGATCGGGACTGGGGCAGTAACTGATCTTTTGTTTACGGAAATCCAAACCCTAGATTGTTTCCTCCTGGCTCGATTTTACTTCCTAACTAACCACAGCTAGGAGCGTCACTCCCAGCAACCAGCGCAGCAACAGCTGCAGATTCACAAGTGGAACGCGATCAAGATCTAGGTCGTTCAACTGAGTTACCTCCACTTCGAGGACCAGCTATCCTTCCGGACCAATCGAACAACCGCTGGGCCCATCAGAATCAATGCTATTCCCATTACAACTCGGCATCTTACATCAGACTCGTCTTATGCCTCCTCTCCTTCAACCAAGAGCAGATGGAGCCTTCCCTTTGAACCAGGGAGACCACTCTACCATACCGGTTCTCACCATGGCGGAGGAAAAATGCTACCATAGATCCTTCTAACATCGCCCAGACCGAGGGCAACACTGATCCCCGAACATCACATGCTATGCTAGATCAGCCTAGACCTTCCATCATGGGTACGGCCCGGTCAAATTCTTATCAGGTTCAAGAAGCGCCATTCTGTCCAGAACCATCAGTCGGGGCTCACTCTCGTCCTCACCTTCACTCAACTCTCGGAGGTCGATCCCAACCAGCGGCCACACTTCCGAGCATGCTTTCGTTGGACCCTCGGTGTTGGAGCTTTCTCGAATGCAGAGCTAGATTCATGGCAGTGACTCCTCGGATATGGAAGCCAGCTTACAAGCATCATCTGACGATTCATCCGGGGCACTTCTTCTCAGCAGAATAGAGATAATTTCCACCGCAGCCCATTCACCAGGGAAATCAAAAACTCTCGCAATCCTTAGGACTTCAAGTTCCCAGCTATTGAACCCTACAATGGTCGGACCAACCCGACCATCCATCTAATGCATTGCATGCATCGTATGAAAGTACTCTCTACATCGACCATTGTTATGGCCATGTGCTTCTCGCTCTTTCTCACAGATATAGCCTGTATGTGGTTTCGGCAGCTAACAGCGGAGTCGATCAGTAGCTGGAACACACCGGTCACCTGCTTTATTGAGCAATTCAGAGTTCACATCTCCCAACCGAAAAGTGTCATGTTCCTGACCTCCATCAAGCAATGACCGGGAGAGACACTTCAATCTTTTCTTGAAAGATTCAACACGGCCGTAGCATTAGCCGATCGACCGAGCCAGAATTCTCAATCTCTTTGACCAGAGATCCCCCCAAAGACATTGAAGATTTCGATGGAGAGGCAGAATGGTTTCTCCGACAAGAAGATGCCAACATTGAGATGGAGAGCCTCGAGATCCTTGCCACCAAACAAGGAGGTCCATCGGATACCCATGGAAAAAATAAAGGAAGAGGAAAGGCCTCGAAAAAGAATGAACGCAACGTACAATCCCGGAGAGATAACAAGTACGATCAATATACCAAGCTTAATTCTTCCATGCTCGACATCTACCTTGATGTACGAAGATCCCTACCTTTCCCAAAACCTCCTCGAAGAGAGCCAACCCAAAAAGAGATCGATTCTGGAAAGCAATGCATGTTTCACAACATAGTCGGTCACAATACCAATGAATGTAGGCACTTACGCGATCTCATCGAGGATAGGGTCAGGCGAGGAGAACTTCCCGAATACGTCAAGAAAAGCACACCGGCCATGCCGCTACAATCTTTTGCCCAAGCTCCTTATGCCGGTCCTCGAGTTCCTGAACACGGGAAGGACCCTGAGATCAGCACTAGCGGCATCATCATCAATTAATAAGATTTAGATTTCTTATTTTCAATGTATTTTTGTTTCATCCAATAAAATGGATATGTTGATGTACACATGTACTGGGTTAGGATTTAGCTTCTAGGCATGCTTTGGAATCAACATTAATCCTCTTAGGATTTATTTTCATTTCCTTGTAACAATTCTTTAGCAACAATGAACTTTCTTTTGAAAACATGGATTACGTTTGAATGATTTAAATCGAGCGTGACTGACGCTCACCAACCCGAAGATGGTCAGCGCTAAGCCATCGTCCATAACACACGATCAAAGCCTCCCACCATTACTAAACCTACTCCGTAAGCCGAGTATGGTCTGATTTCTTTATGCCGAGTATGGATTATACTCGCCCCATCTTTGAACCAAGTGCACTCTTCACTTGTTGAACTTCACAAATGATCTTACATAAGTCGAGCATAATCCACACTTGCCATAAGCTGAGTATGGATAATACTCGCCATCTCTGTAAGCCGAGTATAGATAATATTTGCCATCTCTATAAGCCAAGTTTGGGTAATACTCACCATCTCTGTAAGTCGAGTATGGATAATACTCACCATCATTCAAAGCCAAGTGTAATCACTACTCGCCTATATCTCCAAGTCGAGTATGGTTAAGACTCGCCTAATCATAACCAAAGCCTTCTCTAGACCGAGAATGGCCCATACATTCTCAGCAGATGTTAAATCTCATGATTGAGTTTGACAATTACCTTTTCGGCCTTAATACGGTCCTCGATGGTTGTCGGTTTTTTGACCTTAATACGATCTGCTTCGATCGTCGGCTTTCTGGTCTTAATACAACCACCAGGATCGTCGGATTTCTAGCCTTAATATGGTTTGAAGCAACCATAGTTATTCACACATTGAACTTCGATACGAGGTTCAAAACACGCTTCCTTTACCAAGAAAGATGTATTCTAAGGGGTAAAGTGTTGACCAACTTTTTGGCAAAAGTTATCGTGGTTCAACGGATCGAAGCCCAATGTCAAGAACCACATTTTTCAATATCGGTCGGTTGACCGATAGAACAACTTATAGTTTAGAAAATCCAGAAAAGATTTGGCCTGAGTTAATCTCCTACGAGCAACGACATCTCATGCCCCAAAGTAATTTCTCTTCCAGACCGACCGAGTCAAAGCACTTCCTTAAAGTTCGGATTGACCAGATATCTCCGAATCTATGTGGAAAATATCGAGCTTAGTTGTTAAATACTCGGCCCGACTCTTAAGGCATTAAAGGCGGTCAACCACTTCCGGACAAAGCTCTACTTTTAATACACCTTATCTCGAGTGCCACGTCTGCCACCATTTTCGAGGATACTATTAATCAGCAGTAGACCGGGGTCCCACTGCCGCAACTACTTCCAATGATCGAGATCCATGTGTCTGAACTCTGCAAAAGAGGCAAGCCACATGGTGGCCCGCATAGCCCACTCCTTCCCCTATATATACATCCAAGCCCAAAATGGAAATGGGGCTCATTTCTGAAACTCCATCTTCACACTCCTTCTCTTTCAGATGCTCTTATTTCCACTTAAGACTTCCAATTCTAAGTTCTCTATACGGTTAATTCCCAAAATAACTAATTCTCCTTCTTTCTTCAAATAGAAAAAGCATTGTACTTGTAATAAAATGCGAATTAATAAATATAAAGTGGACATAGGCACCATCTCTGTCTGAAGCACTATAAAAAGTCTTGTGTGTTCCCTGTTTTCTTTATTTTATTACACTTTGTGATTGTTATTCATGTGCTCTTCACACGCTTGGGGTTTGACTTTCACTAGTGACCAACTTTTGATGTCAACATGCTCCAAAAATGTTGATATCCAAAATGAACACCAACAACCCAATTGTTTATACAACACTTCGCAAAAGAGTAAGATCTAAAATTATTATGCCACAAATATAAAATGAAGTAAAAACACGACAAATTTAAGTGGTTTGGTCTCAGATTTGACCTAAGTCCACTGTAAGAAGGGATTTATTATCACTTGATTGATTACAAGGTCCATGCTTCTTTTTATTTCACTCGTTTCACTTGTTTTCTCTCTTTTACAAGTAATTCTCCCTATTTTCCCTTTTTTTGCTCTTGATCCACTTTAAATCACGAAGGAATGGATGAGATTTTTTGAATTGTGATGGTTGCTGTGTAGATCTTTAAGCACATGAACACTTAGATGATCTTTATTGGTTCCGTGATGATTTGTGTTGAATCTAGGCTGGAGATAGAAATAATGAAGGTTGGAGTGATTTGGAATGGTTGAGAAATGAATTAGACAACATTCCGTGGAGAGGAAAATCGATACCTAAATGTGTGTGGATATGAAGTATTTATAGGAGTAGCGTGGAGGGAGTGGCAAAGCTGAAATTTATGTGTGCAGGCTATGGATCGGTCACAAACATAATTACAAAAATGCCACTGGGTTAAAATCTTGACTGGTCCATATTTTAAACACAACAGCTGACCCATATGTGTTGCTATACAAGAGCCAACCCATCCTTATATTTACTACCGACCTATCCTCCTTTGCAACATGTCGACCCATCATATTACATGTTTGCCACTGCAGCTATTTTGAAGCTGATCCATGTGTATCATGAAATACTCCATATTTAAACACACTACTGTACGCCATCACTTTCATGTAATGCATATGCAATCCATTATTATCATGTCCCACCAAAGCTGCAGTCAACGTTACATACTTAACATTTGTATAGCACAAATCGCCGATCCATGATATTACGGGTTTGCCACCATGTTATGACTATTGCAGCCGACCCACAGAATAATACCATCACCGATCCACGTTACCTTTGAACCGTCAATCCACATGGCATTGCAATGACCAACCCATGCAGTATCTATAGGATATCCAGGTTACTTCCTTATATTAATATGTGGAATGTTACTTACATTAATATATATATTGATATATGCTAAGATGATCGATCCATAGTTTGCAATATGACCTGCTCGATCCATGCAGTATCAAGTATGCCACTGTATTATATTAGTAATCGATCCATGTAGCATCCTTTATACCGACCTATAGTATTCACAACTTTACCATCGCTTCATATTGCAGCACACTCATGTATTCACGTGTTTGTTATTGTACTAAAAATGTGCCTGGTCCATATATTTACCACGTTGCCACCGTGTGATATAATGACCAACCCATACTCATAAATACTGACTGACCCATGGAGTTCATGAGTTTGTCGATCCATACAATAAAGATTTCTTCCGATCCATTGTAAATAATTTAGCTCGATCCATTGATAAAAGCCATTCCATCCATGTTATATCAACATATACAGCTCATCAATATGAATAATGTTGATCGGACTTTCACATATTCTTTTAACACACAGTTTATACCACGTTTTACAATGGGGTTAATAGTATGTTTCAGATTTTATTTTATTTAATCCGACGGAACATAATCTTCTGTACACCTATAAATAGACTAGCAGAGCCTAGCCTCCAACTCATATTTTCTAGAGATGACACCAATGCTCTGCCATTTTCTTTCTTCTCCAAATCTTCTAGAAACTCAGAATACTAGTTTTTAGGAATTTTTATTCAATATTTGAAGACAAATATTATAGATCTACAATATAGGTGTTCATATTTCTTATCAACGAGAGGTAAATCCTCTGAATATGAGTTATTTAGGTTTCTTTCTTTCCTTCTTCTTTTAGCATCATATTTGTAAATCCATTGTTATCTTAATATTAAATTCAGTTAGAAAGACCACAGAGTAGCACATCTGAATCAGATTCAAGGATTAGAAATCAGTTTGGTGGGTAGATTTAAAATTATACCTTTTGGGTAACGGTATATTTACCATTTACATTCCCCGTAATTGTTAACAAGATAAGTAATTGTAATTTGTGGCAATTGTTATATAATTTATTTTTAAGTACGTTAAGAATATTGATGTTGCACTCTATTAATCTTCTGTTCGGATTAAGAATTGCTATAATACCGAAATTGTGGAATTTACAATAAACATGGATATGTTCCTGAAATTGTTATTTAATGCCAAGTTAGGTATATTGTAAATAGAATTACAATGAAATTGGGAATAATGAAAGATAATAGATATGGTAAATTTATATGGAAAATTTACAATGATTTGGAAATGATAAATGAAAACAGAAATTAACATCTAACCCAGAAAATAAAAGGAGAAATTCGTAGTAGACTGAGCTTGTTGGATTTTGGAAAAATGGATACATTTCTATAACAGTAAAATTATTGTAAACATAGTTGCAAGAAAAGAAAAGGAAAATGGATTAGTGTGATATTAGGATTTTTTACCGTATTGCGCAGTGATCAAATAAAAGGTACATGTATGTCCACAGTGAAAATAAAACAAACAGTTTGCAACTACGAATCTTGATTGATGTGCGTTATGGAAATGGATCTTTACATCTTTCCACTAATCAATCGAATAAGGTGTGCGAAATATTCTCCTAAAATAATGGGAATATATAAAACGGTAAATAAATTGATGTTACAACAATAAAAGTTTAGTTAATGTTACGAAACTAAGGGAAAATGTGATGAACGGGGAATATAACCTATTATAATTAATTATATGAATGGGAATGTAATATAATAGGCAGGCTTGTCCAAGGGACAAGTGAAATTATAACTTTAAAATAAATGAAAAGGAGAACTTATTAATAAACCATAGTTAAGGGAACTAAGTTAATAGGTAAACAACAACAAGAAGTTGTGATAATAGTGTAGGACAAGGTTATGATTAAATAAGAAAGAAGAAATTAGGCTTATCATTGGTAGACTTATAATTGAAAGTGTTAAGTATAATAAACATAATAAATATTAAGCGAAAGACTGCTCCGACAGCATAGGGGTGAATAAGGAAAGTAAGCAGCCACCTTGTAACTTAAATAAAAAAAGTGAATATGTGGATAATCAAGTTAATTAGCAATCTGATAAGATAAAGCAAGCGCATGATTAAAAGACTAGATGTTGGATCTGATAACACGTTAGTGTAATGATCTTGGATTAGTCCGCATGTATGAAGGAGAATAACCCAATGGGGTAGATTATCGTGATGTATGGAGACACAAGAGGTTGGATCTAATACAACCTCCATCCTATATCAATCGAAGCTCTGGTTGTACTCGCAGGGGTTGGGTATGTACGGTACCACCCGATGAGTATACCTTAACTACAACTGCAGTTTGGCAATAAGAAGGCTGTGGCGGTTGGCGTTGGGTGATTCAAATGTTTGCCTCGGAGAGGCAGGTCAGGACCAAATACAGGATAGTAATCGTCAGATACCTATCATCGGCAGTCAGCATGACGCGGAAAGACTAGAGCTAAACCTAGAGAACAACGATCATTGATTATCGAGACGTTGGTTGTGGAACACACCAAATTGGATGCTAGATTGTTTGATTGAGGCATGTCACTTCGCTCTTGATGTAGTCTTTCACTAGTTGAGGGAGGGGCCAGGGCGGAGCCATAGCCACCATGAAAATACAGACCATACTTGAATATCTGTATTGTATGCCTAATGAAGCGGATCTTTACAAATATTAAAAGCTCCCGACCGAATTTCGTGCATTGGATGCAGCTCTATTACAAGACTCAGGTTATAGTAGACAGTACGTTCGTGTGAGGGTCCAGATACACGCACTGGGTGGTGTATTGTAGACAGTTGGGAATTACTCCGTGTTGAGACTTGATTCAGCCGTGGAGTTCAGATACGATGATCTGTATGCTTATGTGGGATAGCGATGGTAATTCTGTGTGATTACGTGGCGTAACAATATAGATTTTCGTACGTCGTTCGACATAGGATGGAGGTTGTATACGCTTTCGTGGCAAGACAGCGCATACCGTATACCATGTGGAGTGCCTTGAGATGCTAGGCATTGCTACATATATACTATATTAGGTCAATCTCCTGGAGAATTGATGGGTATGATGTGAGTACAGTGCTTTGAGTGTTGTTAACAATTAAGAAATCGTAACTGAACGGTATATACAGGGTTATTTCAGAACGTACAATTTGTCCAGTCACCAGAAATTTGTGTTCTAACCCCATCCTCATAACATGCTCGTAAGTTTGGTTATGAAAGAGGCTTGGTAGCCTTTGGACACTTGTTAAATAGTGTTATTATTTCGGTAAGGCTATATTTGATTATTATATTTTATCTATTCCGCTGTGAGATGTTTTATCAAGCTTTGATATATTTATTATCTCCATCTTTTCTGCAGGATACCAGACAAGCCAACCCGAGCTTCGATAGATTGGGATTTTTGAAAAAAAAAAACGGTTTGTCGAAATTCGGGTTGTTATAAGAGATCATATTATAAATTTTACAGGAATCAAACAATATAATATACCATTATCGAAAAATATAATTTAAATCCACTTACATGTTTGCTCTCCAATTCCTGGATCTGATTCAGATTTGTCATCCATGGCCTTCCTAATTGAATCTACTATTGTAATTACCACGGATTTACAAATAGATTCTAATAGAATGAAAAGAATAATATTATTTTTAACTTCTTGGAGTTTACCTTATAAGGATGAGAAATCTAGGCTTCTATTTTCTAAATCTATAGCCTTTGTTTCCAAATCTTAAATCAGAAATCCTAGAACTAATATATATATATATATATATATATATATATATATATATATATATATATATATATACTAGAAGAGTTTGGAGGAGAAAGGAAATGACAAAACTCTGGCGTCCTCTTCGAAAATATGAGTTAAAGGCTATGCCTTACGGGTTTGTTTACAGCTACTTAGAAGAACCACGTCCATTCGATTTAAAACAATTAAATCTGAACCGTTAACGAAATAGAACCGGATCAGATTTGGCCCGAATGGGTTGACCCGTGACTTAGTTGGGTCGACAAGTAACTGAAGTGTGTCAACCCCTAGGTCAATACATGAGCCGACCCTTGGCTCGACCCACTTCAGTGACATGTCGACTCATATATGATTTTAAAATCATATACTCTGGTCGTTGTTGTGTGATTGTAGCTGCATTTAAAAATTAATAACATTTATTATTATCTTATTGTTTTTGTCGGTTTCCTAACATTTGCTTCCTGTTTTAACATGCGTTTAAATTTCAAATTTAAATACGTGGCTTCGTGTATGTTCACACAAAATTTCAAGCTATGGTAGTTTTCTGTATAGGCTTCGTTTGAGATAAATTATATATCAAACGAATATGAAAATTGCTACGAACACGATGGTATTTTTTTCGAAGTCAAATTCTGAAAATCTATAAATTTCTATTTTTCTCTTATGATTATTTAAATTATGATTTTATACATAAATACGGGGTGTTACACGTGTCAAAAGCTATATATAAAAAAAGGAGGAAAAAGGAAAGGCCCAAACCCGATAATCACACATAAGGGCTCGGTCCAGAGAAGATGTGGCCCACACTGGAAGCTCAAACGGGTAGGGGGTACTGACACTTGTCAGGTTGGAGGGAAGAACTCCAACGACGATGGTTGCTATTTGCTGCCCTCTTTCACCATATTTTTTTTCTCGGTTCTAAGATGAATGGAAAAGGAGAGAAGATGGCCCACAAGGGGATAGAGGAAGATTGTAGCTTGGTGGATCTACGAATGGTGGTCTGACGTTGACTGAGGCTGTGGATGACATCGAGAGTTGTTTTTACCCTTTGTTATATCCAGGTATTAGGGTGTTTAAAGAAAAAGAGAGGAGGGGAAGGGGTTGCTGGACGGAGAGGAGGGCGAGGGGTCGAAGTTGGACAAGTTCAGTGGTGGAGGCGGTTGATGCACGCTTCCAGGTTGCTTAGGATAATGACAAAGGAAATTAAATGGAGGAGGGTTGTGAGTAAATGTTGGAGAGAAAGTAAATTGTTTATATTTGTTCTTTTACTTTTATTTGATTGTTTTGCCTTTTTTCCATTTTGAAAGAATTCACAATTTTCTTGCTATGTTGAAGAAGAAGCAGTCGTATTGAAAACATAGAAAAGAGCAACATGGAAGAAATCTCAGGAATAAAAGAACACGTGTTGTTTTGGGCCGAAATAGTATACAAATGTCCATTGGTTTGTTTAATCATCACAAATGTTTAACATTGTTTATTAAATTTAAACCAATGTGTATTAATTATATTTTAAGGAAAGTTTGTCTCACATCCCTAATAAGTTTCGAAATTCAAGAAAATTCTATGTCTTCAAAATTTATAAATTAGGTCCCTATTTTTCGCAAAATCATCAAAAAAAATCACGAAAATTCAAAATTAAATTCAACACATAATAATCATCGTTCTCATGCATTAAAAAAATGATTCAAAAAAAAGAAACAACACACTCCAGTATATTGTAGCAAATAATGCAATTATTTGCAATTGTTGCTAATATTTTTGCAACTTTTGCAAATATTTGCATCAACTGCAAAACAATTGCTGAAATATCAGCAATATATTGTAATAATTGCAGATTCTGCAGCAATTTTCATTTCGCCTTCAATTAGTTCAGTTTTTCATTAAGTTTTAAATACTTGTTGATATATCAGCAATAATACACTATTATTGTTGATATATCAGCAACAATTCGCAAGCCTTGTATAAATTCAACTTTATTGTTGATATACCAGCAAGAATACACAATTATTGTTGATATATCAACAGTTATTCATCTTGATTTTCAACTAAAACTCAGAATGAATTATTGCTGACATATCAACAATAATTGGTATAATTGATGATTTTGAGAATATATTTTTCTTCTGATTGCTCTCATAAATATTTGCGATTTTTTGAATTTTTTTATACAGAAACGCCAAAAGTTTGTGAAAAAACATGTAAAACCACTTATGATAAACTTTACGGAGGGATGTCGTTCAAAATAAACTTTGAAAGAAGGATGCGAGCCTAATTTCCACTATATTTTAATTAATTTCTTTCTTTTCTTTTTATTTAAGATTGGAGAAAATTTGTATAAATACATATATATAAGTGGAGAAAAAAATGAAATACAAAACTAGATGTGCAAATGAACGTTGTTCATTATTGCGCATTTTATGCAATTGTAAAATGCGACTTACGGACAAACGAGATCATGTTTTAACGATATGAGAAATATTGAATCACTAAGACTTTAATTTAGAATTATAATGAAAAGAAATTTTCGGGATTTAAAACTTCTAGAATACTAATTCAAATTCAAATTTAGTCTAGATTGATTAAGATTTACGATTTTTGATTAATTCGTTTTATAATAATTTTGGAAAATTCTGCTATTCATTAAATTCAATTACATATTTTAATTCTAGTTCCAATATTCAGATTTAAATTTAGGTTTTCAAATCATTTAAATTTCTAAGTAATTGTTGCTACGATTGACAACGAACCTTTTAACAAAAGATGTTTTGAAGCTTTACCCCATGGGTTGTTGGTGATAGCGATGTTGACAAGGGAAACTATCTATTAAATCACTCTCTAAATCAGCTAGAGGCCACTGCCTCTATTTTTATTGCTATTGTATTTAACGATAGGACTTAAATGCTTGCTTTTTTGCATGAATTCGACAGGGTTTCTCCTATAATGAAAACATAAATGTTGTTCTGTCACCAAGATGGGAGTTAATGGCGATTGAGGGACGATAGGGGTGTCACTTCCACTGAATTATGCACCGAATTTTGGTAAAAAATCATTGAAATGCTTATGTTGTTTGATAGATAGTCATCTCCATGACATTGTATTTGTGTGAACACATTAGGAGGGTCCAAGGGGATGTATAAACTAGGAGATACCAGTTAAATTCGAACTTATAAAGGAAATTAAGTAAATGAATGTAGTTCTTGGTTATTTGAATGACAAATTTAAGAGGTATGTAATATATAGGAACATTATCCTTCTATGATGGATAGATATTGGATTGAATGAGTGGTTCATAATTATGCAAAGGACAAAACTATGGGGTGTATGATAAATAATCTAAGCCAATATTGAAATATTGAACTCAAGTAGATAACCTGAAGATGAGTAGGTGTGAACCCTATTATTAAAGCACAATTGTAAAATCAGTATGTTATACGATGGGTCGACAACATTTGAATATGATGTAATATACTATGCCACGGACCGTTCAGTTCACGTACACGACTGCATTTATGGATCGGTTATAAATCTAGTGCATGTGGCAATCCATACATGTGTTGCTGGCTGTAGAATAAATACACATGGTGGAACAAGGATAATAAAGTATACGTGGAAAACCAGAGGGACTTGTTGCGTTAATATTTGGTGGAACAATATAATGAGGAGGCAAATCGCATGTATATTTCTGCATGGAAGCATATTACATCACGTGTGATGACAGCTCCTCACATGGATTGTTCAGGCCTCTATAATCGGGTTGTTTGCCATAGGTTAGGTCACTCGCGCATAACCCGATCGTTTGCCATAATATAATTAGGTTGTTTACTATATATTTGAGTGGTGTATTTATTGAACGGGTTGAATATATATCCAACAACTTGATTTGATTGCAAAGTGGCATGAAGCCACGTACACTATATAAACCATGAATATGGACCATGTCAAACTGGGTATATGCAAGTCATGTGGCCATAAATCATGGGTCGCATGAGAATGCATATGTACTAGATAGCCAGTTGTATAACAGGCATAATATTGGGTCATGAAGTGTGCATGTCTCGTGTGTCTCAAAATGATGGACTATTCATATGCCTTGAAGCATAGCAGGGTAAGTGCGACAAAAATATATGTTGGGTCGTTTGTGATTTCAGTTCGCATGCATTGGGTAGTTGGGAATATAATTGGGTCGCCCGCATATAGTCGGGTCGTCCACTGACCCGGAACCTGGCACTGACTATATTACAACTTCGCCACTCCACTCTAAATCATGCCTATAAATACCCTGCCATTTCACATATTGAAGAAGGCGATTTCTCCAACCACGAAGTGCTACCATTTTCATTCTCCAACATCCTAAACCATTCTCAAACTCCATTAAACTCTTTCAAACTCTGATCAACCAGCTCAATTATCGAGAAAACTTCAAAGATCATCCAAGTGCAAGATTATTGAAGATCTATTTCAATAATCTCCACATCTAGCAAGATCAAAGGTTCCCAGCAAGACTCCATTTACCGAAAGAATCCGCAAAGAAGAGTTCCCAAACAAGTTCAAACCTCCTACCTTGCCTCCATACAACCAAACTGCTGATCCAAACTTCTTTCTGTTCAAGTTTGAATGGCACATGAACGCAGCACGAGCGACAGATGAGATCAGATGCTTATACTTTCCTCTCTATCTAGAAGGTGTGGCATCATTGTGGTCACAAAGTTGCCGCCTAAGTCTGTAGATTAGTTTGTTGACTTGACCAAAGTGCTCAAAGAGTGGTTCTGATTGCAAAAGGCTAAAGATGTTATATTGCTATCAAAAATGGAGCAAAATTCGGGGGAATCTGTTAAGGCTTTTCTCAGTCGATTAAATGCTGCTCTGTCTGAAGTGGAAAATCCCGAGCCATGCATGATCCTAATGGCTCTAGTTAATTCTATAGACAAGAAGATTGAGTTTGGAAAATGGACAAAAATAAAAGGAACCAAATACGCTTGGGAATTTTTATAAGAAGGCTGAAGAGTTTGTCAGAGTGGAGGCAGATCCATCTTCCCAGAATGTTGCTGAAAGTAGTGCCGTGGAAGATAAGAAAAGCAATGATACTCAAGGTGACGAGAAGAATGTCGAAGGTCTAAAAAGGGAAAATGAGTACAACGGAAAAGGGGAGAATGATAACAAAAGATTTCACTTTATCAAATCCGAAGAGTTAACTCCTCTAAATGATACCTCGGAAAACATCTCCTTTGCCACCAGAGATGCTGGATATTATTCGACTCCACGACCAATAAAAGTATAGTACAATATAGAGGCTAGTTCAGGAATGTTCTGTCTCTACCACAACCGGACTGGTCATAATACTAATGAATGCATATACTTAAAGAGCCTAATTGAAAAAATAATTAGGAAGAATAAGTTGCAACAGTATGTGAAAAGGCCACCGGCAATTAACACCTCTTCAGCTGCCCAGTGACGAGTTCAAGCTAATGACGGTTGATGGAGTTCAAATGCTCAATGCCTGGAATAATAATCATTCGTGTCAACTCTTTGCTAAAAACATTATTCATTTCTTATGAGAAAGTTGTTGTAATTTCTTCTAACAAGTATAAACCCACTATGACTAGGATCATTATATCCAAACATTTACTATTTCCGCTATTGATAAAATTTGCACTCAATAAACTTTTACGATTGCTTGCAAAATTCTATTGCTAGCTTCGAATTACATGGTTCTAAACTTGATTTAATATTGCAGGCTATCCAAGGAGCGCTCGCTTCGTCACAGTCCGACATGACCAAGTGACCTTTGCAACACTTCCCGACAGAGACAGCTCAAGTGTCAAGTGTTATAAACATCATTCTGCACAAGCGCGAGGATGTAATGCAACACCTTGTAGATTGAAAGGCGGAGTCACTAAAGGTCACGCAACAAGGAAAGCATTCAACAAGATCGCCAAAGCCAGATTGACTCGACCTGATTGCGACAAATGTAGAGTGAAAGTTAACGTCTTCCTTACACGAAGTCGCCCGGTCAAGTCTCCCACGTTATTACTCGGCCGGATGGGACGAACGCTAGGGCGACCTAATTTCTTCCTTAAACGAAGGCAAACCAAACGTCTTTCTTACGCGAAGGCACCCAATCAAGTCTCTGACGCCATTACTCAGCCGAATGAGACAAACGCTGGGACAACCCAATGTCTTCCTTACGCAAAGGCAAACCAAACGTCTTCCTTACGCAAAGGCGCCCAGTCAAGTCTATGATGCCATTACTCGGCCGGATGAGATGAATGCAAAGGAAAATCCAAAGTCTTCCTTACGCGAAGGGAAAGCCAAAGTCTTCCTTACGTGAAGCCAAACCAAACGCCTTCCTTATGCGAAGGCGTCCAGTCAAGTCTCCGACGCCATTACTCGGCCGGATGAGATGAACGTTGGGGCAAATCCAAAGTCTTCCTTACACGAAGACGAAACCAAACGTCTTCCTTACATGAAGGTGCCTTATCGAATCTCCGACACCATTACTCGGCCGAATGAGATGAACACTGGGGGAAATCAAAGTCTTCCTTACGTGAAGACAAAACCAACATCTTCCTTACGCAAAGGCGCCTGGTTGAGTCTCCGACACCATTACTCGACCAAGTGAGATGAATGTTGGGGCAAATCAAAGTCTTCTGTATGGAATACGAAACCAAGGTCTTCCTTACGTAAATAAAAAAACAAAGTCTTCCTTAAGTGAAGACGAAACTAAAGTCTTTCTTACGCGAAAACACCCAATCAAGTCTCTGACATCGTTACTCGACTGAATGAGATGAATGTTGGGATAAACCAAGATCCCACTTACGCGGGGCCATCCAATCTAGTTTCTCCAAGGCCTGATTCACTCGGTCGGTTGAAACAAACGTTGGATTAGAAGAAAGACCTCTCTAAAGAAGAAGCATATTATCAGCTACTAAAGTCGGGTTTCCTAGATACATTGGCAAGCTCAGAAGCTCTCGGTATGCTGGTAAAAGCAAAAAGACTTTGCCAACAAAGTGAAAGATTCTAGTGCGACAATCAAAATCAAAGAAACTCAGCAAGATCATGCTTACCCTATAAAATTCGTGACGACTCATGGTATAGGGGCAACCCAAGCACATTAGGATTAGACCATGCTCGGAAAACATACCATGGGTTCATCACGACATCGCAATAAGAAAAATATTAATTCTTGCTCGGCAAAGAAGCGAGTACACTTGCAAATACCTGATCTAGTGTAGAAAAAACAGAAGATCTATCCTTAGAAGCTTGGCAAAAAGACCTCTCCTTCAAGAATAGGGCATATGAAAATGTGACAAAATAGATATGACTCAATACATCAATAAAGCTCACTGCACCGATGAAGATCCACCTTGGAAATCCAACTGGTTATCATTATATTACTGCGAGCTTCAGAAAGGAGGAGCGATGGATACATCAGTCAAGCCAGACTAAAAGCAATCTCTTGCGAGAATAAGCTCCTTCCCTGAGAAAACCTAGTATCTCTCAACACAAAGGCTTCCTCGTCTGCAAAACTCCAATCATAAATAACTCAATGAACCTGATGGTATTTTGCTTCAAACCTAAGGATAAGTGATGCTTAAAAGGCGACTGTGCGAATATGGCATAGCTCGAATCCAATATAGCAGTAACGCTTCCAAAGGAATTGAAGCTAATATCCATCAATGGTGTCAATATGAGATATAAAAAGAAGATTGAGCAATAGTTATGCACAGGGGCAAGCCATTGTGAAGTTGAGATTCATAGTTTTATATAGCCCGGGATGATCCACGATATCAAACACCGTTGGAAGAGATAACAATTCTGTGAGGCTGCAATATCCAGAAGAGCATCTCAGAATACAAAGAAAGTCAATATGAGCAAAGGCAGGAATAACGCAAGAAGTGATTCATTTCTGTACAACATTCAAATTCCAAGACTTAGCTCCAAGACTCAAAGTTCTTAGGATGGATTATGCAGAAGCAGTATACAAAATGCTGGCTTAGTATAATTTATTAAGCAATGCACATAAGCCACTCAGTTTTTCGAAAATCCTGCAGTTATTGCCGCCCAAAAGGAATAGCGGAGAACATGAGTTATGCTGACTGGGGCATCTCTAATAATTGTATGGGGTAGGCTAGACTCAAAATTTCATCAGACAAGTTGTCAGGTGCACGCCTTCCATAAAAATTGAATCGAGTGCAGTAACAGTTCAAAAGATAATGCTAAGAATTCACAGTCTAAAACCTAGAATGACGAATCTCCTTTGTCATCAACAAGCAAACGAAGTGTTTTCCCAGCGTAAACTGCGTCTAGTGAATCAGAAACTCTCAAATGAAACAGTCTTACATTGATAACACACTTGAGTTTGTAAATGATTTCTATGATCTATTTCCTTTCATTGGACTAATTGTCGTCGTCATGAGCAATCAACAACGAATTCGCCACCAAATTTGCGCAAAAGCTCTTCATTACAGGTTTCCTGGATGAGCATACATATCAAGAGAAACTGTCCAATAAAATTGAAAAAAACGTTGCACAATTGTTCGTCGAAATGATGCAAAAGGATCCAAACAATTCCAGTGTGCAGCATCTAGTAATTTGAAAACTATGTGCAAGTTCAAACTCGAATTTCCAAGTCCAACCAATATCCTGAAACCTGGAAAATACTGCAACAAAGTCATAAGGCGGACGATGAACGAATTTCTTTTTCCCCGACAATCTTGCACCAAACTCGGGAATGCCAAGCTAGATGCTTTCTTGGTTAAAAATACATTGAATTAGCATAGGATGGCATTTCTCTGAGAGGTCATCAAGGTAACGGGAAATGAGAAAGGACTGATCTACTTTCGATCGTGAAACTGCAATCGCTCTGGCCTTAGAAAACTCAAGTTGAAGCATCAATTTGAGCAGAAGTGATTTCCTCGCTAGAATGATAACTACTCATCTATCTGATATTTAATTTACACATGGAATCTCGTTTTAAAAAGCATCGTACAGGGACACGTTTCATAAAATATGAGCCGCCGTGCAGAATTATACAAGTCATATTAAAGTGAAGCTTGAAATCCGCAATCGGCGTGTGTCAATTAGTTGATCCCAAGTGTTGATAAAAACTTAAACTAAAATATCGTATATGCGCAGGCAAAGTTAACAAGTTATAGATTGATGAACGGAATAATCTTGTGTAGATACGTTATCCGGTTTAAGTCTTGAAATTCGTTGTAGTTCACTATTATTAACTAATCCGTTATCGATGTGGACAGTCGATAGCAGTGTATAGGTTCAAAGTTGTGCAAGTATTTGTTGCTGTTGTAAGACAGGTAACAAGGCATATAAGCACTCATATTTCAAGTTTTAAGAGCTTGGGTAGTATAAGTCTTGGGTCGCAAATGCGTCAGGCCGTTAGATAAACATGGGCCAAAAGAGTGCATTTTCATCCCCATAATTCAGGTCGGTTCAGCGACCCAAAAGCTTAGGTTGTTCAACAACTGGAACAATTAGGTCGTCAAACGACCCAAAGAATCAGGTCATCCACCGACCCGAAGGCGATGAGTCCTCCAGGCTTCATGCGTGCACCAAAAAGCATGTTCATACTCATGATTGATTCAAAATGTTAAGACAAGAAAATTGACCCAAGCTTGACATCACCAAGACTAAATCAGTGTATCAACAACACAACTCATGAGTAGGAATGACAATGGGGCGGGTTGGGGCATGTTTTTCGTGCCCCAGACCCGACCCGGACCTTTTAAATCTAGCCCCGGACCCGCCCCGTGGACCCGGTGCGGGTCTGGAATTTCGCCCTATACCCGAAACTCGTACGGGTCAGGGTAGACCCGACCCGCCCCGCGACTCGGTGATATTGTGTTCTAATGTATATAAATTTATATACTTATGTTTTTTATCACTAAATGATAAGTTATATACATATTATAATGTGTCCACAATGATAAGAGAATATAATAAAATGAGTTGTAAGATAATATTTTAAAATGTATGCATCTGTTATTGTATGATTATCATTGATGCAACCTAATACTATGAAAAATTTATAGTTTGTTGGTTGAAAGAATATAATATTCAAGTTATAATCATGTATACCTAAGAAGATTAACAAGTAATAATTATTAATATAATTTGTTTTAATGATGTTTCAATCGTGCGGGTCGGGTTGGGGCGGGTTAGCCGTGCCCCAGACCCGACCCTAGACCCGAACCTCCAAAAGCGGGTCGCGGGTCTACCAGACCCGAAGACCCTATGGGGTAGGTCTAAATGCGTCAAAACAGGGGCGGATCAAATGAGGTTGGACCCTAAACCCGTCCCATTGTCATCCCTACTCATGAGAAATGCATGATCAGTAAAAAGAAACAACTTGATTTTGTCATTGGTTCAAAATGCAAAAATCCATCAACACTGAGATTCATACATCAAATTTGAATCAATGTATAAGCTAATTTTGGCTACAACAAACATTGGATTCTCTTGAGTAGACAAATACAAGAATCATGATCGACGAAAAGGAAGATTCATACTTCAACGCAAACATAAGTTGGACTCTTAGCAAATTTCAACGCAAACCCGTATCTTCTCTCCAATCATTTTCGTATCCCTCCCAATTTTGTCTTCAACCAAATAACCCTAATCAAAACTATCGCAGTCGTCTCCTCCACTGCAGCTCAACGATGTCTCAAACCCGAATCTCCGATTGGGCAACTGGGTACCCCTTTCATTAGTATTCTTCAAGTTCGGTATCCTAATCTCCGATCTTCTATTTTGTTTAGAGGGTTCTTCATCGTATAATTTCTAGGGTTAACAATATGTTTTTTTTATAATGAAATCGATCATGTGTTTGAAACAACTATTTGGCTATGTTGATCCTTTTTACTCTCATCTTAGAAGGTGTGTAATCAAATTATTATTTGTCTCCAAATAATAAATAAATCTGATTTTGTTTGATTTTAGTTTTTCAGATTGTATTCAAAGATTTAACTTGATTGAGTTTTACTTTCTACCATTAGGCTTAGCGAAAAAACCATATTAACCATCGTTGTATTCTTCTCCAGCTACATTTAGAGTTAAATGTCTTTTGATCAATATTTTTATAAATTTCTAGTATCGTTGTTATCACTATCAGTTTTATTAGTTGAAATTTGTACAGATGTAGCTTGATTAGCATTAAAAGATGTTGCATAGCTTTTCTTGAACCAGCAAAAGTAATTCTCGAGGGCTATACCCAGGACGATAGAAACATATTTTCGCCATTTCAGTTCTGTCGTTAACCTCCAACGGTTATCTCTTTCAGCTTCTCTCTCCTTTCTATACATACAGCCTTCCCTGTCCTCCCAACAATCGAAAACCTCCTATTTACCATTTTTCTTGAATTTTTTATAATCTATTCGAGCTTATTTTAGTGTAATTTTCTTCTTTATTTTATTTGTTTTTTTCTGGATCTACCGAAGGTGGTGCCTGACGCAATGGTAAGTTTACCCGGCTGGTAATCTGGAGCGCACAGGTTCGAGCCCCGGCCTCTTCACATAATGTGAGGGAAAGGCTGAGCGCGCTAATCGACCACCCCCAGAGCCCGAAAAGCCGTGAATAGTACCAGGATGAGAGACTGACCTGGAAAGTCCTCGCGCTTGAGTACGGGAGCCTTTGGCACTGGGTATCCACCACCTTTTCGGATCTACTGCATATATATTTTTGAGAAAAATTTCTTATGTTTTGCATTTTTTAGTACTTTGACATGTATTACTAGTTCTGTTACTGTTTCTGCTTCCCCCAAACCCATTGCTTTATGGGCAACCGAAAGGGGAAGCTTTCCATTGATCCTTGCGCTGATTACTTGCCACGTACATGCATAATGGTTTCAGACTACCGACTTTTATGCGTTCATGGCGGAAGCATTTAACGACTGACTGAATATCGATTGGTCACACACATATATAAAGAAAAAACGTGATATGAGGAGTTTTACTAGGTTGAGTGAGACAAATTCTACTATTAGGAGGAATGTGTATAGCAGGGAACAACTGCGGATCCGGTAAGGAGTGGCGGATCGAAGGTGTGGTTGCCGTTGGGCCTATTCCATGGTCATAATTAGTTTATTTGGTTAAATTTATTAGTTTGTTTTATATCTTGTGTTTAAATTTGAATAGTGTATGTTGGTTTAATAAAAGGATCGAATAATTTAACGTTTATTATTCATGACTGCTAAATGCAATAAAAAATTTCTTCATACAGTAAACGGCAATTACAGATTAGCCCTTGCTAATATTAAATGACCTGATGGTTCATTATTGGAGTAGACAGTTGAGCGGCACCATTTCCTAGGAAAGACACTGATAGTGATTACCACATTAAACTGTCAAATCTGAACTCTTTAAATATCATCACAATTCACAGTAAACTTCAGTAAAATTAATCCAAACAATAAAATATTGAGGCCTACGTGGACATACCAAAATCAATTCTGCCATAGGACATACAATTACAGAAGTTAAAACTAAATCATTTACATTTCCTACAAATCAGTTAAATTCATAAACAAATCACCAAATTAAAAATTTGGAATAAAATTCTATTAAAAGAACAAAATCATAAAATAATATTAAAAAGTCAACTCATTTATACATTAAAGATGTTTAAAATTACACATTAATTCTTTGTATCTAGAAAAACAGGAACATGCATCTATTGGGTGGTGCACAGAAAACAAGCGGAGGTGCACAGAAAATAAGTGAAGGATATTACAGTAAATTAGACTAATTTTTGATTACTGCATGGAGGAAATTTTTACTGCATTTAGCATGGAGTAAATAAGTGAAGGATATTACAGTAACAATTATTAAACTTTTGTAACACAACAAAACAAAACAAACAGTTAATTGACTTAACTAGTTAACTCGGAAATCACAACTTGGGTGTTCCATTTGTAGCTTCACATGCGTTTATTGTTCATCGATCTTTTCTGTTCTAAAACCCTCTTTGAATACTCTATTTTCATTCATTTCAAACGCCTTGACAGTGGACATGTAATGAAAGAACCCGTAACTTCCCCGTGAAGGAAAGCACGAATACTTTGAGAACAACACACAAAGGACGCATACGGAAGAACATTTCATTGCTATTACAACAATTCCATCAGATACAAGAATATACAGAGTATAAATGAATAAATTACATTCGACAAATATCAGAGATTACAATAAATTACATAGCAGCGGAAAAATATACAAAACACAACTGAAAGTGATACACGGATACAGAGCTTTCCGAGCATCGTTCCAGCTGTAAATCAGGACCCTGTGAATATAAATCTGCAAAACCAAAACTACTAGCTGCCCGTGCGGAAAATAGGGGCACCCAGAGTTTAGGTTAAAACAATAAACTCCAGGTCAGTCATGTGACTGGTGTGAGAACTAAAACAGTTATAATTCTTTATTTTAAAGTTCGGTAAATCAAGGGACCACGCCGTATAACACGGAACGAGTTTCCTCCCAAGAATACCAGTGCATAGAACAAACAGCGCAATGCTAAATAAAGAAAAATGAAGCTGTTATAAGACCCAGGTCCCATCACACAATGCAACGCAAGCCGGAGGATAGGGTTTTCCCTTATAACAGCCAAAGCATGCTTGATACGTTTAAAACACATTATTTGATACTATTATAAGTGTATAGTGTCAAAACAATTTCAATCATAAGTATCAATCATAGGCGGCATGGGTACCATCTATCATGTCGCCATACTAGTTCTACAATTAAAACCGCAATATCACGTATTGGAAATTGGATTTCCGTCATGAGTCGAGGCAAGGGGCAAGCTCCTCTCCGCGTTCGAGACACTCTAGAAAATGTCCCAGGACCCCACTATGATCCTTGGATCTTCAGGGCCGGTCCTCTCTTACTTTTGAGGATTAGTTATTCCTGAACACACGTTTCCCGGTCCTTACAGACCTATATCCGAGGCGCCTCATATCCAACAACCACACAGGTGAAAAGTATATAAATGTCAGGGCTGGTAGGTCACTGACACCACCCTAGCTAGAAAGAAACGTCGTGCTCTCCCTGCAGTCACTATCCCGTTTTTGACTCATACCGAGGTGTGAGGCTCGCGAATTCACGTTATACACAAAGCTACGCCACACAGGCCGTGCTTTGATCATCAACCACAAGACTTTGCTTTTCAACGGAAGCCTTGATCAATTGCCACTTACGCATGCCACACTGGCAATTCACTCCATGCGACTGATGTCCATCGATATACAACCTCTGAGCTCGTACGTCTCAGAGAAGGGCGTTAAGCAAGAGAATAAATTCTCCGCCGCCAAACAGATGTATATTTAATAGAGATCAATCAACACAGAATAAAATCCAATGTCAGACACACAATCCATTTACAAGTTCGTTCTGGGTCTGAACGAAACCGGAGGCACTTTCCTCGCATATCCATCCATCTCCAAGTACGTCTGGACGATCACCAACTGATTCCCTCATCCTGGGTGTACAGCCCAATCAAGATCATCAGTAATCACCCAAACGATGTGAAGACTTCCGGTCTTCAACCACCGTCTTCATCTTCGACATCTCGTCGAATCGGTTATTCAGAATGGGTATAAACCCGGCCTTTCTGAATAACCCACGTATATAATAAACGAATGTTACACCAACACAACAAACGCCTCATTCCAATTCAGAATATTCTTTTATTCACAAAATCACATTCTTAGGGAAATGTTCCCATTAATTTTATCCAAGATAAATTCTTCTAAATTTATTCTTTAATCTTCCTTTGGATATCACTTCAAACTAGTCGGGATCAACGAACCACACCGAAGTAATTATTTATTTTATTTCCCAATCCCAACCTATATCCCATGGAGAAAACTGGTAATACTCCACATCTAACACCACTGTGTTATCGGTAAAATTAATTACCATTTCACGTTCAAATCTAATTAAAGATTTAACTATCGCTTTGGAGCAAAACTGGTGGTACTCCATTCTCGATCACCTTTCAGATTTGATAATTTAAATTATCAATTCACATTTTAATCTAATTAAAGATTCATTAAAACTCCACTTAGTTTTAATCTTTTCAAAAATCAATATCCTGCCTTTAACTGGGTTAAAGAACCAATGTCATCAAAACACGATTCACGACAAACCCAACTCACATTTGATATTAAATACAAGGCTCTGAATAGAAAATATATCGACTTATATTCAATACCAAATTCTGAAACCAACAAATATCGTATTGGAAATAACGATATAAAATATATCTTTCAAATTCCCATAACAATATCTGTATAGTCACGAAATCCAACATCGAAATATCCCGAAGATAATTTCGATTCAGCTCCATTCCAATCCACGTATTGGAAATTATCGATTATTTTCAAAATCACTTTCAAATTCAATTTATTTATTTCAAAAATAAATTGATTTTAATTCTAGTTCAAAACTAGTTCATTTCGATAAAAATCTATTTTTACCTTCTAATGTGGAATTTCCCAGCCCAATTCTTTCCAATTCACATATTATAATTTTACACAAATTATAGATATTTTTGATAATTTTATCAAGGCCCGTACAGTCGATTTCCAACAACGGCCATCGAACTGCACTTACAGCGACCTTTTTCGAATTTGATTTGGACATAATTCCAAATCCAACCGTTAGATTTCAAATTTCTAATATTCATTGGAAAGCTCTTTTCGATACGAACCCAACGGTTCCGGTTTTAGGAGAATCCGACGGTCGGATCTCACGCAACGTCAATTCGAAGTCAATGGTCGAAATTCACGGACTACCGCGGCGCGGCGCGTTCTATTCAGGCCATTATATATATAATATATATATTATATATATTTCGTCGATTTCCTTTTAAAACGTATTTTATAAATCGTTTTAAATTCGTTTCAAAAACAATTTCAACTTCATCTTCAATTTCAAATCGATTTGATTTCAATTCAATTCGAGTTCATTTCAATTACATTCAAATTCAAATTCAAATTCGTTTCAATTCAATTCAATTCGAATTTACCTTCTATTTGATCTAATTCGAATTCGTTTTAAATTGATTTCAATTCAATTTCAGTTTGTTTGAAATTTCAATTTCAATCTAATTCAATTTGAATTCATTTCTATTTTACTCGAATTCAAATTCACTTTCTATTCAATTCGAGTCGAATTCATTTTCTATTCGATTCGAATTCATTTCAAATTGATTCAATAAAATTTCAATTTCAATTTTTAATCTAATTCAATTTGAATTTCCTTTCAAAATATTCAATTTTGAAATCACTTTTCAACATTCATTATACAACGAATAAAATCGATATAAATATCGTTCGCGTCAAAATAACGCATCTCTAATCAACACGGCTTTATATATTTCAATAAATTCGTTATTCTATTCAACAAATGAATATTTATTTCATTCAACACATGAATCTATATTTCTTTCAACACACGACTAATCTCAACACATGAGTACTGTCAACACATCACTATTTTTGTTATGTAAAATATTTTATAAAACTATGGTATCTATCGTTTGATTTTCAATTAGACTTCTACTGAGAAGTAGTTCTAATTTTAAATATGATAAAGATGTAAATTTCATTGTATAAAATATTTCACTCAACACATGAACATCGTCAACACATGACTATTTTTATATTCAACACATGAATTTTCTTTTATAATATTCCTTATTTTCCCGATTGGAATGAGGCCCAATCAATCACCATATAACGTTAATTATATGGATTTCATACAACACATGTATATAACAGCATTGATAAATAGTCAACCATCAACCAAAGTGCACTACACTGTATAAGCATCAAATATAGATATCTTACGCTTATAACAGCCTGTCAATCAATCGATCGACATATTTAATCAATCAGGATGAGTGAACATCAAATTTCATCCCAACACCCGTGTGGGGTTTCAAACAATCAAACACAGATTTTATTTGTGCAGTTGGGCGATGTGTAAAATTTATCGACCCAATCAATGTCAGTCAAATCAGTGTACATAAACAAACCGTCCGGTTTGTAAATGAATATTTTATTTATTCACTTTCACGTTAAAAATTATATTTTTAACGATAAAATATTCTATTTCAACACATGAGTTTCTATTCATTTCATTTACACAATAAAAGTGATATTTTTATTTTTCTAACATATTTTGGGAAATTTCGGCGGCATAACGGCACGATACTAGAAACGGGACGAGGCCTAGCCTTATCCCCGGTCTAGTGAAGGCCCACGCCATTCACACTTCAATCAAATCAATTTCAATTCACCAAACAATTCAATTTCAAATCAAATCATCTAATCAACTACACAACCAAACAATTTAACAAACAAGCCATCCATGGTCTGTGGATGACGGGTGTCGGGTGCTACTAAGCACCGTCTGCATCCTAGTATATATATATAACTAGAAAAAGAAATTGAAAGGTGAGAAGTTCTCACCGAAAGCTATCCAATACCACGACTCTTCATTTATAGAAATCTTCTTCATCCTCGCCTTTTTCATCTTCGTTTGCCCGTAGTCACTATATACATAAAAATCACATTTTTATATTTTGATGTCTTTAAAATAAAAATCACATTTTTATTTGTTCGTTTTCAATTTAAAATCATATTTTTATAATCACTTCATATATTTAAAAATCGAATTTTTACTATGCTATTCAATATATAAAAATCATACTTTTACTATCACGCTCTATGGATAAAAATTCTATTTCTACATTGCTACTATATAGATAAAAATTCCATTTCAAAAATATAGATTTCGCCCTTATAAAAATATAGATTTCGCCTTTATAAAAATAAAGTTTTCGCCTTTATAAAAATAAAGTTTTCGCCTTTATAAAAATAAAGTTTTCGCCTTTATAAAAATTACCACTTTATCTCAACGTATATAAAATAAAAATCAGATTTTTATTTCGCTACATATACAAAGATGATATTTTTATATTCTCTATCCTATAAAGATTATATTTTTAATACTTTAAAAATATAAAAATCATATTTTTAATATTTCTATATAGTAAAGACTATATTTTTAATTCTTTAAAAATATAAAAACTATATTTTTATTACTTTAAAAATATAAAGATCGTATCTTTATTACTTTAAAAATATAAAAATCATATTCTTATACTTCTTCTACTCAATAAAAATTCCGTCTTTTCTAATATGAAGTTCAAACCTTTCTCTTTTTAAAGTTTAAATCTTTTTCTATTTAAAATCAAAAAAAATAAAATCAGTTTTTAAATCCTAAAAAAAAAATCAGTTTAAACATCCACTGTTTATATAAAATAAAAATAAAATAAATAAATTAAAAAAACTTACAGGGGGGGGGGGTTGCTGTCGCGGCGGTGGATTGCGAGGGGGGGTGCGGCTGTCGATGGAAGAGGAGAGGGGGAAGAAGGAGGGGCGGAAGTGGCTGCAGGCGGAGGAGATGGCGCGCGGGGTGTGGGTCCTTTTCGATTTGGGGGGGGGCCTAGGGCTTAACGGAGAGGGAGGGAAGCGAGAGCGGGGCGAGGGTGGAGGGCGCCTGGCCTGCGGCGGCGCCAGGAGGCTGGGCGGCGGCCTCCTCCGTCTTCCGTCGCCTTCGTTTTTTTTTTCTTTTTTTTTTCTGAGGGTTCGATTCGAATGAAAGAAAGGGGGGTCTGATATGAATAAGGAGAAGTTTAATTTTTTTTATTAATTTGATTATTTTATTTTTCAAAAAGTTGACTTTCACATACGACCTCTAAACGAGGCCCACCGCCTGTCGTCCATAGCGTTTAACCCCCATTCCGAACACAATGGGATATGCATCGCAAGCTGATTTGATCGTTTCGATCAGTTTCCGTTAAATTTACATTTAAATCACTTTATTGAATTTTAAACGTACATTTCGAATTACCGGGGTCACATACTAACTAGAAAAATTCCAGAAAAATATTTTCTAGCTTCGTATTGATGATGCGGTCCTAACAAAACTAGTTTCGTCGAATTCTGAGACCGTTGGAAAAATGGCCAATTTCCAGTCGATTAAAATCAACTGAAACTGGTCAAACGCGTTTTCCTTTGCCACGCTCACATGTTGATTCGAAAAATTATGAAATTTGAAACCTAGCAATAATTCGACATCACAGACCCAACAAAAGTGGTTTCGTCGAAATCCGAGGTCATTTGCAAAATGTCCATTTTTAAGGGCCTGAATTCCATAGCGACTATTCAGAATTTTCAACTGGACATATCTTTTGATTCTCGCTACGAAATTTTGATTCTTCGGATTCGTTAGAAAGATATTCACAATTAGATCCCATGATTTTTGGTTTCACTAAAATCCGGATTGTTTTGCACCCGGTACATTCAATTGAAGTTTGAAATCGAATAATCGAACTACCGCGCCATTTTCAATTCTATTTATAATTATATATAAATATTTATATTCTAACGACGACGTATATAAATATATACGTCGAATTCTATTCAAAGTAAATTTCTTGTCAATATTATTTAAAATAATTCATTTTAAATATTCAAAATTCACCAAAATTGCCAAAATAAAAATTTTAAACTGGCCCAGATTTTGCGGGTTATTACAATCTCCCCCACTTAAAACTTTTCGTCCCCAAAAAGGAACAAAGTCGAAAGTGGTTTGATTATTCAACTCTACGTTCGATCTGGCTTCCATTCTCCAACTTTTCAGTTTCTGAGAATTTTCAAATTCTCAAAAATTTGGCTAACACCCTAAATTTTCGAAAAATTTCGCCATAACCTCCCCTGCACCGGGAGCATCGGGGAATTTCAAATAGCTTCCCCGGTCCTTCAGATCTCAAAAAGAAAAAGAAAAAGCCAAGCGGCTAGCCAATAGGCTCATAAAATCATCATCACCCAAACAAAACAGGAAATTATGTAGTAAACATGTACCTATTTGTCGGGCAAACAAATTTTATTCTCTGCTCTAGCCTCCTTGCTATGACCTGTTCAATGATATATATGTATATGCAAGCAAATGTAACCAATTTTCAATACAATTCAATATTTGGTTCAATTAGGCTAAATGGTTCAAAATTAGCAACCAAATGAACAAACAACACAAACATCAATCAATTAGTGGATTAGAGTTTCAAATTCATAAATTTGATATATATATATACAGAAAATCATGTTTTTGATGCCAATTCACAACAATATATTCTAGCTATATTAATTTTGGTTCTCACACCAGTCTAATGGAAATATATAGATATCACACTTTCGTTACTCGAAAATAAATGCTGGTGATGGTATACTTCATCATCAGGACCATGTCCGGGCGACTAGAGTGCGACTCTATATCTATCTAATATATTAAAACTCCGAATATACGTTCATGACGCGTATATGCAAAACCTTTATATACTAGATTGTCCACATTCAAAATAAATAAATATTCAAATACGTATAAAGAGATTTAAATTTTCAAAACAAAATTGCTTTCATTTGAAAAATATACTCTTCACACTCGTTCTAGGATACTACTGATCCTATCTCTAACGAGTCATTCTAATTGGATATTGCTAATCCAATATCTGATGAATTCTTTCGTATGGTTCTAATGTGTCTTGTTCTCGAGCTCTGTAAACAAAGCTCTGATACCAACTGAAAGAACCCGTAACTTCCCCGTGAAGGAAAGCACGAATACTTTGAGAACAACACACAAAGGACGCATACGGAAGAACATTTCATTGCTATTACAACAATTCCATCAGATACAAGAATATACAGAGTATAAATGAATAAATTACATTCGACAAATATCAGAGATTACAATAAATTACATAGCAGCGGAAAAATATACAAAACACAACTGAAAGTGATACACGGATACAGAGCTTTCCGAGCATCGTTCCAGCTGTAAATCAGGACCCTGTGAATATAAATCTGCAAAACCAAAACTACTAGCTGCCCGTGCGGAAAATAGGGGCACCCAGAGTTTAGGTTAAAACAATAAACTCCAGGTCAGTCATGTGACTGGTGTGAGAACTAAAACAGTTATAATTCTTTATTTTAAAGTTCGGTAAATCAAGGGACCACGCCGTATAACACGGAACGGGTTTCCTCCCAAGAATACCAGTGCATAGAACAAACAGCGCAATGCTAAATAAAGAAAAATGAAGCTGTTATAAGACCCAGGTCCCATCACACAATGCAACGCAAGCCGGAGGATAGGGTTTTCCCTTATAACAGCCAAAGCATGCTTGATACGTTTAAAACACATTATTTGATACTATTATAAGTGTATAGTGTCAAAACAATTTCAATCATAAGTATCAATCATAGGCGGCATGGGTACCATCTATCATGTCGCCATACTAGTTCTACAATTAAAACCGCAATATCACGTATTGGAAATTGGATTTCCGTCATGAGTCGAGGCAAGGGGCAAGCTCCTCTCCGCGTTCGAGACACTCTAGCAAATGTCCCAGGACCCCACTATGATCCTTGGATCTTCAGGGCCGGTCCTCTCTTACTTTTGAGGATTAGTTATTCCTGAACACACGTTTCCCGGTCCTTACAGACCTATATCCGAGGCGCCTCATATCCAACAACCACACAGGTGAAAAGTATATAAATGTCAGGGCTGGTAGGTCACTGACGCCACCCTAGCTAGAAAGAAACGTCGTGCTCTCCCTGCAGTCACTATCCCGTTTTTGACTCATACCGAGGTGTGAGGCTCGCGAATTCACGTTATACACAAAGCTACGCCACACAGGCCGTGCTTTGATCATCAACCACAAGACTTTGCTTTTCAACGGAAGCCTTGATCAATTGCCACTTACGCATGCCACACTGGCAATTCACTCCATGCGACTGATGTCCATCGATATACAACCTCTGAGCTCGTACGTCTCAGAGAAGGGCGTTAAGCAAGAGAATAAATTCTCCGCCGCCAAACAGATGTATATTTAATAGAGATCAATCAACACAGAATAAAATCCAATGTCAGACACACAATCCATTTACAAGTTCGTTCTGGGTCTGAACGAAACCGGAGGCACTTTCCTCGCATATCCATCCATCTCCAAGTACGTCTGGACGATCACCAACTGATTCCCTCATCCTGGGTGTACAGCCCAATCAAGATCATCAGTAATCACCCAAACGATGTGAAGACTTCCGGTCTTCAACCACCGTCTTCATCTTCGACATCTCGTCGAATCGGTTATTCAGAATGGGTATAAACCCGGCCTTTCTGAATAACCCACGTATATAATAAACGAATGTTACACCAACACAACAAACGCCTCATTCCAATTCAGAATATTCTTTTATTCACAAAATCACATTCTTAGGGAAATGTTCCCATTAATTTTATCCAAGATAAATTCTTCTAAATTTATTCTTTAATCTTCCTTTGGATATCACTTCAAACTAGTCGGGATCAACGAACCACACCGAAGTAATTATTTATTTTATTTCCCAATCCCAACCTATATCCCATGGAGAAAACTGGTAATACTCCACATCTAACACCACTGTGTTATCGGTAAAATTAATTACCATTTCACGTTCAAATCTAATTAAAGATTTAACTATCGCTTTGGAGCAAAACTGGTGGTACTCCATTCTCGATCACCTTTCAGATTTGATAATTTAAATTATCAATTCACATTTTAATCTAATTAAAGATTCATTAAAACTCCACTTAGTTTTAATCTTTTCAAAAATCAATATCCTGCCTTTAACTGGGTTAAAGAACCAATGTCATCAAAACACGATTCACGACAAACCCAACTCACATTTGATATTAAATACAAGGCTCTGAATAGAAAATATATCGACTTATATTCAATACCAAATTCTGAAACCAACAAATATCGTATTGGAAATAACGATATAAAATATATCTTTCAAATTCCCATAACAATATCTGTATAGTCACGAAATCCAACATCGAAATATCCCGAAGATAATTTCGATTCAGCTCCATTCCAATCCACGTATTGGAAATTATCGATTATTTTCAAAATCACTTTCAAATTCAATTTATTTATTTCAAAAATAAATTGATTTTAATTCTAGTTCAAAACTAGTTCATTTCGATAAAAATCTATTTTTACCTTCTAATGTGGAATTTCCCAGCCCAATTCTTTCCAATTCACATATTATAATTTTACACAAATTATAGATATTTTTGATAATTTTATCAAGGCCCGTACAGTCGATTTCCAACAACGGTCATCGAACTGCACTTACAGCGACCTTTTTCGAATTTGATTTGGACATAATTCCAAATCCAACCGTTAGATTTCAAATTTCTAATATTCATTGGAAAGCTCTTTTCGATACGAACCCAACGGTTCCGGTTTTAGGAGAATCCGACGGTCGGATCTCCCGCAACGTCAATTCGAAGTCAATGGTCGAAATTCACGAACTACCGCGGCGCGGCGCGTTCTATTCAGGCCATTATATATATAATATATATATTATATATATTTCGTCGATTTCCTTTTAAAACGTATTTTATAAATCGTTTTAAATTCGTTTCAAAAACAATTTCAACTTCATCTTCAATTTCAAATCGATTTGATTTCAATTCAATTCGAGTTCATTTCAATTCAATTCAAATTCAAATTCAAATTCGTTTCAATTCAATTCAATTCGAATTTACCTTCTATTTGATCTAATTCGAATTCGTTTTAAATTGATTTCAATTCAATTTCAGTTTGTTTGAAATTTCAATTTCAATCTAATTCAATTTGAATTCATTTCTATTTTACTCGAATTCAAAATCACTTTCTATTCAATTCGAGTCGAATTCATTTTCTATTCGATTCGAATTCATTTCAAATTGATTCAATAAAATTTCAATTTCAATTTTTAATCTAATTCAATTTGAATTTCCTTTCAAAATATTCAATTTTGAAATCACTTTTCAACATTCATTATACAACGAATAAAATCGATATAAATATCGTTCGCGTCAAAATAACGCATCTCTAATCAACACGGCTTTATATATTTCAATAAATTCGTTATTCTATTCAACAAATGAATATTTATTTCATTCAACACATGAATCTATATTTCTTTCAACACACGACTAATCTCAACACATGAGTACTGTCAACACATCACTATTTTTGTTATGTAAAATATTTTATAAAACTATGGTATCTATCGTTTGATTTTCAATTAGACTTCTACTGAGAAGTAGTTCTAATTTTAAATATGATAAAGATGTAAATTTCATTGTATAAAATATTTCACTCAACACATGAACATCGTCAACACATGACTATTTTTATATTCAACACATGAATTTTCTTTTATAATATTCCTTATTTTCCCGATTGGAATGAGGCCCAATCAATCACCATATAACGTTAATTATATGGATTTCATACAACACATGTATATAATAGCATTGATAAATAGTCAACCATCAACCAAAGTGCACTACACTGTATAAGCATCAAATATAGATATCTTACGCTTATAACAGCCTGTCAATCAATCGATCGACATATTTAATCAATCAGGATGAGTGAACATCAAATTTCATCCCAACACCCGTGTGGGGTTTCAAACAATCAAACACAGATTTTATTTGTGCAGTTGGGCGATGTGTAAAATTTATCGACCCAATCAATGTCAGTCAAATCAGTGTACATAAACAAACCGTCCGGTTTGTAAATGAATATTTTATTCACTTTCACGTTAAAAATTATATTTTTAACGATAAAATATTCTATTTCAACACATGAGTTTCTATTCATTTCATTTACACAATAAAAGTGATATTTTTATTTTTCTAACATATTTTGGGAAATTTCGGCGGCATAACGACACGATACTAGAAACGGGACGAGGCCTAGCCTTATCCCCGGTCTAGTGAAGGCCCACGCCATTCACACTTCAATCAAATCAATTTCAATTCACCAAACAATTCAATTTCAAATCAAATCATCTAATCAACTACACAACCAAACAATTTAACAAACAAGCCATCCATGGTCTGTGGATGACGGGTGTCGGGTGCTACTAAGCACCGTCTGCATCCTAGTATATATATATAACTAGAAAAAGAAATTGAAAGGTGAGAAGTTCTCACCGAAAGCTATCCAATACCACGACTCTTCATTTATAGAAATCTTCTTCATCCTCGCCTTTTTCATCTTCGTTTGCCCGTAGTCACTATATACATAAAAATCACATTTTTATATTTTGATGTCTTTAAAATAAAAATCACATTTTTATTTGTTCGTTTTCAATTTAAAATCATATTTTTATAATCACTTCATATATTTAAAAATCGAATTTTTACTATGCTATTCAATATATAAAAATCATACTTTTACTATCACGCTCTATGGATAAAAATTCTATTTCTACATTGCTACTATATAGATAAAAATTCCATTTCAAAAATATAGATTTCGCTCTTATAAAAATATAGATTTCGCCTTTATAAAAATAAAGTTTTCGCCTTTATAAAAATAAAGTTTTCGCCTTTATAAAAATAAAGTTTTCGCCTTTATAAAAATTACCACTTTATCTCAACGTATATAAAATAAAAATCAGATTTTTATTTCTCTACATATACAAAGATGATATTTTTATATTCTCTATCCTATAAAGATTATATTTTTAATACTTTAAAAATATAAAAATCATATTTTTAATATTTCTATATAGTAAAGACTATATTTTTAATTCTTTAAAAATATAAAAACTATATTTTTATTACTTTAAAAATATAAAGATCGTATCTTTATTACTTTAAAAATATAAAAATCATATTCTTATACTTCTTCTACTCAATAAAAATTCCGTCTTTTCTAATATGAAGTTCAAACCTTTCTCTTTTTAAAGTTTAAATCTTTTTCTATTTAAAATCAAAAAAAATAAAATCAGTTTTTAAATCCTAAAAAAAAAAAATCAGTTTAAACATCCACTGTTTATATAAAATAAAAATAAAATAAATAAATTAAAAAAACTTACAGGGGGGGGGTTTGCTGTCGCGGCGGTGGATTGCGAGGGGGGGTGCGGCTGTCGATGGAAGAGGAGAGGGGGAAGAAGGAGGGGCGGAAGTGGCTGCAGGCGGAGGAGATGGCGCGCGGGGTGTGGGTCCTTTTCGATTTGGGGGGGGGGGGGCCTAGGGCTTAACGGAGAGGGAGGGAAGCGAGAGCGGGGCGAGGGTGGAGGGCGCCTGGCCTGCGGCGGCGCCAGGAGGCTGGGCGGCGGCCTCCTCCGTCTTCCGTCGCCTTCGTTTTTTTTCTTTTTTTCTGAGGGTTCGATTCGAATGAAAGAAAGGGGGGGGTCTGATATGAATAAGGAGAAGTTTAATTTTTTTTATTAATTTAATTATTTTATTTTTCAAAAAGTTGACTTTCACATACGACCTCTAAACGAGGCCCACCGCCTGTCGTCCATAGCGTTTAACCCCCATTCCGAACACAATGGGATATGCATCGCAAGCTGATTTGATCGTTTCGATCAGTTTCCGTTAAATTTACATTTAAATCATTTTATTGAATTTTAAACGTACATTTCGAATTACCGGGGTCACATACTAACTAGAAAAATTCCAGAAAAATATTTTCTAGCTTCGTATTGATGATGCGGTCCTAACAAAACTAGTTTCGTCGAATTCTGAGACCGTTGGAAAAATGGCCAATTTCCAGTCGATTAAAATCAACTGAAACTGGTCAAACGCGTTTTCCTTTGCCACGCTCACATGTTGATTCGAAAAATTATGAAATTTGAAACCTAGCAATAATTCGACATCACGGACCCAACAAAAGTGGTTTCGTCGAAATCCGAGGTCATTTGCAAAATGTCCATTTTTAAGGGCTTGAATTCCATAGCGACTATTCAGAATTTTCAACTGGACATATCTTTTGATTCTCGCTACGAAATTTTGATTCTTCGGATTCGTTAGAAAGATATTCACAATTAGATCCCATGATTTTTGGTTTCACTAAAATCCGGATTGTTTTGCACCCGGTACATTCAATTGAAGTTTGAAATCGAATAATCGAACTACCGCGCCATTTTCAATTCTATTTATAATTATATATAAATATTTATATTCTAACGACGACGTATATAAATATATACGTCGAATTCTATTCAAAGTAAATTTCTTGTCAATATTATTTAAAATAATTCATTTTAAATATTCAAAATTCGCCAAAATTGCCAAAATAAAAATTTTAAACTGGCCCAGATTTTGCGGGTTATTACATGTAATCTTTTTTCTCTCTTATATTTTAGAATTCAGTCCAAAAACTGGAAGAGAATTAGGATTCAAATGTTGTTTTCAGGTGAAAAATGAATGGATATAAAATTATGGTTGGCATACCGGTTACAAGCAAGAGATATTATGGGATGATGTAAGTGGCTTTTACTGGGTATGCCATTATGAGATATTATGCGTTCGATGTCGGGACTCGGCATTGATTCGTTGAGAGTATGGGAGCGCTTTCACTGGGTATGATTTTTTTTTTTTTTTTTTTGATTTTTTTTTTTTTTTGATTTTTTTTTTTTTTTTGACTCCATGTTTCACTCAAGTGAACAATAAGTTAATAATTATTGGCATGTGTCTTATTAAAATTTCCCCCTAAATAGTAAATTTTACAGCCAATTGTTGTTTTATATTTCAGCAATTATTATTATGGTATGATGCATTTTGATTTTAGAATTATGAAAGACGTAGATTTCTGGTTTTGGCAAAGCTCTGACTACTGGAGGCTCAAAACTTTTAGCAAATCTTTTGGAATGCGAAGGATATATGGTCCGTGAATATTTCTTAAATGGTATGTGCCTATTAGATTCAACATTATAAGCTTTTATGTTTCCTACATTTGGAACTTACCATTTTGTCTTCAATTTAAATAGTAACACTGCATTTGGAATAAACATGTTTCTATCTTGCATGCCGTGGATGTGTAAAGATATGCGAAAGCTGATAAGTTTGCATTAGGAACGCCAGCTATATAACCATCTTTCCTAGAATACTTAACAATCGACAAAAATCTAACAGCGTTCTTCAAAGACATAAAATTTGAATCCAAGTGTTCGTTTCTTCTTTCTTCGATCAACCTCTCGACGCTCTCGATTCCAAGTGACAAGTTGGCTATCACTGCATTGGAAACGTTTTTCAATGCACATAAGGAAGCACATTAGTCACGTGTTCGGTTTCTCAGTGCATCGTTAAAAGAACCAACCAGAATGGGCTGAAAGTATCGACACATTGGCACGTATGGTTGCATCATCTATAATGGGTTCGAGTAAAGTTATGGGGAATTTTGGTTCTGGGTGTCGGTTGGTCATTGGTTAGGAGATCTTGATGAGTAGGCATTGGATTGGTTCTTGGATCTAATACCAATGGTCGTTCATGTGTACATTTTCAAGGTTGAGGATGAAGGTAATGCAAACATCTTGGAGGTTTGTTGTCCTTGTAATTGTAAATGCATACTAGATTTGAAATATAGTTTAATAAGGCACGTGATCAATGAATAATTTGAATTAATAAATAGAATTATTTACTGCAAATGTGAACACAAGTAGTCGATGTGACATCCTTAGTAAATGTACAAAGGACACACACATAAATTTCACTAATTATTAGGAGACAAGATAACTGAAGATTAAAACTAAGATCACTTTTTATTAGGAGACAAGATAACTGAAGATAACTGAAGATTAAAACTAAGATCACTTTTGTTTTGGAGTGTATTGTGAACTCATTTGTGTGAAAAGGTTATCCATGAACTCTTCACTTGCAATTGTGCATATTTAATTCTAATGGAAGTTCAATAAAAAAGTACAGAAGTACTAGCATACAGAGCTAAATTTACCATTGTATGTCCAGAGCATTCTGCCTTGAGAACCCAGCGATCGCAATTCATGTCTTGGAGACTCCATCTATTCCGAGGATGAGGTTGCTGACATGAATCTTGTGCTTGCACATGAACTTACTTTTAATGGTACGGGATAGTCTCACATACTCGTGCGCATGCACACATTTGTGTTGGTGGATACGTTCCTAAGCACTCAAAACGTGAAACGTTATGGTTTAGAAAAGTGTGCAAACATTGAAGCAAGTTCAATAAAGTGCATGAATTATGCATGACATGTTTATTCCAAATATTAAGTTATCCATCCTTTGCTTATGTTATTCTCCTTCTAAGCAGCTTATAGTGAGGTATTCAAACTTCTTTGGCCATCTCGTCTAGACACCCAGGGGCGGAGCCACATACCCCTCAGATAGGGCAGTGGTCCTACCTCAGTTTTATAAATCTAATGCAAAAAAAACAAATTCTGAATCTTGCCCCAGCTCACTTCTATTGCTTGCCCTAGCTGAAGACTTCAGCTGGCTCCGCCACTGTAGACACCAATCTATGGTAGTCAAATGTTGATGTAGTGAGGGTCAGGTTTGAAATTTATTTTGTTCAAATAGAATTGACTGGGTCCGGGTTAGTGCATCTGTTGCATCATGAACTACCAGAACTCAGTTGCACTGGCAGTTGAGGGCAGTACGACCTGCCTGCACCTACCTAGCACAGTGCAATTGTTTGATGCAACGTACAATTGTTTACCCGCATTCACTTGCACTGGAAACTAATTGCGGGCACATAATTGCCAGTGCAACTATTGTTGCACTATGTAACTGCATGTCTGCACTTAGTTGCACTAGCAACCATGTGCTGGCAACTGAGTGTAATTGGGCTGACATTCAACGCTCAGATGCACTGGCAGCTTTGTACCTGTTCTTAGTTGCCAGTTTAACTTAGTGCTGCACTCATTTGCCTGCATTCAGCTGCAGGTCTTGCTACTCGTGTTTTACCATTGTTTAATCCACACTAGATAATATTTTGTGTTTGTGTTCAAACTACCATCCACTTATTTTTGAATTATTTTAGCATGTTTTGGGAATATGTCATAATTATGAGTTATGTCATTGCACACAGATGTATTCATCTATTCCGATTTTTGTTTGTGCAGGTCACCAGATATGCTTGCATCTGGATCAAAAAAATGTTGTATTGTGTGAGATGGAAAGGCAGCGAAAAGCAAACATTAGTGCTTCATACCCTAGTATAAACAAAAACTTAGCAATGGTTCTTCCTATCATCTCTCTATGCACATGTCTGTTTATTACATTCCATCTGAAAAGATTGATCTTGCAAATTGTAAGTGTTTAAAATCTCATTTTAGACTGATCTAAAATATGGGGGAAATGTGACATTATACATGACTTTGGTAGGTGGGATGAAAATAAGTGCTTGTACTTGGTCAATTTATTATCACTGTTTATTAGTTTGCACGAGGAGCAACTAGTTGGCAAAATGTAGCCATGTAACAAAGAATAAGTATACATTTTTTGGCGGCCTAGGTTTGTAATAAGTCTGGAATACCAACTATGTGAAAATGACATGGTGTATGGGTATTTGATAGTTTGTATTTGTTACATGGAAGATTCAAAGCAGTGCTGGTGTTTACCATTGTCTAAATCCAGGACTGATGTTTGCTCATCAAGAAAAAGACCCACAATGCTCTTCTTCTGAAGGTAATATTCTCGTCATGCTAATTCCTCACTTTTGTACGTTGTAGGGATGCATGGAATGATCAATTTCTTATAATGTATGGGCGGATCAAAATGGGTCTATAATAGGGAGTTTTGAGGCTTACGAGGATGTCAAAGCAAGCTGGATGTGGCGTTATGACTGGCCATAGAAGGTAATAAAGTGCTGGACCTGCTAGTTTATGCATCTGCAGGTATTCTTTTCTAAGCAGTTGTTAAATTAGCATCTTTTGGAGTATATTACTGCTGATTTTCCTTTTTTGACAGGGAAATTATGTCTGGTTTGTTCTTGATAAAGAATATGCTTGTGATTCACAATTTTTTACCTTTTCATATTGCATACGTGACAGAGAAATATGTACAGAGCAACTTTTAAATTGAAGACAAATGGTAAGTTCCAAATGCATTGATTCACAGTCTTTGTTGTTGTTGCATTTTCAAACTTTTTACTATCCCTACTCATTAAAGTGGCCTTTGACGTGATTCAAAATATTGTTATCTTTGAAGGTCATTTTTTAAATAACATGGCTAAATATCATGGTATTGTGAAATCTAATTTTGATCAACATTTCTGTAATGACCGTGCTTTTGCTGTGGGAAGAAAATTAACCAGTAGGTTTGAATTTAAATTTCACCCTCCTGGTATCCACAGTATCCACAGTATAAGAAAATTAAGCAGTAGGTTTTGACTTGTGATTGATGACTAATTTCTACTTTTCTTTCTTCTTGAAAATAGGAAAACAGTATTCCTTCGCTGCAGACTGCATTGCCCCCTGAGTTAGTGGATAATGCACTTAGGGTAAAGAGTTACAGAAATTTAACCCTTTATCATTTTCGAACACCTGAGGTTTTATCTAGCGCTCGATGCTTATCATATCTTCTTCTATATCGTAGTTATATTGGGAATGCCTACGAGGAATTAAAGACAGCAAATAGGTTGGAGAATTGATGCTAGACTAGAAAGCAGGGGTGCGGCAACCCTAAGCCGAACTACGCACTGAATACGTAGGGGTGCGGGGGTGCGTGGGGATGCGGCGAGATTCGTACGGGGTGCGCCATGTGGCGTGTCATCGTATTTCAGCCATGCGATGGAAAGAGGGTGCGGGATTTTTAGATCAGCGATGGATGAAGAAAAACCCGTTTCGGGATTTAGGGCACACAAAAAACTTGAAGAAGAAAATGACGGAGAAGAAGAAGAAGAAGAAGAAGAAGAAGAGAGAGACCGGAAGAGATCGAAAACCTATAGCAGCGATGTGGAGGAGGATCTCGATTTGGCGTTCATGGACGAATACTGAAGTCGATCTTGAGAAGAAATGAGCGATTTCTTTATTGCGTGGTTTGCTGAAGGCAGAGAGAAAGGGCAGGGTACTTGAGCAATTGGTAACGAGCCTAAAGGTCTACAATATATAAATGGGCTTGATGTTATACAATCTAATAGCGAGCTGGTTAATATGTTTTATTTACAATTGCAAATATTTTATTCTATGTTAATATGTTTTCTTGGATTATTATTTAATATTTTAATATTTGTCGTATCCCCCACACCCGAATTCCCATATTTCTGAATTTGTCGAATTTCCGTGTCCTCGTACCGTGCACCCACACATCCACGCACCCGCACTCATGCTTTCTAAATGCTGGATGGGTGCTGTTCGTGACATGCTAACGGAGACAACAATGGTATTTTTGGGAGTCTGGGCAGTAATAAAGACAAAGGGTTGGATGAGGTGATTCAACAATTTTTCTGCTTATACAAAGGTGAGAGTTCATCGTCGATGGGACTGAATTCTAGTTGATTTTCATGCTTGTTATTCATGTTTGGGTAGTACTATGTTTTATTTTTTGTTAACTCAAACTGACATCAATATGAAATTGAAAACATATGTAATCCTTTATCTTGCTATAATGAATACTAGTGTGTAACCCGTGTGTTGCACACGTTATTTTTTAAAATGTAACATTTGCGCTATTAATAATGAAAAATAAAAGCTTATAATGCATCGTCCAATGATTTAAGTAAAATAATTGATTTTTAAAACAAAATTTTAAAATTATGATGTATAATTGTATGTTATATATCTTACACGTTGGGCTTAAGAAAGAAAATATATTTGCTATTCTTACTTATTTAATCAAGTGATTTTTCCAAAATATGTTAAATTTTTTCTTATGTTATCAGTTTACTTAGTTGACTCAAATGCGGATATTAAGAAAAAAAACAAAGAGATTAGTAGAAAATTATAATTTATGAAAGATATTGAACTTGGTAACATATGTAATTATAATATTTAAATGACGAACCAAGCTTGTTAACCATGTATGATTACAATGTATATGTTCAATTCAATGTAGCAACGACTGTGGACTGCTATAAGATGACAAATATCATCATAGTAAAAAAAAAAAAAAAAAACTATGAGCAACTGCTGCAAGTTTTCGTTAGCTATTATTTCAAAACTCTGGGTATGTATATGGTATAAAACAAATGAAAAGTTGCAACCTCAAACAAAAAATAAACACTGTGCATCACTTGCTTTTCAAATAGCCTTGCACTGTGCATCACTTGCTTTTCAAATAGCCTTGGAAAGAAGACTTTACTGTCTCCATCTAAAAATAGAATATGGCATATTCATTAGACATGAGTAAAATATATGGAAGACAACATAAAGTAAGATGTGTGGGTAAATAATGAAAATCTAAAAAGGAAAAAAATGCAAAAATAAAACATCAGAAGGTAGAGCCAAAGAAATCGTGTTAAAAGCTATGAAAAAAAAAATCACCCTAAATGACCTTGTGACATAAGGTTTAACGTTTGAAATTCATATCTTTTAATTCTAATCTAAAATTCGTATTGCTCATCAATACTGTTAATTCGTGCAATTCAATAATAAACCATGATTCAGTTAAGCACCATAGCAAGCAAAAGTGAAAACTTTTCATCTTAATCTTTGAATTCATAAACTGTTTAATGTCAAGAAAACATATATAGAATCATAGATATAGAGGCCGACATAGTTTGACCCAAACCTAACGTGGGAAAGATTTAATAACTAAGTTATTTATTTCTACCGAAATTAAAGAATTCAGACTAAATTATATATATGTAAAAATTATCAAAAACCAAATACAAGTGGGATTGTCAACCGAAATATCAATAAAATACAAAAAGCTAAAAACTTGGATATCATTGAGAACTAAATATTATCTAATAGAAAGCGAAATAAAGAAACCATTCATGTCTATAAAGAAACACATTGAATGAAATAGTATAATGAATCAAATATTGTACATCTAAAATAGAGTGAACAATAGAAACATTACTAATTTCATTTCATTATTTTATCCATCCCATTATCATCTGTAGCAGGACCACCTTCCAGCTATTGAGTTGTGCGTGTCCATCCCATTATCACAGCACTTTTAAGTGCAGTTTGAAGACCCAAGGCTTTTCCAGCTGCAATATTCCGTTTGCTATCATCCAAAAACAACTAAGGAGTAAACAAATAATAACGATGATGATTAATATGTAAAAAATAATATGATACAAATAACAGAAATTCGACTTACAATTCTGCATGCATTCATTCCGGAAGCTTCGATTGCAGCTTCAATCGCATATGGTGATGGTTTCAAAATCACGTTAGTTGAAGTATTGTAAGTTTTAAAGAGATGCGGGTTTAAAGTTTCGAAACAAACAATGTTCTGAACCAACTCTTCTTCAATGCCAAGTCCATGCAATGCTTTCTTTGCATGTTTCATGTCTGAATTCATAAATAACTGACCATAATGATCAAGTTCAATTATCAAAACATTTTTAATTTGACAGAATTATAGAAAGAGGTTCAGTACTGTACATCTTACAATTTTGGGTTGAGAAATTTGAAGCAATAGATCCCTTAACAGTGGGTTTGGCTTAATATTCTCATATGGTAACCTTCCATGCACATAACTGTTGACAAAACAACAGCAGTATGTATGTACAAATGTACTTATTTTGTATATCAAAATCTAATTAAAAGGTTCATTATCTTCACCTGTGGTACTCATCAGGATGAACAACATAACCAAGTTCCTGAAATTTTGGAGATGTCATGTTACCAATCAAATACATTAACTAAACGTGACACATGCTAATAATAAATGTTAAATGATTAAGATCTATGTACCAGGAGCATATAGGAAAAACAATGCAACCTCTGAAATTCATCCAACAAATAGGAAAAACAATGCAGAAAATAATCAACGACGCAAGTATTAAAATAATTCAAACAAATAGGTTAGTCAACCAAACAAAAAATAGAGTACCTTTGTAAACTCAGCCCCGTGGTCTACCTGCCAACTGATAAATCACTGATGATCTGAACAAATTAAGGTTTCTTTGATGGCAAATTGAAGAGATCAGCATCGGTATGTTGTGAAAGCGAAAGTAAAAAAGTACATAAAGAAAAGAGAAATAAATATTATTAATGAGATGTGGAGGCAGATAAGTTTGGCGGTTGAAGCAAATCAAATAATTACCATGGAGTTAACGTATGAGGAATTAATCTTATTCAGAATTGGTGGCTTTATTATTTTGATTAGTGGAAAGAGGAATAGAAACAGGGGGCAGAGCGGAAAAATAACAAATCAGAAGATGGTAATTTTTTTATTTAGACCGGAAGGGAGGAGGATGGAGAGAGGCGCAATGGAAGAAGACGAAGATTAAGATGGTGGAAAAAAAGGAATGGGAGGGGATGGAAGAATAAGAAAATAAATATCGTGACTTTTTGAATTCACGAAATATGCTGGAGGCTTGATCCCTTCTAAGATAAAAAATTTAAATATAAATAAGAGAGAATTAAGCGATATTTAATAGATAGATTTATAATTTATATTGTTGTATTATTTTGATTTAATAAAAGTATTTTTAGAGTTTTAAGGAGAGTTGAGAGAATTGAGAGAATTAAGGAGAATTGAGAGAATTGAGAGAATCAAGGAGAGAGCTTGAAATTCTTCTGCTTTACTATTATTTAATAGATGTGTTACATAGGTGTTACATTTGAATTGTTGTGAAGTTTCATTCGATTACTATTATTATAATATATTGAAAAGCGTTTTAAAAAATAATGAAATGCAATAGCTTGCTAGCAAAGGATATCATCAAATATGTGTTATATCTGCATATTTCATAGCGGCATATACAGGTTGTAAAAGGATTTAGAAATGCTATCATGTTGGTTTATAGCGCGATAAATATGTTATTGAATTAATATTTTATAGAAATTATACTGTGTTAGAAAGTCGTTATTTTCATGAAGAATGACGTGTTTTATAGCGACAATAGCGAGCTACTATCCTTACGTATCATAGCGGCATATAGCCGCTATAAAATCTTAACCTTTTATAGTAGCAAATTTCTGTGTTATAATTATTCAACTGTTTTTTAAAACATGTCGATATACAACGCTTTTTGGGCTACTATTATATTGTTTAATAGCGACTATATGCCGTTATAAATGACTATTTCTGCTGTAGTCGAGTTCAGTCAGATCTGAAAGAACAAACCAGGAATCGAGTCGAATCGGTTAGAATCAGGGTAATGTTTGAGACTTGAATTCGAATATAATCTGAAACTCTTGGAGGATCCACGTTGATGAAGATAATCAGCGATGACTTAACTTAGTCAACGACAAGGTAACGAGTTCAGTACGGAGTGAGTTTCTCGATGAGAGGCTATCTGCCATTAACAGGATTCTCGAGCTGATAGAGCAAAAATAAAAGAATGAAGAAAGTGTGAATATGAGAATATATAAAGTGATGTTAAAAAGAGTTTCTCCGACCTAGTATATGGGCTTTAACGATCCATCGAGAAAATAATCTCGGCCCAGTATAATTTCTGCATACGGATTCGCTAGGTGCAAGTGTTCACAACCTATCAAAATAGTGCATTCACAGTTCATTATATAAAAATTCAAAACCGTCAAAATTTTGAAGCTCATGTTTTTTTCAGATAACGCGAACTTTGAGGGGCAAATGTTAATCCCGTTATTAAAGCACGGTTATAAAATCAGTATGTTATACGATGGGTCGGCAGCGTTTGAATATAATGGATCGGTAATATACTTTGCCATGGATCGATCATTTTACATGCACAACTACAATTATGGATCAGTTATAAATCTAGTGCATGTGGCAATCCATACATGTGTTACTGGCTATAGAATAAATATGCATGGTGGCTCAAGGATAATTAAGTATACGTAGCAAACCATAGGGCCTTGTTGTGTTAACATTTCGGTGGAACAATATAATGAGGAGGCAAATCGCTTGTATATTTATGCATGAAAGCATATTACTTCACGTGTGATGCCAACTCCTCTCATGGATTGTTCAGATCTTTGTAGTCGAGTCGTTTGCCATAGTCGGGTCGCTTGAGCATAAGCAGGTCATTCGCTAACCAGGTCGTTCTCCATAATATAATCAGGTTGTTCACTATATATTTGAATTGTAACGACCCAGATTTTTGGTCGATTTATTTTAAATATTTATTATGGTTTTAAATATTGAATTTATAATATAAATGGTATTTTATTGGGTTATCGATTAAATAATCGAAATACAAGAAACTGAAATAATTTAATTCAAAGACAAAGCTGAATCGAAACGATTCAGATGATCAATATATATACTATTTAAATATGAACGATGATAATAGGAATTTTTTTTGTTGAAGAAATTATTTGTTTTGAATTTAAATTGATTTAACATGGCTATTTTAAATATACATTCAAATTTAATTGTATAATTTATTTCGTTGAATTTAAAATAGCATTATAACATTAGAACGATGGTCGGTACGCTTAAATAGCGGTTCGTGATTTTTAATTTTGAACCCCGAGATATCTATAATGGATAAGATCAAAGTCGATTCAACATCAAATCAGAATCCATTTAAAAAGAATGAAAATCTCTTTAATCAAATCAGAATCTGTTTAAAAGAAATAAAAATCTTTTTATTTCAAATCGTATTATGTTAAAAATCAAATCAAAATCTTTTTAAATTCCGTAAATGGATTTGCCATGTACGTTACCGACCAAACCATTTATTTGAAGCGTACTTTGTGTTTCCCTTTCTTCTATAAATCGAATGGCCGATGCATTATAATATAGGGAGAATCTCGTTCTGTGTTTCTACTTCTACTTCATTGGTTTTCTCTCAGATTCCACCCTCTCATTTTAATACCTAAATCCCAAAATCGAAAGCTTCCAAAGGCCTCCATCTAAACTGAAACACCCCACCTCCGTTAGGGTCACTCTCAAAGGGAATGCCCTAATTTTGGTGGAGGTTTATAAGTACAAGTCACAGATATACAAGACAGATATAATAACACATATTTGTAAACCAGCGGAAGAACAACAAATTTTATTTCATAAAGTCAAATATGTGTTACAACAACATCCCTTCCAAAAACATAACATAATACTTCATAATCTGTCTTGAGTACATTATTTTTAAAGAAGCATAAATAAAACATAGATAAACTGCCAAAGCCCCATAGTGAATTGTCCAAAGCCATAGTTCAAAACAGGAAAGTCCAAGCAATACATTTCTCTTCTTCAAGCTGGAAGTTGAGGTAGGTCAAGCTGCTGTGTTCCCTCCCTGAGGACCTGGGGGGGGAAACGGAAGAAAGAAGACGAAAGAAAAATAGAGTCAGACATAAAGCCTGAGTAAGTCTAGTACTACTTTGTCTATGAATAAAGAACTGGGTATGATAAGTAAAACAGGAAGTGGGCAAACACTATGAACTTGGTTAAGTTATCTAGGGTCGAATATACTATCGTACCCCATGTTAATCTCTGAACCCATATAAACTAGTTTCCAATTTGCACCCCAAAATCAGGGTAGTGTGATCCATTCTACGATGATCGGCTCCTATTCGCAAAGTTACATGTGTCTTACGGCCCCCGATGTCTGTAGTTACCTATGCTGGTCCCACCATGGGGTGTATCAAGTCCCATAGTGGCAACCCGACACAACCTTAGAGTGCAAAGGTATGCTACTGGTGTCCAGTGCTTTATTTTTCTGCGCCGGAGTGCGTGCACGCCCGCACACCGTTAGAACCTACACTGCTACACCACCGCCGTCGATTTTTGACCTCTTACAATCAGCCCAGTAATCGTGCCCCACCCTGCCCAGTTTCAGGGTATCCTGATACACCTTTTAGGGTTACTGCTGAAAAGGGTCCCCCGTTACTAGGTTTTCTATCTCTAGCCAACATGCTAAGTTGGTTAAGTGTTTCCTAACCTAACCCCACCAGTCCGTTTAGTTTAGCATGTTCCTTTTTGATTAAGTCTTTAGTCCACTTAATCCTAACAATCCTGACTCAGCCTTAATTGTCTTATTAAGGCCCTGACCTCTCACATTAGACAGGTATTGTTGTGGCTGCCTGTTGCCGGTTGGTTCCGGGCAGTCTTACGCCACAACTCAGTCTAACCTCGGGTCCTTGCTGGGCTCCATGTTTAACCTCCCACATTGGATAGGTATTGTTGTGACTACTGGACAGCCGGGCGGTTCCGGGCAGGTTTACATCACAACTCAATCCAACCTCGGGTTAAACACATCGTCTTTTCTACATTTACATATTTTGTCATTCTTCTTTATTTCTTATATGTAAATATTTGCGGCCCATTATTATGTTAATGGTGTAAAGGTTACACCAACCATGGGCCCAACCCATACTTGATTTTGGGCCCTTCTATTTCATATTTTCATTCATTAATTCATTTTAACCCAACGTTGTTTTCCCCCGTTTTACATGTCCGTTCATATATATTGGGCTTAGCCTTTTAAAGCCCAATTTAGCCATGCGAAAGGGGAGGCTTATGGCGTATACACAAAGAGGGGAAAGTGAGCGCATGAACTTGCATATGACGTTGGAAAATACATAATAGAAATTGGTGTACTTGCATAGTGGTGACATGTATTTTGGTCATACAACATAGGTGACATAAATCAAGGCATGTAAACTTGCATAGGTTTAACTACAACATGAACCTATATTCTTATTTAGGCATAATGTCAAACATAAGCATGGCCTAAATACTTGTAGCATAAACATGGCATATTGTCAAACATAAGCATGGCATAAAATACTTCTAGGATGAACATAGCATAATTCAACTTAATCATGATTTAAGCCTAATCACATAACGATGGTATAAACATACTTATGCATAAACATTCCTAAACATGGTGTTTGCTTTAAACTTGCAAAAAGGGGATTTTTGAGTCTAATCTAACCATGTCTCACATATGTCATCATATAATTCTTTAAAACAAGATAAGCTTAATCATAGATCTCAATTATGCCAAATATCATTCCTAGCCATATTCATAAGTTTGCAAAAGCATGACTAATACATGGTGTCAAAATTCCACATAGTTTCATATGAACTATAATAACCAAACTTGTTTCAATTTACTTGCAAAAATGATTTATACATAAAAACATACATCATAATGGCATAATAACAAAGCCTCAAATTTGCATGAATTTAATCACATAACGATCATACATCATAAAATGATTTATACACAATTTGCGCAATATCCCAAACGTTTATTTGCATAGAACTACCGCATGTAGTTCTTTATAATGAATACATAAATTTGCACAAATATAAATTACTTCCATTGCCACAATCCAAGCATACACATCAACACAGTTGTTTATTATACCAAAGTAATACTCTACTTACAATGGTTTGATGAATTCTCTAGTTTAGGGATTGAAGACGCAAATTCCTTTGTTGAATTGATTAGCTTTAGGTTGCTTTGAATTGCTTTAGGCCTTAGAACTTCCTCCCTAATCTTCTCTTTAGTTGGCGGCTATGCTTTGTCGTTCCTCAGCAACATGGCGGCTATGTTCTTAATTTTTAATGAATAGATTAGGGTTTGGTCTAGGGTTGTTTATATAGAGGTTAGGAACTAATTAGGACCCTTGATGTTGCTAGGTTAGATCATAGCCATTCATTAGGAAGAGAGACCAATAAAAACCCGCCACCTAGCCCTAATGACAAAGCAGATCACAGAAATTCGACCACACACCGACCTGGCCAGCCAGGTTGACTGGGCTCGACCAGGTCGATACCCCTGTCGACAGGGCTGTCGACAGCCCTGTCGACATGGGTAGCCCAGGTCGACAGCCCAGTCGACCTGGGTGGCTAGGCGGGTGTTTTATCTGCCTGGCCCAATGGGCCCCATTTCAAAATTATTATTTAATTCTGTTTGAATTTTAAATTTAATTCAAAACTTCCGAAGGCCATATCTTCCTCATACGGACTCCGTTTTTCGAAAACTCGGACTCTATTTCGCGTATTTTTCCGAGACGAACGCAATGGCGTATCCCGTTTCCCTTAGTTCTCTGATTTGAATTTGATTATACTTTAATTTATGAATTTCACAGTTATCGAATTTTCGGGGTGTTACATTCTCCCCCACTTAAAAGGATTTCGTCCCCGAAATCTTCAAGTTAGGAGGAATGTAAATCCTAACATCCAATCATCCATCTACTCATCCATCAAACACGAGTATCCATTGTCCTTAAAAGACTTCTAATGCTTCATGTTCATATGCAAAGTGTGTGTGTACATGTACTTATCTAATGCAAAATCAGGCGGTCTACTGATTCAGTTGACCTCCTTAATGCGAATTATGTAAGTGCCATGCATCCATTATGTATGCAAAATTTTCCTATTCTTGATTCTACATGAGTGCACAACCATTCAATACAAATGCAACATCCACATGACAACACATTATAGTTCAACCACATACGAATACAAACATATATGCATATGCAATATGAAGTGACTGAGCCGATCTAAAACCTAGATTGTGTGTGTATATGCAACCACGAGCAACCACTAGCAATCACTTGCAACCACTTGCAACCATCATACATAACATGTTTCAACTACATGTTTTCATCCAAAGGTTTTCTACCTAAAAGATAAGGTCGATACCTAAAAAGATAGATAAAAGCGCAACTTAAGGAAAAAGAAAGATCAAGGATGTACCCTCGAACAGAAAAGGGTAGGCTGTACGGATTCTAGCTTCAGTTTCCCAAGTCGCGTCTCCCTCGGCGTCGCTCCACTGAACTTTGACGAGCTTGACTTCGCGGTTGCGTAGCTTCTTCACTTCCGTCCCTAAGATGCGGGTTGGAACTCTTCTTATGGTTGCTTCGCGTTCCACTTCAGCCTCTTGGAGGATATTTGGCTCTACCACTTCAGCAGACTCATGTAGACACTTTCGGAGATGTGAAACGTGAAAAACGTTGTGGACTCCAGCCAACTTCTCGGGTAGCTCTAATCTATAAGCCATTTTCCCAATTTTCTCGATAATAGGGAATGGCCCTACGAATCTTGGCGCTAGCTTTCCTGTGGTTCCAAAACGAACAATGTTCCTTAGCGGTGATACCTTGAGAAAAACTCTGTCTCCAACCTCGAATTCAAGGTCGGTCCTTCTTTTGTCGGCATAGGACTTTTGTCTGTCTTGGGCCGTCTTCATCCTTCTTCGTATTAAGTCCACTTTCTCTGAAGTCTCTCGGATCATGTCTGGTCCAAGTATGAGCTTATCCGTGGACTCCCACCAACAAGTGGGCGATCGGCATGGTCTTCCGTATAAAGCTTCGAAGGGCGCCATTCCTATGGTTGCTTGATAGCTGTTGTTGTAGGCAAATTCCACCAAAGGAAGGTGGTCTTCCCATGTCCCTCCGAAGTCGAGGACGCATAGCCTTAAGAGGTCTTCCAAAACTCTGTTCACTCTCTCCGTTTGGCCGTCGGTTTGGGGATGATAGGCCGTGCTCAAGCATAGCTGCGTTCCTACTGCTTCTTGCAGACTCCGCCAAAACTCGCTGGTGAAGATGGGGTCTCGGTCACTAACGATGCTAGATGGTATTCCATGGAGTCGCACGATTTCCTTGAGGTAAAGTGATGCTAGGGATGAGGCAGTTCTTTTACTTTTGACAGGTAAAAAGTGGGCGCTTTTAGTAAGCCTATCCACTATTACCCAAATGCTAGTGTTGCCTCTCCTAGACCTAGGCAGCCCATCGATGAAGTCCATTGAGATGCTATCCCACTTCCACTGCGGGACCTCCAAAGGATGTAGCAGTCCGCCAGGCTTTTTCTGTTCCGCCTTAACCTGTTGGCACACCATACACTTAGAAACGAATTCTGCCACGTCCTTTTTCATGCCGTTCCAGAAGAAAGTCCTTTTTATGTCTTTGTACATTTTATCTCCGCCGGGGTGTATCGTCATCTTGGAGTGATGTGCTTCCTCGAGAACCTTCTTTATTAAATCGTTTGTCTGTGGGACGCATAGTCTTCCATCTCGCCTTAGTACACCCTTATCGTCAATGGAGTATCTGTTGAGGTGACTTGAAGTCTCACCCCTAATTAGCCTATCAATTATTTCCACAAGCTGAGGGTCTTCGCGTTGTGCTGCCCCTACTGAATCTACTAAAGTTGGGCGCACTTCGAGAGATGCAAGCAAGCCCGGTACGAAATCGGAGGAGGGCCTAAAGTCGAAGCTGGCTATAAACTCTAGGCTTTGTCTTTCAACAAACAACGGGCTTAGTGTCAATTTCTTTCGGCTCAACGCGTCTGCTACTACGTTGCCTTTGCCCGGAGTGTAGGAGATTTCGAAATCGTATGAGGCAAGAAATTCCATCCATCTTTGTTGCCTCAAGTTAAGATCCTTCTGCGAGAAAAGATATTTCAACGATTTATGGTCAGTGTAAAGTTCGAACTTCTCACCTAGGAGATAGTGTCGCCAAGACTTGAGTGCAAAGACGATGGCGGCTAGCTCTAGATCGTGGGTTGGGTAGTTCTTTTCGTGCACCTTTAACTGTCTCCCGCCATAAGCTACCACCCTTCCTTCTTGCATTAAGACGGCGCCTAGCCCTGTCCCACATGCATCCGTATAAACAGTGAACATCTTGCTCCCATCTGGCAGCGTCAAAACTGGGGCTGTTGTGAGAGCCCTTTTCAGTCGTTGGAAAGCAAACTCGCAATCCAAATCCCAATTGAATACTAGATTCTTCTTGGTCAATTTCGTGAGCGGAGCTGAAATTTTCGCAAAATCCCTTATGAATTTTCGATAGAAACCTGCTAGTCCTAGAAAGCTTCGGACCTCAGTTGCATTCCTTGGTGTCTTCCAATCTTGTACCGCCACTACCTTAGCAGGGTCCACCGCCAACCCTTGTTTGGATACTATGTGCCCAAGGAACCTCACCTCTTCCCTCCAAAAGTGGCATTTGGAGAATTTGGCTTTTAGTTGATGGACTCGCAAAGTTTCCATGATTGCCCTTAAGTGCTGAGCATGTTCCTCTTCACTCTTTGAGAAGATAAGGATATCATCTACGAAGACCACTACGAATTTGTTGAGGAAATCTCTAAATACCCTACTCATCAGGTCCACGAAGTAAGCAGGTGCATTTGTCAAGCCGAAAGGCATGACAAGCCATTCAAAGAAACCGTCTGGGGTTCTGAAAGCCGTTTTATCGATGCTATCTTCAGCCACCCTTAGCTGATGAAAACCGGTTGCTAAATCGAGTTGGGAGAAAACAGACGCTCCTACAAGCTGGTCAAATAAATCGTCAATTCTAGGGAGAGGGTGCCTATTCTTTTTCGTTAGCTTGTTGAGCTCCCTATAGTCAACACATAGACGGAGTGAACCATCCGCCTTTGTAGCGAATACCACTGGAGCGCCCCACTCTGAAATGCTCCTCCTAATGAACCCCTTCTCTAGAAGCTCTTTAATCTGTTTACTGAGCTCTTTCCTTTCTCGTGGAGCCATATGTCTAACGGGCAACGCGACGGGCTTCGCATTATCCACAAGATATATGCGGAAATCTATCTCCCGCTTCGGAGGCAAGCCCTTCACCTCTTCGAAGACATCCGGATATTCCCGGACCACTCTAACTGATTTCAAATTTTCAACAGAGGCATCTAGCGATTCAAGATAACTAAGCATAACCGAATACGAGGGATTACAAGAAATTTCCAAAGTATTACCGAGCTGGGTTAGGAGCCTAACAACCCTTTTCTCACAATCAAGGATGGCCCCATTACTGGATAGCCAATCCATACCCAAAATCAAACCATACCCCGAAAAGCCCAAAACAAAGGCACTACATAGAAATTCAACACTTAGGATAGAAATTTTCAAATCCAAACAGATCACAGACAAATGAGCTGGGCCCCCAATTGGGTTTGAAACAATTAAGGGGTCCTCTACCATACTAGTTTTTAGGTGCAGAGATTCTACTAAAGCAGACGAGATAAAGGAGTGTGACGCGCCAGAATCAAATAAAGTGCGAACGGGGTGATCATAAAGATAAACTACACTTTCTACAGAAGTATTGGTACCTCGCTGTTGCAATGGTGGCGCTTCTAGCACATGAACCTGTGCCCCTGGGGTGGATCCAGTGCCCTGCCCCTGTCCTCGTTTCCTTGGGCAGTCCTTAGCCCTGTGGCCTGTCTGACCGCACGAAAAGCACCCACCATTCTCCTTGGCCTTTTTCTTCCGGCAGTCCTTTACTAAGTGCCCCACTTTGCCACAGAAATTGCACTTCCTCTTCTCTTTGTTGCCCTTTCCGCCCTTCTTGAAGTCTGTCTTCTTAGGCTGCAAACCCTCTTTCTTCCCTTGAGAGCTTTCTGCCTTGGTCTCCTTCTTGCCCTTGTCCTCTTCATTCAGCAATGCCATTTGCACCAATCTTTCATACGTGGCTCCCATGGGTATATGGGTCATGGCCAAACTATGTAATGGCTCATTTAACCCCTTGACGAAACGGAGAGCCTTCTTGTGCGGGGTGTTGACTAGGTCAAGCCCAAACCTAGCCAGCTCATCAAACTGATTCACATACTCTCTAACAGTCTTGTCTCCTTGCTTAAGGAATAAGAATTTTTCCAACTGCAAACTTCTTTCTGCATCTGAGAGAAACTTAGTCTCAAATCTTGCCCTAAAGTCCTCCCATGTATCCACTGGTCTTTCAGCATTGGTGACTTCCCACCAGTAGGAAGCCTCGCCCTTCAATAGCCACACCGCTAGTTGTACCTTTTGTCTATCTTCTACCTCAAAGATGATGAATAGGTCCTCCGTTTCTTTTAGCCAATTCCTAGCTGCTACGAAGGACTCAGTTCCATGGAAATCCCTTCCTCCCATAGCTTTAAAATCTTTACATATCTTAGCGAATGTGTTTCCCCGTGGAGGAGGTGGAGGAAAAAGTACTGCTGCGGCTGGATGATTCTCTTCAGCTGGAGGAGGAGGAACGGTAGGACCTGGCTGAGTGGCCCTAGCTTCTAAGAAACGTCTAAACCAACCAGGTATGGGCACCCCTTCAGGCAAGTTAAGTTCTTGGGACATGCTGAAACAAAAAGGATAGATTCAAAACGAAGGATAAGAGATAATACCTATGGCTTTGGGGAGTGGACTTTGCCTTTTTAAAATAAAATAATATTTTTCTTTTAAAAATGCTTCTTTAAATTTCCTTTTTGAAAATAATTTTTCAAAACTTTTTATCTTATCTGGTAAACCTATGCTCCGATACCAAGTGAAACACCCCACCTCCGTTAGGGTCACTCTCAAAGGGAATGCCCTAATTTTGGTGGAGGTTTATAAGTACAAGTCACAGATATACAAGACAGATATAATAACACATATTTGTAAACCAGCGGAAGAACAACAAATTTTATTTCATAAAGTCAAATATGTGTTACAACAACATCCCTTCCAAAAACATAACATAATACTTCATAATCTGTCTTGAGTACATTATTTTTAAAGAAGCATAAATAAAACATAGATAAACTGCCAAAGCCCCATAGTGAATTGTCCAAAGCCATAGTTCAAAACAGGAAAGTCCAAGCAATACATTTCTCTTCTTCAAGCTGGAAGTTGAGGTAGGTCAAGCTGCTGTGTTCCCTCCCTGAGGACCTGGGGGGGGGGGGAAACGGAAGAAAGAAGACGAAAGAAAAATAGAGTCAGACATAAAGCCTGAGTAAGTCTAGTACTACTTTGTCTATGAATAAAGAACTGGGTATGATAAGTAAAACAGGAAGTGGGCAAACACTATGAACTTGGTTAAGTTATCTAGGGTCGAATATACTATCGTACCCCATGTTAATCTCTGAACCCATATAAACTAGTTTCCAATTTGCACCCCAAAATCAGGGTAGTGTGATCCATTCTACGATGATCGGCTCCTATTCGCAAAGTTACATGTGTCTTACGGCCCCCGATGTCTGTAGTTACCTATGCTGGTCCCACCATGGGGTGTATCAAGTCCCATAGTGGCAACCCGACACAACCTTAGAGTGCAAAGGTATGCTACTGGTGTCCAGTGCTTTATTTTTCTGCGCCGGAGTGCGTGCACGCCCGCACACCGTTAGAACCTACACTGCTACACCACCGCCGTCGATTTTTGACCTCTTACAATCAGCCCAGTAATCGTGCCCCACCCTGCCCAGTTTCAGGGTATCCTGATACACCTTTTAGGGTTACTGCTGAAAGGGGTCCCCCGTTACTAGGTTTTCTATCTCTAGCCAACATGCTAAGTTGGTTAAGTGTTTCCTAACCTAACCCCACCAGTCCGTTTAGTTTAGCATGTTCCTTTTTGATTAAGTCTTTAGTCCACTTAATCCTAACAATCCTGACTCAGCCTTAATTGTCTTATTAAGGCCCTGACCTCTCACATTAGACAGGTATTGTTGTGGCTGCCTGTTGCCGGTTGGTTCCGGGCAGTCTTACGCCACAACTCAGTCTAACCTCGGGTCCTTGCTGGGCTCCATGTTTAACCTCCCACATTGGATAGGTATTGTTGTGACTACTGGACAGCCGGGCGGTTCCGGGCAGGTTTACATCACAACTCAATCCAACCTCGGGTTAAACACATCGTCTTTTCTACATTTACATATTTTGTCATTCTTCTTTATTTCTTATATGTAAATATTTGCGGCCCATTATTATGTTAATGGTGTAAAGCTTACACCAACCATGGGCCCAACCCATACTTGATTTTGGGCCCTTCTATTTCATATTTTCATTCATTAATTCATTTTAACCCAACGTTGTTTTCCCCCGTTTTACATGTCCGTTCATATATATTGGGCTTAGCCTTTTAAAGCCCAATTTAGCCATGCGAAAGGGGAGGCTTATGGCGTATACACAAAGAGGGGAAAGTGAGCGCATGAACTTGCATATGACGTTGGAAAATACATAATAGAAATTGGTGTACTTGCATAGTGGTGACATGTATTTTGGTCATACAACATAGGTGACATAAATCAAGGCATGTAAACTTGCATAGGTTTAACTACAACATGAACCTATATTCTTATTTAGGCATAATGTCAAACATAAGCATGGCCTAAATACTTGTAGCATAAACATGGCATATTGTCAAACATAAGCATGGCATAAAATACTTCTAGGATGAACATAGCATAATTCAACTTAATCATGATTTAAGCCTAATCACATAACGATGGTATAAACATACTTATGCATAAATATTCCTAAACATGGTGTTTGCTTTAAACTTGCAAAAAGGGGATTTTTGAGTCTAATCTAACCATGTCTCACATATGTCATCATATAATTCTTTAAAACAAGATAAGCTTAATCATAGATCTCAATTATGCCAAATATCATTCCTAGCCATATTCATAAGTTTGCAAAAGCATGACTAATACATGGTGTCAAAATTCCACATAGTTTCATATGAACTATAATAACCAAACTTGTTTCAATTTACTTGCAAAAATGATTTATACATAAAAACATACATCATAATGGCATAATAACAAAGCCTCAAATTTGCATGAATTTAATCACATAACGATCATACATCATAAAATGATTTATACACAATTTGCGCAATATCCCAAACGTTTATTTGCATAGAACTACCGCATGTAGTTCTTTATAATGAATACATAAATTTGCACAAATATAAATTACTTCCATTGCCACAATCCAAGCATACACATCAACACAGTTGTTTATTATACCAAAGTAATACTCTACTTACAATGGTTTGATGAATTCTCTAGTTTAGGGATTGAAGACGCAAATTCCTTTGTTGAATTGATTAGCTTTAGGTTGCTTTGAATTGCTTTAGGCCTTAGAACTTCCTCCCTAATCTTCTCTTTAGTTGGCGGCTATGCTTTGTCGTTCCTCAGCAACATGGCGGCTATGTTCTTAATTTTTAATGAATAGATTAGGGTTTGGTCTAGGGTTGTTTATATAGAGGTTAGGAACTAATTAGGACCCTTGATGTTGCTAGGTTAGATCATAGCCATTCATTAGGAAGAGAGACCAATAAAAACCCGCCACCTAGCCCTAATGACAAAGCAGATCACAGAAATTCGACCACACACCGACCTGGCCAACCAGGTTGACTGGGCTCGACCAGGTCGATACCCCTGTCGACAGGGCTGTCGACAGCCCTGTCGACATGGGTAGCCCAGGTCGACAGCCCAGTCGACCTGGGTGGCTAGGCGGGTGTTTTATCTGCCTGGCCCAATGGGCCCCATTTCAAAATTATTATTTAATTCTGTTTGAATTTTAAATTTAATTCAAAACTTCCGAAGGCCATATCTTCCTCATACGGACTCCGTTTTTCGAAAACTCGGACTCTATTTCGCGTATTTTTCCGAGACGAACGCAATGGCGTATCCCGTTTCCCTTAGTTCTCTGATTTGAATTTGATTATACTTTAATTTATGAATTTCACAGTTATCGAATTTTCGGGGTGTTACATAAACACTTAAAAATCAAATCATATAATCCTAAATTCATCCACTTGGAACTCTCTGGCCTCGGCATCAATTCGCGACCGATTACTGGAATATTCGAATGTCTAACAAGGGCATGGGGTCGGGTGAGTTAAGGAGTGTCGGAGGTTGATTCAGGGGTGGCGCAAGACTCGACTGGGTCAACATAAGTAGGTGGGTCAGAGGGGCGTTCGATGGTGGATCGATGGCTCCGGTATGATGGTGAGTTCAGATTTGGTTACCTCTTGGTTAGAAGGGATTATTGTTGGTGCGATTCTGATTTTGGGTAGTATCACGAATTAGGGGTTTCGATTGTCTGATGACGTTTGGGAAATATGGTGCGACATGGAAATATTGGAGATCGAAGTGGCGCAGTGATGTGTGAAGTGCCTCTACAGTTATCATACTGGAAGGATGGATCGAGCTTAGCACAGTGGTGACAGGATGAAGCTACGGTTCAGTATGTGAAGAAGTTAAATGACAATGAAGCATGAGGACGGGTCTGTAGTGTTAAGACGATGGACTGATAATAATGGTAATTAAGGTAAATTATTTAATTTGTTTAGTTAATTAATAATATTTATTTTATAGATATACAACCTAGGAAAATGAATTGTGCAAATTAGTGATTAATTAAAGGATTTGTTCAATCATGTATAGTTAATTAGAAACAAATATTAATGGTAAACTAACAATTTAAGTGTGAAATTTAGAAAAGGTTAGATCTTTATTTTTATCATTTAAATTAAATTAGTCTAGTTCAATAACTGAAATATATTTATATTGTTTACATTGGAAAACAGAGATATGAAGGAATCGTGAAATCTATACGATAGGCTTAAATGGGGTACTCGACAAATAAAAACCCTGGTGAGTAAATCTCACTCACCTTTCATTTAAAATTATTTTTATTAGTTAAAAATAATTGTTGTTGCTTGTTTGAATGCTGTTTGGTTGATTTAAAATATATTAGTTATTTAGGGTTGACTAGTATATATATATATATATTGGGTTGATGATTGGTTGAATTCCCGCAGTCTCATTAGCGGATGCCCACAGAATCATTAGCGGATGACACTACGCCCACGTATATAAGTGGATCCCCTTTTATACCGCGATATCCTGCCTCGAAGTAGGATGAGTATTATTTCTGTTGACTAACGTCTGTGGATGCAGGAAAACAGGTTGGAGGAATCCAGCTGGATTCCTCAAAAATATATTATCTGTTTGTTTATTTGTTTGCATATATACTGTCATATATGATGTGTTAGAAAATAAATAATTGGTTGTTTTGGTGTTTGAATTTCACTGGGCCCAAAGGTTGATATTTAAAAATTTCGTGGAAAGGATATTTGAGATTGAAAGGGAAAATTCTATTTTTAAATAGAATTTGAAATTTGAATGGAATAAAAATATAAACTTGTTTGAAAAATAAAACAAGTAGTTCCTTTATAAGCAAAGTTTATAAATAGTTCTTTTATAACAAATTTATAAATGAAGTGGAAAGAATTATCATTTGATAATTCAAAAATAGAAATACAGGTGTGAAATTGAAAAGGGAAATCTATTTTCAAAAAAATAGAAATATCGATTTCCAAAGGAATTGAAATCGAGACTTTTTTAAAGTAATTGAATATGAAAATTCAAATAGAAATTGAATATAGAAAATATAAAGGAATTCAAATATAGAATTCAAACAAATTGAAACAAGAATTTGAATATAGAATTCAAATAGAAACACACTTTGAGTATAGAATTTAATAGAGTTAAAATGGAATTTGAAAATGAAATTCAAATAGAATTTATACATAGAAAATTTAAATAGAATTTGAATATATTGAATTTGAATATACAGAAATTCGAATTCAAAAGAATTCAAATAGAATTTGAATTCAAAGGAATTCAAATGGATTTGAATAAAGAAAATTCAAATGGAGTTAACTATAGAGATTTGAAAATAAAATTCAAATGGAGTTAATTATAGAGATTTGAAAATAAAATTCAAATGGAGTTAACTATAGAGGTTTGAAAATAAAATTCAAATGGAGTTCACTATAGAGATTGGAAAATAAAATTCAAATAGGGTTTAACTATAGAATTTGAAATTAGAAGTGAAATGGAATTTAAACTATGGAATTTGAATTTAGAATTCAAATAGAAAATTCAAAGGGGATTTGAATATAGAAATTCAAATGGAGTTTGAATATATGGAATTCAAAGGAAAATCAAATATAGAATTTGAACGTAGAAATTCAAATGGGATTTGAATAAAGGAAATTTGAATATAGAAATTCAAATAGAATTAAAAAAATAGAAGTGAATTGAAATTTGAATATAGAATTTCAAATAGAAGTGAAATAGATCGGAAATATTATGTTGAATTGGAAAATGGATTTGATATATAGTAAAATATATCAGAATAGAGTTGAATTTATATAAACGAAGTTTTAAAACGTTTATATATATAAATATAATTAAAACGAACTCGCCGCAGCGCGGTAGTTCGTAAATTGGCGATTCGAACTTCAATTGAATATACAGAACTCAATTGAAGTCGAAATTCTTTGAAACAAGAAACGTCAGGACCAATTTGATAATAGTTTTCTAATGAAGGAGAAAAATCTGAATTTCGTCGTATATATTTTGAGTTATGTCAAAATCAAATTTTCAGAAAAACAGCGCCATATCCATTTAAAAACCATAACGGTTTATTTAATGTTATAAAAGGATTTTAAGCGAATAAAATCCGAATTTCTATTTAGAAAATTTCAGAGTTGAGTTGTAAAATATATGCGAATTCAAGTTGTGTAAATGAATATGATTTTTGAAACAGAAATCAGACTTTTGATTTATTGAATAGAATTAACTAAGTTGAATAGAAATTAGTTAATGAGATTTTGAATGGATATTGGGCTTCGAATAAGTGAATTCGATATGAAAATTTATATTTGAAATCAAACAGGAAACTAGAATTGAAATTGAAATTCAATTTAGTTATGAGCAAGTTAAATATTTTGTTTGAACATGTTATTTTCAAACAAAAAAGTGAAATAGGAAAAATAACTAATTAAAGAATAAATGAGCGAAACTGAATTCAACGATTGGATAGTGTTGAATTGAATTGAAAACAGGTGAGCATGTGTTAGACAGGCATGGGATGAAGTAGATGAAGATTCTATTTTATGTGCCCGACAAAAAGGTACATGTTTAAATTCATATATGGGATTTTATGCGCCATATCAGCAAGCCGCTTGGCTTTTTCTTTTTCTTTTGGATTGGTAAGGGCCATGGGAGGCTATTTGAAATATCCTGAAGCTCCCGGTACAAGGGAGGTTATGGCGAATTTTTCCGGGAATTAAAGGAGTTAGAATATTTTTAAGATAATTTGATAGTTAGAAATCTATATATCGATATATATAGAATTCGATAAGGAAACGAAATAAAAATAGAATATTGTAAACAAAAAGGGAAATCTATAAATTAGAAATGGAAAGCGAACGATATACATGTTTTAAAAAATGAATAATTGGGTTTTATTGTGTGTTTATTCGAGATTAGTGTTTTGCCGTTTTGAAGTTGAGGATGTTTTAAGTTAAGGTCTGAGAGTTAATTTTACCCCAACTTGATTGATTTCATTTTTAATTGATAAATAGAAAGATCCAGTCTCGAAGAGAAGTGTTTGAATAAGAGTTAGTTGAATAAAATATTTTGGGTTGATGTAACGATGTTTTACACAGCATTCGTTTAAACTCAAGTGATGGAATTTTGGAAATATAAAAGTAAATATTTCCCAAGTATAACTAAAATAGTCGGGATAGAGATAAGTGATTGAAATTGTTTTCAATTGCAAATAGAGATATTTTCTAATATATAGAAAATAAAAGAAGTTGATATTTGGAAACATTTTCCAAATGGCATAAGAGACCAAGATGATTATTGAAATATTTGGTTAACAAATATTGATAGGGAAATGGAGAAGAGATTTAATTAATGAAATATTAATTAAAGAGCCCAGTGATTTGTTTGATATGTTGGATGAACACTTGTTTTTATTCGATAGTTAAATCACAGACTGTCGAAGTTTTGACCATCGTTGTCAATATGGAGAGACCGGGTGGATTATTATCCGTGAACCACTCTGTATTGGCAGTAGCGTTGCGAATCAGATTATATGAAGATAATCGAAGACGGAGTAAAGGCAAGGACTTTTTCTATTAATAGAAATTGTGCCTTCGGTTTCGTTCAATCCCAGAACGAACGTAAATGGACGAATGTCTAACAAAGTATTTCCAATGATCTAATGGGTTGGTATGTATAAATATATATGGTGGCAACGGATTTATTCCCTTAGCATAACATCCAGAATATTTGTGCAAATCAATTAGTGATTAACGGATCTGACAATGTGGCATTCAAAGTGATTGTGCTATCAATGAATAGAAAGTGAGCGTAGCCTTAGGCCTCAACAAACGGGGAAATGAAAAAAATCGGGCAGGCAGCATGGCTATGTGGGTCGCTCCCGTTAGGGTGTATAATCACCTATCTAGAGATTCATTTAATTCCTTATTCTATTCGATGTTGTCCCATTCGGGAAACGGTTGCTGATCCCAACCGTTGGTGATATACATTCGATACACTCAAGCGAAATGAGTGGTCGGTCATGTGTGGGTCGGGTTGCAAGATGTTCTTGTTGAACCCAGGTGTATTCGCCTCTAGAGATACATCATCGGGAGGTGGTCCCATACCTTGTCATGTTGGAAATCCAATCTCCAATAAGCGCCCTGCGGTTTTTTTTGATTTTATACTATATATGTAGAGCGTGAGATGCAAGCGTTCTACTATTTGGTTATTTATTTGATGTAGACATTATTATAATATCACTGGATTTTCGTATCAAAGTGTTTTGGGTTATAGTAAGGTAAAAACCGTCCATGTTTGTATGTGGGCTGGTCTTACTATTATCTTTCATTTCGAAAAAAATTTGAAAGTTAAACAATTGGTTGGAGTTTACTCACACCAGTCCCATGACTGACCCAGAGTTTATTTTGTTTTGTTTCCCTAAACTCTTGGGTGCCTAAATTTGTACGGGCAATCAAGTAGTCGGGATTTTACAGATTCACTTGGAAGAGCGGGAAGCGAGAGGCTTCACCAGTTAACTATAGACTATCTTATTTCCGCTGTGTATTGTGTTGTATCTGGAAATAGGTATTATAACTGTTCCAGGAATAACTGTTGTGCTCTGATAATGGTATGTATATACAGTTATTGATTTGTATTTCAAAAAGTTATGTTATATAATATATTTTATTCGTTCCGCTGTGAGATCTGTCTTCTTTGTTTTCTTCTATTCTAATATTTCTTTCTTTCTATTTCTCATCCTCTAACTTCTTTCTAATAGTGATTCGTATTTCTGTGCAATTTGGGTTGGACGTGTGGTGTTATTAGTCGACTCAGATAGTACGGATTTTCGGGCCATTACAGTTGGTTTCAGAGCTTAGGTTGAGCAAATACCTAGGCTTTGGTGGGATTGTGCTCATTAGAGATAGGGTCAGTAGAACCCTAGAATGAGTTGTGTATATATAAGAGAGAGCGTATTTGTTAGTTGATATAAAAGTTGTTTTATATTGTGTTGGCTAGTCTGTTGAGTGGTTTATGAATTCTGATCGAATAGTGGGACGCCACAAAGTCGATAGGAATTTCTAAACACTTGAACAGAAGATTGAACACGATATTGTTTTAAAGTGGGTGAATGAAATTATTTTACCCAAAATTCTATTTGATATAGAAAGAATAATTTTCTGAAATTATTATATTATATGGATGTGTTGGTTGTTATTTTTATAATCAAATAAGATTATAAAATTGAAATGGTTATGTATAACCAGTTATAATTTATATAATAAAATATACAAATGGGATGAATTAAAATTTAATTCAAAACAGAATTCAGAATTTAAATCCTAGGAAGTTGGAAAATATCTTTCAAAGTATATCTAAATAATATAGCTTTGTTTGAGAAGGATTTCTGAATAAAAAGGATTTTGAATGGATTTTGGAAGTGATAAAGCACTGAACTCACTTCAGTAGCTGGGAAATAATTCTGATGATGGTCGCGACATCATCAGTATTCATTTTCGAGTTCCTAAGTGACGAATTGCTGCCTTAGAAAAGTTTTGATGGAAATTTGTTTTGAAAAAAAAACAAGTGGTTTGAAAATTCAAATGTTTTGAATTTAAAATGGAAATATATATATATATATGTATATATTCATGTAATTTCAGAAGGATTCAAAAGGAAAACTCAGGAATTTGAATTCTGAAGTTTAAATTTAACTGAAGCAAGTTAAATGGATCGAGGTAAATAAATTAACGAAATTCAATTTGAATAAGATTGAATGGAATTTGAATTGGGTGTAAATCATTTAGATTAAATGTGTGAAAACGAAAAGTTTTGGTGGAATTAAATTTGTTGAAATGTGAAGAGATGAGTTTCAACATAATTGAGATTTTGAAAAGTAATGGATTTGTACCATTTTTCATACCTTAGCAATTTCGGGGACGAAATTATTTTAAGGGGGGAAGAATGTAACGACCCGGATTTTTGGTCGATTTATTTTAAATATTTATTATGGTTTTAAATATTTAATTTATAATATAAATGGTATTTTATTGGGTTACCGATTAAATAATCGAAATACGAGAAACTGAAATAATTCAATTCAAAGACAAAACTGAATCGAAACGGTTCAGATGATCAATATATATACTATTTAAATATGAACAATGATAATAGGAATTTTTTTGTTAAAGAAATTATTTTTTTTGAATTTAAATTGATTTAACATGGCTATTTTAAATATACGTTCAAATTTAATTTTATAATTTATTTCGTTGAATTTAAAATAGCGTTATAACATTAGAATGATGGTCGGTACGCTTAAATAGCGGTTCATGATTTTTAATTTTGAGCCCCGAGATATTTATAATGGATAAGATCAAAGTCGAATCAACATCAAATCAGAATCCATTTAAAAAGAATGAAAATCTCTTTAATCAAATCAGAATCTGTTTAAAAGAAATAAAAATCTTTTTATTTCAAATCGTATTATGTTAAAAATCAAATCAAAATCTTTTTAAATTCCATAAATGGATTTGCCATGTACGTTACCGACCAAACCATTTATTTGAAGCGTACTTTGTGTTTCCCTTTCTTCTATAAATCGAATGGCCGATGCATTATAATATAGGGAGAATCTCGTTCTGTGTTTCTACTTCTACTTCATTCGTTTGCTCTCAGATTCCACCCTCTCATTTTAATATCTAAATCCCAAAATCGAAAGCTTCCAAAGGCCTCCATTTAAACACTTAAAAAACAAATCATATAATCCTAAATTCATCCACTTGGAACTCTCTGGCCTCGGCATCAATTCGCGACCGATTACTGGAATATTCGAATGTCTAACAAGGGCATGGGGTCGGGTGAGTTAAGGAGTGTCGGAGGTTGATTCAGGGGTGGCACAAGAATCGACTGGGTCAACATAAGTAGGTGGGTCAGAGGGGCGTTCAATGGTCGATCGATGGCTCCTGTATGATGCTGAGTTCAGATTTGGTTACGTCTTGGTTAGAAGGGATTATTGTTGGTGAGATTCTGATTTTGGGTAGTATCACGAATTAGGGGTTTCGATTGTCTGATGACGTTTGGGAAATATGGTGCGACATGGAAATATTGGAGATCGAAGTGGCGCAGTGATGTGTGAAGTGCCTCTACAGTTATTGTAACACCCCACGTCCATTAATGTCACTCACAAAGGGAATGCATTAACTTCCATGGAGGTTTTAAGTGAATATAGAACAGTAAAATTACAACAAGACAGATATAAAATAGTACTTGGAAATTCAAAAACTTTATTTCATTTCAGCAGAAGTCAAAACATGTTTGATTACATCATAACACCATAATCAATGTCAAGTACAATATCTATCTTGATAAAACAAGTACATAATCCCATTACATGAATAGCCATAAAAAAAAAAGATAACAAGCTGGACTTTACTTCAGCAGTCCAAGCTTCTCAAGAGATAAGCGATCCAACTAGACTCCACTAGAACTTGGCCCAACCTGAGGACCTGAAGGGAGAAAAAGGATGGAAAAGAGGGGGTCAGACATAAAGTCTGGCGAGTATGATAATTCTAACAATACTATTATCAAAATAACTAGACTAAGGCATAAGCTGGAAGACAAGTAAATGTCTATGAACTATTAGGTGTGGCAGAACAGACAAACGAAATGAGACGAACCAAGATAACATTAAAGATAATGGTAAAGGCACACCTAATTACTAACGAATAATTACTACACTGCACCACGCCCGTCCACTAACACTAACGTTAATGGCGCTTCCTAATCAACATAGGATAATTACTATACTCTACCGTACTGTACCGTACCATACTGTACTAGCACTAACTGCACCCCTACTAGTCACTCTTGGAATTTGATCCCCCTTGGCTAAATAGAATGATGATAGCTTCGTGTACTACTAGATGTACCCACTATCCCCCATGTTTGACTGTATATCTCTAGTTGTTATCGTAGGTACCCAACGTGTACCTATCCCCACTAGACGTACCCCCTTAATAATGGTAACTCCACGTACTCCTAGCTGACGTCATAGGTGCCGTCTGCTCCTATCTCCACTAGGTGTACCCACTTGATAACTGATTAATAATGGTAGCTTCATTTACCCCTAGCTGACTACATAGGTGCCGTCTGCTCCTATCTCCACTAGGTGTACCTACTACCCTACCCCATTCGATCGGCTCCCTAACTCGTAGATACCCGTGCTGGCCCCACAGTGGGGTGTATCACTCCCCTAAAGTGGCAACCCGATACAACTGAAAATACACGGCTTATACCTACACGATGCAACAACGTCTTACCTACCAGCCCGGGTCCACACACGCATATGAAACCCGTTGGACTTGCGTTGCCACCGCTCCCTGTTTTGGCCTCTTATAGTCAAACCCAGTATGCGTGTCCCGTCCTCGACTTGGGTCGAGCCCACAAAGATACGTTTTGGGATACTGGTTGAAATGGGCCCCCACCAAGCTTCCCACCTAGGCTTGGTCCCCTCTAGTATATCCCACTTAACCCCTCCATGTCTACTTACATGTCTGAATTTGGTTAAGAGTTCTTATAGTAATTCCACCTGCCACCCAAGGCACCCACTTAACCCCCATGTCCCACTTACATATTTACTTTGGTTAAGTGTTACTAATCATATTTCCTTATGCCACCCAAGGCACTTACTTAACCCTTTAGTCATGTTCATTTACATGTGTGTTTGGTTAAGTCTTTACTAATCGTATTTCAAATGCCACTAAGGGAAACCACTAGATTCCTCATGCCACCCAAGGCACCTACTTAACCCCCATGTCCCATCTTACATGATTATCTGGTTAAGTATTTCTTAATTCATTAAGGCCATAACCTCATAAAGACCTCTCACATTAGACTGGCATTTATGGCAGCTGGATTTGCCGGGCGGGTCCGGGCAGTCTTACACCATAAAAGAGTCTAACCTCGTGTCTTTACAACTGTTATGCTTTGGTTTGGGCCTAGGACCTCTCACATTGGGCCGACATTTGTGACTACTGGATATGCCGGGCGGGTCCGGGCAGGTTTACGTCACAAACGAGTCCAACCTCGTGTCTTAAGCATTGATTATTATTAATAATCCATTTCCCCCAATTTTTATAATTCCCTATTTGAATTATTAATTAATTTCCAGTTTTAACGATGTCCATAATTGACTCAATTATGGCCATCCATTTATGGTATGCAAAATCATACCAAATTTCATCACAAGTTCATTATATGCCATTAAAGGCATTCTAATTCAAGTTAATCCACAATTAGATTATGTCCATTACTCCACATTAATTTTCCAATTAATGTCTTAATTAAATTTTCCACCTTTTAAGGCAATTTCTTAACATCTCAATTTTGTTATATGCCTTTTTAAGGCTATCTCATGCAAATTCTCAATATTAAATCTTTTAATATTATTCCAACCCCACGTTGTACGTTTCGTTCATTAAACGTAAAATGTACGTTAGACTCGAATAGTCTAACTCATAGCATAAAAGAAATTATCACAACAACCACATATATATGTGACTAAATAAATCATAACAAGGGGTGAAACTTGCATACATCCAAAAATTACAACTTGCATAAGGTTGTACATGTAATGGATCTAAGGGTGTCAACTTATTCATAATTCACATAATATGATTTTGATCAAATTTCATAAACTTGTATAGGACATGTGTGAACCAACATCATTAACAATATGGTTTTATATGGGTACACCTAACTCAATAGGCAAATTCCCAAAAATCAAAATTCATTTAATCATAGATTCATGTATATGGGTACACCTAACTCAATAGGCAAATTCCCATATTCAAGATCTATCATAAAAAAAACATAAACTTTAATCATGATCCAATCCGTATAAATAATAACATCATGATTTTACAACTTGTATGATTCAACACAACTTAACATGACATCATTATCATATAACATAAGTATTTCAACATATGTGATAATATGAGATCTACAACATATATAAGGTTTACAACATAGCATAGCATAATTTACAATATAGCATGGCATGATTTGCAACATAGCATGACATGATTTACAACATAGCATAGCATAATTTACAATATATCATAGCATGATTTGCAACATAGCATAGCATGATAGCATTACAACATATGACATAGCATATCATCATTTACAACATACTCACAATCACATAACAACATATATATGATAACATAATGAGATCCACAACATAATAGCATAAAATTTACAAATACATAACAATTCATATCACTTTCTTGTGATCCATTCATAACTTAATCAAATTATTTTAACAATAATCTTGTGAGAATCATCATACTCACAATTAAGAAGAGAATTAGAGAGAGAGTTCTTTGGTTTGATTTGTTTTGTTGAGTAGATTTAGTTGTAGTAGATTAGGCTTCCTCCTTCTTTAGTTTGTGACGGCTACGCTGAACTCCATGGCAACAGTATGACGGTAGTTCCCCAATTTTACAAGTGATTTAGGGTTAGGGTCCAGCCACTTATTTATAGATGTTAGAATGTATTTAGGCCATCGGATGATCTTAGGGTTAATCAAGGCCATCAAATCCAAGAGAGGCCAATTAAAATGTGACATGTCAGCCCTAATGACACAACTGAGCTTCAGAAATCGAGCTAGGACCAAACCAAGCTGGTCAGGTCGACCCAAAGGTCCACTGTTCGAACCAGAAACCTGTGCAGGTTTCCAGCCTGAACTGGGCGCACTTGGCAGGTGCGCCAATGCAAATTTGTACTGGAGCACTTCCCAAGTGCGCCAGTGCAATCTTTTTTTTTTCGTTTGCCATCAATCTTCGTTCGTCCATAACTCCTTCATCCGGTACCCGTTTCCCGCAAACTCGGACTCTATCTCAACCAGAATTCCGAGACGAACACCATGGCGCAACCCAATCCCTATAATTCTCACGTCTGAGATTAATTATTCTTTATTTTAGTTAATTCGATTATTAAAAAATCCGGGGTGTTACATTCTCCCCTCCTTAAAGGATTTCGTCCCCGAAATCTTCAAGTCAAGAAGAATGTTTAACCTAACATCCAATCAACCATCTACTCAATCATCAAACACTGGCATCCACTGTCCTTATAGACTTCTAATGCTTTTATGTTTAAATGCATAGTGTGTGTATATGTCCGTATCTAATGCAAAATCAGGCGGTCCACTGATTCAGTTGACCTCCTTAATGCAATTCATGATAGTGCCATGCATCCATTATGTATGCAAAAGATCCTAATTGCTTACATACTACTTCTATATGCGTGCACATCCATTCAACCGAATGCAGCATCTATATGATGGTACAACCATTATACATCCATTATACTAAATACATTCATTTATGCAATATGCAATATGTAGTGATTGAGCCGATCTAGTGCCTAAAGTGTGTGTATATATGCATCCACGAGCAACCACTAGCAAACACTCGCATCCATTTTGCATCCATCATACATAACATGTCTCAAACACATGTTTCAACCATAGGATTTATCCTAACTAAAGGTCAAAGATACTAACGAGAGGATATACTAAAGATAAGATAAGATAAGCTAAGCGATAATGGAGAAATTAAAGGACATACCCTCAAAAAGAAAAGGGGTACAACGAACGCATCTTCTCTTCTGTCTCCCAAGTAGCGTTGCTCTCATCATCTCCCCACTGCACTTTAGCTAGTCTGACCTCTCGATTCCTCAACTTTTTGATCTCCGACCCAAGAATGCCTGTAGGAGCTCGTCGAATTGTTGCATCACGCTCTATTTCCACCTCTTTAAGCAAGCTCGGCTCCACCACCTCTGTGGTCTCATGCAAACACTTCTTCAACTGTGATACATGGAATACACCATGTATACCACTACGTCTCTTAGGCAACTTCCACTCTGCCCAATCCTCTCCTTAATAGGAAGCGGCCCTACTAACCTTGACGCTAACTCCCCTCTTGATCCAAAGCGAACATTGTTCCTTGATGGAGATACCCTGATAAAGACCATGTCCCTTATGCGAAACTCCAGCTCGGTCCTCCTTTTGTTGGCATATAATCTTTGCCTACCTTGCGCCATTTTCATCTTTCTTTGAATCAAGTCGATTCTCTTCCGTAGTCTAAGACACATGACCTAAAAGAAAGAAATACTCAAGAATATGATTCACCCTCTTGGTCTGGCCATCTGCCTGAGGATGATATGCGGTGCTCAGACATAACTGAGTCCCTACCGCCTCTTGTAAGCTTTTCCCAAATTCGCTAGTGAAGATAGGGTCGCGGTTGCTCACTATGCTAGAAGGAACACCGTGCAAACTAATTATCTCCTTAATGTATGCGGAAGCTAACCATGGAGCAGTCCTATTACTCTTCACGGGAATGAAATGGGCGCTCTTAGTAAGTCTATCTACTACAACCCAAATCCCCGTATTTTGATTTTGGTAACCCATCGGGTTTCCTTTGCTCCGCTTTTACTTGATGGCACTCCGAACATTTAACGACGTATTCGGCCACATCCATCTTCATACCGACCCAAAAAAAAAACTTGCTTCATGTCCTTTTTCGTCTTGTCCCCGCCAGGATGAATGGTCATTTCTAAATGATGTGCATCATCAAGAATAACCTTCCTTAAGCTCCCGTCCCGTGATGCACAAAGTCTATCGTACTCATGCAACCAACCCTTATTATCTAGGTATATCTACTTAGGTGGCTTGATGACTCCCCTCTTATGAGTTTCTCTACTAACTCTATCAACCGTGGGTCATCACGCTGTGCCTCTCCAATCCGTCCCACAAGCGTAGGTCTAATCTTAAGGATGCTAGCAAACCGAGTACAAAACCAATGGATGGTCTAAAGTAAATGGTAGGGATAAACCCTAAGCTATGCCGCTCAACAGACAAAGGACTCAATGTTGATCCTTCCCTACCTAAGGCATCCACCACAACGTTACCCTTTGTAAGGGGTATATGTTACCTCGAAATCGCAGGACGGTAAGAACTCCATCCACCTTTTCTGCCTCCAGTTCAAATCTTTCTAAGAGACCAAAACTTTAGCGACTTATGGTCTTTAGACAACTCAAACTTTTACCAAGACTTGAGCGCAAAAGCTATGGCGGCCAATCCTAGGTCATGGGTAGGGCAATTCTTCTCATGGACTTTCGATAGTCTTCCTTCACAACATATTACCCTACCTCTGAGACCTCCCTAAGATGTAGGGCATGTTCTTCTCCGCTTCTAGAGAAAACCAGGATGATATCCCATGCAAAATCATCACAACTATCCATCTCTTACGCAGACTATCCTAGTCAAACTCGACATCCCCCAAGTGCAAGCCCCAAAGGCCTAAACCAATATCAGACAAACACCCAAGGGATACCTCCTTCGAATTCAGACGACCTACGTGAGATGATATTAGTAAAACGGCCAAATAATTGAGCACTTAACCGACTCTGGCTGTCCTTGCCAGTCTTGCTCCAAGGCCATCATTGCTCACCTAACTGGCTTTGAACTATCCACTAGGCACACACGAAGGCTTACTTCGTGCCTCTAGGTAAACCCCGCACTTCATCGAAAACGTCACTATACTCACGGACCACACAAACAAATTCCAAATCACCGTTGGATGCGTCAAAAGATTCTATGCGGCTAAGCATTATTGAACCCCTAGGGTCTCAAGAAATATCGAGGGTTTTTCCATAACGAGTCACAGTCTAACTACCCTCCTTTCCACATCTAGGATGGCACCACACCTGGCTAGCCAATCTATCCCTAGAATCAAACTACAGCCCGTGAAATGAAGGCGTTGCTTTCAACCCCAACGCTCCAGATAGACATTCTCAAATCCCAACAAACCATTTAAGGATGAGCTGAACCACCAACCGGATTTGAGATTAGAATGGGATCCTTAACTAGACTAGTATTTAGGTGCAGTATTTCAACTAACTAAGCAGATACTAACGAGTATGAAGCGCCAGAATTGAGTAAGGTACGGACAGGATGATCAAACTGAAAAACTAAGTTTTCAACAGAAATTTTTCTACCTCGTTCTTGCAGCGGTGGGGCCTCAATAGCCTGAACATGCCCCTTTGCCTGCCTGGGTGCCATAAGAGCCTGCACCTGTCCTCCTGAGGTAGACCTTGCCCTCTGCCCCTCCTTTGGGCAGTCCTTCACTAAATGTCCTATAACTAGCCTTCTTCTTCTCATTCTCCATTCGTGACCTCCCACCAAGATGTGGTTTCGTCCTTTGTTACCCTAACAGCTATTTGAACCTTCCTCCCCATTGTCCATCTTTAAAGGTACCAACAAGCCCTCCACTTTCTTGAATCAACTTCTAGCCCGTCAAACGTCGAAGTCCCTTGAAGTGGTTTTTCCGTCCTTTGTACGGAAGTCCTTATTTATCTTATCTACACGCGGAGGGGAAGGATTCGAAAAGGGAAAGAGGAAGAGACTCAAGCGGAGAATCGAAGGAAAGGATATGGCTATTGGGGATTATGTTTTTCATAAAACTTTCCTCTTTAAATAACATGTTTTTGAAAGCACTTCTTCCAAAAATACTTTAGAAAAATAGTTTTTCTAAAAAAAAATTATCTGTTCCGGTAACCTTAAGCTCTGATACCACGTGTAACACCCCACGTCCATTAATGTCACTCACAAAGGGAATGCATTAACTTCCATGGAGGTTTTAAGTGAATATAGAACAGTAAAATTACAACAAGACAGATATAAAATAGTACTTGGAAATTCAAAAACTTTATTTCATTTCAGCAGAAGTCAAAACATGTTTGATTACATCATAACACCATAATCAATGTCAAGTACAATATCTATCTTGATAAAACAAGTACATAATCCCATTACATGAATAGCCATAAAAAAAAAGATAACAAGCTGGACTTTACTTCAGCAGTCCAAGCTTCTCAAGAGATAAGCGATCCAACTAGACTCCACTAGAACTTGGCCCAACCTGAGGACCTAAAGGGAGAAAAAGGATGGAAAAGAGGGGGTCAGACATAAAGTCTGGCGAGTATGATAATTCTAACAATACTATTATCAAAATAACTAGACTAAGGCATAAGCTGGAAGACAAGTAAATGTCTATGAACTATTAGGTGTGGCAGAACAGACAAACAAAATGAGACGAACCAAGATAACATTAAAGATAATGGTAAAGGCACACCTAATTACTAACGAATAATTACTACACTGCACCACGCCCGTCCACTAACACTAACGTTAATGGCGCTTCCTAATCAACATAGGATAATTACTATACTCTACCGTACTGTACCGTACCATACTGTACTAGCACTAACTGCACCCCTACTAGTCACTCTTGGAATTTGATCCCCCTTGGCTAAATAGAATGATGATAGCTTCGTGTACTACTAGATGTACCCACTATCCCCCATGTTTGACTGTATATCTCTAGTTGCTATCGTAGGTACCCAACGTGTACCTATCCCCACTAGACGTACCCCCTTAATAATGGTAACTCCACGTACTCCTAGCTGACGTCATAGGTGCCGTCTGCTCCTATCTCCACTAGGTGTACCCACTTGATAACTGATTAATAATGGTAGCTTCGTTTACCCCTAGCTGACTACATAGGTGCCGTCTGCTCCTATCTCCACTAGGTGTACCTACTACCCTACCCCATTCGATCGGCTCCCTAACTCGTAGATACCCGTGCTGGCCCCACAGTGGGGTGTATCACTCCCCTAAAGTGGCAACCCGATACAACTAAAAATACACGGCTTATACCTACACGATGCAACAACGTCTTACCTACCAGCCCGGGTCCACACACGCATATGAAACCCGTTGGACTTGCGTTGCCACCACTCCCTGTTTTGGCCTCTTATAGTCAAACCCAATATGCGTGTCCCGTCCTCGACTTGGGTCGAGCCCACAAAGATACGTTTTGGGATACTGGTTGAAATGGGCCCCCACCAAGCTTCCCACCTAGGCTTGGTCCCCTCTATTATATCCCACTTAACCCCTCCATGTCTACTTACATGTCTGAATTTGGTTAAGAGTTCTTATAGTAATTCCACCTGCCACCCAAGGCACCCACTTAACCCCCATGTCCCACTTACATATTTACTTTGGTTAAGTGTTACTAATCATATTTCCTTATGCCACCCAAGGCACTTACTTAACCCTTTAGTCATGTTCATTTACATGTGTGTTTGGTTAAGTCTTTACTAATCGTATTTCAAATGCCACTAAGGGCAACCACTAGATTCCTCATGCCACCCAAAGCACCTACTTAACCCCCATGTCCCACCTTACATGATTATCTGGTTAAGTATTTCTTAATTCATTAAGGCCATAACCTCATAAAGACCTCTCACATTAGACTGGCATTTATGGCAGCTGGATTTGCCGGGCGGGTCCGGGCAGTCTTACACCATAAAAGAGTCTAACCTCGTGTCTTTACAACTGTTATGCTTTGGTTTGGGCCTAGGACCTCTCACATTGGGCCGACATTTGTGACTACTGGATTTGCCGGGCGGGTCCGGGCAGGTTTACGTCACAAACGAGTCCAACCTCGTGTCCTAAGCATTGATTATTATTAATAATCCATTTCCCCCAATTTTTATAATTCCCTATTTGAATTATTAATTAATTTCCAGTTTTAACGATGTCCATAATTGACTCAATTATGGCCATCCATTTATGGTATGCAAAATCATACCAAATTTCATCACAAGTTCATTATATGCCATTAAAGGCATTCTAATTCAAGTTAATCCACAATTAGATTATGTCCATTACTCCACATTAATTTTCCAATTAATGTCTTAATTAAATTTTCCACCTTTTAAGGCAATTTCTTAACATCTCAATTTTGTTATATGCCTTTTTAAGGCTATCTCATGCAAATTCTCAATATTAAATCTTTTAATATTATTCCAACCCCACGTTGTACGTTTCGTTCATTAAACATAAAATGTACGTTAGACTCGAATAGTCTAACTCATAGCATAAAAGAAATTATCACAACAACCACATATATATGTGACTAAATAAATCATAACAAGGGGTGAAACTTGCATACCTCCAAAAATTACAACTTGCATAAGGTTGTACATGTCATGGATCTAAGGGTGTCAACTTATTCATAATTCACATAATATGATTTTGATCAAATTTCATAAACTTGTATAGGACATGTGTGAACCAACATCATTAACAATATGGTTTTATATGGGTACACCTAACTCAATAGGCAAATTCCCAAAAATCAAAATTCATTTAATCATAGATTCATGTATATGGGTACACCTAACTCAATAGGCAAATTCCCATATTCAAGATCTATCATAAAAAAAAACATAAACTTTAATCATGATCCAATCCGTATAAATAATAACATCATGATTTTACAACTTGTATGATTCAACACAACTTAACATGACATCATTATCATATAACATAAGTATTTCAACATATGTGATAATATGAGATCTACAACATATATAAGGTTTACAACATAGCATAGCATAATTTACAATATAGCATGGCATGATTTGCAACATAGCATGACATGATTTACAACATAGCATAGCGTAATTTACAATATAGCATAGCATGATTTGCAACATAGCATAACATGATAGCATTACAACATATGACATAGCATATCATCATTTACAACATACTCACAATCACATAACAACATATATATGATAACATAATGAGATCCACAACATAATAGCATAAAATTTACAAATACATAACAATTCATATCACTTTCTTGTGATCCATTCATAACTTAATCAAATTATTTTAACAATAATCTTGTGAGAATCATCATACTCACAATTAAGAAGAGAATTAGAGAGAGAGTTCTTTGGTTTGATTTGTTTTGTTGAGTAGATTTAGTTGTAGTAGATTAGGCTTCCTCCTTCTTTAGTTTGTGACGGCTACGCTGAACTCCATGGCAATAGTATGACGGTAGTTCCCCAATTTTACAAGTGAATTAGGGTTAGGGTCCAGCCACTTATTTATAGATGTTAGAATGTATTTAGGCCATCGGATGATCTTAGGGTTAATCAAGGCCATCAAATCCAAGAGAGGCCAATTAAAATGTGACATGTCAGCCCTAATGACACAACTGTGCTTCAGAAATCGAGCTAGGACCAAACCAAGCTGGTCAGGTCGACCCAAAGGTCCACTGTTCGAACCAGAAACCTGTGCAGGTTTCCAGCCTGAACTGGGCGCACTTGGCAGGTGTGCCAATAAAAATTTGTACTGGCGCACTTCCCAAGTGCGCCAGTGCAATCTTTTTTTTTTTCGTTTGCCATCAATCTTCGTTCGTCCATAACTCCTTCATCCGGTACCCGTTTCCCGCAAACTCGGACTCTATTTCAACCAGAATTCCGAGACGAACACCATGGCGCAACCCAATCCCTATAATTCTCACGTCTAAGATTAATTATTCTTTATTTTAGTTAATTCGATTATTCAAAAATCCGGGGTGTTACAGTTATCGTACTGGAAGGATGGATCGAGCTTAGCACAGTGGTGACAGGATGAAGCTGCGGTTCAGTATGTGAAGAAGTTAAATGACAATGAAGCATGAGGACGGGTCTGTAGTGTTAAGATGATGGACTGATAATAATGGTAATTAAGGTAAATTATTTAATTTGTTTAGTTAATTAATAATATTTATTTTATAGATATACAACCTAGGAAAATGAATTGTGCAAATTAGTGATTAATTAAAGGATTTGTTCAATCATGTATAGTTAATTAGAAACAAATATTAATGGTAAACTAACAATTTAAGTGTGAAATTTAGAAAAGGTTAGATCTTTATTTTTATCATTTAAATTAAATTAGTCTAGTTCGGTAACTGAAATATATTTATATTGTTTACATTGGAAAACCGAGATATGAAGGAATCGTGAAATCTATACGATAGGCTTAAATGGGGTACTCGACAAATAAAAACCCTGGTAAATAAATCTCACTCACCTTTCATTTAAAATTATTTTTATTAGTTAAAAATAATTGTTGTTGCTTGTTTGAATGCTGTTTGGTTGATTTAAAATATATTACTTATTTAGGGCTGACTAATATATATATATTTGGTTGATGATTGGTTGAATTCCCGCAGTCTCATTAGCGAATGCCCGCAGTATCATTAGCGGATGACACTACGCCCACGTATATAAGTGGATCCCCTTTTATACCGTGATATCCTGCCTCGAAGCAGGATGGGTATTATTTCTGTTGACTAACGTCTGTGGATGCAGGAAAACAGGTTGGAGGAATCCAACTGGATTCCTCAAAAATATATTATCTGTTTGTTTATTTGTTTGCATATATACTGTCATATATGATGTGTTAGAAAATAAATAATTGGTTGTTTTGGTGTTTGAATTTCACTGGGCCCAAAGGTTGATATTTAAAAATTTCGTGGAATGGATATTTGAGATTAAAAGGGAAAATTCTATTTTTAAATAGAATTTGAAATTTGAATGGAATAAAAATATAAACTTGTTTGAAAAATAAAACAAGTAGTTCCTTTATAAGCAAAGTTTATAAATAGTTCTTTTATAACAAAGTTATAAATGAAGTGGAAAGAATTATCATTTGATAATTCAGAAATAGAAATACAGGTGTGAAATTGAAAAGGGAAATCTATTTTCAAAAAATAGAAATATCGATTTCAAAAGGAATTGAAATCGAGACTTGTTTAAAGAAATTGAATATAAAAATTCAAATAGAAATTGAATATAGAAAATATAAAGGAATTCAAATATAGAATTCAAACAGATTGAAACAAGAATTTGAATATAGAATTCAAACAGAAACAGACTTTGAGTATAGAATTTAATAGAGTTAAAATGGAATTTGAAAATGAAATTCAAATAGAATTTATACATAGAAAATTTAAATAGAATTTGATTATATTGAATTTTAATAGAATTTGAATATACAGAAATTCGAATTCAAAAGAATTCAAATAGAATTTGAATTCAAAGGAATTCAAATGGATTTGAATAAAGAAAATTCAAATGGAGTTAACTATAGAGATTTGAAAATAAAATTCAAATGGAGATAATTATAGAGATTTGATAATAAAATTCAAATGGAGTTAACTATAGAGGTTTGAAAATAAAATTCAAATGGAGTTCACTATAGAGATTTGAAAATAAAATTCAAATGGGGTTTAACTATAGAATTTGAAATTAGAAGTGAAATGGAATTTAAACTATGGAATTTGAATTTAGAATTCAAATAGAAAATTCAAAGGGGATTTGAATATAGAAATTCAAATGGAGTTTGAATATATGGAATTCAAAGGAAAATCAAATATAGAATTTGAACGTAGAAATTCAAATGGGATTTGAATAAAGGAAATTCAAATAGAATTTGAAAAAAATAGAAGTGAATTGAAATTTGAATATAGAATTTCAAATAGAAGTGAAATAGATCGGAAATATTATGTTGAATTGGAAAATGGATTTGATATATAGTAAAATATATCAGAATAGAGTTGAATTTATATAAACGAAGTTTTAAAACGTTTATATATATAAATATAATTAAAACGAACTCACCGCAGCGCGGTAGTTCGTAAATTGGCGATTCGAACTTCAATTGAATATACAGAACTCAATTGAAGTCGAAATTCTTTGAAACAAGAAACGTCAGGACCGATTTGATAATAGTTTTCTGATGAAGGAGAAAAATCTAAATTTCGTCGTATATATTTTGAGTTATGTCAAAATCAAATTTTCAGAAAAACAGCGCCATATCCATTTAAAAACCATAACGGTTTATTTAATGTTATAAAAGGATTTTAAGCGAATAAAATCCGAATTTCTATTTAGAAAATTTCATAGTTGAGTTGTAAAATATATGCGAATTCAAGTTGTGTAAATGAATATGATTTTTGAAACAGAAATCAGATTTTTGATTTATTGAATAGAATTAACTAAGTTGAATAGAAATTAGTTAATGAGATTTTGAATGGATATTGGGCTTCGAATAAGTGAATTTGATTTGAAAATTTATATTCGAAATCAAACAGGAAACTAGAATTGAAAATGAAATTCAATTTGGTTATGAGCAATTTAAATATTTTGTTTGAACATGTTATTTTCAAACAAAAAAGTGAAATGGGAAAAATAGCTAATTAAAGAATAAATGAGCGAAACTGAATTCAATGATTGGATAGTGTTGAATTGAATTGAAAACAGGTGAGCATGTGTTAGACAGGTATGGGATGAAGTAGATGAAGATTTTATTTTATGTGCCCGACAAAAAGGTACATGTTTAAATTCATATATGGGATTTTATGCGCCATATCGGCAAGCCGCTTGGCTTTTTCTTTTTCTTTTGGATTGGTAAGGGCCATGGGAGGCTATTTGAAATTTCCCGAAGCTCCCGGTACAAGGGAGGTTATGGCGAATTTTTCCGGGAATTTAAGGAGTTAGAATATTTTTAAGATAATTTGATAGTTAGAAATCTATATATCGATATATATAGAATTCGATAAGGAAACGAAATAAAAATAGAATATTGTAAACAAAAAGGGAAATATATAAATTAGAAATGGAAAGCGAACGATATACATGTTTTTAAAAATGAATAATTAGGTTTTATAGTGTGTTTATTCGAGATTAGTGTTTTGCCGTTTTGAAGTTGAGTATGTTTTCAGTTAAGGTATGAGAGGTAATTTTACCCCAACTTGATTGATTTCATTTTTAATTGATAAATAGCAAGATCCAGTCTCGAAGAGAAGTGTTTGAATAAGAGTTAGTTGAATAAAATATTTTGGGTTGTTGTAACGATGTTTTACACAGCATTCGTTTGAACTCAAGTGATGGAATTTTGGAAATATAAAAGTAAATATTTCCTGAGTATAACTAAAATAGTCGGGATAGAGATAAGTGATTGAAATTGTTTTCAATTGCAAATAGAGATATTTTCTAATATATAGAAAATAAAAGAAGTTGATATTTGGAAACATTTTCCAAATGGCATAAGAGACCAAGATGATTATTGAAATATTTCGTTAACAAATATTGATAGGGAAATGGAGAAGAGATTTAATTAATGAAATATTAATTAAAGAGCCCAGTGATTTGTTTGATATGTTGGATGAACACTTGTTTTTATTCGATAGTTAAATCACAGACTGTCGAAGTTTTGACCATCGTTGTCAATATGGAGAGACCGGTTGGATTATTATCCGTGAACCACTCTGTATTGGCAGCAGCGTTGCGAATCAGATTATATGAAGATAATCGAAGACGGAGTAAAGTGCAAGGACTTTTTCTATTAATAGAAATTGTGCCTTCGGTTTCGTTCAATCCCAGAACGAACGTAAATGGACGAATGTCCGACAAAGTATTTCCAATGATCTAATGGGTTGGTCTGTATAAATATATATGGTGGCAACGGATTTATTCCCTTAGCATAACATCCAGAATATTTGTGCAAATCAATTAGTGATTAACGGATCTGACAATGTGGCATTCAAAGTGATTGTGCTATCAATGAATAGAAAGTGAGCATAGCCTCAGGCCTCAACAAACGGGGAAATGACAAAAATCGGGCAGACATCATGGCTATGTGGGTCGCTCCCGTTAGAGTGTATAATCACCTATCTAGAGATTCATTTAATTCCTTATTCTATTCGATGTTGTCCCATTCGAGAAACGGCTGCTGATCCCAACCGTTGTTGATATACATTCGATACACTCAAGCGAAATGAGTGGTCGATCATGTGTGGGCCGGGTTGCAAGATGTTCTTGTTGAACCCAGGTGTATTCGCCTCTAGAGATACATCATCGGAAGGTGGTCCCATACCTTGTCATGTTGGAAATCCAATCTCCAATAAGCGCCCTGCGTTTTTTATTTATTTTATACTATATATGTAGAGCGTGAGATGCAAGCATTCTACTATTTGGTTATTTATTTGATGCAGAAATTATTATTATATCACTGGATTTTCGTATCAAAGTGTTTTGGGTTATAGTAAGGTAAAAACCGTCCATGTTTGAGTGTGGGCTAGTCTTACTATTATCTTTCATTTCGAAAGAATTTTGAAAGTTAAACAATTGGTTGGAGTTTACTCACACCAGTCCCATGACTGACCCAGAGTTTATTTTGTTTTGTTTCCCTAAACTCTTGGGTGCCCAAATTTGTACGGGCAATCAAGTAGTCGGGATTTTACAGATTCACTTGGAAGAGCGGGAAGCAGGAGGCTTCACCAGTTAGCTATAGACTATCATATTTCCGCTGTGTATTGTGTTGTATCTGGAAATATGTGTTATACTGTTCCCGGATTAACTGTTGTGCTCTGATAATGGTATGTATATACAGTTATTGATTTGTATTTCAAAAAGTTATGTTATATAATATATTTTATTCGTTCCGCTGTGAGATCTGTCTTCTTTGTTTTCTTCTATTCTAATATTTCTTTCTTTCTATTTCTCATCCTCTAACTTCTTTCTAATAATGATTCGTATTTCTGTGCAATTTGGGTTGGACGTGTGGTGTTATAGTCGACTCAGATAGTACGGATTTTCGGGCCATTACATGAATGGTGTATTTATTGAGCAACCTGATTCGACTGTAAAGTGGCATAAAGCCACATACATAATATAAACCATGAATATGGACCACGTCAGACTGGGTATATGCAAGACATGTGTCCATAAATCATGGGTCATGTGAGAATGCATATGTGCTGGATCAATAGTTGTATAGCAGGCATAATATTGGGTCGTAAAGTATGCATGGCTCGTTCATCTCAAAATGATGGACTATTATATGCTTGGAAGCACAGCAGGGTCGGTGTGACTAAAATATATGTCGGGTCATCTGTGCTTTCAGTTCGCATGCACTGGGGTCATTTGGAATATAATTGGGTCGCCCGCATATAGTCGGGTTGTCCACCGACCCGGGACCCTTCACTCACTAAATTACAACTTCGCCACTTCACTCTAAATCATGCCTATAAATACCCCACCATTTCACACATTGAAGAGTGCGATTTCTCCAACCACGAATTGCAGCCATTTTCATTCTCCAACATCCTAAACCATTCTCAAACTCCATTAGACCTCTTTCAAGCTCCGATCAAGCATCTCAATCATCGAGAAAGCTTCAAAGATCATCCAAGTGCAAGATTATTGTAACAACCTGAATTCCGATGGATCGAATTTTTTTCAAAATTTCAATCCATTGAAACTCAGATTGGTTTTCTCTGGTATCCTGCAGAAAAGACAGAGACATAAAATATGTCAAAGCTCAGAAAATATCTCACAGCGGATTGGTTTCCGCATAACCAGGTCATTCGCTAACCTGTATCCAAAGCTATCATGTCTCTGCCACAAATCTAACCTGCGAGTATGTTATGCGGAGGGGGTCAGAACACAAGTTCTGGTGACTGGAATAAACTATACATTTGGATAATCCTACATATACCGTTCAATCATGTTATCTTATTTATTAGGTTACTTGGGTTATCAGCACTCAAGGTTTACACACACGTCGTACCCATTTACTTCCTAGTGGATTAACCAAATATAGTATGTAGCTACCCCCAATATTAAGGTACGCCCCATGGTACCCCACTCGCACGGTCTCCAACGTAACACTATCGAAATATACGTAATCCCTTGTCCTACGCCGTAGTGACATACGGATCTCTATATAACAATGTTACATTCCACATATATCTGTCATTACTATGCTACGCAAACGCACAGACTGCCACCTTTGTTCGGATCAGAATTCATACCAGAGTAATGCCCTCAAGTCTACGATACACCACCCAGAGCCGACATGCATGTATCTAGACTGTCCACCATATGTATCTTCAATTGTAGCTCGATGCCTCAATCGCACGTCCTCTAATGTGCACGAGTTCCATGGCAGAGCGATACAAGAAACATGAAACTCGGTCGGGTGCTTTTCCATATCTATACAGGCTCATCTTTAAGAGCCTCTACAGATATTCCTAGGGTTTGTTTTCACGGTGGCTATGGCCCCACCTAGGCCCCTCCCTCAACTAGTAAAGACTACAAGAGCTAAGCGACATGCCCCTAATAACAAACAATCTAAACATCCATTTAGCGTCTTCCCTCAACCCCTTACCCCAATAGTGAAGGGTGAATGATACCTTGGGTTTAGCTCTAGTCTTTTCGCATCCCACTGGCTGTTGATGACGGGTATCCGACGATCTACTATCCTTGTTGGTCGTGACCCTCCGCCTCGTTGAGGCAACCGCCGAATCACCCTGGTGTCATCGCGTCACAGCATTCTGACTGCATAGCTACTTCTACAGTCAAGGTCCACCCACCTAGTTCGCATACCCAACCTCTGCGAGCATAGTCTAAGACATCTGTCACTGCACAGAGGACTACTAGGAGCACCTTAGGAAGCCGCGTGCTTCCCCTTTCAGTCATTTGGAGCCATCAGAACAATCAGATGAATATGCGCTCCCCTCATGCCTTATAACACCTCGATGATTTACCCCGTTGGGTTATTCATCCTCAAACGTACGGATTGGTCCAAGCGACTTACTTTAATATGTTGTTAGACCCTATGTCTAAACATTCTTTTGCGCACTTGCTTTTCCATACCAGGTTTCCTTTTAACATGGTTATTCCCATTCACATTGAATTCTTCATCAGTTATCAAGTTCCTCTAGCTTAATAATTTCAGTTATAACTTAACCCATTTAAGTCTATTATTAAGCCCACAATATGTTATTCTCTAGATTGTGGCCCAAGGTCTATAATCCACAATCAATTTTATTTTCTTGTTTGATTTCATCATTACGCTAACATGTTTTACTTAATATGTAATTAAGTATATCTCAATTCACATGTTTTCCAATTAACATGTTTTCCAATTAACATGTCACTTAACGTTTATGATTAAATATAACTTATTTCATTTCATAAGTTTTCCTCATCCTTTCTCATTTAATCATAATTCCTCTTTACATCGTCAATACAACTTATCGTTGTTTACTTATTAGCTTAGTTCTATTAACTAAGGCCCATTAATAAGTTTCTCTACCCATTTATTGTAACCTATGTTTTAATTTCCCCTTGTTCCTAGGACAAGTCTGAACATGTTATTCTTATCAACGGGTTTCAGACCTCCAAGTTTACGGGTTACTTAATTTATAATTAAGTACAATATATTTTCCCCCTTTTCTTAACTGGTTTCAGGTTTTCCCCTTCATTGATTGCTTAATTTACAATTAAGTGTCCCTTAACTCAATTCACCAGTTATCCCATTCCCTTACTAGTTTATTATAACCTAAGTTATAATATTCACTTGTCCCTAGGACAAGTCTACCTATTATACAATATTTTCATTGATGTTATTTATTTATAATAGGTTATTATCATTCGCCTTTTAAACCATTCACTGATGTAAACCATTATTCTTCATTCACCGTAATATATATATTCCTTATTATATTAAGGAAAACACTTCATGCACCTTATCAGTTTGATAGAAGGAATCAATGATTTATTTTCATAACGTATCCCCATCTAAACCCGTGGTAGCAAGTAATTTCTCTACTTTCTTTATTTACTGCGGCTTACTTGCAGCAACGTTCTCAGAAATAGGTCATTTAGGGAAATACATCACTTTTCCTTCTCATCATATTGACTCAGTTCATTACATCCCTTCCTTTCTTATTTTCTGAGTTAGACATTTAATTACCATCACTGCCATTTATTCATATTTTGTTATATATATATATATAAGCACTAGACCTCTCACATTAAGCCTACACTTGTGGACGCTGGATTTGCCGGGCGGGTCCAGGCTGACTTCTACCACAAGTTGACTTAAACTCGTGTCTTAGTACCATTTTTACTTATGCACTTAGATCTCTCACATTAGATTTATCATTTGTGAATGTTGGATATGCCTGGCGGGTCCGGGCAGACTTCTATCACAAGTGCAGTCTAACCTCGTGTCTAAGGCGTTACAGTTCCAAATTACTGTGTATTTAGGCATGTTCATATTTTAATAGTTATCCTCTTTTTCCATGTAAAATTTTGGCATATTACCCTCTTCATATGCCTACTGTAATCCAAATTTACATGTCGTCAAGTTATGCCTATATTTTGGCACATGTCCTTTTTAACATGTATTTAGTTCTAACTTTTTGACATGTAAGCATTTAATCGGGTAATTGTTCAGATCTAACAAGTTACAAGTCTATTACTCAATAATATGCCACAAGTAAATCATGTAGTTATAATCACTGAATTGGCTATTCATATCCTAATAAGTTTATTTTCTCCAACATGTAAACATTCAATACTTTAGTCAATTCAACATAGGAATTTCCTGACATATTCATATTAACATTTCAACTCGTTACAACAGCAATTTATAATTAATCTGGCAATTTCACAATTAATAAAAAGGGTAATGCTAAACAATTATGTACCATTATCTAAAATAATATGGCTTAAATCCACTTACCTTGTAAGCTTTCCAAATCCTGGATCTGGTCCAGATCTAATCTTCCATGATTTCCCTCTAATTGAATTCAGAACCTAATAATCATGGACTTTACTATTTTTACTAAAAGAGAAAGGGAAAAGAAAGAGGAGGAAAAATTGAATTGATTCGATCTGGAACATTACCTTGCTTTTCACGTAATTCTGAACGCTTAAAAAAACGTCTATCTCTTCCCTCTAGATCTTAATTAAAGATTTTCTAATTTATAAATCTAAATTTCTTAATATAATTTGAGGAGAGAGAGAGGGAGAGAGTAATGGCAGAGCTCCAGCGTAGCCACCAAATTATGAGGTTTAGGGTTAGGTCTAAGGTCTTATTTATAGGTGTAGCGGAGGAACCAGGACCCTCAGATTTAATTTAAAAACATCAGAATCGTCCACGTTAGAAAAGAACTTTCCAGATCCGCAGGTGGGTCGGCCCCTAGGTCGACCCACTGTTGGTGGGTCGACCCCCAACGGTCTAATTTTCCTCTAGCTTTTCCCTCTTGCGAATTTTAATTTTTGAACTGATTTTCGAATTTTCTGGATATATTTATTTAATATATATATATACATATAAGCTCCTTATATGTATACAAACTTCTAATGCTCATAATTTCTTCATACGGTGTCTGTTTTACACAAAGCAGATGTCTATCTTGACAAGAATTTCGAGACGAACGCAATGGCGCAGTCTGTTTTACTTAATTTTGAATATTTAATTAAGTTATCCTTATTTTATTATCTTGAGTTAAAAATGCGGGGTGTTACATTCTCCCACCCTTAGGAAATTTCGTGAGACGACCCGAACTTCCCCGTGAAGGAAATCCCGGATTGCGTTGAGAACAACACACATCGGGACACAAACAAAAGAACATTTCATTGTTTATTACAACAATTCCATCAGAATACAAGAATATACAGGTTATGAATAAATATTACACAGAAAATATCAGAGATTTAAATTACATTTAAATAAATCGCAGCGGAAAATAATACAAAACACCACTAGAAGTAATACATGGATACAGAGCTTTCCGAGCATCGTTCCAGTTGTAAATCAGGATCCTGTGAATATAAATCTGCAAAACCAAAACTACTAGCTGCCCGTGTGGAAAATAGGGACACCCAGAGTTTAGGTTAAAACAATAAACTCCAGGTCAGTCATGTGACTGGTGTGAGAACTAAAACAGTTATTAATCTTTATTTTAAAGTTAGGTAAATCAAGGGACAACGCCGTATAACACGGAACGGTTTTCCTCCCAAGAATACCAGTGCATAATATAAACAACGCAATGCTAAATAAAGAAAAATGAAGCTATTATAAGACCCAGGTCCCATCACACAATGCAACGCAAGCCGGAGGATAGGGTTTTTACCTTATAATAGCCAAAGAATGCTTGATACGTTTAAAAACACATTATTTTGATATTACTATAAGTATATAGTGTCAAAACAATTTCAATCATAAGTATCAATCATAGGCGGCATAGATACCATCTACTATGTCGCCATACTAGGTTCTACAAATAAAAACGAAATGTCACGTATTGGAAATTGAATTTCCGTCATGAGTCGAGGCAAGGGGCAAGCTCCTCTCCTCTTCGAGACAATGTCTCAGGACTACTCTCCCTGGGTAACCCTTGGAATCGGCTGGGCCGGTCCTTTCTTACATTTGAGGATTGACAATTCCTGAACACACATTTCCAGTCCTATCAGACCTATATCCGAGGCGCCTCGCATTCCAACAACCACAAAGGTGAAAATAATATAAATGTCAGCCAGTTTAAGCACTGACACCACCGTAGCTAGAAAGAAACGTCGTGTCCTCCCAGCGGTCACTATCCCGTTTTTGACTGATACCAAGGTGTGAGGCTCGCGAATCCACGCTATACACAAAGCTAGGCCACGTAGGTCGTACTTTGATCATCGACCACAAGACTTTGCTTTGCAACAGAAGCCTAGATCACTGCATCTTGGCATGCCACACAGGCAATCCACTCCATACGACTGATTTCTATCGATATATAACCTCTGAGCTCGTACGTCTCAGAGAGCGACGTTAAGCAAGAGAATAAATTCTCTGCCGCCAAACATATATACATTTAACAGAGATCAATCAGCACAGAACAAAATCCAATGTCAGACACGCAGTCCATTTACAAGTTCGTTCTAGGTCTGAACGAAACCGGAGGCACTTTCCTCGCATATCCATCGATCTCCAAGTACGTCTGGACGATCACCAACTGATTCCCTCCTCTTGGGTGTACAGCCCAATCAAGATCATCAGTAATCACCCAAACGATGTGAAGACTTACGGTCTTCAACCACCGTCTTCATCTTCGACTTATCGTCGAATCGGTTATTCAGAATGGGTATAAACCCGGCCTTTCCGAATAACCCGCGTATATAATAAACAAGTGCTATACAAACACAACATACGCCTCATTCCAATCCATCAGTCACTAACCGTAAATTAGTAAGAGAGCAATTCCCCAAATATTAACCCCGAAGGCCGAAACCAACATCAGATCAATACCCAGGAAACCATTCTTCTTAACTAACCTACAGCTAGTTTCTAAACTTCATATTTTTAGGGAAAGGTTCCCATTAATTTTATCAAAGATAAATTCTTTAAAATTTATTCTTTAATCTTCCTTTGGATATCATTTCAAACCATGTTAAGGTTTTCCAAACTAGTTGGGATTAGCGAACCACACCGAAGTAATTATTTATTTTATTTCCCAATCCCAACTTATTCATCCCATGGAGCAAAACTAGTAATACTCCATATCTAATACCACGGTGTTATCGGTAAAATTAATTACCATTTAACGTTCAAATCTAATTAAAGATTTAACCATCGCTCTGGAGCAAAACTGGTGATACTCCATTCTCGCTCACTTTCTAAATTTGATAATTTAAATTATCAATTCACATTTCAATCTAATTACAGATTCATTAAAACTCCTTTTTCTGGGTTAAAGAACTAATGTCATTTAAAACACAGTTCACGATAAACCCAAATCACATTCTATTTATTAACAGGTTAAAGAACAAGTGTTATTTAAAACACCTTTCATGATGAACCCAAATCCCATTTGATATTAATACAAGGCTCTGAATAGAAAATATATCGGCTTATATTCAATATCAAATTCTGAAACCCACAAATATCGCTTTGGAAATAACGATATAAAATATATCTTCCAAATTTCCTCCAAAATATCTGTATAATCACGGAATCTAATATCGAAATGTTCCAAAGACAATTTCGATTCAAATCCATTCCAATTAATATATTGGAAATTTTGGTTATTTAAAACCCAATTCAAATCCAATTTATTTATTTAAAAATAATGGGATTTTAATTCTAGTTCAAAACTAGTTCATTTCGACAAAAATCTATTTTTATCTTTTCAAATATGGAGTTTTTCATCCCAATTCTTCACAAATCATTTCTTATGAATTTACACAAATTATTGATAATTTTATCAAGGCCCGTACAGTCGATTTCCAATAACGGCCATCGAACTGCACTTACAACGACCTTTTCTGAAATTGATTTGGACGTATCGCCAAATCCAACCGTCAGATTTCAAATCTCTTGTATTTGTTAGAAAGCTCTTTTCGATACGGACCCAATGGTTCTAGTTTTAGTAGAATCCGACGGTCGAATCTCCCGTAATGTCCGTTCGAAGTCAATGGTCGAAATTCACGAACTACCGTGGCACGGCGCGTTCTATTCAGGCCATTATATATATAATATATATATATATATATATTATATATTTCGTCGATTTCCTTTTAAAATGAATTTTATAAATCGTTTCAAATTTGTTTCAACAACAATTTCAACTTTCATTTCAAATTCAAATCAAAATTGAATTTTCCATTATAAATTCTTTTTACATTCATTTCTATTTGATTTTAATTCAAACCGATTTTAATTCAATTTCAGTTCGTTTTCAATTCGATTTGAATTCATTCCAAATCGATTTCACTTCGATTTCCAATTGTATTTCTATTTAATTTAGTTTCAATTTGATTACAATCCGATTTGAATTCATTTCAATTCGAATTCACTTTATATTCAATTCAATTCGAATTCATTTTATATTCAATTCAATTTGAATTCATTTTCTTTTCAATTCAATTCGAATTCATTTTCTAAATATTCGATTTTTAAATCTCTTTTCAGTATTCATTATAAAAACGAATATAATCGATATAAATATCGTTTGCGTCAAAATAGCGCATCTCTAATAAACACGGCTTTATATTTTTCAATAACTTCGTTATTCTATTCAACAAATGAATATTTATTCTATTCAACACATGAATCTATATTTCTTTCAACAAATGACTAATCTCAACACATGAGTACTGTCAACACGTGACTATTTCTGTTATTTAGTATATTTTGTAAAATTTTGATTTCTATCGTTTAATTTTTAATCAGACTCCTACCGTAAAGTAGTAAGAGAATGATTCCCTAAGTATTAACCCCGAAGGCCGAAACCAACATCGGATCAATACCCAGGAAACCACTCATCTTAACTAGTTTCCAATTAGTTTCTAATCTTAAATATGATAAAGATGTAAATTTTATTGTTAAAATATTTTACTCAACACATGAACATCGTCCACGCATGACTATTTCTATTATTTATTTTCCCAATTGGAATGAGGCCCAATCAATTACCATATAATGTTAATTATATGGATTCCATACAACACAAGTATATAATAGCAACGATAAATAATCAACCATCATTCAAAGTGCACCACACAACTGCATAAGCATTAAATATAAATAATTAACGCTTACACAGTCTGTCGACCAATCGATCGACATACAACTAAATAATTGGGGTTAGTGTACGCCAAATATCATCCCAACACCCTTGTGGGGTTTCAATCCACAACCACTGAATATTATTTGTGCAGTTGGGCGACGTTTAAAATTTATCGTCCCAATCAATATCCTTCAAATAGGTGTACATAAACAAACCATCCGGTTTGTAAATGAATATTTATTTATTCACATTCACGTTAAAAAATATATTTCTAACGATGATTAATTTATTTCAACACATGAATTTCTACTCAGTTCATTTATTCAATAAAATGATATTTTTATTTTTCTAACTTATTTTAGAAAATTCCGGCGGCATAACGGCACGATACTAGAAACGGGACAAGGCTTAGCCTTATCCCCGGTCTAATAATGGCCCACGCCATACACATACCAATCTAATCAATTCCATTTCACCCAAACGACCAAATTCAAACCAATAATCTAATCAACTATATAACCAAACAAACAAGTCGTCCATGGTCAGTGGACGACGGGTGTCGGGTGCTACTAAACACCGTCTGCATCCTAGTATATATTTTAACTAGAAAAGAAAATTTAAAGTAAGAAGTTCTCACCCATAAGCTAAACCAATTCGTCGTGATTCTTCTAATGTAGAAAATCTTTGTCGCCGCGCTCGCTTTTGTCGTTCTCCGCACTCTAATTCGTCTCTTTAGCTCTAGAACTTGCATACGGCCTCCAAACTTCACCAAACTTGGTCACTAGCCTAAACGCGCCATTTCGGACAACTTTGGTCTAGGGGACTTTCTTCTAAAACTGCACCAATTCGCCGGAAATTGCCAAAAACAGCAGTAGGTCCGTCGACTTCGGACACGTTTTCCGGACAGCTCCGCAATCCAAAATGTGACTTCCATATAGCCAAATCGAAAAGGAGAGAGTGCTCTTCGACTTTGGTTTAGAGGATTTTTGGCTAAAAATGCACGGTTTGGGAGTTATTGGCGAAATAGTGACAGAGTGTTATTTGCAAAACGGGATTTTTGGTGAAAATGAGTTTTTGGGTGTAGCGGGGCCCACGGCCGGAGCTGGGCTGGGGGGTGGGCGGCGCTGGGCCTGATTGGGCGTGGGGGTGGTGCTGGTGGGTGGCGGCGGCGGTGGAGGGGCCAACGGTTGTGGTGGTTGGTGATTGGGGCATAGGGTTGCTAATTGAAAGAGGGAAAGAGGAGGATGAAGAAGAAGAGGAGGTGGTGGCGCCGGAGGGAGGTGGTGGCAGTGGAGGAGGGGCGGCAGCGATTTGGGGCAATGAGGAGACCATTTTTGATTTTTTTGAAGGAGGAAGGAGATGAAGAATTATGAAGAGAAAAATGAAGCTAAGTGTTTATATGCCAGTTCCTCCCGAATCGTCTGACTGCAAACGATCTCCGTTTGCCGCGGATTTTGGATATGACATATTAGACGTGAAGACGAGTCCAACGAAACAAGTTTCGTCGAATTCAGTGTTCGTTTGACCGTCCGTTAAAATTCTCAAAAATGCTCAGATAAGCGCTAAAAATGCGATTTTGGCGCACCATTTCTTCTTGCACGCTCACATGCCAACTCCAAACATCATGCCCTTTTGGATTTAACCAATATTAGGCGATACAAATAAAAAAAATCGAAATCGAATTCTGAGGTCGTATCAATAACGTTCCTTTGTAAAATGACTGCCTGTTTTACCCTGAACTGTTTCAGCTTGCACGGCCACATACTAATCCGTTCGACGCGCCCTTTTGAACTCAATAATGATTTGTCATTATGAATCCAGAAAAATTTATCTCGTCGAATTCTGAGCTCGTATGCAAAATTTCACTTTTTAAGGGCTATGTTTTGCTAACCGAAAAGCTCCAGCCAATTGCCACTATTCCGGATATCGGAATATATCGAAGCTTATATTTTTCGGAGTTTTAAACGGCATTTTGAACTCAATGGAAGTGGTTTCGAGTCCAAATTCATCCGTATGCAAAATATGACTTTTTGGGCCATGTATAATTTCCATAGCGACTATTCTGAATTTTCAACTGGGCATAACTTTTTATTCCCGCTATGAAATTTTGATTTTTCGGATTCGTTGGAAAGATATTTTCAAATAGATTCTAATATTTTTGGTTTCGCTAAAATCCGGTTTATTTTGAATCCGGTGCATTCATTTGAAATTTGAAATCGAATTTTCGAACTACCGCGCCATTTTCAATTCCTTTTATAATTATAAATAATTATTTATATTCTAACGACGATTCAAATAAATATATACGTTCTAATTCTATTCAAAATAAATTTCTCGTCGTTATTATTTAAAATAATTCATTTTAAATATTCAAAATTCACTAAAATTGCCAAAATAAAATTTTTAAACTGGCTCAGATTTTCCGGATTATTACAATCTCCCCCACTTAAAACTTTTCATCCCCGGAAAGGAACGAAGCCGAAAGTTGTTTAACTAACCAACTCAACTTCCATTATTTTCTTTATGGCTTAAGTTCTTCAACTTTTCAGTTTCTAAGAACTTTTCAAATTTTTCAAAAATTTAGCTAACACCCTAAATTTTCGAAAAATTTCGCCATAACCTCCCCTACACCGGGGACTTCGGGATATTTCATATAGCCTCCCATGGCCTTCTTCAATCCAAAAGAAAAAGAAAAAGCCAAGCGGCTGGCCAATCGGCTCATAAAATCATCATCACCCAAACAAAACAGTAAATTATGGCAAACATGTACCTATTTGTCGGGCATACAATTTTATTCCTCCTCTCTAGCCTCCTTGCTATGACCTGTTCACATATTATATATGTATATGCATGCAAATTCCAAGCAAATTTCAAAACAGTTCTAAATTTGGTTCCATTAGGCTAAATGGTTCAAAATTTCAAACAAATAAACAAACAACACAACCATCAATCAATTAGTTGATTATCGTTTCAAATTCATAATTTTGATACACATACAGAAAATCATGTTTTTGATGCCAAATCACAACAAATAACCCTATGTAAGTTTTGGTTCTCACACTAGTCTAATGGAAACATATAGATATCACACTTTCGAAACACGAACATAAATACTGATGATGTGGCCACATCATCAGAATTATCCCCGGGTGTCTAGAATGTGATTCTATATCTACCCAGTATATTAAAATTTCGAATATACTTTCATGACGCGTATATGCAAAATCTTTATATACTCGATTGTCCAAATCAATATAAAATAAAATATTCAAATACGTTGAATAAGGTTTAAATTTCAAAACAAAATTTATTTTCATTTGAAAAATATACTCTTCACACTCGTTCTAGGATACTACCGATCCTATCTCTAACGAGTCATTCTAATTGGATATTTCTAATCCAATATCTGATGAATTCTTTCGTAATGTTCTAATGTGTCTTGTTCTCGAGCTCTGTAAACCAAAGCTCCGATACCAAACTGACACGACCCGAACTTCCCCGTGAAGGAAAGCCCGGATTGCGTTGAGAACAACACACATCGGGACGCAAACAAAAGAACATTTCATTGTTTATTACAACAATTCCATCAGAATACAAGAATATAATGAGTATGAATAAATATTACACAGAAAATATCAGAGATTTAAATTACATTTAAATACATCACAGCGGAAAATAATACAAAACACAACTAGAAGTAATACACGGATACAGAGCTTTCCGAGCATCGTTCCAGCTGTAGATCAGGATCCTGTGAATATAAATCTGCAAAACCAAAACTACTAGCTGCCCGTGTGGAAAATAGGGACACCCAGAGTTTAGGTTAAAACAATAAACTCCAGGTCAGTCATGTGACTGGTGTGAGAACTAAAACAGTTATTAATCTTTATTTTAAAGTTAGGTAAATCAAGGAACCACGTCGTATAACACGGAACGAGTTTTCTCCCAAGAATACCAGTGCATAAAACAAACAACGCAATGCTAAATAAAGAAAAATGAAGCTATTATAAGACCCAGGTCCCATCACACAATGCAACATAAGCCGGAGGATAGGTTTTTACCTTATAATAGCCAAAGAATGCTTGATACGTTTAAAAACACATTATTATGATATTACTATAAGTATATAGTGTCAAAACAATTTTAATCATAAGTATCAATCATAGGAGGCATAGATACCATCTACTATGTCGCCATACTAGGTTCTACAAATAAAACCGAAATGTCACGTATTGGAAATTGGATTTCCGTCATGAGTCGAGGCAAGGGGCAAGCTCCTCTCCGCTTCGAGACACTCTAGCAAATGTCTCAGGACTACTCTCCCTGGGTAACCCTTGGAATCGGCTGGGCCGGTCCTCTCTTACGTTTGAGGATTGGCAATTCCTGAAGACACGTTTCCCGGTCCTATCAGACCTATATCCGAGGCGCCTCGCATTCCAACAACCACAAAGGTGAAAATAATATAAATGTCAGTCAGTTTAAGCACTGACACCAACGTAGCTAGAAAGAAACGTCGTGTCCTCCCAGCGGTCACTATCCCGTTTTTGACTCATACCGAGGTGTGAGGCTCGCGAATCCACGCTATACATAAAGCTAGGCCACGTAGGCCGTACTTTGATCATCGACCACAAGACTTTGCTTTGCAACAGAAGCCTTGATCACTGCATCTTGGCATGCCACACAGGAAATCCACTCCATACGACTGATTTCTATCGATATATAACCTCTGAGCTCGTACGTCTCAGAGAAGGGCGTAAAGAAAGAGAATAAATTCTCTGCCGCCAAATAGATATATATTTAACAGAGATCAACCAGCACTGAACAAAATCCAATGTCAGACACGCAGTCCATTTACAAGTTCGTTCTAGGTCTGAACGAAACCGGAGGCACTTTCCTCGCATATCCATCGATCTACAAGTACGTCTGGACGATCACCAACTGATTCCCTCCTCTTGGGTGTACAGCCCAATCAAGATCATCAGTAATCACCCAAATGATGTGAAGACTTCCGGTCTTCAACCATCGACTTCATCTTCGACTTATCGTCGAATCGGTTATTCAGAATGAGTATAAACCCGGCCTTTCCGAATAACCCACGTATATAATAAACAAGTGCTATACAAACACAACATACGCCTCATTCCAATCCATCAGTCACTAACTGTAAATTAGTAAGAGAGCAATACCCTAAATATTAACCCCGAAGGCCGAAACCAACATCAGATCAATACCCAGGAAACCATTCTTCTTAACTAACCTACAGCTAGTTTCTAAACTTCATATTCTTAGGGAAAGGTTCCCATTAATTTTATCAAAGATAAATTCTTTAAAATTTATTCTTTAATCTTCCTTTGGATATCATTTCAAACCATGTTAAGGTTTTTCAAACTAGTCGGGATTAGCGAACCACACCGATGTAATTATTTATTTTATTTCCCAATCTCAACCTATTCATCCCATGGAGCAAAACTAGTAATACTCCATATCTAATACCACGGTGTTATCGGTAAAATTAATTACCATTTCACGTTCAAATCTAATTAAAGATTTAACTATCTCTTTGGAGCAAAACTGGTGATACTCCATTCTCGCTCACTTTCCAAATTTGATAATTTAAATTATCAATTCACATTTCAATCTAATTACAAATTCATTAAAACTCTTTTTTCTGGGTTAAATAACTAATTTCAATTAAAACACAATTCACGATAAACCCAAATCACATTCTATTTATTAACGGGTTAAAGAACAAGTGTTATTTGAAACACCGTTTACGATGAACCCAAATCCCATTTGATATTAAATACAAGGCTCTGAATAGAAAATATATCGGCTTATATTCAATATCAAATTCTGAAACCCACAAATATCGCTTTGGAAATAACGATATAAAATATATCTTCCAAATTTCCTCCAAAATATCTGTATAATTACGGAATCTAATATCGAAATATTCCAAAGACAATTTCAATTCAAATCCATTCCAATTCATATATTGGAAATTTTGGTTATTTAAAACCCATTTCAAATCCAATTTATTTATTTAAAAATAATGGGATTTTAATTCTAGTTCAAAACTAGTTCATTTCGATAAAAATCTATTTTTATCTTTTCAAATATGGAGTTTTTCATCCCAATTCTTCACAAATCATTTCTTATGAATTTACACAAATTACTGATATTTTTGATAATTTTATCAAGGCCCGTACAGTCGATTTCCAATAACGGCCGTCGAACTGCACTTACAGCGACCTTTTCTGAAATTGATTTGGACGTATCTCCATATCCAACCGTCAGATTTCAAATCTCTTGTATTCGTTAGAAAGCTCTTTTCGATACGAACCCAATGGTTCTAGTTTTAGAAGAATCCGACGGTCGGATCTCCTGTAATGTCCGTTCGAAGTCAATGGTCGAAATTCACGAACTGCCGCGGCGCGGCGCGTTCTATTCAGGCCATTATATATATATAATATATATATTATATATAATATATATATTATATATAATATATATATATTATATATATTTTGTCGATTTCCTTTTAAAACGAATTTTATAAATCGTTTCAAATTTGTTTCAAAAACAATTTCAACTTTCATTTCAAATTCAAATCAAAATTGAATTTTCCATTATAAATTCTTTTTACATTCATTTCAATTTGATTTCAATTCAAACCGATTTTAATTCAATTTCAGTTCGTTTTCAATTCGATTTGAATTCATTCCAAATCGATTTCACTTCGATTTCCAATTGCATTTCTATTTAATTCAGTTTCAATTCGATTACAATCCGATTTGAATTCATTTCAATTCGAATTCACTTTATATTCAATTCAATTCGAATTCATTTTATATTCAATTCAATTCGAATTCATTTTCTTTTCAATTCAATTCGAATTCATTTTCTAAATATTCGATTTTTAAATCTCTTTTCAATGTTCATTATAAAAACGAATATAATCGATATAAATATCGTTCGTGTCAAAATAGCGCATCTCTAATAAACACGGCTTTATATTTTTCAATAATTTCGTTATTCTATTCAACAAATGAATATTTATTCTATTCAACACATGAATCTATATTTCTTTCAACACATGACTAATCTCAACACATGAGTACTGTCAACACATGACTATTTCTGTTATTTAATATATTTTGTAAAATTTTGATTTCTATCGTTTAATTTTTAATCAGACTCCAACCGTAAAGTAGTAAGAGAATGATTCCCTAAGTATTAACCCCGAAGGACGAAACCAACATCAGATCAATACCCAGGAAACCACTCATCTTAACTAGTTTCCAGTTAGTTTCTAATCTTAAATATGATAAAGATGCAAATTTTATTGTTAAAATATTTTACTCAACACATGAATATTTTCAACACATGAACATCGTCTACACATGACTATTTCTATTATTTATTTTCCCAATTGGAATGAGACCCAATCAATTACCATATAATGTTAATTATATGGATTCCATACAACACATGTATATAATAGCAACGATAAATAATCAACCATCATTCAAAGTGCACCACACAACTGCATAAGCATTAAATATAAATAATTAACGCTTACACAGTCTGTCGACCAATCGATTGACATACAACTAAATAATTGGGATTAGTGTACGCCAAATATCATCCCAACACCCGTGTGGGGTTTCAATCCACAACCACTGAATATTATTTGTGCAGTTGGGCAACGTGTAAAATTTATCGTCCCAATCAATATCCTTCAAATAGGTGTACATAAACAAACCATCCGGTTTGTAAATGAATATTTATTTATTCACATTCACGTTAAAAATTATATTTTTAACGATGATTAATTTATTTCAACACATGAATTTCTACTCAGTTCATTTATTCAATAAAATGATATTTTTATTTTTCTAACTTATTTTAGAAAATTCCGGCGGCATAACGACACGATACTAGAAACGGGACAAGGCCTAGCCTTATCCCTGGTCTAATAATGGCCCACGCCATACACATACCAATCTAATCAATTCCATTTCACCCAAACAACCAAATTCAAACCAATAATCCAATCAATTATATAACCAAACAAACAAGTCGTCCATGGTCTGTGGACGACGGGTGTCGGGCGCTACTAAACACCGTCTGCATCCTAGTATATATTTTAACTAAAAAAGAAAATTTAAAGTGAAAAGTTCTCACCCATAAGCTAAACCAATTCGTCGTGATTCTTCTAATGTAGAAAATCTTTGTCGCCGCGCTCGCTTTTGTCGTTCCCCGCATTCTAATTCGTCTCTTTGGCTCTAGAACTTGCGTACGGCCTCCAAACTTCACCAAACTTGGTCACTAGCCTAAACGCGTCATTCCGTACAACTTTGGTCTAGGGGACTTTCTACTAAAACTGCACCAATTCACCGGAAATCGCCAAAAACAGCAGCAGGTCCGTCGACTTCGGACGCGTTTTCTGGATAGTTCCGCAATACAAAATGTGACTTCCATATAGCCAAATCGAAGAGGAGAGAGTGCTCTTCGACTTTGGTCTAGAGGAGTTTTGGCTAAAAATGCACGGTTTGTGAGTTATTGACGAAATAGTGACAGGGTGTTATTTGCAAAACGGGATTTTTTTGGTGAAAATGGGTTTTTGGGTGTAGCGGGGCCAACGGCCGGAGCTGGGCTGGGGGGTGGCCGGCGCTGGGCCTGATTGGGCGTGGGGGTGGTGCTGGTGGGTGGCGGCGGCGGTGGAGGGGCCCACGGTAGTGGTGGTTGGTGATTGGGGCCTAGGGTTGCTAATTGAAAGAGGGAAAGAGGAGGAAGAAGAAGAGGAGGAGGAGGTGGCGCCGGAGGGAGGTGGTGGCAGTGGAGGAGGGGCGGCAGCGATCTGGGGAAGGAGGAGCCCATTTCTGAATTTTTTGAAGGAGGAAGGAGATGAAGAATTATGAAGAGAAAAAGGAAGCTAAGTGTTTATATGCCAGTTCCTCCTGAATCGTATGACTGCAAACGATCTCCGTTTGCCGCGGATTTTGGATATGACATAGTAGACGTGAAGCCGAGTCCAACGGAACAAGTTTCGTCGAATTCCGAGTTCGTTTGACTGTCCGTTAAAATTCTACAAAATGCTCAGATAATCTCTAAAAATGCGATTTTGGCGCATCATTTCTTCTTGCACGCTCACATGCTAACTCCAAACATCATGCCCTTTTGGATTTAACCATTATTAGACGATACGAATCCAAAAAAAAAATGAAATCGAATTCTGAGGTCGTATCAATAACGTTCCTTTGTAAAATGACTGCCTATTTTACCCTGAACTGTTTCAGCTCGCACGACCACATACTAACTCCGTTCGACGCGCCCTTTGGAACTCAATAATGATTTGTTATTATGAATCTAGAAAAATTTATCTCGTCGAATTCTGAGCTCGTATTCAAAATTTTACTTTTAAGGGTTATGTTTTGCTAACCGAAAGGCTCAAGCCAATTGCCACTATTCCGGATATCGGAATATATCGAAGCTTATACTTTTCGGAGTTCTAAACGGCATTTTGAACTCAATGGAAGTGGTTTCGAGTCCAAAATCATCCATATGCAAAATATGACTTTTTGGGCCATGTATAATTTCCATAGCGACCATTCTGAATTTTCAACTGGGAATAACTTTTTATTCCCGCTATGAAATTTCAATTTTTCGGATTCGTTGGAAAGATATTTTCAAATAGATTCTAATATTTTTGGTTTCGCTAAAATCCGGTTTATTTTGAATCCGGTACATTTATTTGAAATTTGAAATCGAATTTTCGAACTATCGCGCCATTTTCAATTCCTTTTATAATTATAAATAATTATTTATATTCTAACGACGATTCAAATAAATATATACGTTCTAATTCTATTCAAAATAAATTTCTCGTCATTATTATTTAAAATGAATTTTAAATATTCAAAATTCACTAAAATTGCCAAAATAAAAATTTTAAACTGGCTCAGATTTTCCGGGTTATTACATTTCATCCCCGAAATTTGATAAGGGTAAAATCAACTAACCCCTCGCGTAATATACATCCAACATGTGTGCATCCAATTTTTGCAAACATTGTGCACTTGTGCAAAGTGAAGTACGATATAATAATGCATGTATGCCTAATCGGTACCTCCTATGTGTATGTAAACTTTTCAAAAATCCTTTTAAAATACGATGCTCACATCCTAAATATACTGGCAGTTCTATATGAATGCACTATTTTGAAAATCAAAATACTTTTTCATCCAATTTTTTCCACATTCTTACTAAGTGCGTAGTTCATCCAATTGTTGTATCCATAATCCTACCAACCAACTTTATTTTTCGAATTTCAGAAAAAAAATCTAATTTTCTGAATTCGATTTCTTATGTTACAAAACGGTGGAAAACGAAAAATTTCACACCTTCCGTTTTTCCTTTATATACTTTTTTCCCACCGTACTTGGATTTTATGAAGATATTATAAAGATTCTCCTATTTTCCTATTCAAGCACAACCCACATAAGAAACTTTTCTTTTGTTACTGATTTTCTTTTTCATCTTATCTTGAATTTTTTTATCTTTATCCATCTTTTCTCATAATTTTTCATTTTTTTTGCTTTATTGAATTTTCTATTTCCTTTTCAATTATACCTTTTCTCTTTTCTTAGCTTATTTAATTATCTGATCTTAGTTTAAATTTAAATAAGCTTCTAGTCTTCCAACTAAAACAGGAGAACAGACACTCTACACAGCTACTACTAAGGGCTAAGAATCTCGGAACTATGTCCCCCTCAGACAGAAAAGTCCAAACTATGGGATCCACGACAGGTTTAGGTGTTAACCTAACTACATAACAAAATAAAGGAACAATCCCAACAGAAATGCAATAACGGGTTTTACCCCTAACATGAAAATTAGCAACGGGATTTAAACACTTACTTGCCATTTTCTATCTAGTAGTCGCTACTAGTCCTACCTGTGTACCAATAATTATTCCAAGCAACACCCTAGGCTATTCAATGCTTAAGCATTTACGGGAACTCACTATTATTCCAAGATAATTCTCGCTATTTGCTTTATAGCCTCAAAACTTTTACCGTCTTTCCTAGGCGCTAAACCTTACCTACTCCATACTTTTAAAACACGGTTTGGCTTTTCTTTTTCATTTAAATTTTCTTCCAAAATTGTCAAAATTTCATTTTCCTCATGAAAACTTACTTTTGCCAAACTACAAAAACATGTCATCTAAAAAAATGCAAATCATTCATTCATTTTTTTTTCAAATCACAAAAAACTGGAATAGATAAGGTCAACTATTCCTCAATCGGGTTTACGACTGGTTCTTACCTATAAGGTCGGTTCAGTCTAGGGCCGTCAATCACTAACACGACCCGAAACACGACTCGTAACCCGCACGAAAAAAACCTGACCCGACCCGACCCGACCCGACCCGACCCATTTATAAACGGGTCAATTTCGGGTCAACCCGCTCTGACCTGGGTTGACCCGACCCGACCCGTGAACCCGTTTCTGACCCGTCATGACCCGTTTAATTATAAAACATATTTTTATTACTCTACAATCTAAAAAACATGGGCCCAGCCTAGTCCACTATGCATTTATCAAACCCGAATAATAAACGGGTGGGTTTAGGGTTGACCAGCAAAACCCGAATTTGACCCGACTAACCCGTTTATAAGCTCTATATTATCGTAAAATTCTCATCTTAGCTTGAAAATGAAGGATGTTGTCATCATTTAATTATTCATACACACTAAAACTTAACAATTTTTCACGTTTTCATCTTTATTCTCACATTAACAATTTTTTACATTTTTGTTCTCATCTTAGCTTGCAACAAATGAATGATGACAATACCCTTCTTTCATGTTTTCATTTCATTCACATCTTTTTATACAAATATTTTTCTTAACGGGTTACACGAATCAAACCCGAAACCTGCATGATTATAAATGACCCGACCCGAAACCGACCCGTTAATAAACGGGTTAAGGTGACCCGACCCGTTCTCAACCCGAACACGACTTGACTCGACCCGAACCCGACCCACTGACAACTCTAGTTCAGTCCCTTGCCACAAGATGCGAACATCTACTTCAGTCCTAATCTCTATGACTTATTTTGTCCACCCAACAAAATCCTCTTGTTAAAATAATTTATCAAAAAGGATTTTTCATAAGAACAGTGATTTCAAATCTTACTTTTATATAACTTATTGTTATGAAATATAACAAGAAATCTAGCGAGCTATACATGCTCTATAATATGCACCTTTTACTAAGAGAATTTCACTTTAGATAAAGTTTGCAGGAAACCACTATTTACAAAATATACCCCCATTTTACTTTAGAACTCAATATGTATACATTACATATTTAAAACTATAACTTTCAAGATTAAAACTTGAAAACACCATAAATCATTTTCCCAAAACTTTTATAATTTCAAGTTCTTAAAAGTTAACAATGGGGTTAGACTCAAAGCGGGTTTCCAATTTTTTTCTAGGCTTTCATAGACACCCCCCAAGGTCAATTCTCTCAACTATATATTTTCCTAATCCATTTTTCTCTTTATAATCTTTTCCAATCTATAAGGTTTTACTACCAAAACCTCTAACCCAAAATACTAATTATAAGGGATTCACTTTTCTTCCATACAAAGTATATTGTACACTCTCCACCCAAATTACCTAAGGGTCTCAAATTTCCTTATATTCATTCCTTTAGCGTACAAAATAAACATCCCATTTCTTACCATATTATACTCTTTCTGTTTAGTGGGTCCCTCTATGGATCTAGGTATATATATATTTTAAAAATACAAATACGTTCACTCACTATTTATATAGGAATACTAAACCTAGGCTCTGATACCAGATGTAACACCCAAATTCCGACGGACCGATTTTTTTTCAAAATTCCAATCCATGATACTCGGATTGGTTTGCTCTGGTATCCTGCAAAAAAGACAGGACATAAAATATGTCAGAGCTTAGGAAATATCTCACAGCGGAATGGATAAAATATAGTATAATAAAAAATAGCCTTACCGTATTATTAATACTGCCTAAACAGTATCCAAAGCTATCATGCCTCTGCCATAAATCTAACATGCGAGTATGTTATGAGGAGGGAGTCAGAACACAAGTTCTGGTGACTGGATTTAAACTATACACTTTGGATAATCCTATATATACCGTTCAATCATGTTATCTTATTTATTATGTTACTTGGGTTATTAGCACTCAAGGTTTACACACGTCTTACCCATTTACTTCCCAGTGGATTAACCTAATATAGTATATATGTAGCTGCCCCCCAATATTAAGGTACACCCCATGGTACCCCACTCGCACGGTCTCCACCGTAACACTATCGAAATATACTTAGTCCTTATCCTACGCCGTAGTGATGTACGGATCTCTATATAACAATGTTACGATTCGCATATATCTGTCATTACTATGCTATGCAAATGCACGGACTGCCACCTTTGTTCGAATCAGAATTCTTATCTGAGTAATGCCCTTAAGTCTACGATACACCACCAAGAGCCGACATGCATGTATCTAGACTGTCCACCATACGTATCTTCAATTGTAGCTCGATACCTCAATCGCACTCCTCTAATGTGCACCGAGTTCCATGGCAGGGCGATACAAGAAACATGAAACTCGGTTGGGAGCTTTTCCATATTTGTACAGACCCATCATTAAGAGCCTCTATAGATATTCCTAGGGTCTATTTTCACGGTGGCTATGGCCCCGCCTAGGCCCCTCCCTCAACTAGTAAACACTACAAGTGCTAAGCGACATGCCCCTAATAATAAACAATCTAAACATCCATTTGGCATCTCCCCTCAACCCCTTACCCCGATAGTGAAGGATGAATGGTATCTTGGATTTAGCTCTAGTCTTTTCGCATCCCACTGGCTGCCGATGATGGGTATCTGACGATCTACTATCCTTGTTGGTCGTGACCCTCCGCCTCCCGATTGAGGCAACCACCGAATCATCCTGGTGTCACCGCGTCACAACATTTTGACAGCATATCTACTTCTGCAGTCAAGGCCACCCACCTAGTAGTTACGCGCAGAGCCAACCTCTGGGAGCACAGCCTAAGACAACTGTCACCGCATAGAGGACTACTAGGAGCACCTTACGTATCTCAGGAAGCCGCGTGCTTCCCCTTCCAGTCCTTTGGAGCCGTCAGAACAATTAAATGAATGTGCGCTCCCCTCGAGCCTTATAACACCTTAATGATCTACCCCGTTGGGTTATTCACCCTCAAACGTACGGACTGGTCCAAGCGCCTCACTTTAATATGTTGTTAGACCCTATGTCTAAACATTCTTTTATGCATTTGCTTTTCTTTACCAGGTTTCCTTTTAACTTGGTTATTCCCATTCATATTGAATTCTTCATCAGTTACCATGTTCCTCTTGCTTATTAATTTCAGTTATAACTTAACCCATTTAAGTTTATTAATAAGCCCACAACATGTTATTCTCCAGATTGTGGCCCAAGGTATGTAATCCACAATCTCTTTTATTTTCTTGTTTGATTTCATCATTACACTAACATGTTTTACTTAATATATAATTAAGTATATCTCAATTCACATGTTTTTCAATTAACATGTCACTTACCATTTATGATTAAATATAACTTATTTCACTTCATAAGTTTTCCTCATCCTTTCTCATTTAATCATAATTCCTCTTTACATCATCAATACAACTTATCGTTGTTTACTTATTAACTTAGTTCTATTAACTAAGGCCCATTAATAAGTTTCTCTGCCCATTTATTATAACCTATGTTATAATTTCCCCTTGTCCCTGGGTCAAGTCTGAACATGTTATTCTTATTAGCGGGTTTCAGACCTCCAAGTTCAAAGATTACTTAATTTATAATTAAGTACAATATATTTCCCCCCTTTTCTTAATTGGTTTCAGGTTTTCCCCTTTACTGATTACTTAATTTACAATTAAGTGTCCCTTAACTCAATTCACCAGTTATCCCATTCCCTTACTAGTTTATTATAACCTAAGTTATAATATTCACTTGTCCCTAGGACAAGTCTACCTATTATACAATATTTTCATTAATGTTATTTATTTATAATAGGTTATTATCATTCCCCTTTTAAACCATTCAATGATGTAAACCATTATTTTTCATTCACCGTAATATATATATATTCCTTATTATATTAAGGAAAACACTTCATGTACTTTATCAGTTTGATAGAAGGAATCAGTGATTTATTTTCATAACGTATCCCCATCTAAACATGTGGTAGCAAGTAATTTCTTTACTTTCTTTATTTACTATGGCTTACTTGCAACAACTTTATCAAAAATAGGTCATTTAGGGAAATACATCACTTTTCCTTCTCATCACACTAGCTCAAATTCATTACATCCCTTCCTTTCTTATTTTCTGAGTTAGACATTTATTTACCATCATTGCCATTTATTCATATCTTATTATATACATATGCGTATATATATATATATGCATTAGACCTCTCACATTAAGCCTACACTTTTGGACGTTGGATTTGCTGGGCGGGTCCGGGCAGACTTCTACCACAAGTTGACTTAACCTCGTGTCTTAGCACTATTTTTAGTTATGCACTTAGACCTCTCACATTAGATTTACCACTTGTGAATGATGGATATGCCGGGCGAGTCTGGGAAGACTTCTATCACAAGTGCAATCTAACCGCGTGTCTAAGGCGTTACAGTTCCAAATTATTGTGTATTTAGGCATGTACGTATTTTAATAGTTATCCTCTTTTTCCATGTAAAATTTTGGCATATTACCCTCTTCATATGTCTACTGTAATTCAAATTTACATGCCATCAAGTTATGCCTATATTTTGGTGCATGTCCTTTATTACGTGTATTTAATTCTAACTTTTTGACATGTAAGCATTTAATCGAGTAATTGTTCAGATCTAACAAGTTATAAGTCAATTACTCAATAATATGCCACAAGTAAATCATGTAGATGTAATCGTTGAATTGGCTATTCATATCCTAACAAGTTTATTTTCTCCAACATGTAAACATTCAATACTTTAGCCAATTCAACATATGAATTTCCTGACATATTCATATTAACATTTCATCTCGTTACAACAACAACTTATAATTCGTTTGGCAATTTCACAATTAATAAAAAGGGGAATGCTAAATGATTATGTGCCATTATCTAAAATAATATGGCTTAAATCCACTCACCTCGTAAGCTTTCCAAATCCTGGATCTGGTCCAGATCTAATCTTCCATGATTTTCCCCTAATTGAATTCAGAACCTAATAATCATGGATTTTACTATTCTTACGAAAACGGAAAGTGAAAAGAAAGAGGAAGAAAAATTGAATAGATTGGATCTGGAACGTTACCTTGCTTTTTACATAACTCTGAACGCTTAAAAAAACCCTCAATCTCTTCCCTCCAGATCTTAATTTAAGATTTTCTAATTTATAAATCTAAATTTCTGAATATAATTGGAGGAGAGAGAGAGGGAGAGAGTAATGGTAGAGCTCCAGCGTAGCCGCCAAATTATGAGGTTTAGGGTTAGGCTTAAGGTCTTATTTATGGGTGTAGCGGAGGAATTAGGACTCTCAGATTAAATTTAAAAACATCAGAATCGTCCACGTCAGAAAAGAACTTTCTAGATCCGCGGGTGGGTCGACCCTTAGGTTGACCCCCCTGTTGGTGGGTCGACCTAACAATCTAATTTCCCTCCAGCTTTTCCCGCTCGTGAATTTTGATTTTTGAACTGATTTTTGAATTTTCTGGATATGTTTATTTAATATATATATATATATATATACATATAAGCTCCTTATATGTACACAAACTTCTAATGCTCACAACTTCTTCATATGATGTCCGTTTTACGCAAACCATGTGTCTATCTTGACCAGAATTTCGAGACGGGCGCAATGGCTCAGTCCGTTTTGCTTAATTCTGAATATTTAATTAAGTTATCCTTATTTTATTATCTTAAGTTAAAAATGCGGGGTGTTACAATTTTTGAAGATCTTAATCTCCACATCTAGCGAGATCAAAGGTTTTCCACGGTGAAATCGAGACAATCGAGAGATCAAAGAGAATTTTTGTAAAGAGAAAAGATGAACAAAATTATAGTAAACTTGTACCTTGTAATATTGAGAATGATAATGAAATACCTTTTCAAAGTAGACGTAGGCCAGATCTAAGGCCGAACCACTGTAAATCTCTCTCTTTACTGCTTTTGTGTTTGTGGTTGCCCCTATTATAGATCTAAACTGTCTGAAGGTGCATACACATTTTTCGGGGTGTTAGTGATTAATTTTTGACATTAACAGTAGGTAACTTGTCAATAAAGAAACCAAATTAAAACCATTAAGGCAACCAACCAGTGTAACTGTGGCGATCTTCCCATACTAGCTGCACAAAACTATAGGAAAAATTCGTTGCATGACGTGCCAGATTGATATTGGACGATTAATAAAGTAGATAAACCAAAACAGAATCTGTCGTATAACTCACAGCGCATGGATAATGTATAATAATAAAATGTATGACATGATATAGTAGTGAAGCATGATAAAGTAGGAAATTCTTTTCCATAAAATCTCAGAATCATGTACAATACATCTTAATACCCGAATTTAACCTGTAGCCTCGTTAAGCCTCTGGATGGATGACACACACAAAATTCCAAATCCAGCAGAGTTATCATAATGGATCAGTGTTGGTCCACATGTTATAACTATATTGTATGATATATAGTATAGTAGTTGAGTAAGCACATGTGCACCATTGCGACCTTGCCTCGACGTTATCTTCCTCTTCATTTCATCCTCGATCCCTAAGTCTTCAAAGATGTGAACACAAATATGCAACCAATTTTGAACTTCAATCAAAGATTATGTTCCAATAAACATCTTGCAACCCAGAGAAGTATAATCCTTACTCAACTTGGCAAAATCAACAACCTTAGGTGTCTTCATAGGAGCACCCCCATCTACTGTCATCTCTAGAGCGGGTATCCTTCTCATGATCGATGTCATCATGACTTCGAACATAGCTAGGTAATAGTGTAGAGCAGCTCTCCCTCGACCCACTTTTCTACCCCTTCCGAAGCTGGCTCATCCCTAGCAGCACTCCTTATATTTCAATGACTCATTCTTTATATGAACCATGAATAATCAGTACATATCATAGAAATGCCACAATGGTGATCAAGTACTTACTTAACTACTATATTATATGTCATACATTCTAGTTATTATCTAATTCAAATTATAAGTACTTCTCTCATACACTTTTACGCTCTTGAACTTTGGGTAAAGACAATTAATCAAAGCATTGATACCAAGTGTGATGACCACCCTAACACCTTATGTACAAAACTATAGGAAAAGTGAGTTGCATGACGTGCATGTCGATATGGGATGATTATCAAGGTAGATAAACTGAAATACAACCTGTTGTATAACTTGCAATGCATGGATATAATAGGATAATAAAATATACAACTGAAGATAGTAGTGAAGCGTAGTAAAGCGACAGATCCAATCTCCATAAAATCTAAGAAACCTGTACAGTACATCTCAATATATGAATATCTGTGTACATCATGCCTTATTACATCCCTCGTTAGTGTCTATAATATTCAAAATAGCGGAAATCATCCAAATATCTATATAATAGAAAAATAGTAATCTACCAGCCTCCAGCTCGTCATCGTACAACAACATCATCATCAAACTTGTAACATGCTACTCAGTATACATTACAATATTGTTGATGAGCACCCCCAAGTAATAGGAGGAGACATAAAGCCTTGAGTCAGACACCAGTCTGGTGTGATAGATACATAACTATTAATAGTTATACGAAAAAAATATAATACTAGAAGTTCAGGTCTCACCTAACATGTCCCTACAACCAAATAGTCAGTGCATAATAACCATATAAAATATGTTGCTCAAACGACATAGGAGTAGACACTAGGCAGAACAAGATTCCCATCCCCCAATTCTCTTTAGTATCCTACAGTGATAGCCTACCTAGAGAAATAAAAGAGAACACACAAGCAACCATAACATCCATAACAAGAAATAACCTAGCTATCAACGACTAAAGCCTTGAATATGTTGATATTGAATGATTGGTAGTTGTCATCTGTCAAGGGCTAAAATAGAACCCCGGTTCTAGTCAGACTACCATACGTCCCACGTATGTTTGTCTTCCTAAGACAACTAGGTCGCTTCTCAAGCGATCCAAGGTATACGACCTCTCAGATCCTAACAGGTGTCCTCATAGTACCACTGCTTTCAGTTCGCTAGAATCCTCCAAACTATCAACGATTCCTTGGCACCTCTAATCACATGAGTTATTCACAAATTCATCTTTTAGCTCGAGCCCGACTCGGGTCAGCCCCTTATCTCGTAGCCTCATTCTACCTTGAGCTGATTAACACATTCGCCAAGTTCACAATCGAAGACTCAACACCTGTTTGATGATAAATTCCACTCCATAGATGCTATCGATGGATCAAGACCTCCACTAACCTCCTGAAGACTACCCGTAAACATAGTCAAGACCCCTGACCCTAGCTCCATTATCTGATGGGTTGAAACGGGTCCATTCATTATGAATTGGTATTAATCCACACACGTAGTCATATTCGACTAAGTGTTTGGATATTCTCCATCATGGCCTTGAGCATTTCCCTCTAGTCCATTCACGTAGCCTAACTGCTCCTCAAAGCCTTCTATGATGGTACATCCCTTCATACTCAAGTGCTTGCATTTTGACCCATCCAATTTCAACTAAACTTCACTCGTAGCCTCCCCTAAGCCTTCAGATAGCACACGCGAAATTCCAACTCCATCCGAGTTATCAAGATGGACTGGTACCGATCCATAGGCTGTGGACTAGTACATGTTCATGTACTTAGTAAATTTTCGAGTGAAAATTCTTGGGAAGCCTCCCGACGTCCTCCAAAGCTCCTCCACCAAGTTTCATCTAAATTCGATCATCTGAACCTCTAATTTTCTTTGTTCTTCAATTTTAATCCTAAAACACACTATTTTAGACGAACAAATTAAGCATAGCATGCAACTCAATCAGATAAACGATAAATCATCCAATTTCAAGCATATATAATCATTCAAACACATAATATCATGATTTATATCATAACGATCATACATCTAACATAATTCAATACTAAATATTTGTAAAACATGATAGATCCAACAAATTACATAACATATGTTCATATTAGGTTATCTTAGAACATTTAGATCTAAAATGAAAATACATGATCAAATTTTGGGGTAGGTTTAGCATGTGAGATGTTTAATTGACCTAAATAATACTTATAGTCCATAATTGCTATGTGAGAGATCTCTATCACTCACAAAACCAAGATCCAATGCAAACGTAATGAAATCGAAAAATGTACAACGAAAAAATTCATAGTTCTGGTGCTATATAACGAGATCCAATTCTCCTTGATGTAGCTCTTGCTTCTAGATGTGAGTTAGAGTGATTTGATGGAGATTAGAGTTTAGAGATTAGATTAAATAATAGATTCATAGATTCCTAATCTAACATTTCGAATAAGGAGAAAATATAATTCTCTCCTCAAACCTTCTATATATAGCTACAGGTCATTAGTTTGATGGGCTCACTAATCATCCCACTAGTTGCTAATCAATTTGCGGTGCAAAAAAGAAAACTTGAAACTATGATTTCTCCTAGACCGTTGGGCAAAATCCTTAATTGTGAAGACTCTAATATGGAATTACCAACCACCATCATGTTCCAATGAGATCACATAATTCAGTCCCTAGAAAGAGTTATATTTGAAATAGTAAGTCATAGGGGGAAATGATCACAAAACGATTTGGTAAAAATATGAACATGTCTCATATCCCCCTGAACAACACACTAAGAGAGTGACATGACCACTAAAGAATCAAATACAATTATTCTACGATCCTCTTATATGTAAAATACAATAGCCATTAGCTTGAATGAGTGGTTCATAATTATCTGAAAGACAAAATAATGGGGGTATGCGATAGATAATCCACGGCTATATCGGAATATCGAGCTCAAGTAGATAACTTGAAGACGAGTGGATAACCTGGCAATAAAGAAACTAAAATGAAACTGTAAAGACATCTAGTCAATAGAATGGTAGGGAGAACCCTTTATATGTCGCATGTTGCAAATTACTACTGTTATTTGCATTTTTACTATTATTGTTCTAACCTTTGAAGTGTAGGAACATATGTTTGGTTATGTTATTATAGCCTGATACTAGTGAGAGCGAAACTCTAGTGTGATCTCGCTAGATATGTCATTATTTGCATTTTCATGTCCCTAGTGCCATCTCGCTAGATATGGATTGTGTCATGCGGAAGGATTACTATTCACACCAATCTTTTGACTGACCCATAGTTTTTGCTTTTTCGCTTTAAACTCTTGGGTATTCATTTGAGTAGGCTGAGAGTTAGGGGTTTTCAGGTTATCTTATTCAAATATGCTTCCGAAGTCAAGCAGGAGGCAATAATATTTTAGATCTTTTCCGTTGCATGTTTACGTCTGTTGGATGTATCTAAGTATGCTTACAGGAGCCTATATTTTGAACTCTAATTAATCAAGGTAGTAATTTCATATGTCACTCTTATAGATAGTATTTTGTGATAAATATATTTTGATCTGAACAAGGTCTTGCATGGGAATGCAATGAACATTTACAATGAATGTTGTTTCAAAAGATTTTGTATTCTCGTATGTTTTGATTCATTAACAATTTGTTTCCTATTGTCGAAAGTTAATACTATAGATGACTGCATGATTTGTAGTGATTATCTTTAGGTCTTAAATAATGGGTTGTTATAGATTAACTTCTAGATTGCTCTCTACTTTAATAGTTTAATTCAAAATTCTTTTCTAGTTTTTAGCAACTTTAGTTAACAAGTTTTCCAAAATCCATGGTTTAATTTAATTGAGTAAAACTAAGATCAACACTTCCTTTTTGAATTGATCTGTATTTGGATATGTACTACGATTGTAACTCATGCGGTTATGACATTTTAATTTTTTTATAAAATTTGACGGTATACTAATCAATACAAAAACTGTGTCCTTTTTCATTTTACATCAGAATATATGGAATATGTTAAATAACAATTGAACCGGAGATTTACAATTCTAATAGTAATGATCTACCATCTAACTCAAAATTAACAACATAAGTCACAAAACGATGTAAGAGGTAGCATGGAATTTGTGGCAAGAGCGCAACTGGAGGGTATTCAAATCAAAGAACTTGCCATCAGAAATTACAGGACACAAACTACTTTTAACGGATATAATCATATATGCATTTAATTTGATATTGAATTTCTTTATAATTATTGAAGTCTGGGTAATTAAACAATGTAGTCTATTACTTAAATAGTAAAACATGGAGACTAATTCTTTTGTCCCCATTTCTCCTGTCCCCCCCTCTCTCCATGTCCGTCCACTCAAATCTCCGCATTTCCGCTTTTTTGCATTTAAATCCCCTAACAATTGAGGGATTTAACTGTAAAAGGTGGAAATTAGGGAGTTGTGATTGGGTGAGACACGGGGGGATAGGGGAAATGGGAACATAACACTTGGTGCATAAAACATGAACTTTTTTCTGCTGACATGGAAATCACACACTTCTCCATTCCAAATTATAGTGTTTTCCTATGTTTGTTTTAATTCTAAATTAACTTCCAAGGAAAATACGACCCTATGCAAACCACTTACTATTATCCCTCTTTCTCCACTTCAAAATATGCCCCCTCTTCAAAACTACCTTCACCAAATTGTCCTTCCCCTCCATTGCTGTCATCACTTGGCTATTCATTCCTCTCTCTGCTAATCTTCGGTGATTCGAGTAGTTCAACCTTGAATGTCAGTCAGCTTATCACCACCTCCACTTGATTTTGTCCATCGGGAACTCATATGTCGAACGTCACATAGAGGCAGATATTTTCCATCTGCTTTTCTCTGAATCTCCAAATCAATATTTTACCATCGTACTCTTTTATTATATCACCCATATTCCGACTTTCTCTTTTTTATGTCGGAGGATTTATGAAATAGGATCTCAACAATTCTTCCGTGTACTCTCAGCCATGAAGTATTCTAAAATACCACCATTTGGGCAACTACTTTTTTTTTCCTAGAGCCAGCTGCTATCTACCCATGTTTTTATAAACCTAATTTACAGTTATCTATTTTTTTCCCACTTTTGGTGAACCCTAATTGCTTTCAACATTTTTTCACCCAAATTTTCAACTTTTCTTACATTATTGTATATTTCGTCGTTCGCAAATGATTCAGATTTCCCAATTGCCGACTCTTTTGGTTGCATTGTTATCAAGTATGTCTCTGACAAGTTTTAAATGCTAGCTCCTTTTTTATCCAAATTTTATTGAATTTGTCTTCCTGAATTTTGTAGAATGTTTAGGTAGCGTTTGGTTAAATATGAGTTTTCAAGATTAATTACAAAACATTAAAGTTGTGAAAGGATGATTGATATAATGAAAAGAAGATGGAGAAGACCGCAGAGTGGATGTAGCAATAATGGAAGGAATGATTGTTCTTCATATTTCTTTTATTTCTCAAAACATGAAAACTAGATAAAAGTTGTTTTTTTATTTTATACGTTTACTTTGTTTTCGAAAATGGTTGTTTTCCGTAATATACATGCATCGTGCACATTTTTCTATGGACGAGAACCGAAAACTTAAAATGGTAAATCAAACACTGCCTTAATTTTTGATGTTATTGCACATATCTAATAGTTCACCATTTTCTACTTTTCCAGTCGATACTAACTACGAACTCAACAAAAATTTGAAGTTGCATAAAGATTGTTTTTTTGCACTCTCAAATTTGCCAACTAAATGTATTTTCTTTCTATTCCAACTTCACTGAATTTTTCTTCTTCAATTTTCAATTTTGTACAATGTTTAACTTTTTAAGTTATCTAGCATGATCATTTAAACATCTTCCTATTTGGCACTACGACTTAATTCTAATTTATGCATTGTCCAATCTACACCAATAATGAACTTACCACAATTTTTAGGTGCATACAGATAGTTTTTTTCTTCCTAATTGGTTATCGGTGTTAATTAACTGGGGTCATATTACTTTGATTATCGACTATGTTCAAACTATTTTTTACTCAACATATATAATGCAAGAATATAGTCGTATATTATATTATGTGTTCAAATACTGACACACACTCTATTTTTAGTTATACTGATAGCTATTTCGATTCAATGATAAATAATGATGACATTTAGTTTTTGTACTAACCTATTTTACATTGATTTTTTCACAACAGGAAAACAGTACGAAGGATAAAATGAACAAAAAATTATTTCATAAGGACAAGATACTAAAAATTTATCATAAAGACAAATTTTAGTGTAAAGGGAGAAATTGTAGTGGATCCTTGAATTCCTCCTTTTACACTAAAACATGTCCTTATGGATAAAATTTTAACCTCTTGTTCTTATGTAACAATTTTTTGTTCATTTTATCCTTGAGGCTAAAACATATTTTAAGGTAGTTATTGATAACTTTTAGATTTTATTACAATCCGCAATACATTGGATTTTCATATATGCAAAGTTAAAATTTATACTTTTTTATGATGAGAATATTTTACAAAAATAGTTTTTTTTCTGAAATATATAATGGGGAACATTGTTAAAAAACCTACAACTGTACCTTCAAAGGTCAGTTATGAAATATTCAATTTTGCTAATAATTTACAGTACTGAAATTTTGTATAGCAAATTGACCTACGTTTCCTGACACCCTTGTAGTAATTTTCAAATTTTAACATATTAATATACTTACTTTGTCGCTGCTTTCGAGAAGAGTTTATTGCAATTTTTGCTAAAATAGTAATTGTTGTAGTAAAAGTGTTTTTTGCTTTATTTGTGTAACCATAATGCATGCATCACTTTAAATTCCAATGCAATGACTGACTGCTATTGTTCTTCAGTGTTTTCCTCTCGCCATATCTATGCATCACTTGCACACAAATTTGTAAATGTAATCAACTTAATTTAGCAAATTTTCTTCTCCACTAATGGTATTTTATATGTGACTTCTACTACAAACAATCGTCCGGTTGAAATTATTTATTTGCATGCATAAAATATTTACTAGACAAAATGTTTGGTGGACAATTTGTAGATACTCTATTATCTTTTTCGTAAATCACGTTTTTGTGACATCGGTCTGAATAAACTTGCTGTATTGCATCTTCCATTGCATATGCAACTTCTGAAACTTATTTCGTGAAATGTTCATGTTCTACTGTAAGCATATAGATTTTTCAAATGAAATAACTGCAAGCTACGCTATTAAACCAGTATCATCTTCGCATGTGTGAAGCAAGATGTAGCTTTGTTAACCAAATGAATATGAATGTTTCATGGCCGTAGAATGTTTCAAAAAATTACTTACATATATATTGTGATTCTACAGGTTTTCGAACAAGGTAGCAACGAGAAAGTCGATACTCGCAGCTCAATGCTCCTGGGATGAAAGAGGGACAAAGAGTAATTGTTACTTATGCATACCTTTTATACTCAATTAATGTACTCAACCTTTTTTGTTCATTACCATAGTTCTATATGTGCTTAGTTATTATTATTTCCATTGCCAACGGCCTTATAAATACCTTTTACTTCACCAATTTTTTCAAGCAGCAATTCTGCATTTTTAATTTGCTTAAAATTATTTTTTGTTTACATTTGTGCGTCAACCATCCTGTTTATATGCTAACAATGTTTTCCACGAATATGAGGACCTACCTCCTCATTTGGGCTCTCTGGTGTAGCATGTTAATATCCACCATTGTAAGTTATTCCTTGCACTGCAGTTTTAGTTTGAGAGTTGTGTTCTTGATTTCTATGATTTTTTGATTCCCTGTTTTTTAAACAAACCCTGGCGTACCCATTAATATCGTATGTATAATACTATGTTTTTCAGTACTGATTATCAGTTTGTTTGCTCTATGCATCCTTTTTTCTACTGCGGCTGACAAACTGAGCATTCTATCCAAATTTCCTTCCATTTTCTCTGCCCTTCATCACTAAAATACTTTTATTTTCTTTTTTTCATCAGTACTGGTTCGTTTGTCCTTCATAGTAACAGTCTTACAAATTTTCCATCTAAAATTATATAGCCTACATATCTTCATGAATGTGCATGCTTACTCGAACTAAAAAAGATGTTTGGTATTTAGTTCTTTTAGACTATATATATGCAAATTTAAAGATTATGCAACTAATCTTGATAAGTTAAAATGGGGAACTGAGAAAGTTTTTTTTTTTATATATATATATATATATATATATATATATATATATATATATATATATATATATATATATATATATATATATATATATAACCCTTCTACTTAGTTTGTTTCGTCATGAAAGATTGAATGCAAAAATCTCTTATGAAAGTTTGAAATCTTTGAAACTTGATATGAAAATTCATCAAAGTACTAAAACTCTACAAATAAATATAGCTATAAGCCCGTGAGCTTCGCACGCCTGAGGTTTTGATAGTTTCTTTCTTTTATCATTATATGTTTGTTGTTTTGATATGCTATGGTTACTGAGGCAATCATTCGTATTGTACTTAGATGTGGTGACTTGATATAAAAATCATAGGAAAAAGAATTGATGTCACTGAAACTTATATGTATTGGAATATGCACGATCCAGTTCGTAACCAATTATAATAACAGCCTTATAAATTATGATTACCTTGCTAATTTTGTTATGAATTTGATGATGTCCCCAGGTACCCATTATTACCTTTTGCCTATAATACAAATAACAATTATGTAAGTACAAAAGATGCTTGTCGGATTAATAGTTTTTCCTTTTTAGTTTAGTTAACATGACCTAGGCATTAAGTATCTGTGTGAAAAAAGTGAAACAAATAAATTTCTATGATACCAACTGATAATTCTTTATTCAGGGCGGATGAGGAGCTTGTTGATCAGAATAAATACAAGTACACCTGCAAGCTTCGCTGCTGCACTGTTAACTACTTTTTCCATTTCAATTTTCATTTTTACTGTTAACTGAATTTCCCATTAAGTATCTGTGTGAAAAAAGTGAAACAAACAAATTTCTATGATACCAACTGATAATTCTTTATTCTTGTTGGAAATTTATGTGAATTATTTAAAATATAGAAATAAGTTTAAGATGACTCCTATACGTGAATAGTCCCACATCATGAGATTATAAGAAAGATGCAAGTATTTATACTTGTTTCTAAGAAGTCATGTTGGGGCCTTGGGCTCCAAATGCATGCTTTGTTGTGAGGAGGGAGACCATGCATCATGACCACCACACGCGCACGCACGACCGACTGACACGGCTCGGTTCAGGATTGGGCTTGGGCCTTGGCTATGTGATGTAGACTCTTATATTTTTGAACCAGAATTTTTTTTTTTTTTTCGAACTGAATTTTAGCACGGGAGATTTTTTCTGAGCCGACTTTCCCATGAAGCGGTAAACTGTTGACCCTGTATTTTAGCAGATCCGATTTTCTCCCACTGCCCAATTCTTATCTATATATTATCTTCAGCTGTAGACGAAAATTAGAGAACAAAAAAAAATTACCTTTTTTCTTACCTCTGCCATTAAAACTTCTTCCAGAAATTTTCGAGCAGTATGTTATTTTCGAAAGTGCAAATCTGCACTGATTTGTTTGTGCAAAGCAAATCAGTTATTATTTTCAGAGGCTGTTTTATCCTAGAGGTAGCGGCGAGAGTACGAACTGGTTTTGCACCACCGACCAGATCACCGAATCGTCTTCAAGAGAGCGACCTGGTCCGCGACTCAGCCATTGTTTCCCAACAATTTGAAGACGATCCGTGAAACAATGACTTCGACTGCCCCATTTACATTCGGCGACCAAACATCTTCAACCTCGCTAATTTCTGATACCCGTCTAGGGTTTGCTGTATTCATTTCTATGTTTATCTGTACATACCAGACCGCAGCTACCACTCTCGATATTCACTGAAGATCCCAGATCTAATAATTTGGCCTGATTGAGCTTTCGGGTATACCCTGCATCTGAAGAAATACATGTATGGTGAAGATGAGATAGTTGAGTTGAGAGAGCTGATGCGCGGTCATAAAGAGAAGTAAAGCTTCAGAACTTGTTTCCTACTTGCAACTTAATGTCTGGTATGGTTTTAATTTTTTATCGTTTCTTTTGCTCCATGTGACGTTTGAAGTATGATAACTTATACAGTAATGAGCTTTGTTAATGCTGATTAAATTGGTTGTGAATGTCGAAGCACATATACAAGGTTAAATGTAATTACACACTCAAGTGATGACCACGAGGTTGAGCAAGTAGAAAAGCATGAATTGCGATGTTCAGACTGTATTATGATGCATAAATCTCTCGATTTATTTATATATATTTTTAGGGAAGATAAGAAGTGGCAAAAATAAATAATTGGTCAATACATTTGAAATGCATATGATTATATGGAAATGTCATTAAAATTGACATTAATAGAATACATATGATATTGGGAAATGTCACTAAAAATTTGACATTAATAGAATGTGTATGTTATTTGAAAAATGTCAGTAAGAAAATGTGTATGTTATTTGAAAAATGTCAGTAAGAATTGACATTAATAGAACACATATAATATTGGGAAATGTCACTAAAAATTTGACATTAATAGAATGTGTATGTTATTTGATAATGTCCTTAAGAATTGACATTAATTGGATGAATAGGTTTTTTGCATCAAATAAATTGACATAGTTTATATGCATACAAGTGAAAATATAGAATATAGAACACCTTTGTTGCATACATGTGGATAATTTATGTTAGTCTCTGAGTTTATGAATATTTTCCTATGATAAAATATAAATTCTCAAACATATGAACATCTCTAAAAAATAGTAAGCATCAACAACCGACCAGTAAATAACAGAATGGAATCCGCAAGGAAACCATAAATGACAGCAGCAATCAACCCAAATGAATGATTCTGGACAGTTATTCTATAATACAACTGTAGAAAACCAGATCATATGACACGAATGTATTGGAACAGGGCAGGCCCTGCACCGCAGGCTAACCTGATTGAGGAGCCTCTTACGGCTATGATTACTGAGATTCGCCTTATTGGTGAATCAGAGGTTGATGGGTAGACATTGGTGTTTCTCACCATGTTTGCTATGATCGTGATATATTCACAATATACACGGTTGCTGACGATCAGAAAGTGTGTTGTGAGATTCTCGCACCACTTAAGCTGTAGAGACTGGTAATATGAAAATAAAACATATGATTGGAAAGACATTGATTCATAAAGATGTGATGCATTTGATATGTTTGAAACATTCAAAATTGAAATCAAGCAAATAGGAAAATTAAGAGACTACATAGTGATAGAGGAACTGAATATGAATCAAATTCTATTCTGGATTTTTTATGTGATATATTGTACATAAGAGAACTGCACCATTTTCACCTAAAATGGAAGGTAAAGCTAAAAAAAATAGGACCTTTACCGAATTAGTAATTGTCATTTTATTAAATTTTGGTGCAGCAAAACATTAGTGGAGGGATATTTTATAGACTGTATGTTATGTTCTGAATAGAATCCCCAAATCTAAGAATAAAATTTCGCCTTATGAAATTTTAGAGAAATATAAATCCAATATGTCATACTTTAGAACTTGGGGTTGCTTAACATATGTTCGCATTCCAGACCCTAAGAGAATAAAAATGGCAAGTAAATCATACGAATGTGTATTTATAAGCTATGCTGTTAATTGCAAAGCATACATAATTTATGACCTAAATACACATAATATAATTTAAATCAAATGATGTCAATTTTTATGAAACGAAATTTCTTTTTAAATTAAGGAACAGTGGGGGCACATCAAGTACGCCTATTAGAACAGAACTTAATAAAAAGTTCTGAAGTTGAACCTAGAAGAAGTAAAAGAGTAAGAACCGTAAACGAATTTGGTTCGAATTTTTGTGATTTTACTATAGAGGAGGATCCCTTAAACCTCCAAGAGGCCTTATCTTCTTTAGATGCCGATTTTTGGCGAGAGGCTATAAATAATGAGATGGATTCTTTGAAATCCAATAAGACTTGGCATTTGACATATTTACCCTCTGGTTGTAAATCTATAGGCTGTAAATGAGTACTTAAAAAGAAAGCTAAAACCTGATGGTACTATTGATAAATACAAAGCACGACTAGTAGCTAAAGGTTTTAGAGAAAAAGAAAATATAGATTTCTTCGACACTTTTTCACCTGTAACTAGAATAACATCCATCTGGGTATTAATCTCACTTGCTTCCATTCATAATTTATTAATACACCAAATGGATGTTAAAACCGCATTTTTGAACGGTGAATTAGAAGAAGAAATTCATATGGACCAGCCTGAAGGATTCGTAGTACATAGTCAAGAACATAAAGTATGCAAATTAGATAAACCATTACATGGTTTAAAACAAGCACATAACAATGACATAATTTTTTTTCATAACTTTAATCATTTCACATGATTTTAAAATTAATGAAAGTGACAAATGCATTTATTACAAATCTGAGAATGACATTTGCACTATTATATGCCTTTATGTAGATGACCTACTCATCTTTGGGTCAAACATTCATGCCATAAACTCAGTCAAATCCTTATTAAATGCCAATTTTTGATATGGAAAGATGTAGGTGAGCTGAGTGTAATCCTTGGTATTAAGATTACTGGGTAAAAAGGGGATTTTCTTTGGATCAATCTCATTAAAATGAGAATACTCTAAAGAAATACAATTATTTTGACTGTAAACCTGCATATACACCATATGGTCTCAGTGTAAAGTTATTTAAGAACACTGATGAAGGTGTAAGACAGTCTGATTTTGCGAGCATCATTGGCAGCCTTCGGTATGCCACTGAATGTACTAGACCCGATATTGACTATGTCGTGGGATTATTATACAGATTTACCAGTGGACCCAGTATAGAGCATTGAAATGCTATTGAAAGAGTCATGAGATACCTTAAACGAACCATGAACCTTGGATTACATTATGAAAAGTTTCAAGCTGTACTTGAAGGATATTCCGATGCTGACTGGAATATTTTATCTGATGATTCTATTGCGACCAGTGGCTATATATTTAGCATTGCTGGAAGAACTGTTTCTTGGAAATCTAAGAAACAGAATATCTTGACTCGGTATACTATAGTGACTGAGATAAGAGCACTAGCCATAGCTAGTGAAGAAGCAGAGAACTAAAGAAATCTGCTAGTTGAGATCCCTATACGGGAAAGATAGACACCAGCGGTGTAATCGATTGTGATAGTTCCGCGGCTACTACAAAAAGTATAGAACCGTTATAACAACGGTAGAAAACGACGTCGTAAGCACAATACTGTAAAAGAACATCACATATATAGTGATGAAAGATTTGATGACTATTGAAAGAAAAACAGAACCGATAATACAAAGGTAAGAAATGATAGTCGTATGCACAGTATTGTTAGAGGACATCACATATGAAGTGATGATAATTTGGCAGATCCTTTTGACGAAAGGACTGACCAGAAAGAAAGTCCTTAATAATTCTAAAAGAATGGGACTATTGCCCTGAGATTGTGGAATCACGCACAATGGTAACCCGACCTAAATGACTGGAGATCCCAAGAAATAGGTTCAATGGGTAAAAACAAGTTGTGTAGTGATAGAAGTAGAACATGCTATTTAATAAACTAAGAAGCATGTATTCCTTAAGTTATTAGAGGATGAGTTAATAGAAACTCTTAATGAGATCTATACTCTATTTGGAGTGGAGTACCTACCTTCAGGAGTACTCTTGATAGACTCACCTGTGTGAATGTGGAAATGTGGCCGTTTCCTATGGAGTTTTGGGCAGAACTTCTAGAGCGTTCACTAAACTGGGATAGACGTGCATGGCCATAAATGCACGGGCTTATTTGATTGCATTATAGAAAAGGTTGTGTGTGGTTTGATGTCAGGAATAGAGTTCAAGACTACGTGTCACTCTAGTAAAAACTGAATCTTACTCACTATGCAAAGGTTCAAGTCGGATGACACCTTTGTTTATGCACAGTCTTATGTTTGTAGAAACTGCTCCATAATATTTTAAAAAATTCATGTGGGGGATTGTTGGAAATTTATGTGAATTATTTAAAATATAGAAATAAGTGTAAGATGGCTCATATATGTGAATAGTCCCACATCATGGGATTATAAGAAAGATGCAAGTATTTATACTTGTTTCTAAGAAGTCATGTTGGGGCCTTGGGCTCCCAATGCATGCTTTGTTGTGAGGAGGGAGACCATGCATCATGACCACCACACACGCGCGCGAGACCGACCGACCGACCCGACCCGGCCCGGCTCGGGATTGGGCTTGGGCCTTGGCTATGTGGTGTAGACACTTATATTTTTGAAACAGAAAAAAAAATTGTTTTTTTTTTCGAACTGAATTTTAAAACGGGAGATTTTTTCTGAGCCAACTTTCCCATGAAGCGGCAAACTGTTGACCCGGTATTTTAGCAGATCCGATTTTCTCCCACTGCCCAATTCTTATCTATATATTATCTTCAGCTATAGACGAAAATTAGAGAACAAATTTTTTTTACCTTTTTTCTTACCTCTGCCATTAAAACTTCTTCCAGAAATTTTCGAGCAGTATGTTATTTTCGAAAGTGCAAATCTGCACTGATTTGTTTGTGCAAAGCAAATCAGTTATTATTTTCAGAGGCTGTTTTATCCTAGAGGCGGCGGCGAGAGTACGAACTGGTTTTGCACCACCGACCAGATCGCCGAATCGTCTTCAAGAGAGCGACCTGGTCCGCGACTCAGCCATTGTTTCCCAACAAAGCTTGTTGATCAGAATAAATACAAGTACACCTGCAAGCTTCGCTGCTGTACTGTTAACTACTTTTTCCATTTCAATTTTCATTTTTACTGTTAACTGAATTTCCCATTAAGTATCTGTGTGAAAAAAGTGAAACAAATAAATTTCTATGATACCAACTGATAATTCTTTATTCAGGGCGGATGAGGAGCTTGTTGATCAGAATAAATACAAGTACACCTGCAAGCTTCGCTGCTGTACTGTTAACTACTTTTTCCATTTCAATTTTCATTTTTACTGTTAACTGAATTTCGATTCCCCCGTTGAGCTTTATATTTTCTGCAACTGCTTGCACATATTTTGTTACCACAGACAAGGTCTCCATCTAATCTGACATTGTAAGGAGGTTAGTTGTTTTACAAACTTGACCTCTGCACATTGATTCCTGAACCATTTGTTCATATATATATATATATATATATAGGAAAGTCTATTTAGACACAAAATGTTGACACAAATTTTGACACAAGCAATCTCAACCACAAGATTTCCCCCTGGATTCCACCTCACACATAAAGACAAACAAATCCTACGGTCTAGATTTTGTGTCTCTAATTCTGTGTAATTTTGTGTCCCAATAGCCACTCCCTATACACACACACACACACACACACACACACACACACACACACACACACACATATATATATATCTTAGTTAGAATTCAGATAGAAATAAATGAATTACAACATGCTATTAGGTAATTCATCACATTGCATTTATTTTCATGAAGCCACGGTTTGGGTTAGAGTCAACTCTAGGCTAAATAATACATTAAAAATGATATTATTGACTTAAGAACCATATGAACTCTACATTATAGAACTTTCAAATGGTGGAATCTAAAAGTGGATTTCCAATAACAACACCTGACATACTCTATATGATAGCTGGCTAATATGGCATGCCTTTCATTTATGCAGAGAGTCAAATTTTTTGGTACATATTGCCTGGCTAAGATGAAACTAATGTTTGTCCTCTAAAAAGATGGAGAGACAATTATCATCCACTATTAACATAAAGATATGCAGATTTAGCTTCGATGATAACAATTTTTTCCACTAATTGCTTCCCAATTTCTTCTAATTTTACTTCAAATTACCCAGCCTATGTTAGTCTATTCTTGCTTCCACGCAATAGAGTTGTACTGTTATTCGAATATTCAAATTGCGACTGATTTGAATTTAATAAGTTATTATATACTAACGAAAGAACGTAGTTATAAACAAAATAAAGGAGTGATTTATTTGATTTAATTAATCAATCAATTTCACAATAAACTCCCTCGTAGATTTACAACACATATAGCGTGCACGTGCGCGCGCAAAATACACACATACACACAAACATATGCGCACACAAGACATGTATTATTCTATTAAGTTTCACAACTTTTAATTATTTACTGTTTGCATATGCACTTCACACAATTGGCTAAAGTTTTCGGGAGTAGTAAGAATATTTTTGTTAAATTTTAAACGCATGTATCATAATTAAAGATCAAAATAAATAAATAAATTTCGTCAACCATCAAACCTTTCTCTTTTCTCCACAAATTAAACTATTATAGCAAATTATCAAAAAACATAGATCAATACGCTCGCTGTAATTATCGGTTCAGGAGGTCTAGCTCTAGATTTTGGCATTTCTCAGTATAGCCGGGTCATGGGTCTAGTTGTCAATTGCCAATTTTTCTTTCGTACCTTTCTCCACTTATTCCCTTCTCTGGCTGTTATTGCTCTGTTGATCCTACTGTTAGAAAGTCAACTATGCCTCCATGGACGCTGGTCACATCAACTATGGTAATTTCCTTCCCAGAGTAATATATATCAAAATATGAGGGGGGGGATGGTTTATTGGTCCGCGGTTATATCATATAAAAGATGTCCACGTAACGTGCCTTTAAATGATGTACACATGTACCTGAGGAATGAAGGTTAAATTTTGCAACGTAACGTAGTGTTGCGCGAATAATTGGACAAATTTCTCCAATATCAATCTATTGTGCAAAATATTGTTTTGATTTGCACAAACTCCAAAATTGCACAACATAATACAAAAGGCGCAAAAGTAATACAAAAAAGAGGATCTAGCTTGTCCATTAATTATCAACAGCCAACTCATTGAAAAATAATCACCAAACAAAACAAAATAGAATAAGAGAAAAAGACACAAAAATTTAACGTGGTTTGGTTATGCATACGTCAATGGACCCAAAAACTATTCTTTGTTTCACTAGAGAGAGTACAAAAGAGAAATTATAAAATTATAGGTTGTAAATGGGGAGACTAACATATAATTACAAATTGAATAATAAATTTCAACAAAGACTTGTAAGCACTCAAAACCCCTAATTGATTGACCATAAAAATTAGGGTTTCTGAAGAAGATGTTAATGGTGGATGCTCTCTCACATTCACACACCACAAATATGAAGATTTAAATAGGCTTTAGGATGAAAGATTTATTGGAGGCGAAGAGAATTAATTTCTTGATGTTCCTGAAAACTTCGCAGATGTCCATGATTTGATTGCAGCGTAAATAGAAAATGAAGATATTAGTCTGAATATGTTTCCTCCCTTGCTTTATTCTCCAAGCCAAATCATTTACTTATTCATATTAAAAAATCAATGAATTTATAAATATACTTCTTTTCTCATTTATAAATCCATTGATTAATTAATTGATTATGTTATCAATTTGTTTCCTTCTAAAATATCCTCTTAAATATTCACACATGTAGCATAATTGATTGATTGAATCAATAAATTAATTTCTTTCTCTCTTAAACAAATATTTGAATCACATAAATTCAATACTCTACCTTTATTCAAATGTAACCAAATCTCAACAAATTGTTGGGTCTATATCATCAAGCTCAATGTGAACTACTTTGGGCAATATTGCCCAAATATAGCTTCCAAATCTTTCCGAAGCATAAGAAAGATAGTATGCACATCAACAAGCCACGTACATACAAGATATACCAAAAATTCTTCAAAAAAACTAATGAATAAGAGAAGAAACAAAGATTTAACGTGGTTCGGCTATGCCTACATCCAGGGACCTAACTATCATTCTTTATTTCATTGAAAAGAGTACAAAAGAGAATACAAGAGAGAATTACAAAATTATAGGTAGTAGATAGAGGGACTAACATATAATTACATATTGAATAATCAACTTAAACAAAGAATTGTATGCACTCAAAACCCCTTATTGATTGACCACAAAAATTGGAGTTTATTAAAAAAAAATCGAGAATGGTGGATCTTCTCGCATTCACACACCACAAATATGAAGATTTAAATAGGCTTCAGGATGAAAGGTTTGTATTAAGTAAGGTATTACCTATATTCCCCTTTAAAACATTTTTATATATCATGTAGTTTATGCAGGTACCGTAACACCAAAGTAAATTGGTAGTTGTCATAGGGTCCCCTATACAAACAATACAAATCAAAATCATAGTGAGTTCGTATAGAGATAAAATATGACAAGGTTTGTGAGGAAATACCCAAGGCAAGGTTCAATAAGTTTACCCTTTCTATATCGTTGTAATACGTACGGGCTGACCGCGTACAACGCTCATAAATCAAATCATGGTGCATCAATTGAATCACAAGTCAAGTGAGTAATACAAGGAGGTTGTCCGTAAGAGGTAGTTAGACTCAGTGGTCAAATGTAGGCTTTTATTTTAGTCATTTTAATTTTAACACAAGTGTCACGGTTATCATTTATCATTCAATTCATTCCAGTAAACATTACTAATCCAACCACTTCATCTTGGAACATCCTTTATGTGCATAGTTGTTAAAGTGTTTCTAGTATTGACATAGAGTATCCAATATTCATCCTTGTTTTTTAAAACTAAATCATCATTTTGTACACCGTGGTCATTGTATATTTCAATAAACATTATATTTTCAAGTCATAAATCGGTTTAATATCAGGTTCGTATTTTAATTCTACATTATCATATCCAAAATCGAGATAATACTGAATTCACATTTATTTTCATATTTTCATGTCAAAAATCAATTTAGTTCAAGTTTCGATTTCATATTATCATATACCAAATCGATTCAGTATTGGATTCAAGTTTCAATTTCATATGTCGTATCGCAAATCAGTTCGTTATCAGGATCAAATTTCAATTTTAAACTTTCATGCCACAAACATGATTATTCTAATGTAATTCTTACATTCAAAACAGTCTTAGGCTCAAATAGCTTGGTTTAGAAATAGATTTTTAGTTAAAATAATTTTTTATATATACAATAATTGAATTTACTTTGAATAGAAATAATTAAAGTTTAGAATTGTTTAGTTGTAAATAATTCTTAATAGAGATAGTTTGAAATAAAATAATATAATGGGATATATGAGATTTGAAATATGAGATATGCTCAGACCCCTAGATGCAAGCTGCAACTTTAACAACCAACCACTGTTGCCATATGAACCGAGACCTACATCCAGCCCCATCAACAGCCTCTCCAACGATCATCGCGACCCCTTGAACTATGATGCGACCTCCAACACTGCCCAAAATCCTACATTTCCACATATAATTCGAAATCATAATCAAATTTCTAGACCAAACTAGCAATTATCTCAATGTTTCAACCGTATGGATGAACTTCCTTGATCGTGTTACAACACCTTCCGATTATCTAATCAATGACGATTCACCGTCGAATCGCGAAATACCTATAATGAACGGTCTTGAATGAACACTGTTTTCTAGCTTAATTGTAACGATCTGAAATTTTGGAACCAATTTAAAAATTTGGAAATGCAAGTTTTTGAGAGTTTAAAATAACAGCGCATGGTTCTGGATACACACTCGGTTTTAAACATGATTTCAAAAAGTATAACGGTCAAATAAGAGATTTAAATCAGTTTTATCAACTTATTAGTTTAAACGATTTTGGTCAGAAACACTATTCTCCGAAATTATAAATTTGAAGACTTTGAGTTAGGTATTTGAATAAGACTTGCTTAGTAGTTAAGACAAGGTTAGTAAACTTTTAAATTAATTTTGTAAGGATTTATAGTTGATATTAAAATCCGATGATTTAACGCTATCTCAGTAACTTACAAAGGAAAAAAAATTCAAACAACTTCGTAATTCAACGAAACCAATTTTATCGGATCCACAACGTAGAAACATGGTAAGATTCCAAATTTCATAATTTTTGGTCTTAGTGTGTGGTCGTGCAAGAATTAAACCTATACGAGGTCAAGCGGTTAAAGTTATGCGAAATGCAATAAAAAAATAAAACAGATGGTCAAACGAACTCGGAATTCAACGAGATCTATTTTGTTGGATCCGGAATCACGTTTAATGTTAGAATCCAAATTCGTGGCAAATGAAATAAACATGTGGTCGTGCGAGCAAAAGAAGTGACGTTGAACTAAAACACTTCATCGCTTGAAACAAGCCTTTAAGGAAAAATGCACCCAAGCCACGTGGCATCCATCCAAGGGCCTTAGGTGTTTTTCTTTTCCTCCATCTTGCTGTGCCACATTACCAATTCGCGAGCTCCCCCTTTTGTAAAATACCCCCTCCTTTCTTTCCTTTCTTCCTTTTCCTTTTCACTTCTCCTTTAAGCGTCACCTTATCCTACTCCAAGTTTCTAGCCATGGCCTCCCAACATTACCAGCCCACTTCCATCGCCTCCACACCTGCTCTACCAGCGGACACCACCACCAGCAACCCTTCAAGTCGTGCCCACTTCCCCCTGTCAAACACAAAAAAAACCTATTTTTACACGCATTTTGCAAATACACCCTCCTTAAACCCAAAAAGCACCCTCCTTTACACCTCCAACCCCACATCTTAGGACCTACCTGCTTGAACAACACCATACATCACCTTCACAGCTAAAAACATGAGCCCCACTGTAATCTTGAACCCCCCACAACCCTGTCCCCCTTCCCATTTGCCTCGTATTCGTATATATGTGAACGTAAGTGCGTCTGGCGAGTGTAGTAACCCCTGTAGCCTCAAAACTCGATACCATAAACTACAAGAAATATTTGTAGGCAACTAAAGTGTTGTAGTCGTGTATAAGAGTCCTCTAGTCCATTCACGCAAAAGATTAGTGGAGTGGAACTCACGATAAAACACCGAATCTTACTAGAAAAGGGCTAGTTAGCGATTAACTGTTTATTAGTTAATAGGTTTGAATTGATAATAATTATTAATTGATAAAGAAAGTTTATAATGTTGCTAAGCAATGCGTATTATGATAAAAACGTCATCTTTACTTGATATATGTACATTTAATTGGTTACATTGGTTATATGACAATTAAAACACTAATGGTATCGATTTGAAATGTTTTGAACGTCAGTTGATTTTGGTTAAGTAATTCATAAATTACTGTTTATTGAATGTGTAGAAAACCCCATGCGGGTATTGAAATGATAATTAACGTACACATATCCTAAGTATTTATTGAATGTATAGAAAACCCCACATGGGTATTGGGATGATAATTAAACTACACATCTCCCAAGTGTTTATTGAATGTGTATAAAAACCCATACAGGTATTGTTAACCCAGTTCTTAAAATGCGGTTCAGAACTAAGAAGTATTCATAAACGATGACACACGGCATTACTGACTCATGACGTTTCTACGACATGGATCCTATAGTCGTCCACACGACATGATTTTAAGCCGCTGGCGCGAGATGGTTTTAAGCCGTTAACATGACACAAGACATAAGTCGAGTCGTCCACTCTGTTTAAGTCGCTCACAACGACATGCGTTAGATTGTTGGCAATTATTCATGGCGCACCATTCATATCGCTTACACTTCATCTCGCATGACGCTGAGTTAAAGCAAAAACTTCATGTTAATCATAAGACCATGGCGTTAAAGAATTGTCATTCTAACGACATAAGAACAAGTCGTCAAGGCCGCTAATGTCGCACAAGTATCATGTTGTTTAACAGTGCGGTACACCAAGCATGTCGTTGGGACAACTTGAACAATCATGACGTTGGGCCATCCTTAAGGCGAATGTACTTATGTCGTGTACGAAGTATTCCCACCAGGTCGTTCAAGCATTCAAACATATACTGTAACACCCCACACCCGCTAAGGTCACTCACTAAGGGAATGCCTTAGCTTCGGTGGAGTATTTAAGTGAATATAGAACTGAAAAATTACAACAAGACAGATATAAGTAATACTTGATATTTAAAACATCATTTCATTGCAGCAGAAGGTAAACATGTTTGGTTACATATCAAAACCAACAAGAGTCAAGTACAAAATATCCATCTCGTTAAAACATAAGTACATAATCCCACTACATACTAATAGCCATAATAGGAAAGATAACCGAGCTTTTCTTCAAGAGTCCAAGCTCCAAAAGATAGATAAAGCAATCTGATCAAAGCCCACTAGTGCTAGGCCCACTCTGAGAACCTGAGGGTTGGGGAAAAAGATAAAAACAACGGGGTCAGACATAAGTCTGAGTGAGCCCTATAACCTTAACAATACAATAATTAAAGTAATCAGGGTATGATATAAACCTGGTACGGTACGACTGGGGATAAATGACTACACTAAGTAGCCAACTAGACTTAGGATAAACTAAGATAACGGTAAAGACGCGCCTATCCACCTAAGGATAAATACTACATTGCACCACCCCAGATCTACCCACCCATGGGTAATTCCTACACTGCACCACACCAGTTCTACCCACCCAAGGGTAATTCCTACTTAAAGGTTGATCCCACTAAGTGTACTTAGTAATTTTTAATAGTAGTTTCGTGTACCCCTAGCTGACTACATAGGTGTCGTCTGCCCCTATCTCCACTAAGTGTACCCACAACTTAGTAATTTTATTAGTAGTCTCTTGTACCCCTAGCTGACTACATAGGTGCCGTCCGCCCCTATCTCCACTAGGTGTACCTGCTACTCCCCAAGCGATCGGCTCCCTACCGTAGATACCCGTGTCGGCCCCACAGTGGGGTGTATCACTCCCCAAAGTGGCAACCCGATAATATCAATGGTGCACGGCTTATATCTACACGATGCAACAACGTCTTACCTACTAGCCCGGGTCCACACACGCATATGAAACCCGTTGGACTCGCGTTGCCACCGCTACCCGGTTTTGGCCTCTTATAGTCAAGCCTAGTACGCGTGTTCCGTCCTCGACATGGGTCGAGCCCAATAAGATACATATGGGTTACTGGTTGAAATGGGCCCCCACAAGCTACTACTTAAGCTTGTCATTTTATCTAGTGCATCCCACTTAACCCCTTTTTCATAATCATGCCCACTTACATGTTAAGGTTTGGTTAATTCATCTAATCATATTTCAATTGCCACTCAAGGCACCCACTAGATTTCTACATGCCACCCAAGGCACCCACTTGATTTCCACATGCCACCCAAGGCACCCACTTAACCCTTTAATCATGTTTAGTTACATGTTCCACTTTGGTTAAGTATTTTAATATTATCTTCCATTGCCACCCAAGGCAACAACTAGATTTTCCCCATGCCACTCAAGGCACTTACTTAACCCTTTAATCATGTTTAATTACATGTTCCACTTTGGTTAAGTATTTTAATCTTATCTTCCATTGCCACCCAAGGCAACCACTAGATTTCCACATGCCACCCAAGGCACCCACTTAACCCCTCATGTCCCTCTACATGCTAATATGGTTAAGTGTTTCTTAATTGATTAAGAACGTAACCGTTGTAAAGACCTCTCACATTAGACTATCTTTTATGGCAGCTGGATTTGCCGGTCGGGTCCGGGCAGCCTTACGCCATAACCGAGTCTAACCTCGTGTCTATACACTTGTCACGTATTTAGTTTGTGCCTAAGACCTCTCACATTGGGCCAATCATTTGTAGCCGCTGGATTTGCCGGTCGGTTCCGGGCAGTCTTACGCTACAAAAGGGTCAAACCTCGTGTCTTAGTCGATTAATTACACCTAATTAATCACCCCCATATTTCGAATTAATTTTCCCTAATTAATTCCCATTTTAACGATGTACATAATTGACTCAATTATGTCCATCCACATTATGGTATGCATAATCATACCAATTTCACACCATTTTATTAACATGTATATTAACCCCATCGTTCCCCACATAATTCGCTAACATGACATAAAAGGGAAGATTCATCACAAATACAATGGGTTCAACTTGCATAACATTAGCATCAACATGGGTTTAAAGGTGTCAACATGCATATAGCATCAACCCAACTAGCATAAATAATCAACCCAAACTTGCATGAATCACATATGTCATAAAAAGGTTAACTTGCATAAGTTATTTATGTCATACAAAGGGTAAACTTGCATGTGTATGTATGACATACAAAGGGGTTAACTTGCATATGTATGCATATCATACTAAGGTGTAAACTTGCACATGTTACTTGCATATAATCAAAAACCAAACTTGCATAACATGTCATATATGAACTTGCATATAATCATACACCAAACTTGCATAACATATCATGTATGAACTAGCATATAATCATACACCAAACTTGCATATCATGGTGTCATAATGGATCAATGTTTCTCATATGACTTGCATATCTTGCATAACATCATAAAACATAGCATATGACTTGCATAACTTGCATAACACCACAAACACATAGCATATGACTTGCATAACTTGCATAACATCATAATCACATAACATATGACTTGCATAACTTGCATAACATCATGATCACATGGCATATGACTTGCATAACTTGCATAACACCACAAACACATAGCATATGACTTGCATAACTTGCATAACATCATAATCACATAACATATGACTTGCATAACTTGCATAACATCATGATCACATAGCGTATGACTTGCATAACTTGCATAACACCACAAACACGTAGCATATGACTTGCATAACTTGCATAACATCATAATCACATAACATATGACTTGCATAACTTGCATAACATCATGATCACATAGCATATGACTTGCATAACTTGCATAACATCATGATCACATAGCATATGACTTGCATAACTTGCATAACATCATGAACATGTATCATATGACTTGCATAACTTGCATAACATCACAAACACATAACATATAGCTTGCATAACATGCATAACATCATTAACACATAGCATATAACTTGCATAACTTGCATTGATCCACATTCATAGCCATAACCACATTATATCCTATCATAATCATTTCAACAATTGGTCATTAAGGCTATAGAAAACTCACAACTTGTTGATTAGCACTCCTAAGAAGAAGATTAAGTTGCTAGAGTTGATTAGAGATTGATTTGAGATGCTATCTTCTTCTACAAATTGATGGAGGCTCCTTCAATTTGCATTTTGACGGCATGACGGCATTGTTTCTATTTTTAGTATGAATTAGGGTAGTCTTAGGGTGTATTTATAGAGTAGTTAGGTGTTTTAGGCCATTAGATTAACCCTAAATCAGATTAGAGCCGTCATATCTGGTCCTAGCCACCAAAACACAGCCCAAAAGCCAAACTGATGCACCCAGGTCACTTGGGCTCGACCAGGGAGGTCGACCCCCAGGTCGACCCTAGGGTCGACACCCTAGTCGACCTGGTGGGCAGGTCGACTCCCTGGGTCTGGCGGGATTTTTCCCGCCACTTCTGAAAATTGAAATTTTTGTATTTAAATCTGTTTTAAATTTTCTGAAACTTCTTTGGGCCTTATCTGAGTCATACGGACTCCGATTTTCGAAAACTCGGACTCTATTTCGCGTATTTTTCCGAGACGAACGCAATAGCATAGCCCGTTTCCCCTGATTCAGATTTTAAAATTTAATTCTGCCCTGTTTTATATTATAACAAGTTATTCAACATACGGGGTGTTACATTCTCCCCTACTTAAAGGATTTCGTCCCCGAAATCTCTAAGTCAAGAAGAACGTATCCTACCAACCAAACAACCATCTACTCAAACCATCAAACACTGGCATCCATTGTCCTTAAAGTTTCTAATGCTATATGAACATATGCAAAGAGTGTGTGTATATGTTCCCTGTCTAATGCAAAATTAGGCGGTCCACTTATTTAGTTGACCTCCTTAATGCAAACCATGATAGTGCCATGCATCCAATATGTATGCGAAAGATCCCTATCAACACATACTATCTCTACATGAGTGCACAATCATTCACCAAAATGCATCATCCATGTGATAACACAACCATTATACATCCATTAATATAGCTACCTACACACAATTTTATGCAATATGCAATATGAAGTGATTGAGTCGATCTAGTGCCTAAAGTGTGTGTATATGCATCCACGAGCAACCACTAGCAACCACTTGCATCCACACGCATCCATCAATCATAACATGTCTCAAACACATGTTTCAACCATAGGTTTACCCTATCCAAAGGTCAAAGGTACTAATGAGAGGACATACTAAAGATAAGATAAGCACTAGACAAACGATAAAGGAGAAGTTTAAAGGACATACCCTCAAAAAGGAATGGGTACAATGAACGCATCTTCGCTTCTGTCTCCCAAGTAGCATTGCTCTCATCTTCTCCCCTTTTCACTTTGACTAGTCGAACCTCTCTGCTTCTCAACTTCCTAATCTCTGACCCAAGGATGCGGGTAGGAGCTCGTCGAATAATCGCATCACGCTCCACCTTTACTTCCCTAAGCAGGCTCGGCTCTACCACCTCTGCGGTCTCATGTAGGCACTTCCTTAAATGTGACACATGGAATACGTCCTGTTCCCTATGCAACTGAATTATCTCTCGAAGATAAACCGAAGCTAGACATGGAGCAGTCCTCTTGCTCTTCACGGGTATGAAATGGGCGCTCTTAGTAAGTCTATCTACCACAACCCAAATTCCCGTATTACCCTTCCTCGATCTAGGTAACCCATCAATAAAATCCATCGAGACGCTATCCCACTTCCATCGCGGAACTTCCAATGGGTGAAGCAACCCACCGGGTTTCTTTTGCTCCGCTTTCACCTGTTGGCACACCAAGCATCTAGCGACATACTCGGCCACACCTTTCTTCATACCGGCCCAAAAGAAAACTCGCTTCATGTCCTGGTACATCTTGTCCCTACCGAGATAAATGGTCATCCTAGAACGGTGTGCATCATCAAGAATAGCCTTCCTCAACCCTCGTCTTGCGGTACACAAAGTCTACCGTCTCTACGCAACCACCCCCTATCATCTAGGGTGCACCTACTCAAATGGCTGGACGACTCCCCCCCTTATGAGCTTCTCTACTAACTCAACCAACTGTGGGTCGTCCCGCTGTGCCTCACCAATCCGCCCCAAAAGAGTAGGTCTGACCTCTAAGGATGCTAGCAAACCGGGTATAAAGTCAACGGAAGGTCTGAAGTCAAACATCGAGATAAATTCCAAGCTTCGCCGTTCCACGAACAACGGACTCAAGGACAACCTTTTTCTGCTTAAGGCGTCCGCCACCACATTACCCTTGCCAGGGGTATACGCTATCTCGAAATCATAGGATGCTAAGAACTCCATCCACCTTTGCTGTCTCAAGACTACGCGCTCGAAGAGTCTCTAACACTTCCCTAAGATGTAGGGCATGCTTTTCTCCACTTCTAGAGAAAACCAGGATATTCTCCCATGCAAAATCGTCACAACTATCCATCTCTCACGCAGACCATCCTAGTCGAACTCGACATCCCCCAAGTGCAAGCCCCAAAGGCCTAAACCAATATCAGACAACCACCCAAGGGATACCTCCTTCGAATTCAGACGACCTACGTGAGATGATACTAGTAAAAACGGCTAAATAATTAAGCACTTGTCCATCTCTGGATGTCCTTGCCAGTCTCGCTCCCAAAGCCTCCGCTGATCAAATAACTGGCTTTGCTTAACCTATTAAGCACATACGAAAACTTATTTCGCTCTTAGAAAAGACCAAGATGTCATCCACAAAGACCACTACCAAGTTATTTAGGTACTCCCTGAACACCCTACTCATCAAATCAACAAAGTATGCGGGGGCGTTCGTGAAACCAAATGGCATTACAAGCCACTCATAGAAACCATCCAGAGTCCTAAAGGCAGTCTTCTTTATACTATCCTCAGCCACTCCCAACTGATAAAACCCCGTGGCTAAGTCCAATTGCGAAAACACTGAGGCGCCAACCAACTGATCAAGGAGATCATCAATCCTCGGCAATGGGTGTCTATTCTTCTTTGTGAGTTCGTGGAGTTCTCTATAGTTTACACAAAGTCTGAGGGACCCATCCGCCTTCGTGGAAAAAACTACTGGAGCTCCCCACTCCGATATATTTCGTCTTATGAACCCCTTCCCAAGCAGCTCCCCTACTTGCTTATGGAGTTCCCTCCTCTCACGAGGAGCCATGCGGCGCACTGACACAGATACTGGTTTAGCATCGTCTACCAGATATATTCGGAGGTCTATCTCCCGCTTCGGAGGTAAGCCCTTCACCTCCTCAAACACATCCGAGTATTCCCGGACTACTCTAACAGATCGCAAACTCTCGACCGAAGCGTCAGACGACTCAAGATAACTTAGCAAAACAGAATCTATGGGATTACAAGAGATCTCGAGAGTGTTACCCAAGCGGGTCACGAGCCTAACAACTCTCCTTTCACAATAAAAAACGGCACCACTACTGGATAACCAGTCCATGCCAAAAACCAACCAATAGCCCGTGAAGCCCAAAAGCATCACATCTAAACTCAACGCTAAGTATAGAAATCTTCAAACCCAAACATATCATGGACAAATAAGTGGAGCCCTCAATTGGGTTTGAAACAACCACGGGATCATCTACTAAACTGGTGTCTAGGTGCAGTGACTCAACTAATGATGATGAGACAAACGAATGTGGTGCACTAGAGTCGAATAAAGTTCGAACATGATGAACGAGAGAACCAAATTTCAACTTAGACGGTCCTACCCCCATCAGGTATACCCATCGTGAGGGAATACATCTACCCTCCAGAAGATCCTGTACTTCGTCCTTACCTCTTTGGATAACCCCAAGGTGTCCTATTTCTCCAAAACAACTAGCCTTCCCCTTCACATTCTCCTTTCGTGGCCTTCTTACCACGATGAGGTTTCGTCCTTTATTTACCTAATAGCTATTTGAACCTTCCTCTCTCGTCCATCTTAAAGGTACCTATAAGCCCTCCACCTCCTTGGACTAACTTCTTAGCCTGGCAAACGTCTTAGTCCCTTGAAGTGGTTCTTCCGTCCTTCATGCGGAAGTCCTTATTTATCATAAAAAGACATCTCTATGCGGAGGGGAAATTCAAAAAGAGAAAGAGGAAGAGATTCAAAACGGAGAATTGAAGGAAGGGTATATGGCTCTTGGGGATTATGTTCTTTTCTTTCAAAAACTTTTCTCTCAAAAACAAGTTTTTGAAAATACTTCTTCCAAAAATGTTTTTAGAAAAATAATTTTCTAAAAGTTTTATCTATTCTGGTAACCTTAAGCTCTGATACCACGTGTAACACCCCACACCCGCTAAGGTCACTCACTAAGGGAATGCCTTAGATTCGGTGGAGTATTTAAGTGAATATAGAACTGAAAAATTACAACAAGACAGATATAAGTAATACTTGATATTTAAAACATCATTTCATTGCAACAGAAGGTAAACATGTTTGGTTACATATCAAAACCAACAAGAGTCAAGTACAAAATATCCATCTCGTTAAAACATAAGTACATAATCCCACTACATACTAATAGCCATAATAGGAAAGATAACCGAGCTTTTCTTCAAGAGTCCAAGCTCCAAAAGATAGATAAAGCAATCTGATCAAAGCCCACTAGTGCTAGGCCCACTCTGAGAACCTGAGGGTTGGGGAAAAAGATAAAAACAACGGGGTCAGACATAAGTCTGAGTGAGCCCTATAACCTTAACAATACAATAATTAAAGTAATTAGGGTATGATATAAACCTGGTACGGTACGACTGGGGATAAATGACTACACTAAGTAGCCAACTAGACTTAGGATAAACTAAGATAACGGTAAAGACGCGCCTATCCACCTAAGGATAAATACTACATTGCACCACCCCAGATCTACCCACCCAAGGGTAATTCCTACACTGCACCACACCAGTTCTACCCACCCAAGGGTAATTCCTACTTAAAGGTTGATCCCACTAAGTGTACTTAGTAATTTTTAATAGTAGTTTCGTGTACCCCTAGCTGACTACATAGGTGTCGTCTTCCCTTATCTCCACTAAGTGTACCCACAACTTAGTAATTTTATTAGTAGTCTCTTGTACCCCTAGCTGACTACATAGGTGCCGTCCGCCCCTATCTCCACTAGGTGTACCTGCTACTCCCCAAGCGATCGGCTCCCTACCGTAGATACCCGTGCCGGCCCCACAGTGGGGTGTATCACTCCCCAAAGTGGCAACCCGATAATATCAATGGTGCACGGCTTATATCTACACGATGCAACAACGTCTTACCTACTAGCCCGGGTCCACACACGCATATGAAACCCGTTGGACTCGCGTTGCCACCGCTACCCGGTTTTGGCCTCTTATAGTCAAGCCCAGTACGCGTGTTCCGTCCTCGACATGGGTCGAGCCCAATAAGATACATATGGGTTACTGGTTGAAATGGGCCCCCACAAGCTACTACTTAAGCTTGTCATTTTATCTAGTGCATCCCACTTAACCCCTTTTTCATAATCATGCCCACTTACATGTTAAGGTTTGGTTAAGTCATCTAATCATATTTCAATTGCCACTCCAGGCACCCACTAGATTTCTACATGCCACCCAAGGCACCCACTTGATTTCCACATGCCACCCAAGGCACCCACTTAACCCTTTAATAATGTTTAGTTACATGTTCCACTTTGGTTAAGTATTTTAATATTATCTTCCATTGCCACCCAAGGCAACCACTAGATTTTCCCCATGCCACTCAAGGCACTTACTTAACCCTTTAATCATGTTTAATTACATGTTCCACTTTGGTTAAGTATTTTAATCTTATCTTCCATTGCCACCCAAGGCAACCACTAGATTTCCACATGCCACCCAAGGCACCCACTTAACCCCTCATGTCCCTCTACATGCTAATATGGTTAAGTGTTTCTTAATTGATTAAGAACGTAACCGTTGTAAAGACCTCTCACATTAGACTATCTTTTATGGCAGCTGGATTTGCCGGTCGGGTCCGGGCAGCCTTACGCCATAACCGAGTCTAACCTCGTGTCTATACACTTGTAACGTATTTAGTTTGTGCCTAAGACCTCTCACATTGGGCCAATCATTTGTAGCCGCTGGATTTGCCGGTCGGTTCCGGGCAGTCTTACGCTACAAAAGGGTCAAACCTCGTGTCTTAGTCGATTAATTACACCTAATTAATCACCCCCATATTTCGAATTAATTTTCCCTAATTAATTCCAATTTTAACGATGTACATAATTGACTCAATTATGTCCATCCACATTATGGTATGCATAATCATACCAATTTCACACCATTTTATTAACATGTATATTAACCCCATCGTTCCCCACGTAATTCGCTAACATGACATAAAAGGGAAGATTCATCACAAATACAATGGGTTCAACTTGCATAACATTAGCATCAACATGGGTTTAAAGGTGTCAACATGCATATAGCATCAACCCAACTAGCATAAATAATCAACCCAAACTTGCATGAATCACATATGTCATAAAAAGGTTAACTTGCATAAGTTATTTATGTCATACAAAGGGTAAACTTGCATGTGTATGTATGACATACAAAGGGGTTAACTTGCATATGTATGCATATCATACTAAGGCGTAAACTTGCACATGTTACTTGCATATAATCAAACACCAAACTTGCATAACATGTCATATATGAACTTGCATATAATCATACACCAAACTTGCATAACATATCATGTATGAACTAGCATATAATCATACACCAAACTTGCATATCATGGTGTCATAATGGATCAATGTTTCTCATATGACTTGCATATCTTGCATAACATCATAAACACATAGCATATGACTTGTATAACTTGCATAACACCACAAACACATAGCATATGACTTGCATAACTTGCATAACATCATAATCACATAACATATGACTTGCATAACTTGCATAACATCATGATCACATAGCATATGACTTGCATAACTTGCATAACACCACAAACACATAGCATATGACTTGCATAACTTGCATAACATCATAATCACATAACATATGACTTGCATAACTTGCATAACATCATGATCACATGGCATATGACTTGCATAACTTGCATAACACCACAAGCACATAGCATATGACTTGCATAACATCATAATCACATAACATATGACTTGCATAACATCATGATCACATAGCATATGGCTTGCATAACTTGCATAACATCATGATCACATAGCATATGACTTGCATAACTTGCATAACATCATGAACATGTATCATATGACTTGCATAACTTGCATAACATCACAAACACATAACATATAGCTTGCATAACATGCATAACATCATTAACACATAGCATATAACTTGCATAACTTGCATTGATCCACATTCATAGCCATAACCACATTATATCCTATCATAATCATTTCAACAATTGGTCATTAAGGCTATAGAAAACTCACAACTTGTTGATTAGCACTCCTAAGAAGAAGATTAAGTTGCTAGAGTTGATTAGAGATTGATTTGAGATGCTATCTTCTTCTACAAATTGATGGAGGCTCCTTCAATTTGCATTTTGACGGCATGACGACATTGTTTCTATTTTTAGTATGAATTAGGGTAGTCTTAGGGTGTATTTATAGAGTAGTTAGGTGTTTTAGGCCATTAGATTAACCCTAAATCAGATTAGAGCCGTCAGATCTCGTCCTAGCCACCAAAACACAGCCCAAAAGCCAAACTGATGCACCCAGGTCACCTGGGCTCGACCAGGGAGGTCGACCCACAGGTCGACCCTAAGGTCGACACCGTAGTCGACCTGGTGGGCAGGTCGACTCCCCAGTCGACCCCCAGGTCGACTCCCTGGGTCTGGCGGGATTTTTCCCGCCACTTCTGAAAATTGAAATTTTTGTATTTAAATCTGTTTTAAATTTTCTGAAACTTCTTTGGGCCTTATCTGGGTCATACGGACTCCGATTTTCGAAAACTCGGACTCTATTTCGCGTATTTTTCCAAGACGAACGCAATGGCATAGCCCGTTTCCCCTGATTCAGATTTTAAAATTTAATTCTGCCCTGTTTTATATTATAACAAGTTATTCAACATACGGGGTGTTACATATACTCATATCGTGTTAAAGACAGTTGCACAATAGGATCATGACGTTAGACTTAGTTCAAGTCGGTTCACGTGCCAGGATGTTCAAACGTAAATCAAACAATATCGCATCTTGGGACCATGTCGTGCCTAATGCTTCATGTCGCTGGACATGGAGCAAGTATCAAGAAATTCCAGAAGAGGGCGCGTGGCATGGATCGTTTATAAATTGCATGTATTAGAACAAGACCTGCACCTCACATTTATATCGCATAACTTTGTCACGATATGGTTGCTCATACCGCCAGCTGTAAAGGAAAAGCCACCTTATTATATATTGGATTCAAGTCGCATACTATATGGTGAAAGCATGCCGCAAGTCGCTGGGCATGTTGTAAGTCATATCGGAGAGTACAATCAAGTTGCTCTGCAAGTCTCATGCCGCAAGGCGGAAGAAGATTACACGTGACAGCTGTACACCCTTATTTACGGGTTTGCCACTCCTCACCAAAACTCCCTATAAATACCCCTCATAATTCATTTGAGAGGGAGGACCGAAAATTCATTCCTACAAGGAGACTCCGTCAAATTCAAATCTCATCTACAACTTCTCTAATGGCTTCTATGGATTCATCAACACTTTTCTAACTTCATGAAGATCAAATCCAAGTTAATGATCATTAGTGCTTTCTATAACTGGATCTAAGCACCTTCAATCTTATTCAAGCTACACCATAAATCTCTCAAGCATCATTTGAACGATCTCTAATCCTCTTCAAAGCCTAAATCAAATGCTAATTCACTATGAAATCTATGAAGATCATGGGAAAGGATCAAAGCACACAAGTGGTTGAAGATTCATCACAAAGCTAAACCTCTTTCTTTTCCTTCGCCAAACTCAAGTGAAAGTAGATCGTCAAGAGAGTGAAAGGAGAGTTAAAAGAGAGAAATGATTGTAATGAGGGAAAGTTCATATGTTGTAAGCTTGAATATCATAATGAGAATTGATTGAAAGTGGACGTAGATTCATAGAGAATCGAACCACTATAAAAATTCCTTTGTGTTCTTACTTGCTTTTATCCGTTTATTTTGCGATTACGAAGTTCCATATTCTTACCAAATCGGTGAAGTGTAACTTTTACATCTTTGGTGTTTGATCCCAAATTTGGAGCAAACATTTGGCGCCCACCGTGGGGCCGCGTTCGCATCTCCTACCTTTTCTCACACTCTCACAAAGTTAAGAAACTCGCACTGAAGTTCTAAACTATATCCTTCTCCCAAATTATGGCCAAATCTAAGAAGACTACTAGCAAAACCGTGGCAGAAGCCGATAATGACGCTAACAAAGAAACACCACTTAATAACCGTTTCGAAGTCGGCGAAAATTCAGAAAGCGGAGCTGGTGTGACCAGAAATGAATTAAAAATCACTATTGCCAATGTCAACAACCAAATGGATGCCTCTACCAAAAAGATGATGGAGAAACTCGACACCATCCTTAATGCTCGATCAAATTCAGCCCCTCCGAAAGTGCACGTGGATCTCGAGGAGAATGATAAATTGCCCGCTTCCGATTATAACCGCGACGACAATATCGATTATGATTGGGCAAATGACAAGGACGAAGCTAACATCGAGAATTTGAAGTCAAAAGCCGAGGGCCATTCCGAAGCGGACGCTCGAAAGGTAATTAATCCTGTCACGGGGGTACCTCCACGTGATAAGGCAAAAAGCCAAAACTCACTAATCGAGGTCGAATGCCTAGGCGAACATTTGGTAAAGAGCTCAGCTTCACAGAGCATCATAGCACCGAAGAATACATTTCGGACATGATAGAATGAGCCATGAAAAAGAATTAAGCTGGCAAGGACGACGAAAGAGAAGGGGACTTCTCTCCCGATATGACTCCATTCACTGAAGGAATCCTTGAAGCAGAATGTCCGAAGAAGTTCAGTCCTCCGACTTTGCCTCCGTACAACGGTCTCGTTGATCCGAACTACCTCCTATTCAAATATGAATGGCATATGAGTGCAGCTAAGGCGACCGATGAGATGAGATGCATGTACTTTCCTCTCTACTTAGAAGGTGCCGCATCACTATGGTTCACAAAATTGCCACCCAAATCCATCGATCGGTTCTCTGACCTGACCAAAAAGTTTAAGGAGCAATTCCGCTTGTATGCTACCAAAGCCAAGGACGCTATAACGCTTTCAGCAATGAAACGGAATCCAGGGGAAACTGTCAAAGCCTTCCTCAGTCGATTCAATGTTGCCTTGTCTGAAGTGAGGAATCCAGAGCCACGCATAATTCTCATGGCTTTACTCGACGCTATAGACAAAACAAGCGAATTCGGAAGATGGACAAAGATGAAGGAACCAACTACGCTTGACAAGTTCTATAAGAAGGAGGAGGAGTACATGAGAGTGGACAATGATCCTATACCTCTTCAGATCGTCGGTGGTAACCAACTTCTTGAGGCTCCCAAAAGTACTGCTACTCAATGCGATCAAAAGAATACTCAGGGGCAGAAGCGAGCCAACAGCGGAAACGACCACAAATCCAACAAAAAGTTTCGCCTTATGGACTCGTCTGAGTTAACTCCTCTGAATAACACCCCCGAGAACATCTACCTTGCCACAAAGGACGCAGAAGATTACCCAGAGCCTCGGCCAATTAAAATGAATGACCATCTGACTAAATCCGGGAAGTTCTGTCGGTATCATAATCAACCGGGCCACAGCACCAACGAATGCAGGCACCTGAAATCATTAATTGAAGAATTGATTAGGAAGAACCGTCTGCAACAATTTGTGAAGAACTCCCAAGGTGCAAATCCTTCTACAGCCTCCAGGGGCAAGGGGCATCAAATGATCAGTCTGGTCCAAGCAACGTAGCTTCTGCTCAGATCATTCCAAGGGTGATAATCAACTGACGACCGTTGATGATGATCTAATATCTACGGCTTAGAATAAGCAATGTAGCCTTAACCCAATGGTTCGCAGGAATCCGTAGGCGCGAAACGAAGAGCGGGAGCTTGCTAAACAAGATGAAGCGTGGGAGTTCGTAAGCGCAGAGCGATGCAGCCTTAACCCAATGGTTCGCGGGAATCCGTAGGCGCGAAACGAAGCGTGGGAGCTAGCTAAAGCAAGACGAAGCATGGGAGTTTGTAAGCGCAGAGCGATGTAGCCTTAACCCAATGGTTCGTGGGAATCCGTTGGCGCGAAACGAAGCGCGGGAGCTTGCTAAAGCAAGACGAAGCGTGAGAGATCATAAGCGCAGAGCGATGCATCCATAACCCAATGGCTCGCGGGAATCCGTAGGTGCGAATCAAAGCGCGGGAGCTTGCTAAAGCAAGACGAAGCGTGGGAGTTCGTAAGTGCGGAGCGATGCAGCCTTAACCCAATGGTTTGCGGGAATCCGTAGACGCGAAACGAAGTGCGGGAGCTTGCTAAAGGAAGACGAAGCGTGGGAGTTCGTAAGCACGGAGCGATGCAGCCTTAACCCAATGGTTTATGGGAATCCGTAGGCGCGAAATGAACCGCGGGCGCTTGCTAAAGCAAGACAAAGCGTGGGAGTTCGTAAGCGCGGAACGATGCAGCCTTAACCCGAACCTTGCGAGAGTTTGCTTTGCGAAACGATGCAACAACCAAAAACCCCTTTCCATAGAGAAAGAGACTTCTCCATAGGAGATATCAACAATGTTCAATGAAATCCATCATGTTGATTCAATCGCAAGAAAAGGGCAAGACGTTGGATTAAAGGGACCTCACTAAAACATGGGGCATCTAACGGAATCTTCAATGCCAAAACCGATCAGCATGACAAACAAACATTGAGCAGTGAAATTCTTCGCATAATGAATGCTAACAATGTCCTCCTAAACCGAAGCATTAATAACCAAAGACTTCTCCAAAGAGGAAGTGGAAAACAAGTTGCAGATACGCATTTCACAAATCGAGAAATGTCATATACCATCATATATGTCATTAAAGCAATAACGTTTGAAATCCACAATCAACTTTAGTTGATTAGCAGATTTTAAGTGTTAATGCGAGTTCGAATTAGGATACCGTGTTTGTGCAAACGATATTTGATGGGTTACAAACCGTTGAACAAAATAATTCTGCGCAAACACTTTATTCAATTCAAAATATTATTCGTTATACCTCGCCTTTTAATGATTAACTAATCCGCTATCAATATGGATGACCGATAGTGAAGTATAAGGTCCAAAATTGTGCAATTACTTGTTTGATTACAGAACAGGCGATGCAAAGCACGTGAATTCAAAGTATGATTTGCTATAGCAGCCAAAAAGATGCGACCGAATCTTAATGCAAATTGTGTTTATTTCGAAGCCCGCATTTCTCGCAAGCAAAAAATACAAGCTTCGAGGGGCAAATGTTAACCTAGTGATTAAAACGCGGTTCAGAACTAAGAAGTATTCATAAACGATGACACACGGCATAACTGACTCATGACGTTTCTACGACATGGATCCTATAGTCATCCACACGACATGATTTTAAGCCGCTGGCGTGAGATGGTTTTAAGCCGTTAACATGACACAAGACATAAGTCGAGTCGTCCACTCCGTTTAAGTCGCTCACAACGACATGTGTCAGATCATTGGCAATTATTCATGACGCGCCATTCATATCGCTTACACTTCATCTCGCATGGCGCTGAGTTAAAGCAAAAACTTCATGTCGATCATAAGACCATGGCGTTAAAGAAATGTCATTCTAACGACTTAGGAACAAGTCATCAAGGCCGCTAATGTCGTACAAGTTTCATGTTGTTTAGCAGTGCGGTACACCAAGCATGTCGTTGGGACAGCTTGAACAATCATGACGTTGGGCCATCCTTAAGGTGACCGTACTTATGTCATGTACGAAGTATTCCCACCAGGTCGTTCAAGCATTCAAACATATACTCATATCGTGTTAAAGACAGTTGCACAATAGGATCATGACATTAGACTTAGTCCAAGTCAGTTCACGTGCCAGGATGTTCAAACGTAAATCAAACAATATCACATCTGGAGACCATGTCGTGCCTAATGCTTCATGTCGCTGGATATGGAGCAAGTACCAAGAAATTCCAGAAGAGGGCGCGTGGCATGGATCGTTTATAAATTGCATGTATTAGAATGAGACCTGCACCTCACATTTATATCGCATAACTTTGTCACGATATAGTTGCTCATACCGCCAACTGTAAAGGAAAAGCCACCTTATTATATATTGGATTCAAGTCGCACACTATATGGTGAAAGCATGCCACAAGTCGCTGGGCATGTTGTAAGTCATATCGGAGAGTACAATCAATTCGCTCCGCACGTCTCATGCCGCAAGGCGGAAGAAGATTACACGTGACAGCTGTACACCCTTATTTACGGGTTTGCCACTCCTCACCAAAACTCCCTATAAATACCCCTCATAATTCGTTTGAGAGGGAGGACAAAAAATTCATTCTTATAAGGAGACTCCATCAAATTCAAATCTCATCTACAACTTCTCTATTGGCTTCTATGGATTCATCAACACTTTTCTAACTTCATGAAGATCAAATCCAAGTTAATCATTAGTGCTTTCTACAACTGGATCTAAGCACCTTCAATCTTATTCAGGCTACACCATAAATCTCTCAAGCATCATTCGAACGATCTCTAATCCTCTCCAAAGCCTAAATCGAATGCTAATTCACTATGAAATCTATGAAGATCATGGGAAAGGATCAATGCACACAAGTGGTTGAAGATTCATCACAAAGCTAAACCTCTTTCTTTTTCTTTGCCAAACTCAAGTGAAAGTAGATCGTCAAGAGAGTGAAAGGAGAGTTAAAAGAGAGAAATGATTGTAATAAGGGAAAATTCATATGTTGCAAGCTTGAATATTATAATAGAATTGATTGAAAGTGGACGTAGATTCATAGAGAATCGAACCACTATAAAAATTCCTTTGTGTTCTTACTTGCTTTTATCCGTTTATTTTGCGATTACGTGGTTCCATATTCTTACCAAATTGGTGAAGTGTAACTTTTACATCTTTGATGTTTGATCTCAAATTTGGAGCAAACATTTGGTGCCCACCGTGGGGCCGCGTTCGCATCTCCTACCTTTTCTCACACTCTCACAAAGTTAAGAGACTCGCACTGAAGTTCTAAACTGTATCCTTCTCCCAAATTATGGCCAAATCTAAGAAGACTACTAGCAAAACCGTGGCAGAAACTGATAATTTCGCTAATAAAGAAACACCGCTTAATAACCGTTTCGAAGTCGGCGAAAATTCAGAAAGCGGAGTTGGTGTGACCAGAAATGAATTAAAAATCGTTATTGCCAATGTCAACAACCGAATGGATGCCTCTACCAAAAAGATGATGGAGAAACTCGACACCATCCTTAATGCTCGATCAAATCCAGGCCCTCCGAAAGTGCACGTGGATCTCGAGGAGAATGATAAATTGCCCGCTTCCGATCATAACCGCAACGACAATATGGAAGACGATTATGATTGGGCAAGTGACAGGGACGAAGCTAACATTGAGAATTTGAGGTCAAAAGCTGAGGACCATTTCGAAGCGGACGCTCGAAAGGTAATTAATCCTATCATGGGGGCACCTCCACGTCGAGAAGGCAAAGAGCCAAAACTCACTAATCGAGGTTGAATGCCTTGGCGAACATTTGGTAAAGAGCTCAGCTTCACAGAGCGTCATAGCACCGAAGAATACATTTCGGACATGATAGAATGAGCCACGAAAAATAATCAAGCTGGCAAGGACGACGAAAGGGAATGGGACTTCTCTCTCGATAGGACTCCATTCACCGAAGGAATCCTTGGAGCAGTCCAAAGAAGTTCAATCCTCCGACTTTGCCTCCGTACAACGGTCTCGTTGATCCGAACTACTTCCTATTCAAATATGAATGGCATATGAGTGCAGCTAAGGTGACCGATGAGATGAGATGCACGTACTTTCCTCTCTACTTAGAAGGTGCCGCATCACTATGGTTCACAAAACTACCACCCAAATCCATCGATCGGTTCTCTGACCTGACCTAAAAGTTTAAGGAGCAATTCCGCTTGTATGCTACCAAAGCCAAGGATGCTATAACGCTTTCAGCAATGAAACGGAATCCAGGGGAAACTGTCAAAGCCTTCCTCGGTCGATTCAATGTTGCCTTGTCTGAAGTGAGGAATCCAGAGCCACTCATAATTCTCATGGCTTTACTCGACGCTATAGACAAAACAAGCGAATTCGGAAGATGGATAAAGATGAAGGAACCAACTACGCTTGACAAGTTCTATAAGATGGCGGAGGAGTACATAAGAGTGGACGATGATCCTATACCTCTTCAGATCATCGGTGGTAACCAACTTCTTGAGGCTCCCAAAAGTACTGCTACTCAATGCGATCAAAAGAATACTCAGGGGCAGAAGCGAGCCAACAGCGGAAACGACCACAAATCCAATAAAAAGTTTCACCTTCTTAACTCGTCTGAGTTAACTCCTTTGAATAACACCCCCGAGAACATCTACCTTGCCACAAAGGATGCTGTAGATTACCCAGAGCCTCGGCAAATTAAAATGAATGACCATCTAACTAAATCCGGGAAGTTCTGTCGGTATCATAATCAACCGGGCCACAGCACCAACGAATGCAAGCACCTGAAATCATTAATTGAAGAATTGATTAGGAAGAACCATCTGCAACAATTTGTGAAGAAATCCCAAGATGCAAATCCTTCTGCAGCCCCCCAAGGGCAAGGGGCATCAAATGATCAGTCTGGTCCAAGCAACGTAGCTTCTGCTCAGATCATTCCAAGGCTGATAATCAACTGTTGACCGTTGATGATGATCTAATATCTACGGCTTAGAATAAGCGATGCAGCCTTAACCCAATGGTTCGCAGGAATCCATAGGCGCGAAACTAAGCATGGGAGTTCGTTAGCGCGGAGCGATTCATCCTTAACCCAATGGTTCACACGAATCCGTAGGCGCGAAACGAAGCGCGGGAGCTTGCTAAAGGAAGACGGAGCGATGCAGCCTTAACCCAATGGTTCATGGGAATCCGTAGGCGCGAAACGAAGCGCGGGAGCTTGCTAAAGCAAGACAAAGCGTGGGAGTTCGTAAGCGCGGAACGATGCAGCCTTAACCCGAACCTTGCGGAAGTTTGCATTGCGAAACGATGCAACAACCAAAAAACCCTTTCCATAAAGAAAGAGACTTCTCCATAGGAGATATCAACAACGTTCAATGAAATCCATCATGTTGATTCAATCGCAAGAAAAGGGCAAGACGTTGGATTAAAGGGACCTCACTAAAACTTGGGGCATCCAACGGAATCTTCAATGCCAAAACCGATCAGCATGACAAACAAACATTGAGCAGTGAAATTCTTCGCATAATGAATGCTAACAATGTCCTCCTAAACCGAATCATTAATAACCAAAGACTTCTCCAAAGAGGAAGTGGAAAACAAATTACAGATACGCATTTCACAAATCGAGAAATGTCATATACCATCATATAGGTCATTAAAGCAATAACGTTTGAAATCCACAATCAACTTTAATTGATTAGCAGATTTTAAGTGTTAATGCGAGTTCGAATTAGGATACCGTGTTTGTGCAAACGATATTTGATGGGTTACAAACCGTTGAACAAAATAATTCAGTGCAGACACTTTATTCAATTCAAAATATTATTCGTTATATCTCGTCTTTTAATGATTAACTAATCCGCTATCAATATGGATGATTGATAGTGAAGTATGAAGTCCAAAATTGTGCAATTACTTGTTTGATTACAGAACAGGCGAAGCAAAGCATGTGAATTCAAAGTATGATTTGCTATAGTAGCCAAAAAGATGCGACCGAATCTCAATGCAAAATTGTGTTTATTTCGAAGCCCGCATTTCCCGCAAGCAAAAAATACAAGCTTCGAGGGGCAAATGTTAACCCATTTCTTAAAACGCGGTTCAGAACTAAGAAGTATTCATAAACGATGACACACGGCATAACTGACTCATGACGTTTCTTCAACATGGATCCTATAGTCATCCACACGACATGATTTTAAGCCGCTGGCGCGAGATGGTTTTAAGTCGTTAACATGACAAAGACATAAGTCTAGTCATCCACTCCGTTTAAGTCGCTCACAACGACATGTGTCAGATCGTTGGCAATTATTCATGACGCGCCATTCATATCGCTTACACTTCATCTCGCATGGCGCTGAGTTAAAGCAAAAACTTCATGTCGATCATAAGACCATGGCGTTAAAGAAATGTCATTCTAACGACATAGGAACAAGTCGTCAAGGCCGCTAATGTCGCACAAGTATCATGTTGTTTAGCAGTGCGGTACACCAAGTATGTCGTTGGGACAGCTTGAACAATCATGACGTTGGGACATCCTTAAGGCGACTGTACTTATGTCATGTACGAAGTATTCCCACCCGGTCGTTCAAGCATTCAAACATATACTCATATCGTGTTAAAGACAGTTGCATAATAGGATCATGACGTTAGACTTAGTCCAAGTTGGTTCACGTGCCAGGATGTTCAAACGTAAATCAAACAATATCGCATCTGGAGACCATGTCGTGCCTAATGCTTCATGTCGCTGGACATGGAGCAAGTACCAAGAAATTCCAGAAGAGGGCGCGTGGCATGGATCATTTATAAATTGCATGTATTAGAACAAGACCTGCACCTCACATTTATATCGCATAACTTTGTCATGATATGGTTGCTCATACCGCCAGTTGTAAAGGAAAAGCCACCTTATTATATATTGGATTCAAGTCGCATACTATATGGTGAAAGCATGCCGCAAGTCGCTGGGCATGTTGTAAGTCATATCGGAGAGTACAATCAAGTCGCTCCGCACATCTCATGCTGCAAGGCGGAAGAAGATTACACGTGACAGTTGTACACCCTTATTTACGGGTTTGCCACTCCTCACCAAAACTCCCTATAAATACCCCTCATAATTCATTTGAGAGGGAGGACCGAAAATTCTTTCCTATAAGGAGACTCCGTCAAATTCAAATCTCATCTACAACTTCTCTAATGGTTTCTATGGATTCATCAACACTTTTCTAACTTCATGAAGACTAAATCCAAGTTAATGATCATTAGTGCTTTCTACAACTGGATCTAAGCACCTTCAATCTTATTCAAGCTACACCATAAATCTCTCAAGCATCATTCGAACGATCTCTAATCCTCTCCAAATCCTAAATCGAATGCTAATTCACTATGAAATCTATGAAGATCATGGGAAAGGATCAAAGCACACAAGTGGTTGAAGATTCATCACAAAGCTAAACCTCTTTCTTTTTCTTCGCCAAACTCAAGTGAAAGTAGATCGTCAAGAGAGTGAAAGGAGAGTTAAAAGAGAGAAATGATTGTAATGAGGGAAAAGTCATATGTTGTAAGCTTGAATATCATAATGAGAATTGATTGAAAGTGGACGTAGATTCATAGAGAATCGAACCACTATAAAAATTCCTTTGTGTTCTTGCTTGCTTTTATCCGTTTATTTTGCGATTACGAAGTTCCATATTCTTACCAAATCGGTGAAGTGCAACTTTTACATCTTTGGTGTTTGATCCCAAATTTGGAGCAAACAGGTATTGTGATGATAATTAACCTACATATCTTTAAGTGTTTATTGAATGTGTAGAAAGCCCCACACGGGTATTAGGATGATAATTAATCGATATATCTCCCAGTTATTTTATTTGTGTAGTAATCTGTTGATTGATGAGGGTCCTGAGAGGTAAGTTATAGTTGTACAGATCAACCCGTACAAAGGGGGTTATGGTGGATTTTTTTGAAAATTTTAAGCGTTAGACAAATAGTTAATAAACTGTCGTATAAGCGACTAGATTCGATATTAAATTATAATCGAAGTTTGGTTTGAATAAAACTCATCGCACAGCGACTGTTCGCGAAAGTTGAGAACTTTAAACGGATGTGCCTAGAGATCCAACCGTCGGATTCTCCTAAAACTGAAAACGTAGGGTCTGAAATAATCTAAGAATTCTGGAATCCAACGGTTAGATCCTGAGATAAATCAAAATCAAATTTGAATAAAAACAACGCCAGAACCCAAAATGACATATAATTAGGGTAATTGTGTAACAACCCGGAAAATCAGAACCAATTTAAAATTTTTATCTTGGCAATTTTAATGAATCTATATTTAAATTGATTTATTTTTAACAATAACGACGAGAAATTTATTTTGAATAGAATTAAAATGTATATATTTATTTGAATCGATGTTAGAATATAAATATTTATTTTTAATTATAAAAGGAATTGGAAACAGCGCGGTAGTTTGAAAATTCGATTTCAAACGAATGTACAGGATTCAAAATAAACCGGATTTTAGTGAAACAAAAAATATTTGAATCTATTTGAGAACATCTTTCCAACGAATCTGAAAAATAAAAATTTCATAGCAGGAATAAAAAGTTATGCCCAGTTGAAGATTCAGAATAGTCGCTATGGAATTTTGGGCCCTTAAAAATGGAAATTTTGCAAACGACCTCCGTTTTCGACGAAACCAATTTTGTTGGATCTGAGATGTCAAGTTATTGCTAGATTCCAAAGTTCATAATTTTCGGGATCAATATGTGAGCGTGGCAAAAGAAAACGTGTTTTGACAGTTTCAGTCAATTTGGATCGACCAGAAAATGGTCATTTTTCAAACGGTCTCCAAATTCGACGAAATTAGTTTTGTTCGGACCGTATCATCAACACGAAGCTAGAAATAATTTTTTTGGAATTTTTGGGGTCCGTATGTGACCCCAGTAAATGGAAATGCGCATTCAAATTCAATATATAGATATATATTTTGATTTTAACGGAAAATGATCGAAACAATCGAATTGGCGAACGGAGCATATCCCATTAGGTCCAGAATGAGGGTATTTAGCAAGAGGCAACAGTCGTTGGGTTCAATTTGGAGTTCGAACAAAAAATTAACTTTTTGAAATTAAAAATTAAATTAATTATATATTGGTCAAACCCCCTTTTTTCCATCGTTCTCTCCCTCTCTCCACTCACGTTCCTTTTCAGATAAAAAAAAAACAATGCACAGAATCCTATCACGCCCTTCATTGCGTCGCCTCTCCAGGTCTTCCACCCCGCCGCCGCTTCCAACCACCTACCGCACCCCCTCCTCTCCTCCTTCCTCTCTCACCCTCCCTCCTCTGAAAACCCTCATGCCCAAAACCCCCAAATCAGCCGCCATTAAACCATACCCTGCCACCAGTCAATCGTACCGCCACCCGCTGCCACCATAGCGCCGCCGCCAATCAGCCGCCGCTTCCCCCGAGCCTCCTCCACTACTCGGCACCCCTGTGAGTTCTTATATTTATTTTTATTCATTAATGAAAAAAGAAAAATCAGTTTTTTTCATGAATAGCAAAAAAGAAAAATCAGTTTTTTTTTACATGAATAGCAAAAAAGAAAAATCAGTTTTTTTACATGAATAGCAAAAAAGAAAAATCAGATTTTTTGTATCTATATCAAGTAGCGACAAAAATGTGATTTTTATCTATATCAAGTAGCGACAAAAATGTGATTTTTATCTATATCAAGAAGCGACATAAAAATCTGATTTTTATGTATATGGTATCGATATAAAGATTTGATTTTTATAATGAAGTAGAGAAAATAAAATTATGATTTTTATCCATATAACTTTGAAATAAAAATGTGATCTTTTATATGTATGAAGCAATATAAAAATGTGATCTTTTTATAGATGGAGCGATATAAAAATACGATTTTTATATATGTAATGACGCTATAATAATACGATTTTTATATAGAAAGTAGTGTTGTAAAAGTATGATTTTTATATAGATTACATGAAGATAAAAATATAATTTTTATATATATTAAAATGATAAAAATATGATTTTTATATTGAAAGAGAGATTATAAAAATATGATTCTTATATGAAAGAAATCATTTTAAAGATGCAATTTTTATATAAATGATTTCTAGTTAGAAAAGGAATGATTTTTATTTATATAAAAATATGATTTTTATATATGTATCAAAATAAAAATGTGATATATATATATATATATATATATATTGTAGCATTGTTAAAAAATATGATTTTTAATATAAACCGCATGGAATAGATGGCGATGAAATTGACTAGAGGCAAAACGGAATCCATGCCGTTCAGAAATAAAGAATGGCGGAGTGGAACCCAAAGGTGAGAACTCCTCACTATAATTTTCTTTATATAGTTATTTATTTTATAACTGCATATATGAACTGTTCCCCGTCATCTACAGACCATGGACGACTTGTTTGTTTGGTTGTGTGGTTGATTGGATTATTTGTTTGAATTTGGTTGTTTGGGTGAAATGAATTGATTAGAATTGATATGTATATGGCGCGAGCCAATATCAGGAGAGGGGTAATGCTAGACGTTACCCGATTTCAATATCGCACCGTTATAATACCGAAATTTTCTAAAATAAAATGTGTTAGTTAAAAATAACATTTTTTATTGAATGTATGAACTGTTAAAAATAGCAAAATGTTGAAATAAATATTTTACCGTTCAAAATATAATTTTTAACGTATAAATGAACGACATGAAATTCTCCTGAAAAGAATTGAATATTCATTTACAAATCGGACGATTTGTTTATGTACACACATTTATCTGACATGGATTGGGACGATAAATTTTACACATCGCCCAACTGCACGAATAAAATCTGTGCATGATTGATTGAAACCCCACACGGGTATTGGGATGATATTTGACATGCACTGATCCCAATTGCTTAGTAGTATGTCGATCGATTGGTTGACAGACTGTTGTAAGCGTTAATTATTTATTTTAATGCTTATGCAGTTGTGTAATGCACTTTGGATGATGGTTAATTGTGTATCATTACTATTGTATACATGTATTGTATGAAATCCATATAATCAACATTATATGGTGACTGACTATGTCTGATTCCAGTTCAGAAAGAATGAATATTTTAAAATAACGATTATTTTAAAATAACGAATATTTTAGAAATAATATTCAGTAAAGGATCAAAATCTGATTTTGATGTCCGATTTGGGATGGACACGAACATATTTAAATATATAAAGCCATGTTGATTAGATTAACGCCATTTTGACGTAAACGATATTCATATCGATTTTATTCATTTTTATAACGAATATAGAAAAGGAAGTGATTTCAAAATCTAATGTTTTGAAAATATTATCATTTATATATGAATGATATGGAATATTCAAATTTGTTTTGAAATTGAATATGAAGTTGAATTCGTTTTGAAAACGATTTATAAAGTACGTTTTAAAGGAAACCGATGAAATATAATATATACATATACATATACATATACATATATATATATATAATGGCCTGAATAGAACGCGTCGCGCCACGGCAGTTCGCGAATTTCGATCATTGACTTCGAACGGACATTTCGGGAGATCCGACCGTCGGATTCTCCTAAAACTGGAGCCGTTGGGTTTGTATCGAAAAGAGATTTCTAACAAATATTAGAGATTTGAAATCTAACGGTTGGATTTGGAATTATGTCCAAATCAAATTTGGAAAAGGTTGTTGTAAGTGCAGTTCGATGGCCATTTATGGAAATCGACTGTACGGGCCTTGATAAAATTATTAAAAATATCAATAATTAGTGTAAAATCATAAGAAATGATTTGGAAATAATTGGATGAAAAATTCCATATTTGAAAAGATAAAAATAGTTTTTATCGAAATGAACTACTTATTAACTAGAACTATAATCCAATATTTTTAAATAAATAAATTGGATTTGAAATGGTTTTAAAAATAACCAGGATTTCCAATATATAAATTAGAGTGGATTTGAATCGAAATTGTCTTTGGAATATTTTGATGTTGTTATGGAAATTTGAAAGATATATTAATATCGTTATTTCAATACGATATTTGTGGTTGTAGTATTTGATATTGAATATAAGCCGATATATTTTCTGTTCAGAGCCTTGTTATTAATATAAAATGGGATTTTCGGTTTATCATGAACGGTGTCTTCAGTAACACTGTTCTGAAACCCAGTGTGAAGAGAATAAATCTTTTAATTAAGATTGTTAGAGTTTCCAATTATATTTAATAATTGGAATAAAATGGATAGCGAGACGCCTTGGTTATTTCGGTCTCTGCGGAGCCGATGGATGGTCTTGATACAGACCAGATTGATGCCTCACAGGGCGGGGAAACGTAGTGTTCAGGCATTTTAATCCACATTGAGTGGACCGGCCCTGACGATCCAAGGTGCAGTTGCGGCTGTATCCTGAGGGGCGGGCTAGAGCGTCTCGAATTCGGTAAGGACGATCCCTTGCCTTGGTTCACAGATGGAAATCCAACTTCCAATACGACATTTTGCAGTTTTGATTGTAGAGCCTAGTTTGGCGACATAGTGGGATGGGGCACTATGCCGTCTATGATTGATACATTTATATTTGAAGTTGTTTTCATTCACTTTACATTATAATAGTATCAAATGATTTGTTTTAGCATACCAAGCATGTTTGGCTATTATAAGGGAAAACCCTATCCTCCGGCTTGCGTTGCATTGTATGATGGGACCTGGGTCTTATAATAGCCTCATTTTTTCAAAAAGAATTGCGTTATTTTGTTATATGCACTGGTATTCTTAGGGGGAAACACGTTAAGTGTTATACTGCGTGGTCCCTTGATATATCTGATTTAAAGTAAAGTTTTAAATAATTGTTTTAGTTCTCACACCAGTCACATGACTGACCTGGAGTTTATTGTTTTAACCTAAACTCTGGGTGCCCCTATTTTCCACACGGGAAGCTACTAGTTTTGGTTTTGCAGATTTATATTCACAGGATCCTGGTTTACAGCTGGAATGATGTTCGGAAAGCTCTGTATCCGTATATTCCTTTCAGTGGTGTTTGTATTAGTTTTCCGCTGCTATGTATTTAAATGTAATTTTAAATCTCTGATATTTATCGAATGTATATTATTTATTCATACTCTGTTATATTCTTGTATTCTGATGGAATTGTTGTAATAAGCAATGAAATGTTCTTTTGTTTGTGTTCTGATTTGTTCTGTTCTCAACTCAATCCTGGCTTTCCTTCACGGGGAAGTTCGGGTCGTCTCATTTGGTATCAGAGCTTTGGTTTACAGAGCTCGAAGAACAAGACACGTTAGAACCAAATGAAAGAATTCATCAGAGATTGGATTAGTAATATCCAATGAGAGTGACTCGTTAGAGATGGGATCAGTAGTATCCTAGAATGAGTCGGAAGAGTGTTAGTTCTAAAAATAAAGATGAAAACAATTTTTGTTTTAAAAATTTAAACCTTATTATTCGTATTTGAATATTTATTTTAGATTGAACTTGGACAATCCAATATATAAAGATTTTGCATATACGTCTGATCCACGTATATTTGAAGTCTCAAATATACTAGATAGACATAGGATCACACTCTAGTCGCCCGGGAATGATTTTGATGATGGATACCCATCATCAGTGTTGTGTTTGAGTTTCAAAAGTGAGATATCTATATATTTCCAATTGACTGGTGTGAGAACCAAAACTAGATAGGGTTATTGTTGTAAATTGGCATCAAAAACATGATTTTCTGTATATAGATACCAAATTTATGAATTTGAAAATTTATCAACTAATTGATTGCTGGTTGTGTTGTTTGATTATTGGTTTGATGAATTAAAATTTGAACCATTTAGCCAAATTGTATCGAATTTTGAACTGAATTGAAAATTGTTTGAAATTGCGTGCATATACATGTATATACATTGAATAGGTCATAGCAAGGAGGCTAGAGAAGTGGAATAAAATTGTATGTCCGACAAATAGGTACATGTTTACTAATTGACTGGGTTTGGATGATTTTATGAGCCGATTGGCTAGCCGCTTGACTTTTTCTTTTTCTTTTTGAGATTGGAGGGCCTGTGTGACGTTTTGGGGATTTTCCCGGTACTCCCGTACAAAGGATGTTTTGGCGAAATTTTTCGAAAATTTAGGGTGTTAGCCAAATTTTTGAAGAATTGGAAAATTCTTAGAAACTGAAAAGTTGAAGAATGAAAGCCAAACTGAAGTTGAGTTGATTAGTTAAACAACTTTCAGCTCTGTTCCTTTTCCAGGACGAAAAGATTTTAAGTGGGAGAGATTGTAACAACCCGGAAAATCAGAACCAATTTAAATTTTTTATTTTGGCAATTTTAATGAATTTCGGATATTTAAAATGATTTATTTTAAATAATAACGATGGGAAATTTATTTTGAATAGAATTTGAACGTATATATTTATTTGAATCGATGTTAGAAAATAAATATTTATTTTTAATTACAAAAGGAATTGGAAATGGCGCAGTAGTTTGAAAATTCGATTTCAAATTTCAAATGAATGTACATGATTCAAAATAAACCGGATTTTAGTGAAATAAAAAATATTTGAATATATTTGAGAATATCTTTCCAATGAATCCGAAAAATCAAAATTTCATAGCGGGAATAAAAAGTTATGCCCAGTTGAAGATTCAAAATAGTCGCTATGGAAATTTGGGCCTTTGAAAATGGAAATTTTGCAAACGACCTCCGTTTTCGACGATACCACTTTTGTTGGATCTGGAATGTCAAGTTATTGCTAGATTCCAAAATTCATAATTTTTGAGATCAAAATGTGAGTGTGGCAAAAGAAAACATGTTTTGACAGTTTTAGTCAATTTGGATCGACCAGAAAATGGTCATTTTTCAAATGGTCTCCAAATTCGATGAAATTAATTTTGTTAGGACTGTATTGTCAACATGAAGCTAGAAATATTTTTTCTGGAATTTTGGGGGTCCGTATGTGACCCCAGTAAATGGAAATGCTCGTCCAAATTCAATATATTGATATATATTTTGATTTTAACGGAAACTGATCGAGACGATCGAATTGGCGAACGGGGCATATCCCACTGGGTCCGGAATGGGGGTATTTAGCTAAAGGCGACAGTCTTTCGGTTTGATTTGGAGTTCGAACGAAAAACTAACTTTTTGAAATTAAAAATTAAATTAATTATATATTGGTCAAACCCCCCTTTTCTTCCTCATTCTCTCCCTCTCTCCACTCACGTTCCTTTTTCAGATCGAAATAAAAAAAACAACTCACAGAATCTCGTCGTTCCCTTCATCGCGTCGCCTCTCCAGGTCTTCCACCCCGCCGCCACTTCCAACCACCAACCGCACCCCCTCTTCTCCTCCTTCCTCTCTCACCCTCCCTCCTTTGAAAACCCTCATGCCCAAAACCCCCAAATCAGCCGCCATTAAACCCTACCCCACCACCAGTCAATCGCACCACCACCCCCTGCCACCATAGTGCCGCCGCCAGTTAGCCGCCTCTTCCCCCGAGCCTCCTCCACTACCCGGCACACCTGTGAGTTCTTATATTTATTTTTATTCATTAATGAAAAAAGAAAAATTAGTTTTTTTTTTTACATGAATAGCAAAAAAGAAAAATCAGTTTTTTTTACATGAATAACAAAAAAGAAAAATCAGGTTTTTTTACATGAATAGCAAAAAAGAAAAATCAGATTTTTTATCTATATCAAGTAGCGACAAAAATGTGATTTTATCTATATCAAGTAGCGACAAAAATGTGATTTTTATCTACATCAAGTAGCGACAAAAATGTGATTTTTATCTATATCAAGAAGCGACATAAAAATATGGTTTTTATGTATATGGTATCGATATAAAGATTTGATTTTTATGATGAAGTAGAGAAAATAAAAATATGATTTTTATCCATATAACTTTGAAATTAAAATTTGATCTTTTATATGTATGAAGCAATATAAAATTTTGATCTTTTTATAGATGGAGCGATATAAAAATACGATTTTTATTTATGTAATGACGCTATAATAATACGATTTTTATATAGAAAGCAGCATTGTAAAAGAATGATTTTTATATAGATTACATGAAGATAAAAATATAATTTTTATATATATTATAATGATAAAAATATGATTTTTATATTGAAAGAGAGATTATAAAAATACGATTCTTAATGAAAGAAATCGTTTTAAAGATGCAATTTTTATATAAATGATTTCTTGTTAGAAAAGGAATGATTTTTATTTATATTAAAATATGATTTTTATATATGTATCGAAATAAAAATGTGATATATATATATGGTAGCGTTGTTAAAAATATGATTTTTAATATAAACCGTGTGAAACAGATGGCGATGAAGCTGACTGGAAGCAAAATGGAATCCAGGCCTTTCAGAAATAAAGAATGGCGAAGTGGAACCCAAAGGTGAGAACCCCTCATTATAATTTTCTTTATACAGTTATTTATTTTATAACTGCATATATGAACTGCTCCCGGTCGTCCACAGACCATGGACGACTTGTTTGTATGGTTGTGTGGTTGATTGGATTATTTGTTTGAATTTGGTTGTTTGGGTGAAATGAATTGATATGTATATGGCGCGAGCCAATATCAGGAGAGGGGTAATGCTAGACATTACCCAATTTCAATATCGCGCCGTTATAATACCGAAATTTTCTGAAATAAAATGTATTAGTTAAAAATAACATTTTTTATTGAATGTATGAACTGTTAAAAATAGCAAAGTGTTGAAATAAATATTTTAACATTAAAAATATAATTTTTAACGTATAAATGAACGACATGAAATTCTTCAGAAAAGAATTGAATATTCATTTACAAATCGCACGATTTGTTTATGTACACACATTTATCTAACATGGATTGGGACGATAAATTTTACACATCGCCCAACTGCACAAATAAAATCTATGCTTGATTGATTGAAACCCCACACGGGTATTGGGATGATATTTGACATACGCTAATCCCAATTGCTTAGTTGTATATTGATCGATTGGTTGACAGACTGTTGTAAGCGTTAATTATTTATTTTAATGCTTATGCAGTTGTGTAATGCACTTTGGATGATGGTTGATTGTGTATCATTATTATTGTATACATGTATTGTATGAAATCCATATAATCAATATTATATGGTGATTGACTGTGTCTGATTCCAGTTCAGAAAGAACGCGCCGCGCCACGGCAATTCGTGAATTTTGACCAATGACTTCGAACGGACATTTCGGGAGATCCGACCGTCGGATTCTCCTAAAACTGGAACCATTGGGTTCGTATCGAAAAGAGATTTCTAACGAAATTAGAGATTTGAAATCTAACGGTTGTATTTGGAATTATGTCCAAATCAAATTTGGAAAAGGTCGTTGTAAGTGCAGTTCGATGGCCGTTTATGGAAATCGACTGTATGGGCCTTGATAAAATTATTAAAAATATCAATAATTAGTGTAAAATCATAAGAAATGATTTGGAAAGAATTGGGATGAAAATTCTGTATTTGCAAAGATAAAAATAGTTTTTATCGAAATGAACTAGTTATTAACTAGAATTATAATCCAATATTTTTAAATAAATAAATTGGATTTGAAATGGTTTTAAAAATAACCAGGATTTCCAATATAGAAATTGGAATGGATTTGAATCGAAATTGTCTTCAGAATATTTCGATGTTGGATTTCGTGATTATATAGATGTTGTTACGGAAATTTGAAAGATATATTAATATCGTTATTTCCAATATGATATTTGTTGGTTGTAGTATTTGATATTGAATATAAGACGATATATTTTCTATTCAGAGCCTTGTATTTAATATCAAATGGGATTTTAGGTTTGTCGTGAACGGTGTCTTCAGTAACATTGTTATGAAACCCCATGTGAAGAGAATAAATCTTTTAATTAAGATTGTTAGAGTTTCCAATTATATTTAATAATTGGAATAAAATGGAATGTGAATTGGGTTTATCGTGAACTGTGTTTTTTTAGCGACATTCGTTCTTTAACCCGATTTACAGTGAAATATGATTTGGAATTTATAAATCTTTTGTTAAGATTTAAAGGAGATTTTCCAAAGTAAAGTTTTCCGATTTAACATATTAAATTGGAATTGAATGGAATTCGATTTGGTAATAATCGAGGTGAGCTTTTGTGGAAGAAGACTGTTAATATATATGGAATTTAAAAGGCTTTGCCTTTATTTCATTTATTTTATCGGTCGGATATGGAAGTTTATATTGATTATATACATCGATTTGTTTTCCATGAAGATTTCATTGTTAGTGGAATGTGATTTTGGGTTTATCGTGAGCTGTGTTTTAAATGACATTAGTTCTTTAAACCATCTAAAGATAAGATTAATTTATTAATTTTGAATAATCATTAAGTAATGATTTTTGGAAATTGAAACTGAATTAGAGTTTTAATGAATCTTTAAATTGATTGAAAGGTGAATTTGATAACAAAAATTATCAAATTCAAGTAATGATCGAGAATGGAGTATCACTAGTTTTTCTCCAAGCGATGGTTAAATCTTTAATTAGATTTGGACATGAAATGGTAATTAATTTTACCGATAACACTGTGGTGTTAGATATGAAGTATTACCAGTTTTACTTCATGGGATGAATAGGTTGGGATTGGGAAATTTAACAAATGATTACATCGGTAAGGTTTGCTAATCCCGACTAGTTTTGATAAACCATAATTTGGTTTGAATTGAAATCCAAAAGAAGATTAAAGAATAAATTTAAAGAATTTATCTTTGATAAATTAATGGGAACCTTTCCCAAAGTATAAGAGTATTTGAATAAAGGAATATTCTGTATTGGAATGAGGCATATATTGTGTTTTTATAGCACTTGTTTATTATATACGCGAGTCATTCAGAAAGACCGGGTTTATCCCATTCTGAATAACTAATTCGATGATATGTCGAGGATGAAGACGGTGGTTGAAGACCGGAGGTCTTCACATCGTTTGGATGATTACTGATGTCTTGGTTGGGTTGTACACCCAAGATAAGGTAATAAGTGGTGATCGTTCTAGACGTACTTGGAGATCGACCGAATATGCGAGGACCCCTCTCCTGTATTGGACATACCAGACGAGGAATAAGGTGCCTCCGGTTTTGTTCAGACCCAGAACGAACTTGTAAATGGATGTGTGTCTGACATTGGATTTCATTCTGTGTGATTGATAGACATCAGTTGCACAGCGTGAATTGCCTGTGTGGCATGCTGAGTTGCAAATGATTAAGCCTTCTGTTGAAAAGCAGAGTCTTGTGGTTGACGATTGAAGCACGACTTTAATATAGCAAGCTTTATGTAGCGTTAATTTGCGAGCCTCACACCCCGGTGTGAACCAGAAACGGGAGAGGACATCAGGGAGGGCATGTGTTTCCTTCTAGCTAGTAGTGGTGTCAGCGTTTTGCAAGCCCGGATGTTTTACTTATGTAGATGATGGATAGCGAGGCGCCTCAGTTATCTCGGTCTCTGCGGAGCCGATGGATGGTTTTTATACAGACCAGATTGTCGCCCCATAGGGTGCGGAAACGTAGTGTTTAGGCATTTTAATCCACATTGAGTGGACCGGCCCTGACGATCCAAGGTGCAGTTGCGGCTGTATCCTGAGGGGCGGGCTAGAGCGTCTCGAATTCGGTAAGGATGATCCCTTGCCTTGGTTCACAGATGGAAATCCAACTTCCAATACGACATTTTGCGGTTTTGATTGTAGAGCCTAGTATGGCGACATAGTGGGATGGGGCACTATGCCATCTATGATTGATACATTTATATTTGAAGTTGTTTTCATACACTTTACACTATAATAGTATCAAATGATTTGTTTTAATGTACCAAGCATGTTTGGCTATTATAAGGGAAAATCCTATCCTCCGGCTTGCGTTGCATTGTGTGATGGGGCCTAGGTCTTATAATAACCTCATTGTTCCAAAAAAAGATTGCGTTGTTTTGTTATATGCACTGGTATTCTTGGGAGGAAACCCATTTCGTGTTATACGGCGTGGTCCCTTGATATATCTGATTTAAAGTAAAGTTTTAAATAACTGTTTTAGTTCTCACACCAGTCACATGACTGACCTAGAGTTTATTGTTTTAAACTAAACTTTGGGTGCCCCTATTTTCCGCACGGGCAGCTAGTAGTTTTGGTTTGCATATTTATATTCACATAATCCTGGTTTATAGCTGGAATGATGTTCGGAAAGCCCTGTATCCGTATATTCGTTTCAGTTATGTTTGTATTAGTTTTCCACTTCTACGTATTTAAATGTAATTTTAAATCTCTGATATTTATCGAATGTATATTATGTATTCATACTCTGTTACATTCTTGTATTCTGATGGAGTTATTGTAATAAGCAATGAAGTGTTCTTCTGTTTGTGTTCTGATTTGTCGTGTTCTCAACTCAATCCGGGTTTTCCTTCACAGGGAAGTTCGGGTCGTCTCAAACTGAAAATGGACTATTTATATATGTAAATAGGGATAAAATATGATAAATCATAATAAAGGATTTGAGAAGGTTTTGGATTGAATATTCCAAGTTTTGGAAAGATAAAAGGTATATTATCTGAATGACTTAGTTAACAACTAGAGTATAACATGTGATGATTCCTAAGATTAAAATTTAGTACCACCCGTGAGATCTAACTGGGAATTATTTCGTTAGGCGAGGGGTGGGATGAATCGAAAGGACATCGGATATTCGACTAAGAACATATGAAGGTTTCTGCAAACAAACAATCCAATGTTTTAAGATAACATATTAGATTGTAAGGGTTTAAATGTAAACACAGTTTCCAATGCATTAATCGGATAGATTTTGAGTGGAAATAGTCTTCAGATGTTTCAATATTGGATTCCGTGATTACAAGGATATTTTTGAGGAATTTGAAAGATAGAGATATCGTTATTCCCCGTATGGTATCTGTTGATTTTAGAATTTGATATTGTATATGAGTCGATACAATTTCTATTCAAAGCCATGTATTTGATATCAAATTGTATTTTGGGTTTTTTGTGAAGGATGTTTTTGAATAACATATATTATTTAACCCAGTTAAAGATGGAATTAATTTCCAATATTAATTAATCATTGAATAATGGCATTTGAAGACTAAAACTAAGTTTGGATCTTAATAAATCTTTAATTATATTCGGAATGCAAAGATGGTAGTTAAATTTACCAAAACACAAGGAGTGTTAGATGTGGAGTACCACTAGTTTTGCTTCATAGGATGAATAGATTTTTGATATTTATTGTTGTTGATTGATTGTTTGGTTTGTGCTCGACCAGTTTATGAGAAAGTATGCTTCCATATTTAGCATTGGTTGTGTATAACACCTTGTGATTTATTTCACGATTTGACTATGAGGTGTTTAGCAACGTCATTGGGTTCATTTCAACTTAACGAACAGTTTTTGAAATGGGATATTCATAAGGGAAAGGAAATGTTATTCCCAATTCTGGACAAGAAATGTTATTCTCGATTTTTGATAGGGAATGTTTTATAGAAATGTTTTATAAAACATAAAGGATTTCAAGGACTAAACCCGATGATTTTGAAATGATTTGGAAGTGGAAATTATCATAGATTTGATTTATTTGTGATTATTGGTATTAATAATTTTTCCACTTTGGGATATAAAACGGTTTTGTATGTGGCTAAAGATTCGGGTAACCCTGACGACTAAAAGTATGGGTGTGATCCAGGTACCTTAAATGGTCAGTGGTTGGTTTAGTCCTACCCCATTATTGGGAGGTGCATGGTGTAGTCCTGCCCCGTTAGTGGGGGTACACCTATATATATCGAGCGAATAAGGTGTGTGCCTTTTGCCTTGTTGATGGGAGAAACCTCCCGATATTTGGTTGCATTCGTTTTGTTATGCATTGATTGTAATATTTTGGAATTTAAATTTCTAAGTGTTTTGGTTTGAGATCCCGTAGTGAAAGATAATTTGATATGAAAGCTAGATATGTATTTCAAATGATTTGAAATAAGTAATCGGGAATAAAATCCAAAGAAATAACTTCTGTAAAGTTAATTAGATTTTGAAAATTTAAGTTTGGGAATTAAGCCTAAATGGGTTGTTTGTGGAATTGCATATTGTTCAATGCATTGTAGGCTCCATAAGTCTATTTTTAGTATTTGTTTATGCACTCGCATTCGTGTGGAGTAAACCCGTTTCGTGTTATATGGTGTGGTCCCGTGATATGCCTTATTTAAAATAAGTTAAGAATAACTGTAAGGTTTCTCATACCAGTCCCATGACTGACTAGTAGTTTGTTTTTCCCTTACAAACTCGGGTGCCAATTTTTCTACATGGGCAACCGGGTAGCTTATTTTGCAGATACTTTTCTTGAGTAGGATTCTAGATTGAAGTTTAAAGCTGTGTCCAATGCATCGATAAGTCTTCCGCTGAGTGTAGTTTTGTATTTCCGTTATGCATTGTAATCAGTATACTCTGTGTTTATTTTATACTCTGATATATTCTCGTACTCTGATGTAAAATTGTTGTAATGACAATGAAGTGTTCCTTTGTGTTTGTTCTTATGTGTTTATGCCTAAAGTTAATGGTTCGAGGATTTATGTCATTTTGGATTGGACAAGTGTGGCTTACGGTCGATTCGAAAGGCATGGATTCTGTGATGAAAAGGAATTTCGCTCGGTCTTGTATCCGTATATCTCCTCTAGTTGTGTATTGTATTATTTTCCGCTGCTATGTATTTAAATGTAATTTAAATCTCTGATATTTCTGTGTAATGTTTATTCATTTATACTCTGTATATTCTTGTAATCTGATGCATTGTTGTAATATACAATGAAATGTTCTCCCGTCTGCGTTCTGATGTGGCTTGTTCTCGAACTATCCGCGCTTTCCTTTACGGGGAAGTTACGGGTTTTTACAGTTGGTATCAATTTGAAAGATATAGATATTTATATATCGTTATTTCCAATACGATATCTGTTGGTCGTAGAATTTGATATTGAATATAAGCCGGCATATTTTCTATTCAGAGCCTTGTGTTTAATATCAAATATGATTTGGGTTTGTCGTGAATGGTGTCTTCATTAACACTGTTCTTGAACCCAGTTGAGAAAATATTAAATCTTTTTATTTAGATTTAATGAAGTGTACCAATTAAATAATATTTAATTGGAATTGAATTGATATTGATTCTTGGGTTTATCGTGGACAGTGTTTTAAATAACACTCGTTCTTTAGCCTGATAATTAATGGAATGTGATTTTGGGTTTATCGTGAACCGTGTTTTAAATGACACTGTTTCTTTAACCCAGTTAACGATTAAAACTAAGTGGAGTTTTAATGAATCCTTAATTAGATTAAAATGATCGAGAATGGAGTATCACCAGTTTTACTCCAGGCGATAGTTAAATCTTTATTTAGATTTGAACGTGAAATGGTAGTTGAATTTACCGATAACACCGTGGTGTTAGATATGAAGTATAACCAGTTTTACTTCATGGGATGAATAGGTTGGGATTGGGAAATTAAAACATATGATTACTTCGGTAAGGTTCGTTAATCTCGACTAGTTGAATCGAAATTCAAAAGGAGATTAGAGAATAAATTCAAGGAATTTATCTTGGATAAAATTAATTGGAACCTTTCCCTATGAATGTGAAATTTAGAAACTAACTGTCGGTTAGCCAAGCAGAATGGTTTTCTGGATATTGATCTGATGTTGGTTTCGGCCTTCGGGGTTAATATTTGGGAATTGTTCTCTTGATTAATTTACGGTTAGTGACTGATGAATTGGAATGAAGCGTATGTTGTGTTTGTGTAACACTTTTATAAAATACACGCGAGTTATTCGGAAAGACCGGGTTTATCCTTTTCTGAATAACTGATACGACGATAAGTCGAAGATGAAGACGGTGGTTGAAGACCGGAAGTCTTCACGGCGTTTGGGTGATTACTGATGATCTTGATTGGGCTGTACACCCAAGAAGATGGATATGCGGGGTACTAGGTGCCTCCGGTTTCATTCAGACCCAGAGCGAACTTGTAAATGGACTGTGTGTCTGACATTGGATTTTAGTCCGTGTGATTGATCTCTATTAAATATATATCTGTTTGGCGGCGGAGAATTTATTCTCTTGCTTAACGCCCTTCTCTGAGACGTACGAGCTCAGGGGTTATATATTGATGGATATCAATCGCATGGAGTGAATTGCCTGTGTGGCATGCCTAAGTGGCAATTGATCGAGGCTTCTGTTGAAAAGCAAAGTCTTGTGGTGATGATCAAAGCACCGCCTGTGTGGCATAGCTTTGTGTAACGTGAATTCGCGAGCCTCACACCCCGATTGTGAACCAAAAACGGGAGAGGACCTCAGGGAGGGCATGCGTTTCCTTCTAGCTAGGGTGGTGTCAGTGACCTACCAGCCCTGACATTTATATACTTTTCACCTGTGTGGTTGTTGCTGTTGCGAGGCGCCTCGGTTAGATCGGACGATCCGGGTCCGATGGAGCCATTCGTTGGCTCATTTACGCCCCAAAGGGCGGGGAAACGCAGTGTTCAGGCATTTTAATCCACATCGGTGGACCGACCCTGACGATCCAAGGGCCCACCTGTGTCTGGGTCCTGAGACACGGGCTAGAGCGTCTCGAATCGGTTGAGGACTATCTTTTGCCTCGGTTCATAGATGGAAACCCAATTTCCAAATACATGATTTTGCAATTTTGATTGTATAACCTATATATGGCGACATAGTGGCATGGGACGCTCATGTCGCCTATGATTGATATTTATGATTTGAAATTGTTTTATACACTATGCACCTATAATAGTATCAAATGATTTGTTTTTCAATGTATCAAGCATTCTTGGCTATTATAAGGTAAAAACCCTATCCTCCGGTTTGCGTTGCATTGTGTGATGGGAACTGGGTCTTATAATAGCTTCATTTTTCCTTATTTAGCATTGCGCTGTTTGTTTTATGCACTGGTATTCTTGGGAGGAAACCCGTTCCGTGTTATACGGCGTGGTCCCTTGATTTACCTAACTTTAAAATAAAGATTAATAACTGTTTTAGTTCTCATACCAGTCACATGACTGACCTGGAGTTTATTGTTTTAACCTAAACTCTGGGTGCCCCTATTTTGACACGGGCAGCTAGTAGTTTTGGTTTTGCAGATTTATATTCATAGGATCCTGGTTTACAGCTGGAACGATATCCGGAAAGCTTTGTATCAGTATATCTCTTCTAGTTGTGTATTGTATTATTTTCCGCTGCTATGTATTTAAATGTAATTTAAATCTCTGATATTTCTGTGTAATGTTTATTCATTTATACTCTGTATATTCTTGTAATCTGATGTGGCTTGTTCTCGAACTATCCGCGCTTTCCTTTACGGGGAAGTTACGGGTTTTTACAGATTTTTGGGTCGTCACACTAATAGAGCGAGGAAACCCAAAATGAATTTTAGACGTTCATCGAGAGCTTTTTACCCTTATATAATATGATATGGTTTGAAAGAATTGAATTTTAATCACAATTTTAATTGATTAGTTAAACACCATTTATGGCTAATCTATTGATTTTGGGATTGTGGAGCTAAGGAGTTGACCGTCAGCTATAGGTTTCGAGCATAACATTATATTGGTAGAATGAGGGCCCAAAGGACCAAAGTGAATGTAAAGGACCAGAAAGCCTGTTTTCGCTCTTGAACTAAACTATGTCGTGTTATGTACTGAAATAAACATTTTTGAATATTTCTGGATTCAATGAAATAACTAAAATTTTCAAAATCATAACTTTATTTATAATTTTACTATGCCATCCATTTCCTTTTCGTATGACTATTTAAATTTAAAAAAAATACAAATGAACTTTTGTGTTGTTACAACGACGGCTAAATTTTTTTATATACCATTTTACTTAACTTTTAATTAAACATTCATTTTGTTAATCTCAAAGCATTGCATTAAAATACTCATTCAAAGTTGGCACAAAAACAAAATCCCTTAGTTAAATTCATAAATTCCAATTCGACACAAAACACAAGTTTCTTAATTAAATTTATTAATTCCAATTCTCTTATCATCTCATATACTTAGAATATTTTACATCAAGTTAAGTGCAGTCAAATTCCAACATTAAATTTTAAAACTAATATAAATCGATGGAATGGATTGAATACAATTTCTATTATTTAAATAAATCCATTTCTACCCTCCTAAAATTTACATTTATAATTTCAACGCAAATTAATAATTATTTACAACTAAATGTTCAAATTATAATTGATATTTTTGTATTATAGTGTTATTGAAATTATTCAAGTAAGAATTTCAATTAATATCATGATTTGTTTTTGGATAAAATTTTCATTAATAAAGCATGAAAATTTTATTTGTAATAATATAACTCAAAACTTTATCAAATTTAATATTTTTTTATGGTAAAAAATATGGGTAATTACAAAAAGCTACTTCTAATTCCGTACAGTCATAAAAATAATATAGTACAGTAATAAACATAACTTAAAGTAAATTTATATTATAATAAAAAAGTACTTGTGGATAAACCAAAAAAAATACTATGTGCGATATTTAATTAAATAAAATAGTTAGATTGAGATGTGTAAGTAAGTTTATTCAACGGTAGAAAATACTCGACAAATTATAAAGCATGACAAATTAGAATAAAGTATTACAGATGGATATCTTATAAAGCATGACAAATTATATTTTGATTAAATACCTATATATGCAATGGAGTAACAAATATTGAAATGATAGTAGAAGTGATATGATATAAATAAATGTTTAATAAAATGGAAGAAACAACATATTTAACTAGTTTTAATTAAATATAAACATAATAGTAAATAGGATTAAAACAATGGTAAAGTCATCATTATCACAAAAAATTTAATTATGTACATTGATACTTTATTATTTCCCTGAAAAAACTATAAATAATTAACCACATGAAAACATAAGGTATACATATCCTCCTTTAATAAACTAGCGCCACTTGCTACCTAGTTTTACATTCAAAATGATTTATTTCTAAAGTTGATTCACTATTTGATAATTTTTCAATTTATCCTTGTTCTTTTCATGTAGTCTGCTTTCGTCCATTCTTATTCTTAAAATAATATCATAACCACTGACATTGACTATAATTTTTAATTAGGAATCTAGTTGGACATTGCACACAATTTTTTTCTTCAATACCGATTGAGAATTGGTATAAATTCATATCTTTTCACTAAATCATTAACAAAACATAGTATAATAATCCAGTCTGATTTTCTTCTTGTGTACTAAAATTATAATCATGTTTTAAATATACTTAATATATTATGCTTTCTTTTAAGTGCAAAAAAAAAAAAAAATTTGTGAAACATAATATTTCCTTTAAAGGCACAAAATATTACCTAAGAATATTTAGAATTATCTATAAAAATATTATTCGAATTTATTATATTAATTTCTTAAATTTTCGAAAGGAAAGAAAATGTAGTCTTTAAAAGGTGGTAAGTTCCCAACTTTAATATTTGAGACATTTTGGATAATATATCTATTAAGTTTCAAATTGCACAAAACATCCCTATCAGAAAATATATGTAAATTTGGTTTCGAAATTTTGGAAATCGTTAAAAATATAATCAAAAATCAATGTAAATAACTAACAAGCTTCAAAACATAATTCAGTTTATAATTATCTTCGTATTTCTGTAAAAAAGTAAAAAAAAACAAAACTTCAAAAACTAATAAACAAAAAAATCATGCTTTAGCAAAACATGCAGGAATAACAATAGTTTTTCAAAAAACTGTAGATATTACCGCAATTATAACCATCAATTGCATATGTTTATGTAGTTTTTGTTGAATGCTTCAAATTTTCAAATTCGATATATATGCTCAAGAACGTATACAAAATGCGTTTATCAGGTATTTCTCTTCCTTATTTGGTAATGAGAATGACTTTACACCTTCTTTTGATGATTTGAACCCTGCTATTCTCCCTAAACTGAATCATCAAGAGCATGAAAGTCTTAAATCATTAGTAACCAATGATGAAATCAAAGCAGCTATGTTTGCTTTGAATAAGACATCATGTGGTGGTCCTGACGGCTATAATGCCAATCTTTACACCACATGTTGGAATACTATTGGTAATGATGTCAGTAAGGCTATTGTAACTTTTAAAAAAAAAGGCTAAAATGGGTACTCTTTTAATAACACTATGTTGGCCATAATACCCAAATCAAAGAATGTTGTGCATGTGAATGACTATAGAACAATTGCGTGCTGTAATACTATATACAAATGTATTGCTAAAATAATTGCTAACAGGCTAAAAGATGTGCTTTCTAATCTTATCTCTACGAATCAAATTGCTTTTCTAACCAAGAGGAACATTTTAGATAATGTTATCATAGCTCATGAACTACTTAAGGGCTACAAAAGGAAGAACATATCACCTAGAGCTATGCTTAAATTATACATTAGGAAAGCATTTGATTTGTTGCGTTGGGATGCTATGATTAGGATTTTAGCATATATGAATTTCCCACCTAATATAATTTCTTGGGTACATGCATGCTTGTCTACTGTTCATTTCTCAATCAATGTTAATGGCTCCATTGCTGGTTATTTTAAAAGTAAAATAGGTATTCGATAGGGTGATCCCATGTCCGCATACATATTCATTATTGTGATGGAGCTCTTAACTAGATTTTTTGATGAATCTGTAGGACAAGGAAAATTTCAACTACACCCAAAATGCAATGAACCACAAATCACCTCCCTATTATTTGCTGATGATTTTATTGTTTTTTGTATGCCTGACAATATTACCATGATTAATATCATGAGTACTTTGGATAAGTTTTACAGAATAACAGGCTTAAGAATAAATATGGCTAAAACTGAGCTAAACTTAGCTGGTGTATCTGCTGCTGCTGCTAATGAACTGCATGTCACCACTGGTCTGAACATTATCTCAACAAAAGCACATATCTTGGTTTGCCACTCACCACGTCGAGGATTACCACTGCTCAGTGCCTACCTCTTTTTGATAAAATTATTAGGAGATTGGAATGTTGATCGAACAAATATCTCGGCCAAGTAGGTAGACTAATTTTGATAAAAGCTGTCATTATTTCTATGCACTCCTATTGATCGAGGACATACATTCTTCCTCATAAATTGTTGCATATGATTAGATCTGAAGGTAGTATACACATTAAATACATAGAACCTTTCTCCACTCAGTACATTGAAAAACAGATTGACAAAGGAGGTCTAGGCATCATTAATACTATTTTATGGAATAAGGCTGCATTTGCAAAACACATAGACGACTTCCTTAATAACAGTAGTACTATCTGGGTTGTTTGGTCTAAAAATCATATAGTAGGAAATCAAAACTTGTAGACTATGAACACCCCCCCCCCCCCCCCCGGCCCTTGAACATTAGCTGGACATGGACAAGTATTTTCAAATTACGTCAATGAAATTTTGCCTTTATTCAAATACAAAGTTGTTGCTTTCTCTAACATTAATTTTTGGGAAGACCCTTGGCTAGACCATGGTGTCATTATCAACACTTTCGTTCCTTATCAAGAGAAAATGCTCTCTGGAATTCATGAACATGCGACTGTTGGTAACTGTTTTGTTGATAACAGATTTAGAATGTCAAGGAGTACTACGGCTGCTTGTCGCGCAATTTGGAAAAAGATCAGTGATCTTCCTCCTCTCATACCATATGATGATATAATTTCTTAGAATTGGATAGGTGATTCTTTCTCAATTAAACACATGTATTATAGTTTGTATGGGGTTAAAGCTATGCAATCATGTAGGTAGCAGAGAATCATATGGAGGGAAGCAAACGAGGCAAAAGAAAACTTCCATCTATGGAAAGTGCTACACAATGCCATGTTCACAAAAGTTAAACTAGTTTCTAGAGGCATTTTGATACCTATATACTGTGTCTTTTGTGGAACTGAACCTGAGGACATCAGGCATCTGTTTTTTGACTACACAATTATCAATGGAATATGGACTAAAGCTATGCAAAGAGCTGGGAGGGCTGATGTGGCGCAGCAAAGTGATATCGAATGGGAGCTTTTGCATAAGTACATTTCAAAGGGTGACATGAAATCAAAACCGATCTTCTACCTGCTCAAGAAGTTTATCCTGATTATGTGGAAGATTGGAAATGAAAAGATTTTCAACTCGAACAATGCACCTACTGTTGCAAAACTAAACAATCTTGTACAACAGAAGATACGAAATGGAATTAAGCTTATATCGCATGTCTTTGATCCAGGGATTTGGCAATGAAGATTTTTGCTGCTTCTTATTTCTTGGTTATGTTATGTTGTCCTTAAGTGTTTGATAACTTTGTTTCTCGGTCTTCTTTTGTTCTGTTTTTCTTACTTTGTATCTATGTACTCGTCTTTTGGTTATCAATAAAGTGGTAGGAGTCAACTCAAAACCGTCGGCTTTGCCAAAAAATGATGTAAATTGCATACAAATAAAAAATAGATTACTTTCAGTAAAAATGCATAAAAAGCAGTAATTGTATACAAAAATTGCATATATATTTGCAATTTTTTGATACATAAAGACATATCCACAAAACATTATGGTAATACACTACAACAAAAACACCTTTTAACAACGTCTGATTTACAACGGGCACATAATGCCCCTTGTAATAGTGACGAAAAACAACGGTTCTCTAGAGGACCGTTGTAATAACAGGCCTGTAGGAGGACTTTTTGACAACGGGCTTCTCACGCCCCTTGCAATAAACCCTATTACAAGTGTCATTAGCAACCCGTTGTAAAAGGCTTCAGGTTTAGATCACCATTTACATATTTTACAGCGGGCTCTTCTTGCCCGTTGTAATAGGATTATTTTACGACGGTCTCCTGCCACTTGTAATAGAGTTCTACGTAATCTCATTTTGACATCGGGCTTCTTTTGCCCGTTGTAATAGGGTTCAGTTTGACTACTAGGATATATATACTTTTACAACCTATTATACCTAACGATAATTAGATGTCCGTTGTAACAAATGTATGCTATCAATTTTGATAGCCAATAATTTATTTTTACAATGCTTTATTAATTTTTTTTAAATAATTAATCATTAATGATATTATATTAATTAATCATATGCTACTAATTGCTAATTATATTATTTTAGTACTTATGACTAATTAATAATATTATATTAATCGTAGGTAATTAATCGCTAATTATATTACTTATATTAATCATAGGTTATTAATCATTAATATTATTATTTATTAATATTTTATAATTAATCATTAATGATATTATATTAATCATATATGCTATTAATTGCTAATTATAATATTTTAGTACTTATTACTTATCATTTATTATATTATATTAACAAATGTATGCTGTCATAGTTTAATTATGGTGTTAATTAATTTATACTTATAATTAAGTAATACTTAATAAGTAATAATCATATATATTACTAATTTTAATAGTTTTGTTTGATATCACTGTGGTAATTTTATCAGGTAGGATATATATTTATCAAAGTTTTTACCTAACTATATTTTTATATTTTTATTTTTTAAAAAGAAACAGTACTTAATCAACACTATACAATAGTTGAAATTTGGCCTCTTCGCCGCCACTTACAACCACATTACTCATCGCTCAACCTAAAAATTTTCAACTGAGCCTCCCTCCATGCCTTTATAGCCCTACCCTCATCGCTATCACCACCTCCGATTGCCTTAGTCCCCTTCCGTCCAATCATTGGTCAGTTTCTTAGCCACCGTAAGCTTCTGTTTCATCACTGGAAGGTAACGTACCAACATTTGATGATCAAATGTATTTCAATTCTTAGCCTATGCAGTAGCCATCCATTTCAATTCTTAAAATATTATGACATTCTTAATTAATTTACAATATGATGATCAAATTTTAAGTGATTGTTATTAGTTTGAAAGGTTACACACTTATTATAGTCAACACTTAACATAATTTCGTGCTCGTTGTCGTCATTCATTTCCCCATTACTGTCTTTCGATTAACACATACCGTATCCCGTTAACCAAAACATAATTTCCTCTCGAAAATCAATCTTCCCACAAAATCGGTCATGGCGGCTCCAGCGTTTTGATTTTTCCATAGCAACCGCATCACTTCTCCGAATCTACAATCCAGATCTACTTCTCTCGCTTCGAAGTTAGGGCAAACGAAATCGGGATCCAGATCTACTTCTCTCGCTACGAATAGGTATGGTTTTAGTTTAGTTTTCTATCTGTTGATGATGTGATTATGTGATTTAGGTTTTCTATCTGTTGATGATGTGATTATGCGAAAAGTTAGGGTTTCGATTATGTGATTTAGGTTTTCTATCTGTTGATGATGATTCTTGTGCTTTTGATATCGTTTAGCTTGATTTATTTGCATGTGAGTAAATCGAACCAAAACCATTGCATGGAACTATATTACCTTGTCAGCGTTGTACTGCAATTATGTGGCAAATTCGTTGCATGGAAACTAAATATGAGGCTTTGTCATTTAAATTGTATGCTTTAGGACTTCTACCGTGTTGGTGGTGTTGATAGTGGCAATCGTGAGCCACTCTATAGTTAGGGTTTGGATTTTGATCAAATTAAAGAGGAGTTACGTAATTTTGAGTGTGCAGATGGATTGGTTAATGCTTGGAGCTGTTGTGGTAAGGTTTTGGGTATATCAAAAGAGTGGTAGAGAGGACGAAGGGGAAAACACATAGGAATATATATATATATATATATATATATATATATATGATCTTTTCTTCTTTTCTGCTTTAATAATAACTATTAATACAATCAAATTATTCAGTCAATCGTATAGCTCTCAAAATATCGTTGGATTCCAAGTGAAATAAATGGTTTGTATTGAATAGGATCTAGTGACATTCTTTTTTAAGATGTTAACTTATATTTGTTTCCATGGGTGGAACAGTGATAATAAAGACCAATGGACGCTGCTAATCCCAACAATCAAAATATGTTGTTGACTTATTGCCATGAACAATAGTGTTAACGAAATTGAACTCCTTTGTGTACAAGTCAAATTTGAAAATGTTATTCAACATCATCCGTCTCTATCACTAAAATCAAATCCTAATGACAAAATACAACCGACATAATTAAGTTGAATTTATAGATTATATATATTATATAGCAGGCGACTTGGAAGACACCGTAAGCTATTAGTGATAATTAAAGCTGAACTACTGAGCTTATAAAATATATATTACAAAACAGTACATATATTGTGAAAATTGGTTCGCACTTTTCCATCGTGCATGCGTATGCAAATCATAATAGACTAGTGTAACTGATCTGCAGAATATCTTAGGGGATACAGTTAAAAATTTGCAGAGAGTTAAGTTGTTGTTGTTCTTTTATGAAGGGGCATATTGTACACAGTCCACCCCTCACGCCAGGTTATTTAAAGTGATATCGATGGGTAGGTTTTGGAAATAAAAGGACTGTACGCATATATAACAGTAATAAGTTAATTAAAATCTATCATACAAGCCAATGTATGTTGTTGAGTAAGAGAAGGACTTAAACAGGCGTTGCCAATCTTAGTACAGTATCTACATTAATACATATAATACTTACAAAAAAAGATAAAGATAAACAAATAAATACCTGGGTATAAGGATATTCAAGAATTGTCTGAAAATATATGTTGTTGAGTAAGAGAATGACTTAGACAGGCGTTGCCAATCGACCTTGTAGTTTACAAAAAACAGCACCTGCATCTGGAAATAATTAGCCCAACTGGTATGAATTAATAAGTTGAGGTCATTTTGGCAGGCATTATTATTAACAAGGTAAAGTTATGTCTTTGTTATAAGACGTAGCTGGTGCATGCTTCCATATATTAGTTTTCATTGAGGGAAAAAGTGAGTGAGTTGGGGTGGAGTGAAGATCCCACTCTTTTGGGTTCCAACATGTAGTTTAAAGTCTGCAGTGAGAATAATTCAGAGACGAAAGGTTATAAGAGTAATTAAAAACTAAGTGTAATTAGTGAAATGATTGTAATTAGTGAAATTTGATATTTAGTATGAATTACCAATTAAAATTATTTTTCAAATAGTTAAACATTTTGTCAGCGTAACAACCATACGTATGATTTGTTCTATATATAATTAAATAATCAACTGCGTATTTGTATGATAAAAAACTTCTAAATTTTTTTAAAAGTTCCAAAAGCATTAGACATGAATAAAAAAATAGCTAATTAGACATGAATATACATATATATATAGGCATTTGCAAAGATTTTTAACCTACGATTATAATGTTGTTAATTCCGTGAAGCATCAACGACTCCAAGTGTAAGAGTTGGAGTGATGTCTAAAGCGATATTTCATCATGAGAAGGACTCATAATTTTTTGGACATAACATTTTTTCATTAGGTTTTAACATCAGAGGATTATCAAGATGGACAAAGCATGGATCCACCTACCAAGGTTTTGTCAATTTTGATTATTAGTTTATACTTGTAATTATTTGTATACTGATTAGTGATTCGTTTGTGTCATAGAATGTCCGAAGAATATAGACAAGCTGTTCGGAATTTTGTTTATGGGCATGCAGAAAGGAAGGGAAATCCAGAAAAAATTGTTTGCCCCTGTTCAAAATGTAGGAATCTTATCCGCCATCCGTCAAGAGATGTCGTATCACACTTGATTATTTTTGGATTTGACCCAACATATGATGTATGGATTTTTCACGAAGAAGCACGCTGTTCAGGAAATGAAGGTAATGGGGAGACAAATGCATATAAAATGTACTTAGACACACAAATGTGTAATGAAGAAATGGAATATCATGGTAATGTAAGACATGGGGTAGAGATTAAGGAGATGATAGAAAATTCTGAAATTCCTTTGTACCCTGGTTGTGCAAGCCACACAAAGTTATCAGCGACAATACTTCTTTACAGGCACAAGGCTCGAAATGGTGTATCTGATACGGCTTTTACCGAACTCCTTAAACTTCTCAAAGATATGCTACCTATGGAAAACACGCTTCCTGATTCTACATATGCAACAAAGAAGCTGTTGAAATCATTTGGTTTAGGCTATAGACAAATACATGCATGTGTAAATGATTGTTGTCTTTTCAGGAAAGAGCTTGCAGATAGTGATTTTTGCCCAAAATGTGGAAAATCTCGTTGGAAAAAAAATAAGACGAAGGAAGATGGAAAGCAAACCAAAGTAGCTGCAAAAATATTGAGATACTTTCCAATAATACCAAGACTGAAAAGAATGTTTATGTCTTCAGAAACAGCAGAGCAATTAAGATGGCATAGCACTCATAAGAGTGAACATGGTAAATTACGTCATCCAGTAGATTCTTCTCAGTGGGCTACAATTGATAGTATGTATACTTCATTTGCATCTGATCCACGAAATTTAAGGCTTGGCCTTGCAAGTGATGGCTTTAATCCCTTTGGAGATTGGAATTGTAAATATAGTTGTTGGCCAGTATTTCTTGTTGCATACAACTTCGCTCCGTGGCTTTGTATGCACAAAGATAATATGATGTTATCTTTATTAATTCCTGGACCACGACAACCAGGGAATGATATTGATGTGTATCTACAACCGCTTATCGAAGATTTGAAAAAATTATGGAATAAAGGGGTGAAGGCATATGATGCATACACTTGCAACGAATTTAGATTACATGCAGTTTTAATGTGGACAATAAATGATTTTCCAGCTTATGGAAATTTAGCAGGTTGTACCGTAAAGGGTAAGAAGGCATGTCCTGTTTGTGGCGTTAATACATGCTCAATATGGTTACTATTTAGTAAGAAATGTGCATATTTAGGACATAGGCGATTCCTTGATCCTAATCATGAATATCGTCAAAGAAAAAACTTGTTTGATGGAACCATAGAAAATAGACAAAAGCCTCCAATACAAACCGGTATCCAAGTCTTTGATATTGTTAAAGATATTTGTAATGACTGGGGGGAAAAATCAAAGGAGGAAGAGAAAGAGAAGGAAAAAAGGAAAAGAAAAAGGGGAGAAGAGAAGAAAAAAAGAAGTCAAATGTGGAAAAAGAAGTCTATTTTCTTTGATTTGCCTTATTGGCAGGTAAAGTTTAATTAGAAATTGCTTCTTTTTTATCGATATAATCGTTACTTTATTATTAAATAGTTATAATTTATTTTGATTTTCTTAGGTACTTCCTTTGCGTCACAATCTAGATGTAATGCATGTTGAAAAAAATATCGGTGAAAGTATTCTTGGTACGTTACTTGATATTAAAGGAAAATCTAAAGATGGCATTAATTCACGTAAAGATCTAGAAGTATTGGGTATTAGGAAGAAGTTACATCCTATAGAGATGGGAAGCAAAGCATTACTTCCAGCCGCCCCATGCACCTTGACTGATCAAGAAAAGGAGATCTTTTACAATAGAATGAGGAATTTGAAAGTACCAGATGGGTATAGCTCAAACATTGGGAAATGTTTTGCTAAAGAAAACAAAATTTCAAATCTTAAGTCTCATGATTATCATGTTTTGATGGAACAACTGTTGTCTGTATCACTGAGAGGACTTCTACCTAATGGGACAAGGAATGCATTACTACGACTATGCTCTTTTTACAACGACATTTGTCAAAGAGTGCTTGATAAAGATAAATTAGAATCCATCGAGAATCAGATCGCATTAACACTATGCGATCTTGAGAGATTTTTTCCTCCTTCATTTTTCGACATCATGATTCACTTAACAATACATTTATCAAGGGAAGCTAGAATTTGTGGGCCAGTACAATATCGGTGGATGTATCCATTCGAAAGGTAAAATTTGAAATTAGTACGTATAGTAGTTGATAACATATGTGCTTGTGAAAATATTTTATTTACGCATCTTGATTATAGATACATGAAAACACTAAAGGGGTATGTTAAAAATCAAGCACGACCTGAAGGATGCATAGTTGAGCGTTATTCTGCTGATGAGTGCATGAAGTATTGTGCTGGCTATATTAATGGTGCATTAGAAATTGGACAAAGAAAAAATAGAAATGAAGTGGAACGAAGTGATTCCATGCTCGAGGGGCGTCCTATATATAAAGGAAATCCTATGGTACTCAATAAGGAGATGATTGATGTTGCTCATCGATATGTGTTGTTTAACATCGAGGAAGTAGAGCCTTATATAAAGTAAGCACAAGTTTAATTCAATTATTTTATATGAAATAAATTAGATTGACTTGTATGATTACGTATATAGGATGCACAATGAGGAGCTGAAACGTTTGCATCCTTGGCTTTCACGGGATGATTTGGAACTTTCAAAGTTGCATTCAGAGACTTTTAGTAATTGGTTTAAAAAAAAGGTTGGCAATGCTATATCTTTTAGGATGGATAAGTTCGGCATAGAAGTATATGTTATTGTAACTAGTCTTTATGTCTAACATTATGCTTTTTCAGGTTCGAGATGATAGAAAAACATCCGATGTTAGTGAACTAATAAATTGGCTTTCACATGGACCTCGTCATCAAGTAATTTCTTATACTGGCTATATAATTAATGGTCGCCGTTTTCATACTAAAGACAATGATAAATCTACACAAAATAGTGGTGTTTCAATTGAGGCAAGTACTGTTCGCATAGATGGATCCATTGAGAAAGCACCATACTATGGTGTTTTGCGTGAGATTTTGTTGTTTGACTACCGCCAGTTCCAAATTGCCTTGTTTAAGTGTGATTGGGCAAATATTTACCGTGGGGTTAAGGTCGAAGATGGATTCACATTAGTCAATTTACATCAATTTCAAAATCAATTTGCAAACGACCCTTTCATCTTGGCGACACAAGCTATACAAGTGTTTTTTTGTAGAGAAAATAGTTCTTCAAATCGGTATGTTGTGCTAAGAGCACCCGCTAGAGGTTTCCATGAGTTGGAAAGCTATGATGAGGAGGATGAGTCAACTAGCAAACCGGTAGATGAGTCACTACTTGATGATAGAGATGTCGATGATGGGGACGAAAGTTATATAAGGAAGGATTGTGACGGTATTTTGGTATGATATAAGCACACTTTATTGATATTTGCATTACACGTATTTATAATTTTAAAGAGGGTAATTATACATAAGCTGTGCATAGTCATATTAATTAATCATGCATTATTGACCATGAATTTTGATTTTAATTTTGGGGAAAAAAGTTAAATTTTCTTTTGCGGGTATTGCTATTGTATGTTAGGATTTTCATATTTTGCAATAATGACTAATTAGTATGATGTTCTAATTATTTATATATATTATGATTTTTTTTCTAGGTTTCTCCCTTAGTCGAAGATAGTTGAACTTGAAACATCTGTGGGTAAAATGGTGCAAGATCAAGGAGTGGTACTTTGCACTTCTATTTTCATAATTACCTGTTTTGTTTTGGCCCTATATGTGCAGTAAAGTTAAGACAACTTATGTATATGCATATGTTTCTACTGTCCATGTGTGCGTTATGATTATGAATATAATTATGCAGTTTACTTAATTAATTCATCTAATTACTTAGATTAGGATGGTAGGGATTAACTTTGTGGTAGAAGAATACAGTCCGGTTCCTTCCTTATTATTTCATCTGTACTCACGCAAAACCTTCCGTTACGTTGGTTTAAAGTAACACAGTCCGCATTTTCCTTTTATTTCGGACCTTTAGAACAACAGTACAAGCCGACATTTAAGACTGCTCCCTTCACAACATCGTTCAAGCCACCATCCTCCTATACAAATGTTATGTTTTAGTTAGTATAAATTGATTAAACTAATTAATTCTTAAACATTTATTTTAATTAACTAAATTACGGTTAGGAGGAAGATTCGGCCAAACTCAAAATGTTTTCATCCCAGGTTTGTTCATTCGTTCTGTACTTTTCGCCTGCAACACACTCACAGACCACGGTTTCAGTAAACATTTTATAGTATAATTGATTTAATTACTAATTAACTTCTAACTAATGAAATAAATAACTTAATTACTCAGTAATTAAGAGCCAAATAGCAGATTTCATCCATTCACGTCCACTGTCCCCGATTAGCTGTAACATTCCTGTACAAGCCCCAGTGTTAATGGAATAGTTTTAACTTTTAATTAATAAATGTTATAGTTAGTATGATTACTTGATTAACAAATTTTAGGCCCAATAATACTTCCTTTTCACGTAGGTTTCAAACATCCTGCATACCCTTTTCATATTTTTTTGCAAAATACTTCATCACGCAAATCCCGTCTTCTTCACCTGTATACCCAGTTCTTCTTTGCTCTTCTTCACAAACCCACTTCCCGACGTTATACTGTACACACAGCTTCACTCTATCTTCTACCCGAACTACTGTACACACCACGCAGCCTCGTTCTGACCTGTATCTTGTATACATTCTGCCGTGTCAAACAAATGCCCGATACTTTGTTTGTTCCCAACATTTCCTTTTTGTTAAAACACTCAGGTCCGACCCCTTTAAACTGCCTGCACAGTCCACGATTCGTTCTCAAAGTTCATGATTATATATATATATATATATATATATATATATATATAATTATAGATTAATTGATTGTGCTAATACGTACTTAAGCTGCCATTTAGAATTGATGAGAATAAAAACACGGGTCCATTGTCTTCCTCATTCTTGCAACAGAACCCAAACCGCATATACCCATTTCTCTGCTCCGTCCATTTGCTTGACCGCCTCCATCTTCTCCGACGATCCCACCAACCGCCGTATAAGTAACCCAGATCGACTTCTTCTCCCATGCTTGTCATGCCGACGCCATTACTCCCCCTTTCGGTGGCCTCCAGCGCCATCCAATGTTCAACATCCGTTGTCAGGTCCGACAAAAATTTTCGCCAAACATCACAAAAAAAATCCCATTCGAGCGTCGTTCTTTGCTGATCGTGAATCCGCACTCCAATTTGCATCTCGACCTCTAGAACTCAAGATAACGTTAAACCTAGATGATAATCTTTTAGAAATAGTATTGTGATGATGCTCCAACTGACTACTGTGTATTATTACTATAATTTAAAACAGCAGTTTGGCAATCTTTGATACACGCCCGGATTAATTACCATTAAATTTTGGCACTAAAATATTCTTTTAACCCATTGTAGACGTGACGAGGAGCATTTCATCACTTTCATATATCTAGTTTGCTAATGGTTGGACTATAAATTTTGCCTAAATCTTTGCTAAAAATTACCTTGTGTCCTACTTTAGTATGTTGCACAGTTTAACTTAACTAACTCAATAACCCATCAAACCCATACAAACATTTCAGAACTGTACTAGAATTTATGTTGACTGTGTATGCTAATTTCAGATATCAAAGGTAGCAATGAGATATTTGAAGAGGCAATCTCTAGTTGCAGTTGCAACTTCACATGTAAAAGATAAGACTGCTGGTGTGAAAATCAATGAAAAAAGATGTGCTGAAATTGCTTTTCAAAGTTTAAACAGTAATGTTAGAGGATCTCCTCGGAAGCGTATTGGAATGCAGCCTCTACCCGATGATATTCAGTCTCCGAATCCCAATCCGGTTAGAAGATCCCCTCGCAAGCGTAATGAAATGCAGCCTCCACCCGATAATATTCACTCTTCGAATCTCAAACGGGTTAGAACATCCCCTCGGAAGCATAAGGAAATGCAGCCTCCACCCGATAATATTCACTCTCCAAATCTCAATCAGGTTAGAACATCCCCTCGGAAGCGTAAGGAAATGCAGCCTCCACCCGATAATATTCACTCTCCATGAAACACCCCACCTCCGTTAGGGTCACTCTCAAAGGGAATGCCCTAATTTTGGTGGAGGTTTATAAGTACAAGTCACAGATATACAAGACAGATATAAGAACACATATTTGTAAACAGCGGAAGAACAACAAACTTTTATTTCATAAAGTCAAATACGTGTTACAACAACATCCTTTCCAAAAACATAACATAACACTTTCATAATCTGTCTTGAGTACATTATTTAAAGAAGCATAAATAAAACGTAGATAAACTGCAAAAGCCCCATAGTGGATTGTCCAAAGCCATAGTTCAAAACAGGAAAGTCCAAGCAATACATTTCTCTTCTTCAAGCTGGATGTTGAGGTAGGTCAAGCTGCTGTGTTCCCTCCCTGAGGACCTGGGGGGGGGGGGGGGGACGGAAGAAAGAAGACGAAAGAAAAATAGAGTCAGACATAAAGCCTGAGTAAGTCTAGTACTATTTTGTCTATGAATAAAGAACTGGGTATGATAAGTATAAACAAGAAATGGGCATGCACTATAAACTTGGTTAAGTTGTCTAGGGTCGAATATACTATCGTACCCCATGTTAATCTCTGAACCCATATAAACTAGTTTCCCACTGGCACCCCATAATCAGGGTGATGTGATCCATTCTATGATGATCGGCTCCTACTCGCATAGTTACATGTGTCTTACGGCCCCCGATGTCGTAGTTACCTATGCTGGTCCCACCATGGGGTGTATCAAGTCCCATAGTGGCAACCCGACACAACCTTAGAGTGCACAGGTATGCTACTGGTGTCCAGTGCCTTATTTTTCTGCGCCGGAGTGTGTGCACGCCCGCACTCCTTTAGAACCTACACTGCTACACCACCGCCGTCGATTTTTTTGACCTCTTACAATCAGCCCAGTAATCGTGCCCCACCCTGCCTAGTTTCAGGGTATCATGATACACCGTGTAGGGTTACTGCTGAAAAGGGTCCCCCGTTACTAGGTTTTCTATCTCTAGCCAACATGCTAAGTTGGTTAAGTGTTTTCTAACCTAACCCCACCAGTCCGTTTAGTTTAGCATGTTCCATTTTGATTAAGTCTTAGTCCACTTAATCCTAACAATCCTGATTCAGCCTTAATTGTCTTATTAAGGCCCTAACCTCTCACATTAGACAGGTATTGCTGTGGCTGCCTGTTGCCGGTTGGTTCCGGGCAGTCTTACGCCACAACTCAGTCTAACCTCGGGTCCTTATTGGGCTCCATGTTTAACCTCCCACATTGGATAGGTATTGTTGTGACTACTGGACAGCCGGGCGGTTCCGGGCAGGTTTACATCACAACTCAATCCAACCTCGGGTTAAACATATCGTATTTTCTACATTTATATATCTTGTCATTCTTCTTTATTTCTTATATGTAAATATTTGCGGCCCATTATTAAGTTAATGGTGTAAAGGTTACACCAATCATGGGCCCAACCCATACTTGAATTTGGGCCCTTCTACTTTAGTTTTCATTCATTAGTAATTTTAACCCAACATTATTTTCCCCCGTTTTACACGTCCGTTTATATATATTGGGCTTAGCCTTTTAAAGCCCAATTTAGCCATGCGAAAAGGGGAGGCTTAAAGCGTGATTACATACACAAAGAGGGGAAGGTGAGCGCATGAACTTGCATATGACGTTGGAAATACATAATAGAAACTGGTGTACTTGCATAGTGGTAACATAGGTGACATGAATCAAAGCATGTGAACTTGTAATTGAGATATCATTATTGACCCATGAACCTATATTTTTACTTAGGCATAATGTCAAACATAAGCATGGCATAAATACTTTTAGCATAAACATGGCATAATGTCAAACATGGCATAAATACTTCTAGCATAAACATGGCATAATGTCAAACATAAGCATGGCATAAATACTTCTAGCATAAACATGGCATAATGTCAAACATAAGCATGGCATAAATACTTCTAGCATAAACATGGCATAATGTCAAACATAAGCATGGCATAAATACTTCTAGCATAAACATGGCATAGGTATAGTTAAATTTGTTCATGGCATAAATATAAACAAGTCATGTTCATAAGGTTTCTACATGTTTACAAAGAGGATACTTTGTTACTAACACAAAAGCATAGTTCAACTTAATTAAATTTAATCACATAACGATGGTATACTTATGCATAAATATTCCTAATCATGGTGTTTGCTTTTAACTTGCAAAAAAAGGGATTTTTGTGTCTAACTTAGCCATGTCTCACATATGTCATCATATAATTCTTTTAAACAAGATAGACTTAATCATGAATTTCAATTATGCCCAATATCATTCATAGCCTAGCCATATTCATAAGTTTTGCAAAAGCATGACTTAATACATGGATTATGGTGTCAAAATTCCAACATAGTTTCATATGAACTATAACAACCAAACTTGTCTCAATTACTTGCAAAATGATTTATGCACAAAATAGACATCATGATGGCATAATAACAAAGCCCCAAACTTGCATGAATTTCAATCAACTACATACATGTAGCTTCAACATAGACTACATAATTTGCGCAATATTCCAAACGTATATTTGCATAGAACTACCGCATGTAGTTCTTTATAATTGAATGACATAATTCAGAATATCCAAAAGTATATAAATCGCACAAATACGAATTTCATTGCCACAATTCAAGCATACATATCTACACAATCATTTGTTCATACCAAAGTAATACTCTACTTACAATGGTTGCGGCAAATTCTCTAATTAAGAGATATGATTCCTTTGTTGAATTGATTAGCTTTAGGTTGCTTGAATTGCTTTAGGCTTTAGAACTTTCTCCCTAATCCTCTCTCTCTAGATGGCGGCTACTCTTAGTCGTTCCTCGGCAACATGGCGGCTATGCTCTTAATTTGAATGAATAGATTAGGGTTTAGTCTAGGGTTGTTTATATAGAGGTTAGGAATTGATTAGAACCATTGATGTTGCTAGGTTAGATCGTAGCCATTCATTAGATAGAGAGACCAATTAAAACTTGCCACCTAGCCCTAATGACAAAGCAACCCACAGAAATTCGACCAAACACAGACCAGGCCAGCCAGGAGGGACTGGGTTCGATTTTCAAAAATTAAACTTTAAATTGAGCTGTTTTAGTCTGTTTGAATTTTATCTATTGTATACATATATTTTTGCATATATATATATATATTCTCATATATATACATATATTTTCTTTATTTCCTTATATGTACGTTCTTATCCTTTCAAAAATTGAATTTGTATACGTACATGTATTTGCATGCTCAGTTGGCCCTCTCTAAAACAGAGATAAAAATTATGTCGCCGCCGGGGTTCGAACCCCCGACCTCCATGCTACAAATCCAATGCCTTAACCAACTGAGCTACAGAGGCTTTTGTTAATAAGTCTTAGAATAATAATAATTATTGTCCTCTCCTTACTTCTCTTTTTCATGTTTTGCTGTAATATTTAAATTAAAGATATCTTCTTCATACGTTATCCGTTTTGCGCAAACTCGGACTCTATCTCAAGCAGAATTTCGAGACGAACGCAATGGTGATGTCCGTTTCCCTTAATTTTTCTGTTACAATTTAATTATACTTTAATTTGTTAATTTACTGTTAACGGAAAAATCCGGGGTGTTACATTCTCCCCCACTTAAAAGGATTTCGTCCCCGAAATCTTCAAGTTTAGGAAGAATGTAAATCCTAACATTCAATCATCCATCTACTCATCCATCAAACACGAGCATCCATTGTCCTTAAAAGACTTCTAATGCTTCATGATCATATGCGAAGTGTGTGTGTTCATGAACTTATCTAATGCAAAATCAGGCGGTCTACTGATTCAGTTGACCTCCTTAATGCGAATCATGTAAGTGCCATGTATCCATTATGTATGCAGATTTTTCCTATTCATGATTCTACATGGGTGCACAATCTTTCATACAAATGCAACATCCATATGACAACACATTACAATTCAACCATATACGAGTGCAAACATATATGCATATGCAATATGAAGTGACTGAGCCGATCTAAAACCTAGATTGTGTGTGTATATGCAGCCACGAGCAACTACTAGCAATCACTTGCAACCACTTGCAACCATCATACATAACATGTTTCAATTACATGTTTTCATCCAAAAGGTTTCTACCTAAAAGATAAGGTCGAGGAGATATTCCTAAAAAGATAGATAAAAGCGCAACTTAAGGAAAAAGAAAGATCAAGGACGTACCCTCGAAAAGAAAAGGGTAAGCAGTGCGTATTCTAGCTTCAGTTTCCCAAGTCGCGTCTCCCTCGGCGTCGCTCCACTGAACTTTGACGAGTTTGACTTCGCGGTTGCGTAGCTTCTTCACTTCCGTTCCTAGTATGCGGGTTGGAACTTTTCTTATGGTTGCTTCGCGTTCCACTTCGGCCTCTTCGAGGATATTTGGCTCTACCACTTCAGCAGACTCATGTAGACATTTTCGGAGATGTGAAACGTGAAAAACGTTGTGGACTCCGACCAATTTCTCGGGTAGCTCTAATCTATAGGTCATTTTCCAAATTTTCTCAATGATAGGAAATGGTCCTACCTAAAGGTATAGTCGAATGATAGAAGCAAGTAAAAATTTTGTGCCCATTAGGCAATGTCAAAAATGGAAATCTATGCCACATATATATTGATTAGGAGAAGAACTCTCTAAGCATCAGCCCCGAAGACCGAAATCAACATCAGACTGACACCCAAAGAATTAATCAACCCAACCACCACATATGATTCTAGGAAACTAAGCATGATGGACTCCTTTTAGGTCACAAGGGAGTCCCTTCCTAAGTCCAACTATGTTACCAAATGTACTTACTAAGGTGATTCTTTACAACTCATGCATAAGTGAAATGAACCTTCAGCCTTAGTGGCGAACACTCCTGGAGTGCCCTATTCTGAAATGCTCCACCTAATGAACCCCTTCTCTAGAAGCTCTTTAATCTGTTTACTGAGCTCTTTTCTTTCTCGTGGAGCCATGTGTCTAACGGGCAACGCAACGGGCTTTGCATTATCTACAAGATATATGCGGAAGTCTATTTCCCGCTTCGGAGGCAAGCCCTTCACCTCTTCGAAGACATCCGGATATTCCCGGACCACTCTAACTGATTGCAAATTTTCAACAGAGGCATCTAGCGACTCAAGATAACTAAGCATAACCGCATACGAGGGATTACAAGAAATTTCCAAAGTATTACCGAGCTGGGTTAGGAGCCTAACAACCCTTTTCTCACAATCAAGGATGGCCCCATTACTGGATAGCCAATCCATACCCAAAATCAAACCATACCCCGCAAAGCCCAAAACAAAGGCACTACATTCAAATTCTACACTTAGAATAGAAATTTTCAAATCCAAACAGATCATAGACAAATGAGCTGGGCCCCCAATTGGGTTTGAAACAATTAAGGGGTCCTCTACCATACTAGTTTTTAGGTGCAGAGATTCTACTAAAGCAGACGAGATAAAGGAGTGTGATGCGCCAGAATCAAATAAAGTGCGAACGGGGTGATCATAAAGATAAACTACACTTTCTACAGAAGTGTTTGTACCTCGCTGTTGCAAGGGTGGCGCTTCCAGTACATGAACCTGTGCCCCTGGAGTGGATCCAGACCCCTGCCCCTGCCCTCGTTTCTTTGGGCAGTCCTTAGCTCTGTGGCCTGTCTGACCGCAAGAAAAGCACCCACCATTCTCCTTGGCCTTCTTTTTCCGGCAGTCCTTTACTAAGTGCCCCACTTTGCCACAGAAATTACACGTCCTCTTCTCTTTGTTGCCTTCCCCGCCTTTCTTAAAGTCTGTCTTCTTAGGCTGCAAACCCTCTTTCTTCCCTTGAGAGCTTTCTGCCTTTGCCTCCTTCTTGCCCTTATCCTCCTCATTCAGCAATGCCATTTGCACCAATCTTTCATACGTGGCCCCCATGGGTATATGTGTCATGGCCAAACTGTGTAATGGCTCATTTAACCCTTTGACGAAACGGAGAGCCTTCTTGTGCGGGGTGTTGACTAGGTCAAGCCCAAACCTAGCCAGCTCATCAAACTGATTCACATACTCTCTAACAGTCTTGTCTCCTTGCTTAAGAAATAAGAATTTCTCCAACTGCAAACTTCTTTCCGCATCTGAGAGAAATTTGGTCTCAAACCTTGCCCTAAAGTCCTCCCATGTTTCTACTGGTCTTTCAGCATTAGTGACTTCCCACCAGTAGGAAGCCTCGCCCTTCAATAGCCACACCGCCAATTGTACTTTTTGTCTGTCCTCTACCTCAAAGATGATGAATAGATCCTCAGTTTCCTTCAGCCAATTTCTAGCTGCTACGAAGGACTCAGTTCCATGGAAATCCCTTCCTCCCATAGCTTTAAAATCCTTACATATCTTAGCAAACGCGTTTCCTCGTGGAGGAGGTGGAGGAAGAGGTGCTGCTGCAGCTGGATGATTCCCTGCAGCTGGGGGAGGAGGAACGGTAGGACCTGGTTGAGTGGCCCTAGCTTCTAAGAACCGTCTAAACCAACCAGGTATTGGTACCCCTTCCGGTAAGTTAAGGTCTTCGGACATGCTGAAACAAAAGGGATAGATTCAAAACGAAGGATAAGAGATAGTACCTATGGCTTTGGGGAGTGGACTTTGCCTTTTTAAAATAAAATAATATTTTTATCTTTTAAAAATGCTTCTTTAAATTTCCTTTTTGAAAATAAATTTCCAAAACTTTTTATCTTATCTGGTAAACCTATGCTCTGATACCAAGTGAAACACCCCACCTCCGTTAGGGTCACTCTCAAAGGGAATGCCCTAATTTTGGTGGAGGTTTATAAGTACAAGTCACAGATATACAAGACAGATATAAGAACACATATTTGTAAACAGCGGAAGAACAACAAACTTTTATTTCATAAAGTCAAATACGTGTTACAACAACATCCTTTCCAAAAACATAACATAACACTTTCATAATCTGTCTTGAGTACATTATTTAAAGAAGCATAAATAAAACGTAGATAAACTGCAAAAGCCCCATAGTGGATTGTCCAAAGCCATAGTTCAAAACAGGAAAGTCCAAGCAATACATTTCTCTTCTTCAAGCTGGATGTTGAGGTAGGTCAAGCTGCTGTGTTCCCTCCCTGAGGACCTGGGGGGGGGGGGGGAACGGAAGAAAGAAGACGAAAGAAAAATAGAGTCAGACATAAAGCCTGAGTAAGTCTAGTACTATTTTGTCTATGAATAAAGAACTGGGTATGATAAGTATAAACAAGAAATGGGCATGCACTATAAACTTGGTTAAGTTGTCTAGGGTCGAATATACTATCGTACCCCATGTTAATCTCTGAACCCATATAAACTAGTTTCCCACTGGCACCCCATAATCAGGGTGATGTGATCCATTCTATGATGATCGGCTCCTACTCGCATAGTTACATGTGTCTTACGGCCCCCGATGTCGTAGTTACCTATGCTGGTCCCACCATGGGGTGTATCAAGTCCCATAGTGGCAACCCGACACAACCTTAGAGTGCACAGGTATGCTACTGGTGTCCAGTGCCTTATTTTTCTGCGCCGGAGTGTGTGCACGCCCGCATTCCGTTAGAACCTACACTGCTACACCACCGCCGTCGATTTTTTTGACCTCTTACAATCAGCCCAGTAATCGTGCCCCACCCTGCCTAGTTTCAGGGTATCATGATACACCGTGTAGGGTTACTGCTGAAAAGGGTCCCCCGTTACTAGGTTTTCTATCTCTAGCCAACATGCTAAGTTGGTTAAGTGTTTTCTAACCTAACCCCACCAGTCCGTTTAGTTTAGCATGTTCCATTTTGATTAAGTCTTAGTCCACTTAATCCTAACAATCCTGATTCAGCCTTAATTGTCTTATTAAGGCCCTAACCTCTCACATTAGACAGGTATTGCTGTGGCTGCCTGTTGCCGGTTGGTTCCGGGCAGTCTTACGCCACAACTCAGTCTAACCTCGGGTCCTTATTGGGCTCCATGTTTAACCTCCCACATTGGATAGGTATTGTTGTGACTACTGGACAGCCGGGCGGTTCCGGGCAGGTTTACATCACAACTCAATCCAACCTCGGGTTAAACATATCGTATTTTCTACATTTATATATCTTGTCATTCTTCTTTATTTCTTATATGTAAATATTTGCGGCCCATTATTAAGTTAATGGTGTAAAGGTTACACCAATCATGGGCCCAACCCATACTTGAATTTGGGCCCTTCTACTTTAGTTTTCATTCATTAGTAATTTTAACCCAACATTATTTTCCCCCGTTTTACACGTCCGTTTATATATATTGGGCTTAGCCTTTTAAAGCCCAATTTAGCCATGCGAAAAGGGGAGGCTTAAAGCGTGATTACATACACAAAGAGGGGAAGGTGAGCGCATGAACTTGCATATGACGTTGGAAATACATAATAGAAACTGGTGTACTTGCATAGTGGTAACATAGGTGACATGAATCAAAGCATGTGAACTTGTAATTGAGATATCATTATTGACCCATGAACCTATATTTTTACTTAGGCATAATGTCAAACATAAGCATGGCATAAATACTTTTAGCATAAACATGGCATAATGTCAAACATGGCATAAATACTTCTAGCATAAACATGGCATAATGTCAAACATAAGCATGGCATAAATACTTCTAGCATAAACATGGCATAATGTCAAACATAAGCATGGCATAAATACTTCTAGCATAAACATGGCATAATGTCAAACATAAGCATGGCATAAATACTTCTAGCATAAACATGGCATAGGTATAGTTAAATTTGTTCATGGCATAAATATAAACAAGTCATGTTCATAAGGTTTCTACATGTTTACAAAGAGGATACTTTGTTACTAACACAAAAGCATAGTTCAACTTAATTAAATTTAATCACATAACGATGGTATACTTATGCATAAATATTCCTAATCATGGTGTTTGCTTTTAACTTGCAAAAAAAGGGATTTTTGTGTCTAACTTAGCCATGTCTCACATATGTCATCATATAATTCTTTTAAACAAGATAGACTTAATCATGAATTTCAATTATGCCCAATATCATTCATAGCCTAGCCATATTCATAAGTTTTGCAAAAGCATGACTTAATACATGGATTATGGTGTCAAAATTCCAACATAGTTTCATATGAACTATAACAACCAAACTTGTCTCAATTACTTGCAAAATGATTTATGCACAAAATAGACATCATGATGGCATAATAACAAAGCCCCAAACTTGCATGAATTTCAATCAACTACATACATGTAGCTTCAACATAGACTACATAATTTGCGCAATATTCCAAACGTATATTTGCATAGAACTACCGCATGTAGTTCTTTATAATTGAATGACATAATTCAGAATATCCAAAAGTATATAAATCGCACAAATACGAATTTCATTGCCACAATTCAAGCATACATATCTACACAATCATTTGTTCATACCAAAGTAATACTCTACTTACAATGGTTGCGGCAAATTCTCTAATTAAGAGATATGATTCCTTTGTTGAATTGATTAGCTTTAGGTTGCTTGAATTGCTTTAGGCTTTAGAACTTTCTCCCTAATCCTCTCTCTCTAGATGGCGGCTACTCTTAGTCGTTCCTCAGCAACATGGCGGCTATGCTCTTAATTTGAATGAATAGATTAGGGTTTAGTCTAGGGTTGTTTATATAGAGGTTAGGAATTGATTAGAACCATTGATGTTGCTAGGTTAGATCGTAGCCATTCATTAGATAGAGAGACCAATTAAAACTTGCCACCTAGCCCTAATGACAAAGCAACCCACAGAAATTCGACCAAACACAGACCAGGCCAGCCAGGAGGGACTGGGTTCGATTTTCCAAAATTAAACTTTAAATTGAGCTGTTTTAGTCTGTTTGAATTTTATCTATTGTATACATATATTTTTGCATATATATATATATATTCTCATATATATACATATATTTTCTTTATTTCCTTATATGTACGTTCTTATCCTTTCAAAAATTGAATTTGTATACGTACATGTATTTGCATGCTCAGTTGGCCCTCTCTAAAACAGAGATAAAAATTATGTCGCCGCCGGGGTTCGAACCCCCGACCTCCATGCTACAAATCCAATGCCTTAACCAACTGAGCTACAGAGGCTTTTGTTAATAAGTCTTAGAATAATAATAATTATTGTCCTCTCCTTACTTCTCTTTTTCATGTTTTGCTGTAATATTTAAATTAAAGATATCTTCTTCATACGTTATCCGTTTTGCGCAAACTCGGACTCTATCTCAAGCAGAATTCCGAGACGAACGCAATGGTGATGTCCGTTTCCCTTAATTTTTCTGTTACAATTTAATTATACTTTAATTTGTTAATTTACTGTTAACGGAAAAATCCGGGGTGTTACACTCCAAATCTCAATCGTGGCCCTAATTCAATCGGATCTACAAATATCACCCCCACAAACATAGGTCCACACGACGCCATGGTTGCCTTGAACAATCCAAATTCTAATGATGGTATTCAACAAGAGACGGCAAGAAAAAAAAGTGGGAGGACGATGATGAAAAAAATTTCTTTGACGCCGAATGAAAAGGCCGAAGTTATATTCAACGATCGAGGTCAACCAATAGGCTCCAACTCTAAACACTTATCATCGTATCTTGGTACCTTAGCAAGGGAGATGATACCTTTGACCGTTTCAGAGTGGAAAAAGGTTGACATAAACTTAAAGGAAGATGTATGGACTTGTATTCAGGTATGATTTTGATCTGTGCATTTAGTTTTTGGTTTTTTTTTCCTTGGATAAATGTTCTCTTTTTGGCTTTAAACTACATATTGAATTTCTATTATTCTTCGGCGTACTCTGACTTGCGTCCACATCAATAACACATACACGGGCGGATCCAGAAATACTAGTGTTTTCTATTTTAATTTTTTTTCTTCTGAATTTTTTTTCTAGTGCAAATTCCTTCTTTCTGACCTGGGCTTCAGCCCAGGGCCAGATCCGCCCTTGAACACATAGAAGAAATAAATAATTGAAGTTAATCCCTCGGAAAGATTCATCTCTTCAAGCTTAGCTCGGGTCTGAGTTCAATTGCGAAGCACAAAAACATTGAAACGTTGACCATTTTTGATTAAAAACCATAAAACAAAGTTTGGAATATTATAATGGTTTCAATACGTATGCAAAACCTAATTCATAAATTTTTATTGAAAAATAAAATTATTTACTTCCTGACTGAGTGTAGGAATTTATAACAAATTATTACATGAAAATTGCAACAAAAAGATTATATATCTATCGTTCATTGTATGAAATCTGAACATGTGGATATGTTGGAAAATGAAGATACCGTGTTACAAATTTTGTAAGATGCAGCAGCTCGAATAGATAGTATCCACATGCTGTAGAAAGCTGACTGGTGACAGTAAACTACAGAAGTAAATTCCATGGAAAATATTTTCAAATAGGCGTACACCAAATTGTTTATCCTTCTTAAATTAAATATGGTAAATATATTTAAAAGGATAATTTATAATTATTCTAAATATTCAACATTCTACAGTTTTTCAATGATATCATTATTTAGTTAGACTAATTTATCTTTATTAGTTTAATGCCCAATTGCCCAAGCAAGATCAAGAATGTTGGTAATTGGCAGGGACGCACGCAGAGATACTACATAGTGGGGGCGGATTTTACATTTTTTCAATTTTGAGTAACACATTAAATATTATAATTAAATAAATATATAGATCAAACACATATATGTTACCATTTAATAAAAAATCATAAAAAATATCACCATAAAATATAAGTTTTAAAACACTGGGTTACGTTTGGTTTTTATTTTTAGTTTTGGGTTTTCATACGTACAAAGTACGAACGATACACACATATCGTGGAAAACGATTGTTTTACTAAACGAAGATAGCACACAAAACCAAAAACAACTTTTTATAATTTCCCTTATTTTAAGAAATAATTGAAGAACGACGACAAATTTATCTATCGACCATAGAGGAGTCATGATACTTTTCATTATAGAAAACTATTTCGAGTGTTACTCTTGTAATGGGCAGTAATAATGTAAACTTCTGAAGGAAAAAAAACAGGATATAGACGTTACTAACAGGTTTGAATGAACTTAATCAAAATGTTGAATATTGAATTTAACAATTCAAGTAAAAATTCAATAAATACCATACATAAACATATCTTATGAGAAAAACAAAGCAATTCCAATTCCAATTCCAATTCCAATTCCTGTGTATTTAGTTCCTGTTTCAGGATTTTAACCCAAAATATACGGGTTGGGAGAAAAATATAAATACTGTACAACACATCATTTACCATTTTACCTAGGTGGTAACTCATCGTCTTTTCCTTTAAAGTTGAAACAACCAATAGGAAAATAATTAAGGCAGATCATTTACGGTAGGTAACCCGTTCTCTCAAGGAAGATGTCGAACTTTTCTTTAATCATTGGAGCCTTACTGTAATTAGAATTTGCTACTTTTTAATTTGGGGTGAATACTAAGGCTCTATTATTTATTGGACCAACACTTTATGTGTGGTTATTGTCAGGTTTTTTTTTACATCAAAAGATGAAGTGACTTGTTTATGTATGAGCTATGGTTTGGTTTTACTGCATCTCTTTTAAGCTCGGTAGCTGATAGAGAATATGTATGTAGTAGGTGAATGTTTCTCGAATTTCTGTTATTGCATGTAAATTAATATATAATTTTATTAACCAAGTAAAATGCTCATATTAGATTGATATAAGATTGGTTATGTACCAATTGTATTTATACCATACATAAATAGGAACAAAATACTTATGTTTAATTTAAAGAAAAAAGAAAGAACAAATGAAATTTGTCTCTGCTGCTCTACTGAAATTGAAAACAAAGCATGAAAATACACACCTATATGCAACCTTTTCTATTGTATTTTTTACAAAATCCAGTGGGGTCGGCCGACCCCGCTGGGCCTATGCTCGGTCCGTCATTGGTAATTGGTAAAGTTGCTTGTCATCCCAACTTGAATTCCCAATTCATTCTTCGACCATTTCTAAATGCAACTATAACATTTCAAGTCATTTCAATTTGGTTTGAATTCCCTAAGCGTAGTTAAAGCTATTTTGTCCCAAAAGCATAGGATAGCACCCCATCAACATAAAGACAAATTATAATGGTTTATTTCACCTCGTGTATTATGAATGAATTTCTTTTGGCATAATAGAAGTTACAATTGCCATTATTTTGACCCCATCAACAAAAAGACAAATACTGGTGTTTGGACTCCTTTATTTTTACTTCATTTCATTCCAATGGTTTATCCATCATAATTCCTCCAAAATTACTTTATGCTTTGCCTGTCAACTAATCTTGTATTAGGTAAGAACTGAAATATTCTTATTTCTGTTTCCAGTATGTATAATAGATAACATGTATAGAACCATACAATTCAATACAAGGACATAAAAGATCCTGGAATCACCTCGTCTATCCGTCCTTGTCAAAATATCATACGTGTTATTTGTTTTAATTGTATTCATCTTAGTTTTGGTTGCTACCATCTCAGCACCGAGTCTTACCTTTGCTCTCTCAGTTCAGATTGTCAATGCAGCTCATTTTTTTTTGTAGTTGTGTGGCATACGTGTTTTTTTTTTTTGCCATAATGGGCAGTTCCAACCAATTCATAGTTGTTGGCTAAAAATTAATAATTGTTTGTTGTGCAGTCAAGATTTGTGGTGGATGAAGCATATAAGGGTCTGTTGCTTCAGATGGTGGGAGTACGATGGAGAGAGGCGAAGTCAAAATTAGTTTCCGCTATTAAAGCAGCTTCTCTGTGTTCTGACTCTTCCACTATATTGGCGATGCTAAAACCAGATACTACAGAAGATGTTCAAGAGTGGAACGACTTTGTTAAGGAAAAACTATCGGAGAAATTTGGGGTAATAAAAGTTGTATTTTGTTCATTATAAATTAAAAGGTATATTATAGTTTATGAATGAATTTCTCCGATGTAGGAAATTAGCAAAAAATACAAAGCATTGAGAGATAAAAATAAAATTCCACATACAATGAGCAGAAAAGGTTATGCGAGATTAGAAGAGGATACGGTAAGAAATTCATGTACGTTTATATCAATAAAATCTTTTCCTTTCCTTTGGTTCTTCCTTCTTACCATTGTTATTTGCAGAAAAATGAATCTGGAATATCAAATATTACCAGGGATGAGCTATGGTGCAAAGCCCATACCAAAAAAAATGGAGACCCACCGAACTCCGTTGTTGCCGATTGCATTGTAAGTTTTTTATTTATTATCAAATATTTTGCTGGATCTATTTTTACTACCATTGCATTCAGCATGCTGCTTGTCAGATTTTCCTTCAGTTGTTGCAACAAAGTAGTTTATTCATATTTCCTTTTTCTTGGAATAGACGTCTTCCTGTTTCTGCTTACTTGCTCTTTTGGCAGTCAAATTTGTTTCATGTAGCAATTTTGGCATATTTACGGACATATAATCTAATGCACTTGTCTTCAACTGTGCATTGAAATCGGAGGACTGAACTTGATTTTTTAACTTTTGAAGATGCATGCATTTTTATGCGATGTGGTAACGTACACAAAATACATCGATATACTGTTAATTAAACTATGGAACTCTAATCTTAAAATGCTCCAAATTCAATTTTGCAAGCTTGAAAATCATATACTGTAAAGGTAAATTAAAGCACTTGGTTATCTGGTTGCTGCAGTATTGCATAATACAATGTTAACCATTTCTTCAAAAGAATATTAAGGAACAGTCCTCATACAACTTAAAATTTAATTTGTAGGCTAAGATAAAAGAGCATAGTGGTGCTCAGAGCTCAAATGGAACAACATCGATGAGTGGGGATGGAGTGTCACATCTTTTTGGAAATGAACATAGGGGAAGGGTGAGAGGACTAGGTTTTGGTGTAGTACCATCTCAAATTGGTGCTTATGCAAGTAATTCAAAAACGGTGATTGCATTGAAAAATCAAGTAACTCATTTGACCGCTAAAGTAGAAGAGCTGACTAATATCGTCATGACGGTAAGTTTACAGTTAATTAGTTATTTGTTAACAAATATGTAGTATGTTCTTATGAATTACCAAGTCATCTCTTGTACTTTTACAGAGAAAAAATGATACTGTGGAGGATAAGGAGATTCCTCAGGCTCATACACCTCAGGTTAGAATATAAAACTGGATTTTTATTTTTATTTTAAAAACCATATTAGGATATAATACTTAAAAGTATTATGATTTTTGATAGGATTGTTACTGTTTAGTTATCACCTTTTCTTGGTCTGCTGAAACTGTATATTGAAAAATTTGTGATCTGCTAAATTGTAGCTCAGATTTGGTTATAATTTGTTGGATTACATAGATAAATCATCAAATAAAAAAAATGGAAGCGTATCGAAAATTTTGCTAAACCACTATAAAAGTTATATAATAAAACTGGTTTGCTCTCACCTCCTTCATTTTTATTGTTCAATATTCGGTTAGTTTATTTTAGACAAATACTGGGATGTTCGTGTCAATTTTAAAACAGTCGATGCATAATAGAGTATCACTTCTTCTTTTATTTAAAAATTAGTCAGCTAGGTTTTTGTCTTAATTAATTGGCCTGAAGGGCATCCCACAAAGTTTGTCTTCAAGCCAATTGAGTTTAGTCACTTTTATGATTTCATTCTGGTTTTGCCTGGAATACATGTTAGCTGTTGTGGTAATTTTTTTGCTACAATTAGTTTAGTGAGTGTGTTAGTGGGTATGTATGAAGTTTGAGTACTATATCTCCCTGCGTGGTGTTATTGCAATTTCCTTGGCAACGGATCTTGTTTTTTTCCCTTTGTGTCGTCTTAGGAAACCAATCTTGTAATGTAACACCCTTCGTGGTGTATGTGTCCACTTTAAAAAGCATTTTAGTGGCCTGCCCACTTTATATATATATAAAAAATAACCATGGATGTTAAAATAAGGGTTGATGGAGTGCAAAGAGGGATATGTGGCACATGGCATTTAGGTACCGATCTCATCTTCTTTATTTCCCCATCTTTGCGATAGAAATGGATTTTCTGTTGGTTTTTAGGCTTTCAATTGGATCATCAAACTCTTTTTTTCTTTTTTTGGTGAAATTATTTTGTCAAAGATGCTTTTATCAGATTGATTAAGGGAGGATAATTGGACATTGAATATGCTAACCCCCCTCCTCCTCCCAACACACACACACCCCAGTTTTATGTTCTTGTATATACTCACTGGTTTGTGGACCTTATCATCCCATCAACTAAGTTGAAGCCTTTGTGAGATTTAGTATTCACTTCAGTTGCTTGAAACTTAACTGTCGGCCATTGATGCTGTGACATAATGTTGGGAGGGATGAGTTCGGGCAATAAATTGGTTATAATTAGGATCTTTGTTCTTCATCATTATTTGTATGTTGCTCCACATACACAAATCAAATATACACTAGGATTTCAGGTCGACTAATTTTGCTGTCTGATTTTCACTGGAAGCTATGGTTAACCTTTTCATAGTGAGAAAAATATTTCAAATTTATGCACTACTTTCTGCATTTGGTTAACAACAATTACTATTTGTATTCAAAAATATTATCAGAATTTAGTGCAGTGCTGTATAATAAGTTTTGAATGGTGTATTTGGTTAACAGTTTTTTCTGCATTTTGTATCCATGTTGGAGTGATATGAGCAGTCGAACGGGTTTTGTGCTGCAATAGATACATTCTTAAGTCCAATGAGAATATCAGTGATTAGAACTAGGCTTAAACCAGAATGGTTCATGCGTCATAGTGGTTCATGCGTCATTGTTGTTGAAAACAAAGCAACTGACAGGAACTTGTATTTCTGAATGGCGCAGTGCAATGCTGTAAGGTTACAGCAATATATTCTTTCTGCATTCGGTTCACACTTTTTTTTTTGCAGTCACACCGTGCTAGTAACAGTATGCATGCTCAAGATCAACAGGATCGGGTTACTATGAACGGTTTGGTGAACAAAAAGTGCAATCTATTGGGTTGGGAGAGAAACATAGTTGCAGAGGGGACAATAGCAAGTACCGATCCCGATGCTTTGGTACATTTTAAAAAGCTTGGTGCTGATGCTTGGAAGATATGTGTGAATGTAGCGGTGGAACCGGAAGCTTTTTTGTTTAGGCCAACTTCGGAGATGTCCACTATCGGACAGGCCGTTGGATCTTTCATCGCGTGGCACAAAGATCACATTTCCTTGGTCTAGGGTTGGTACTTATGAAACTACTTATGTACTTATGTTAGAACTTAGAACTAAGTGGCTGGAAAACTAGTTATGTACTTATGTTAGAACTTAGTACTATGTCGCTGCAACTTATCTGGATCTTTTGGGTTGTAAACTTATCTAAATCTTTTGGATCGGATGTAAACTTATCTAACTTTTTGAAACGTGTTGGAATTTTAAGACTTTTGCTTTAGTCTGTTATTATGCGTTGAAATGTGTTGCATCACAATATTTACTGCATGTTAAAATATTAATATTATTATTATAAATCAATATGGCGTCAGGTATGTATATAAATCTATAATTTCGCAACGGGCAAACCCTGTTGTTATATGATATTGTAGACAGTCTACCAAGTAGTATATTACAACGGTTGAAGACTCTTGTAATTTCGCAACGGGCAAAACCTGTTGTTACACGATACTGTAGGCAGTTTAGAAAGTTGTATATTACCACGGTCGACGACTGTTGTAATATAATGTATTACAACGGGTACAAGCCCGTTGTTATTAATCAGCTATTACAACGGGTTTACAGCCATTGTCATAGAGCCCGTGCACGTGATAGAGGCACGTTATTACAACGGGTATTTACGACAGTCAATGACCATTGTAAACTGGAAAGGATCTATAACGACGGTGCATATTCAGACGGGCTACTGCCCGTTGTGAAAAGCATATAACAACGGTTTTTTCCCGTTGTAAAAGGACTGTTTTGTTGTAGTGATAGTTGCAGATATATCTATAATTTTTTAACAGTAAGTGCAGATATTTATGTATTTTTTAATCTTTTCTGTTGATCTTCTATTAGTATTTTTTTAAGTAATAGCGCAGAATATCATAGAAAACACAATACCACGATTTCAGAGACCGCTTTATAATGAAACGTACACAGGGATCCAGGTTGTATAGTGTTTCATTTTGAGGACATGTCCCTTGTTTCACTTAATATTTCAATGTACTAAACAAACTGCATATTCCCTCCTATAGTTAAAATATACAATGCTTGGAAAATGTTGCAATAAAGGAAATTAACCAAATGAATTACTCCATTTAAAAGCAGATTCTCTAATTGATTTAATTTATAGAGAAGTAATATACACTAAATTTAATTACAATTATAACTAGTTAACTTATCACTAAGTTCAAATTTAAATTCATCGGAATTCATATTAATTAATCTCTTTCATCGGTAGCATGGAAATAATATTTGAAATGATCTTTCATTTCTAAAATTATGTACTTATAAACATTAAAAATGTACATGCTCAGTCTTTGAACATGTGTAAACAAACTTTTAAGAAAATTTATTATTTGACATGCACATTCACATATAACACTTGAACCCAATTAACAGATGATTTAAGTATTAAGAATGATTCCAATAAATGTAAACTTATGAACAAACGTCATATGTAAATATGAAATGGTATATAATTTTATATTGAATAAATAACATTAGTAGAAATTTTAATTTTACAATTTTAGTTCAACCTTTATATTACATAAACTTGGTGTGTGAACGTGTGTAGTTTCTTGTGTTAATTATATTTAATGCAAATTAGATAAATTAGCGACCACTATTAGATACGTTTATTTAGCTACAATTTAATAAGTAAATGTATTTTTTTTACAGATATGACCATGTTCATCATAATATAAATAACTAAACTAAGTTATAAATATGCTATATGATTGAAATGATTAACCAATTATTACATTATCGATTTTCTCGCCATCCAAAATTCAATAAGGGAAAAATTATCATAATTGATTCTCCAATTATTGTGAACATAAATTAAATGAAATTGATAGCGAATAATTCCATTTATTTTCGGCAAGCTGAACCGATTTTTATAGTGACCTGTAACACTTATTATTATAGAAAATAATAATTACAAATAAGTACAGGGGATTGACAAGTAGCCAATCTCTACTACAATTGGTTTTAAAGTGGATCGACCATTAAAACAAAATAAGTTTACAGAGCTGGAGCTAGACTAACTTCTGGACTATAATATGACTTAAACTTCACGTAGGTACCTAATTTACAACTGTTACAAAGACTGTTAGGATGTCTCACATGTTGTTAAGGAGGAATGATGGTTTGAATACAATAGTCCCACATAACGGAATATATTGAAGGAATTGTGTACAAATATGAGCTGATAGGCACGTAACATCAGGGATTCCTTTTGCTATATTGGAGTTGTGTGCCAGCTCATATGCGTGCAAGAAGGGGGATTTTGTTCCGATCATCGTTACATAACAATGGTATCAGAGCCGAAGGTTCGGACTGGGCCATACAGGCAAGGCAGTGCTATCAAAAGATACTCGTAGGATGCGAGTCAAGTGGGAGACTGTTGGGATGTCTCACATGTTGTTAAGGAGGAATGATGGTTTGGATACAATAGTCCTACATCACGGAATATATTGAGGGAATTGTGTACAAATATGAGCTGGTAGGCATGTAACATCAGGGATTCCTTTTGTTATATGAGAGTTGTGTGCTAGCTCATATGCATGCACGAAAGAGGGGCTTTGTTACGATCATCATTACATAACACAGACAATTCTCCAAACCGAAGAGATATTTCAGATAAAAATTGACTTACGTCACAAATAGTAAATGCATTTTCGTAGAAAACTGTATCTCCACAATGCATAGTAACAACACTTCAACACATGACATGTGTAAATCACAGAGGACAAGCAGCAGAAGCTCCATCCCAATATCGTATTAGGCCATTAAATTAATTGAATGACTTATAGAAATCACAAATGCAACAAAGCTATAGAAAAAGACATATTACAACAGCATGGCATAGCCTCTTCAACGCTGAAGAAATAGGACGATTTACATGACATCGAAAAGACTAAGACTAACAACCTCACTAAAGCAGTGACCAAAGCAAACCAATGCCATCACAAATAGAACCATTGCAACAAACAATAAAACATGAGGATTTGAGTGGCAAAAAAACAGGACGCACCACACAAAAAATAGCAAAATATCATAGTAAAGCTTCTTGGGGATTGCTGATCGAGACAGTGGAAGATCCGTAATTTAAAAAGGATTTTGGCAGTAAATATATTGAATCTGAAAAATACAAGTGTTTATAAGTTTATTCTTATATGTTATTTCAGTTACTATTTGTTTATATGCACATTCTTCTTCCTTATTCTCTTTCTTTCATTTCTTTATTTACAGTCTTATTGCCTATTTATTCAGTTTGTTCATTTTTGAGTTGGATTTACTTTATCCTTTTCTTTTTTTGTTTTGTGCTGAGCCTAGGCCATCGAGAGCTTAAGCCTTTTCTGTTTGAATAGCGTAAAATTGGAATAATATTGAATAACAATAAAAAGGATATTTGTGCATATTGGAATTTGAGTACCATTGATTGTAAAAATGGGATAATTATAAAGGAAGAATATGCAAACATGTAAATCTGTATAGGTTGGACTTAATTTTTTATTGAGCATACATGTTGTGGGAAATTATGTGAATCAGATGTATATTAAAACATGTTACTGTAATCTGTGAACAACTGAGCAGGTGTCATTCTGGATTATGAGAGGAGGGTTGTGTAAAGAGTTACATTTAATAATAAATGTCATTTACAACCTTGAAATATATCATAGGGTTATAGTAAGCTTATTAATGAACTTAAACCTGCTAAGTTAAACATGTCTGATTAATAAGCTAAGAGTTCCATGTTTGTTGTTAAAATATATAAGGAGACTTTTAAAATCCTAGTTTGGGGGCCAAGCCCAAGGGTAGCTTGTGTCAATCTACTGTTTGTCTGGAACATGTATCAATCAGTACCCTTCTGTTATCAAAAGAGTCTCACACTAGGTAGGGACTAAGCACACTTTACTAATGGATGATTGTAAGAGGTTCAAATTCTGGAGGTGGGTATGGCCCGTTTTGGCGGAGTCATGAGCATGCATGGATCCGATTGGGGAAGATAAGATGTTATAACATCGGTGGATAGGCCTGTGTCTTTTAAAGTTGATGGGTTTGGGACAGATAACCCCGGCAGTCATGGCTGGCATAGGCTATCGTGTCTGTTAGGGATCCGATCAATGGGTAGTAATTAGGTACAACCTAATCCTGATATTATGATAGTTGGTGCAGAAATTCTTTTCGTGGATATGAATGAGAAGCTTATCTGATCTTACCTTATCTCATTTATTTCATACTCTTATATTTTACTGTATTTTCATGTCTAGTATTACTGATATGTCTTGATACTTCCCAACCTTATGCTTATGCTAAAAATCACTGGAACTCGCCAGACTATGTGTACAACCTATTTTTTACTTCTCCCTCTTCATTCCCCCTCCCACAGGTTCTCAGGTTGGTGGATTGCAACATTGACCATGATTCTTATATTCAACATGGACTTGGGCTATTTCTTACTCGATGTATTATTTTCGATTTCTATTGCATGATATGATTTTTATGGTTTTGTACTTGTACTATGATGATATTTGAAACTATAAGGTTGTACCTGGTTTGAAAATAAAAGTTCTAAAAGATTTCCGCTGCATTTTATATTTTGTCTTATGAATTATAGTCTCTGTATTATAATTTTATACCTATTGCGCTTCACGGAACTTAATGCATCCTCATATGGGTGACATTAAGGGATGTGGGGTGTCACAGTTGGTATCAGAGCCTAAGGTTACAAGATCATAGAAAAAGTTTTTGAAAAAGTATTTTCAAAGAAAATATTTTCAAGCAAAACCTATTTTTTTAAAATATATCCCCTTAATTCAGTTATAATATTCCTTTTATCTCTTTTTGAATCCTTGTTTCTTCTCTTTTCGGAATGTATGGGGATCCTAGTTTCCCCAATGACATTCCCATTTAGACATGGTTCCGTAGATATGTAGAGACTACGACATCTGCAGAAGTGCAAGGAAATGTCACACCCTCGGTAGTTCCACCCAATCATGTAGTCAACTTCTCTAAGCTATGTAAGGATATCTGTGTGATGGGTAGCAAGCCGTTTTGTGGTACGGAGAGTTACGTTGAGGCTCACAATCGGCTTAGGGAGACATAGAATGTGTTTGATTTTTTGGAGCTGGATGATAGGGTGAAGTTTCGGTTGGCCGCTTGGCAGCTGAAAGACGAAACATCGTATTCATGGGAGGTGACCCAAGCAGGGCAAGTAGTGGTCACATGGGATGAGTTTAAGCATATATTCGAGATGAGGTTCTTGTCACAATACGAGGAAGGAATACAAATGGGGAATTTCTTAAGTCTGAAGCAAGGAAGTATGACAGTGCAAAAATATGTCAATAGCTTTAATCAATTGGCAAGGTTTGGCTTGGATTTAGTAAACACTCCTCACGAAAAGACTTTAAGATTCTAGAGAGGGTTGAATCAACCTCTCCAAGGACTAGGGTTGACACATATCCCTATGGTAGCTACTTTTATGAGGCTAGTGGATATGGCTTCGATGCATGAAGATGGAAAAGAGGACAAGCAAGAAGTTAAGACTAAAGAGGCTAAGCCTAAGACTGAAAAGAAGAAGTGGTGGCCCAAAAAGAGTGCGACAAAGAAGGGAGGAAAACCTGATAAGCACAAATCAAGACAGAAGTTAAGTGTCATAGCTGTGGAAGTATGGGGCACTTTTTCAGAGAATGTAGGATGGTTAAGAATGCTTGTTTCAATTACGGAAAAGTTGGACATTGCACCAAGTAGTGCCCTAATAAGCCGGGCCAGAAGGCAGGATCATTTGGGGCGCAAGTTCACGCACTTGAGGTTAGTAGTCAGGACCAAGGTAGATAAGTCATCGTCAGAAGGTTTGATTTATTTTCTTGACTCTCCTGTTAGGAATCTGTTTGCTTTTGGTTCTTATAATTCATTTATATCCAATTATATTGTCGATAGTCTGCACCTAGACACTTGTATAGTTTCTGATCCTATTGCGGTCCCAAACCCCACAGGAGATATGACTCATCTGTCTATGATACGTAGAGGTTTGAGAATTTTCGTTATGAGCGTCGAGTTTGGATATGAGGCATATATTCTTGGCTTTATAGGTTACGGTCTTATTCTAGGAATGAATTGTCTAGCCATGTTTGGTGCCATTCTAGATTATGAGAGGAGAGTTGTTAGGCTTCTGACATGCCATGGTAGAACTCTCAAGATTTCTTATGACCCACGGGGTCGGTTATGCTCAGCTTTCTAGATTCCCTTAATGCTTCCATTGATAATCTTAGATCAGTTACCGTAGTTAGAGATTTTCCGGACGTGTTCGATGAGGTGAGAGGATTACCTCCCACACAAGAGATAGATTTCTGGATATACCTGGTGGAGAATGAGAAACTAGTCTCTTTACCCGTGCGCCACATGGCTCCTAGAGAAAGGAGGAATCTTAGCAAGCAAGTGGGTGAGTTATTCAAGAAGGGATTCATCAGACGGAGAATTTTTTAGTGGGGGGGCACCAGTCGCCTTCATGGCCAAGGCAAATGGCTCTCTCCGTTTATGCGTGCACTATAGTGAGTTGAATAATCTCACCAAGAAGAATAGGCACCCACTCCCACGGATAGATGACTTATTTGACCAGTTAGTCGGCACTTCGGTTTTCTTACAGTTAAAGCTAGCCACGGGTTTTCATCGGCTTCGGGTGGTAGATGACAGTACAGACAAGACTATTTTCAGGACTTCTGATAGATTTTTTGAGTGGTTGGTCATGCCTTTTTTTGCAGGCCAATGCACCTGCATACTTTGTGGATCTGATAAGTCGGGCATTTAGGGAGAACCTAAACCAGTTTTTAGTGATTTTTGTGGACGATATTATGGTTTTTTCAAGGGGCGAGGAAAAGCATGTCATACACTTAGGAGAGGTTCTCCGCACTCTCTAATCGCATCAACTTAAGGCTAAGTTTTCAAAGTGCCATTTCTAGCAGAAGGAAGTAAGGTTCGTAGCACATGTTGTCTCCAAGGATGGAATAACGGTGGACCTCGCTAAGGTTGTCGCAGTTCTTGATTGGAAACCCTAAGAATGCGACAGAGGTTAGGAGTTTCTTGGGGTTGGCGGGTTACTACAGAGAGTTCATTAAGGACTTTGCACGGATCTCAGCTTTGCTCACCCGTCTGATGAAGAAGATCCGGCTTTCGCTTGGGATATTGATTGCGAGGAATTATTCCTTAGATTAAAGAAGGCTCTTACATCAGCTCCAGTTTTGACTCTTCCTTATGGTACCAAGATGTCTATCGTTTACACGGATGCTTGCATCATGGATTCAGGTGCTGTGTTGATGTAGGAAGGTAGGGTAGCTCGCTACGGGAGCAGGCAGTTGAGTGTACATGAGAAGAACTACCCTACCCAAGATTTTGAGTTGGAAGCAATCGTGTTTGCACTCAAGCCTTGGAGATACTACTTACTCGGTGAGACGTTCGAGTTTTACACAGATCACAAGTTACACAAATATATTTTTCTTGCAGAATGATCGCAATTTACGACATCAGCATTGGATGGTTGTGTCCTATGATTTTTAGATAGGTTATACTCCAGGGAAGGGGAATGTGGTTGCAGATGCATTGAGTAAGCAGAGGATGAACATGAGTCCGTTATTCGTAGAGAGGCGGAGCTTGGAGTTCATCTCGTCATTTGATTTTAGACCATCTACATATTTTACACCTGGATTGTAGGCATTATTAGAGGTGCGACCTACTCTTTTGGAGCGCATTAGATGAGAAAGGGTGGCTACCTCGAGATGGAAGATTATGTGTTCCTAGAGTTGGTGATTTTTTTAGATCAGTTCCTGAGGAATCTCATCACTCTTTGATGACTATCCATGCAGGAGGTGACAAGATGTACCAAGACATGAACAGAGTTTTTCATTGGACTGGTAAGAAGAAGGATGTGGCCCGTTATTTGACTTTCCAGCAAGTAAAGGCTGAACAGAGGAAACCTAGTGGATTGCTTCATCCTCTAGATATTCCACAGTGTAAGTACAAGAGCATATCTATGGATTTTATTAATGGTTTACCCAGATCGAGGAAGGGCAACACCATACGTGGATTATAGTTGATAGATTGACTATGTGATGACCGTCCCATGCCTCCTGCAACAAATTGAGAAAAATGTGCATTGTATGATGTGTCAGGCTGATAAGGGATGATCATCAGGGTAAGATAACTCGAAATGAACCTATCGTATAACTCACAGCGCATGGATAATATATAGTAATAAAATATACAACAAGATATAGTAATGAAGCACAACTGAAAAGGAGATCAAATTTCCATAAAACCATAGAATCTCGAGTATAATACATTCGATTACATGAATCTCTAAATACAATATGTCTCACTACATCCCTCAGAGTCTCAAATAAAGCTCAACATATAGTGAAATAGAAAAGAAAATACTAAATAGTAGATAGTAGATAGTAGTACTACGCCAGCCTCCTTCTCGTCACTGCATAACATCAGTGACACCAAACCTGCTACTTAGCCTGCTCATCAACAACATTGATGGTCAATCCACGGTAACAAGAGGGAAACATAAAACCTTGAGTCAAACAACAGTTTTAGTGAACGATAAAATAACTAACAACAATTACACAGGATAATATAAGTATAGGCGGATCAACCGTCTGATCTTCCCAACAACCAACAAGTTAACACATGGAAGTCATCCATCACATACCATTACAGAATAGGAAAGGAGCACCCCCGATCCCGCTTCTCATCAACATCATATGGTGACAGCCTACCCATAGAAAGTAGAGAAGAAAACATACAATCAACCATAGTATATAATATCCTAGCTATCACTGACCATAGCCTTGAATCTATTGATAATCGAACTTGCTTTCTTCGATCAAAAGGGCTAATGGAAAAACCACAGTTCTAGCCAAACTACCACACGCCATCGTGTTGTCTTTTCCTATTCTCGACAACTAGGCCCATCATGATTTCCCAGAGTATACGATCCCACTTGATCCTAGCGGGCATCCCTATGACACCCTTGCTCTGAGTCTGCTAGAATAGTTTAATTACCGACGATTCCTTGGCACATCAAATCCATCAAGCCTTTCATCTCAACGACTCAATGTATTCTCGAATAATTCCATTATCTCCCATGATTGGCTCCTATCCTGTCAATCCATCATTGTACTGGATTGTATATCGAATCACGACTTGTGTCATGTCAACCAGGCTCTGACAACTCCAATGCGAGTTCACAATCGAAGCACTATCCATCTTTGAGTTTCATAGTAATCCTCTGATGTCTATTTTAATCCAAACTTCACTAGAAACCTCCGGAAGTTATCATAACCATGCTCCGTAAAATTCACATCCATCTGGCCTTCCCTTATGGGTCCGTGCCGACCCATCTACTTAGCAAATTTTTGCTAAGTAGTTGGCCACTATTGATCCTTGTCTCGAGAGTGTCCTTTCGATCCAATTTCCAAGCATTTCGAGGTTTCTATAAGAACTTCTACCGATCTATCCATATCTCGAATAATTAACCTTGGACCCATCACAAATCAACTCCAAACGACTTGAAATCTTGCAAGAATCTCATTGCATCAATGCAAGGCCACTCCGTCAAGAATCAATGCCACCTGATCAACCCACATGGGTCAGTATCGACATATGCACTTAACTTATCTGGGCATGAAAACTTTCGTGCCCCAATCTTTCGTCTTTTAGAGCATCTCCACCAAGTTTCATTTGAATCCAATCGTTCGAACCTCTGGTTTGCTCCATTCTTTAATCCTAAGATTTACGACAACTAATTCTAATGAACAACTCAAGCAACGCAATCAATTCAATCGAAATAAACATCAGTCCAGCAATATACGATCGTACGAACATGAACAAATCCCTATTATAGCACAAACATATCACAATTATGAGATTTAATATGATTTGGATCTAAACATATGTATAAACATGATTAATCTAACGATTATCCGGTTAATATGATCAAATTAGGTTTCCCAGGGTTTCTGGTTCAGAATTTAACATATGTGATTATATCTAAGGTGATTGTAACATACAAAATATGAATATGATCCTAATTTACCCATACAATCCATAGTCTCCGTGTGAGAGATATATTTCACTCACCGAATCCTCGATTTGATGTAAACTGAATGAGATCAGATCTGCATAACGCTAAAACCCCTTGAATTCGATGCAATTTGATGTGATCCAACTTCCCTTGATGATAATCTATCTTCTAGATGCAATCTACTATGAATATGAATGATGAAAATGGAGAACTATGGTTTTAGGTTGAACCGGAGAATTACAGACGCCCAACCTAAAACTTAGAATGAAGAGAGTAACCCTAGTTCTCTCCCCCAGACACCCTTATTTATGTCTGTAGGTCATAGGTCTAATGGGCTTGGCTGACTAGCCCATTAGCTGCTAACCAGTCTGCCTAGACAACAAATGAAACCTAAAACAACGATTCCTTCCAAATCGCTGAACCAAATCCTTCATGCGACCACTCTACGGAATCACAAACCACCACTCCAATACAATGAGACCAATTTCAGCACTTGATTCGACCTCAATCAAAAGTATGGCCCACATGGTAAACTCAAAAGCAAAATGGTCATACTTGAATTTGGTATAAATAATGGATATGTGTCACATCCCCATAAACAACATATTAAAATATGAGAATGATCTGACCACAAGGGAATGAAATATAATTATTTTACTATTGGTCGATGCGTAAAATACGGTCGTTACATTCTCCCCCTCCCCTAATTTAGGAATTTTCCCCCCCAAATCCTAAGTAAACACGAACAAACAAGGTATTATGCATGCCTACCAACCACGAGTAGCCAAACTAGCATGCAATCTAGCATCCAACAATCTATGCATCCAAAATCCTATCCTAGCATACATAACTTCTAATAGTGCAAGACACAATGGTACGAGTAAGATACAATATCTTGGACAAAGATATTTGGATGGGTCGACTTCATACTCTCTTCTGTTTCCCATGTGTAATCGTCATCATTCTCGCTCCATTGTACCTTGACTAGCTTAACAACCTTCCTCCTATGTTGTTTTGTGTTACTCCTATGACACAAAGCGGCTTATGAGGCCTAGAAACTTCGGGCTCGACTTCAAAATCTTCAAGCCGATCTGGAAATACCACAACATTCGAGTTGTGCACGAACTTCGATAGAAATGATACATGAAACATGTTATGCACATTCTTCATCTTCTCAAGTAAGTCCAACCTATAAGTGAACTTCCCTATACGCTCTCAAATCGAAAACAACCCAAAAAATCTTGGTGCTAACATTCCTTTCTTTCCAAAACGAATCATATTCCAAAGAGACAAAATTTTAACAAATAACAAATCTCCAACTGAATATTCCAAATCCTTTTGTCGCTTATTGACATAACTCTTCTGATGATCCTGAGATGCTTTCATTCGTTGCTAAATGATTTTAGTATTATCCATCGTTTCTCTTATCATCTCAAGCCCAAGTACCAACTTCTCTCCAGTCTCTAACCAAAAAGATGGAGAATTACACGACCTTCCATACAACGCCTCATACAGTGTCATTCCAATACTCGACTGGTAGCTATTATTATAAGCAAACTCGACTAAATGCAGATGATCTTCCCATGATCCTCCAAAATCTAGCACACAAGATCTAATAAGCTCTTCCAATACTCTATTAACCCTCTTCGTCTGGCCATCTGTCTTGGGATGATAAGCTGTACCCATACATAGCTCGGTTCCCAAGCTTTCTTGCAAATTCTTCCAAAATCCACTAGTGAATAACGGATCTCAATCGCTAACAATGCTATTCGGTATCCCATGGAATCGAACTACCCACGTAAGATATAACTCAACCAACTTCGATGATGTCCTAGTCGATCTGATAGGAATAAATCTTGCGCTTTTGGATAATTGATCCACGACAAGCCAAATACTATCATTCCTTGTCCTTGTTCCAGGTATTCCATCAATAAAATCCATCGGTACTTGCTCTCATTTCCACGTAGGAACTTCCAATGGTTGTAAAAGTCCGGTCGGCTTTTTCTGCTCGGTTTTAACCAACTGACAATTCATAAATTTCGAGATGAATTTCCCGACATCCCTTTTCATACCTTCCCATTAGTAAACTCATTTCATATCTCAATACATTTTATTATCACCAGGGTGAATCATCAATCTAGAGTGATGACACTCCCTTAAACTTCATCTCTTAACCCGTTCAAATCAGGAACAATTGGTCGTTCATTCTTACTAAGTCGACCATCTCGATCGACTTCAAAATCCTTAATTTCCTAAGGGTCGACCTTAATCTATAGTCTCCTAATGATTTCCAAAAGCTTATTGTCTCTCTTCTGGCTTTCACCAATCCTTTCAATGAGAATCGACTTAATCGACAAGCTTGCTAACAACTCAGGCTCTAACTCACAGTGAGGTCTAAAATTAAATCCATCCAAATACTCGAGATGCTTCCATTCCAAAATCATGGCTCCTAAACTTGAGTGTCTTCTACTTAATGCATCGGCCATTGCATTGTCTTTTTCGGGAGTATAGGATATACCAATGTCATATGACGCCAAAAACTCTAACCATCGCTGTTGTTGAAGATTCAAATCCTTCTGGGAGAAAAGATACTTCAATGACTTATGTTATGTAAACAACTTGAATCTAACTACCAACAAATAACGTCTCTATATCTTCAAAGAAAACAAAATCGCCACTAACTCTAAGTCATGAGTTAGGTAATTCCCTTCGTGCGGCTTCAATTGTCGACTTGCATAGGCCATAACTCTATCCTTTTGAATCAGCACTGCTCCATGTCCGGTACCACATGCATTGGTATATACTATCATCTCCTCATGCCCACTTGGAATATTCAAAACAGGAACACTCGTCAACCTCTATTTCAGAATTCCAAAGACTTGTTCACACTTCGCATCCCACGTGAAGACATGATTCTTCTTTGTCAATCCAATTAATGGTGCAGCTATCTTAGAGAAATCCTTGATAAATCTTCGATAGTATATCCGGCTAAACGAAGCAAACTTCTAACATCCATCGCATTCTTGGCTCAATCCCAATCTTATATCTCTGCCACCTTAGCGGGATCCACCACTATTCCTTGTCCTGATACGACATGACCCAAAAATCTCACTTCTTCCTTCTAGAAGTGACACTTCGAAAACTTAACCCTCGGCTGATGCTTTTGCAAGATTTCTAAAACAATTCTCAAGTGCATCTTGTGTTCCTCCTTAGTCTCGGAGTAAACTGATATATCATTCACGAACACAAATACTAACTTGTTCAACTAATCACCGAAGACACAATTCATAAGATCCACAAAATATGTTAGTGCATTAGTCAATCCAAACGGCATCACCAGCCACTCGTAAAATCCCGATGGTGTTCTAAAGCAGTCTTTGGCATACTATCCCTAGTCACTCTCAACTAATGAAATCCTGTTGCCAAAACCATTTGGGAAAACACCTTTGCTTCGTGAAGCTGATCAAACAAGTCATTGATTCTCGGTAACGGATACTTGTTATTCTTGGTCATCTTATTTAACTCACGATAATCCATGCATAATCGCAACAATACATCTGCCTTGGCTGCAAACACGACTAGTGGACCCCATTCAGACACACTTCTCCAAATGAATCCCTTACTCAAAAGATCGTTCATTTGCACCTCTAACTCTCGTTGTTCATTATGCGACATTCGCCAAAGAGGAATAATAATAGGTCTAGCTCCATCCACTAAATTAATCTGGAACTCGATCTCTCGATGCGGCGTCAATCCTTCGATCTCGTTAAACACATCAGAAAACTCTCGTATTATTGGCACAGATGACAATCCATCATGTGGAATCACAAGAGAATATAGAAAGCTAACCATAACTCCATCATATGGTGGACAACGTATCACTATCGTTCGTCCTTCCACATTCCCTATTGTCACCTCAAGCCTCTCGCAACAGACGCATATTTCTTAAGCCAGTCCATACCATTATAATTCCAAACCCGGCGAAATTCAAAACAAAACAATTACCCACAAAAGAGCAATAATGACTTGATAAAACTAGACCACGACGAATCATACAAAGACTAGACGAACCCCTCAATAGATCAGTCATGATTAATGGTCTATCAACAATCTCAGGTTCTAAACCTAACTTGCAAACAAGCTCATTACAAATAAAAGAAAGCGATGCTCCTAAATCAAACATAACTCGAATTGAAACACCTTTAATAAAAAGCATACCTTGCACAACAACACTTGTTCCTTTTTCCTCCGTAGTTGGACCCCTCGAGGAAGATGACACAACATCCAAAGCATACGCTCTCACAACCTGTTTATACTTTGGTAGTTTCAGATAATTCTTTTTTATATGCCCAGGCTTATCACAGTTAAAGCATTTCTTTTCCACCTTCATGTTCTTACAATCCTTGGAAAGATGGCCCTTCTGTTGGCAGTTATAGTAGGTAATCTCGCCCTTTGGCTTCCTTTGGCCATTCTTCTACTGTTGTTGTTGGTTTCTCTTATCGTTCCACCTTTTCTTATTATTACCACCTTGGTGTGGTTTCGACTCCTCCTTTCTGTTCTCAACAACAGCCTCAACCTTTTGCAGAAACAAATTTTGCTTTCTTAAGGCCTTTTCAACTAACTTCTCAAAAGAGTCATCAATATGGTCGATCAACTACTTTCCAATATTCTCAACTAGTCCCAAAATAATTTTTTTGTTCTTCTAATAAGGTGTCTCAATATACGAATGAGCATACTTAGAAAGAGCTTCAAATCGGCCACATACTCAAACACTAGTCGATCTCCTTGCTTAAGCTCAATAAACTTCTTAAACAACATCGATTTCTGGACCGTAAAAATGAACTTTTCGACAAACTTGCTCCTAAACTGATCCCAGGTGATCTGGTCCTCTAGTGTCTCCAAATTAATATAATTCTACCAATCCATCGCTCGCCCGTGCAACAGCCTCGATCAAGCTTCCTCTTAGTTGCATTGTCAGTTCCTAAATCTTCGAAAATCCAGACAAAAGTATCCAACTAACCAATTCTTAACTTCAACCGTTGATTTTGTCCCAACTAAAATGGCTTGCCACCCAGAGAAGTATAATCCTTACATAACTTAGCGAAACCCACTGCCTTAGATGCCTACACAGGAACACCATCATCGACTGTCTCTCCTAGAGTAGGCATCCTCCTCATGATCGCTGCCATCATGGTCTCAAACATAGTAGGATAATCGAGCATAGCAGCTGCAGCTCGCGACTGGCTTACCTCGCCTACCCCTCCAGTAGCAGTCTCATCCCTAGCAGTGTGTATTGAAGTTCGTCTACTCATCCTTACTCTGAAATGAGAGTCAATTCACAGTAGAGAAAGCCGCATTGGTATTCAGGTGCTTACTAACCTGTTATACTATGCTATATACATATATAATATAGTATTCATCTAAGTAAAATTACTAAAACGTCTCTCATACACTTTTACGCTCGTTAACTTTGGGTAAAATCGATTAAACAAAGCTCTAGTACCAAACGTGACAACCACCCTGTAACTCCTGCATCGAATTGAGTAAAAGGTGCGTTGTATGAAGTGCCAGGCCAATATTGGGGTAAGATAACTCGAAATGAACCTGTCATATAACTCATAGCACATGAATAATATATAATAATAAAATATACAAAAGGATATAGTAACGAAGCACAACTGAATAGGGAATCAAATTTACATAAAACCATAGAATCTCAAGTACAATACATCTAAGTACATGAATCTCTGGATACAATATGCCTCACTACATCCTTCAGAGTCACAAATAGACCTCAACATAAATCAGAAATAGAAAAGAAATTACTAAAAAGTTGATAGTAATAATACGCCAGTCTCTTGATCATCACCGCATAACATCAATGGCACCAAACCTACTACCTGCTACTCAGTCTGCTCATCAACAACATTGATGATTAGCCCATGGTAATAAGAGGGGAACATAAAACCCTAAGTCAGACAACAGTCTTAGTGAACGATAAAATAACTAACAACGGTTACATAGGATAATATGAGTATAGATGGATCAACCATCCGATCTGCTCAACAACTAACAAGTTATCACGTAAAGGCCATCCATCACATGCCATTAAAGAATAGGTGTAACGGCGCGGAATTTCCGACCCAGAAAATCAACATAAATACACTGTCAATTTTTCGAGCATCGAAAATACCAGGACATTAGTAGAAGAATTTAGAGGGTGAGAAAAGAAAAGATAGAACTAATAGAATAAAAGAAGAAGAAGATCACAACTGAACAGAATCAGAGTAACACGAAACTCGCAGCGGAACAAAATAAGATGTATTATATAACATAACTTTGAATACAAAACTGTATTGTATATACATACCATTATCAGAGTACAATACATCATATCACAGCGGAAATAACTCTATATAACTAATGGTGAAGCTTCCTGCTTTTGAGCTCCTCTAAGTGAATCTGCAAAGCCTGAAACACTTGACTGCCCGTACAAATTTGGGCACCCAAGAGTTTAGGGAAAACAAACAAAATAAACTTTGGGTCAGTCATGGGACTGGTGTGAGTAAATTCCAACCATACTGTTTTACTTTGAAATTCCTTTTCAAAACAAGAAGATAATAGTAAGACTAGCCCACAAATAAACATGGACGGTTTTTACCTTACTATAACCCGAAATATTCTTGATATCAAAACCCAGTGATATTATGATAATGTCTAACCAAATAATTATACAAGTAGTAAAACGCTTGCATCTCACGCTCCACATATATATAGTATAAAATCATAAACCGCAGGGCACTTATTTGAGATTGGATTTCAACAGACAAGGTATGGGAGCACCTTCTGAATAGTGTACTCTAGAGGGGATACACTCAGGGTTCAACAAGAACGTCTTGCAACCCGGCCACACATGACCGCTCACTCATTTAGCTTGAGTGTCGCGAATATATTATCACCACGGTTGTAGGCCATCCAACCGTCAATCCGAAGATACAGAATCGAAAAGAAGTATAAATATGAATTTTCTCTAGATCGGTGACAATACACCCTGCTTGGGGATGACCCAACTAGCCATGCTGCCTAGCCCAACTTTTGTTACTTCCTGGTTGTGAGACTAGAGGCTACGTCTATCTTCAGAACATCTGATCACCATTCACTTTGAATGTCACATCGTCAAATCCGTAATCACACATTGATTACACAAACGCACACTGGGTGTAGAATAAAGAGAAGTTATCTTCTCCCCACCAACTCGGTATATTCGTAAAATCAACGGCGCGACCGTTGGAAATACTCTGTCAGACACTCGTCCATACAATTTGTCCTGGGACTGGACAAACATAAAACACCATTCTGGAACTGGACGACCCTTGCATTTAACTTCGTCTTCAATTATCTTCAGCATATCTAATCGCACGCTTATGCCTATACGGAGTGGTTTTCAGATAACATATCCAACCGGTCTCCCCGTATTGACAACAATGGTCAAACACTTCGATAGTCGGTTATTTAACTATCGAAGTAAAAATAACATCCATTTAAATGATCAACTAAACACACACAACCATGGTCACTTTTATTTAACATTTGTTTTATTATTCGAATTCGCATATCTTACCAGATATTTCTCAAATCCCATTTTAGCCTTTTTACACTTCTTGGAAAACATTTCCAGTTATTATAAACTCTCTTTCATGTTCTAGAAAAATATACGTTATCAACGTTCGAAATATTTCCATTAATTTCACATTCTTTATTTCTATACTTGGATAATCTACCCTATTTATATTGGAAAATATTTCCAATTTCCTTTTAACCCTTTAATCGGCACCACGTTCACTTTTAAAACATTATTCACTTTGAAAGGTGAATACCCTCCCTTATTATAGAAATCTGAACACCTCTATCATATAACTCTTTATTCATGAAATACTTTCCCTTATCTCTTTCATACTTTTTATATTCCTATTCCACTTTGTAAACTCTGTTTCTAAGTCAACTTCTTATCAAATCGTTATCAAGTTTACAACTAAATACTGACTCCTATCCTATTAACATTTATTTGTTAAAACTAAATGTTAATTATTCTATCAGATTATAATCCCTAAAAATAGTTTACTTTTAATACATTCGACATCGTCGAATTCTAGTTCCAAATCCTAATGGTTTAATTCTAACCACATTTCGAACATCGAAATGTTGTCATCGTTTCTAACACGATTCTCCAATTTCTCTTTCTAAAACTGATTCTTATATTTTCTTACGACATCGTTATTTATCACTTTTGAATAAGTGAATTTCAACTAAACTGTTTCATTTCCTAGGAAGTGCTGCTATATATAAAAGTCACGCTTAAGTCTAATCAACAACAGTTAATTTGTCGCTATAGTTCTAAACTTGTCATACGCTGTAATATTCTCCTTATAACTAATCTCAACATTTCAGTCACACTCACCTTATCAACAGCGTTATTTTATTGCTATAGTTCAACTTGTCATACGCTGTAATATTCTCCTTATAACTAATCTCAACATTACAGACACACTAACCTTATCAACAGCGTTATTTTATCGCTATAATTCTAAGACTGGCAATACGCTGCCGTATTCCTTTTATACACATTTTGACATCTCTTTCTGTTACAACTGTTATCGTTCCTCGATAATAGTGAAGCCGTTCAAGTTGGGGTATTCTATTTACCTCTCAGACCTTGATCGACAACGTTCTTATCTTAGAACAGATATACGTTCGTAACTCTAAACTCCTTATTACTTATAATATACATCAAATCGTATTTCCTTGTTTTATTTTGGAATATGGTTTTATAATACCACATCTTTATTTTGAACTCGGTTGTTTTAAGATTATTTATATTCCACATTAACTTTTCACTTTCTCTATTCCACAGTTCTATTGATAATTTCTTAAATAAAAAGGTAATTAAATCTCATTTATTTCTAAACTGTTTTCATTAGATTAATTAAAGGCCAATTAATCTAATAATCATTTTTCAAATAACAGTTGATTAAATCAACTTAATTTCATCAGTAAATTCGTTAACTGATCTTAATTACTCCTCATTAGATTAATATAATTATTCTAATAATATTTCTAAAATTGTTTATCTTAAATATAATTATCCAAATACTTAATCATCGGATAATTTCTGCTTTATAAACTTATTTAAATATCAACAATCGTTTTTATTTATTTTATAAAAACGAACTCTAAAATACTGGTTTATAATAGAACTTCTATTATAAATTTAAATCTTCTTTTTAATTATAAAAATATAATGTTTATAATTAACCTCGTTGATTTGCCTGACGGCCAATCAACTCCTTAACAAAACGACGGGTTTACAGTCGACTGTCACCACTTTCTAAATCGATATCGTTTATTGATTTATCGAAACAGATGTTGAATTTCCGTTCAACATCAATATTCATATGGGGTTTTAAATATAATTCGGGTTCAAACAGTGTATACAAAACAAACAATACATATAAATATCGAGGAATCCGGTCGGATTCCTCCAACCGGTTTCCGCATCCATAGATGTTAATCCACACAATTATCACAAACTCTATACTAGGGAATATTCTAATTGATGAAATCAGTGTCCAATCAATGCTGTGTACATATGCAACGACATATAATATTTAACCAATTTAACGGTAATCTACATAACCGACCATCACACAGCATTCAAACAACATTAAAATATAATTATAATATTTTAAAACAAATCAGAGTTAGTGAATTTTCTCATCTTGGCGCGTTAACCGTTAAATAACGATTTACGTCAGTCGGTTATACCCGTCGTTCAATCCGAACAGCTTGACAACGTAGTCTCCGTCTCCGTGACTTTATCATCTCTTGTTTCGCAGAGTTCTTAACCGTATCTTAAACCCGTCATTAATGTTATGAATCCACGTTTACTCAATCCATCTTCCTCGTTCTGTTCAGAATACTCGCTCCAGGAAATTCTGTCACCTTCGACCGCCACTGTTCCCTTCCGGTTCATGCATTACTTCATCGATTGACAACCTTCTTAAAGAATGAAATGCCTGTACCCATTTCAGCAACTATAACCCGCTCCTGAACTTCAGAAATCCAACCATTCCTCCAAATAGCTCCAACTCCCCCTTTTTATCCTCTCCCCACTGTGAACTCAGCTGCCTCAATACATCTTCCACCCCCCCATCGAAATGGACTGCTATTGCTCGTGCCAAGTGTCCATGGTTCCCATGCATGCAATACATGACACAACTTCCCACTTTGCTGCATGTTCAACCTATTGTTGTACCCTTATTCACTTCCTTCAACGCAAGCTAAACCGCACCCATCGGGATCCAAACTGCTCCACCGCATGCTCATCCCCCTCCTATACGTGAGTACATCATTATTACCCAACTTCTCCTTTTTATTTCCTTCCAACTCTCTTTTTCTCTCTAAGATAACGTGTTGTTGAAAACTTCCCCATCATGCAAAATGCTCCACTAATTTGTTCTAACTATTCACGCATCAGAAGCTTCCTCCTTCCATAAAAGGACGCTACCCCAATATAACATACGCTTCAACAATATCACGCCACATCATCCCCACACAGTCCGCACCCAACTACACCGTACTCCACTTACTAGCACCCTTTTCCAATAAAACCTTCAACCCAACACTGTCGCTCATACCTCCTTGATCCATATATTTGCTTCGGATTCCCTTCTTTCTCTTTATATTAGTGTGTACGTTATTAACACTTGCGTGTAATGTTATTGCGAAGAGGAGGGAATGCAAAACTTTAGTATACTCGACTTAGATCTATTTGGATTTTCCATTTTTCTTTTCTTGTTGCAGAAGAGGTGAAGAGTACTGACGCTCCGGGTATTTATAACATGAAAGGGGAAGCTTAACCCTTAAGGTATTACAGTAGGCTAACTATTCACATAGGCATGCATTGATGGAACAATTCCATGTGCTACAGTACCTTATACATTAGCTACCCTACGTTAGGCGTATGGGTCTTATTTAATGCAAGGGTATGGGTTTCCAATATTTGGCATGTGCAGTATGGTATAGAACAGATATTTGTGCTTAAACATGAAGTTATCTAGGGGAAAAGGCCTGCGTCCATACTTCTTTGTCTCTACTCGTTGAAAATAGGGATTTCTGTACACTTCCTTAGTTGCTAAGAAATGTAAAGATATTTATTTATATATTAATGATTGTTTCTCGTTACAATTATATATATATATATATAAAATGGTTAAAGTTACATAATATTGATCACACAGAATTTCGTTAACGTACAGACAGCCACAGACATAAATAAGAGTGCAGTCGTGCTCAACGAGGTGACCCGGTCCCAAAAATATAATAATACCGCTAGTTTGACTTATATTGTGAAACCCCGAAATATTGATACAGGGTGCACAATTCTCCAAATAAAAAGTTGCTTATTTAATTAATTAAAAATTACAGTAAAATTCTAAAAATTAAATTATCGCTATGCCTCAAAAGAACCTTGTCCCGATTTGCACCCGATATCAAGTTATATTCAAATAACCGTTTCGGTCGATATACGATTTCATAACGACTTTCTAAATATTTGATTTGGACATATCTTGCAATCTACACAACAAAATCTTGGTTTTTCACTTCTGTTAGAAAGATACAGTTCAAAAGATTTCATCGTTTCTGGTTTCGACGAAATCTGATTTAAAACGAGTCCGGTACACTCAGTTGAAGTTCAGAACGTTAATTTACAAACTGCAGCCATATTACGGGCTCGATTATATTTAATATATATTTTTATACGTTCTACTTCATTTTAATTAATATATAAATCCATTTATATTTCGAATTCGATATTTAAACTGATTTAAATATTCAAATTCAAACCGATCAAAAATGCGGGACGTTACAATAGGAGAGAAACACCCCCAATCCCTCTTCTCATCGACATCCTATGGCGATAGCCTACCCAGAGAATGTAGAGAGGAAAACACACAATCAACCATAGTATCCAATATCCTAGTTATTACCGACTACAGCCTTGAATCCATCGATAATCGAACTTGCTTTCAATAATCAAAACCGCTAATGGAAAAACCCTGGTTATGGACAAACTGCCATACGCCATGGTGACTCGTATATTTGGTTTTTCCCATTCTCGACAATTTGGACCGTCATGACTGCCCTAGGTATACGATACCTCTTGATCCTAACGGGCATCCCTATGATACCCCTGCTTTGAGTCTGCTAGAACACTTCGATTACCAATGATTCCTTGACACATCAAATCTGTTAAGCTTTTCATCTCTACAACTCAAATCATTCTATAATCATTCCATTTTCATCCATGATTGACTCCCATCTTGTTAATCCATGTCATATCAACCAGGCTCTGACCACTCCAATGTGAGTTCCCAATCAAAGCACTATCCATCTTTGAGTTGCACATCAATCATCTGAAGTCCATTTCAATTCAAACTTCACCAGAAACCTCTGGAAGCCATCACAACCATGCTCCAAAAAATTCAAATCCATCTGTCCTCCCCTTATGGGTCAGTGCCAAATCATCTACTTTGCAAATTTTTGCTAAGTTGTTGGACACCATCGATCCTAGTTTTGAGGTTATCCTTTCAATCCAATTTCCAAGCATTTCGACGTTTCTATAAAAACTTGTTCCGCTCTATCCATATCTCGAGTAATTAACCTTCGAACTATCACAAATCAACCCCAAATGACTTGAAATATTAAAGGAAGTCCCATTGCATCAATTCAAAGCTATGCCACTAAGAATCAATGCCACCCGATCAACCCACAAGAGTCAGTGTCGATCTATCATGGGAAGGTTTCGATTCATGCACTTAACATATCTGGGCATGAAATTTTCGTGCCCCAATCTTGTGTCTTCCAGAGCGTCTCCATCAAGTTTCATCTGAATTTGATCGTCCGAACCTCTGATTTTCTCTGTTCTTCAATCCTAAGATACACAACAACTAATTCTAACGAACAACTTAAGAAAAGCGATCAATTCAATCAATACAAACATCAATCCAGCAATATACAATCACACAAACATGAACAAATCACTATAATTACACAAACATATCACACTTATGAGATCTAGTATGATTTGGATCTAAACATATGTATAAACATGATTAATCAAACAATTATCTGGTTAATATGATCAAATTAGGTTTTCCTAGGGTTTTTGGATTTGAATTTAACAAATATGCTCAGATCTAAGGTGAATAATATAAAATTTGTGAATATGATCCTAATTTACCCATACAATCCATAATTTCCATGTGAGAGATATCTATCACTCACATAATCCTTGATTTGATGTAAATTCAATGAGATCAGTTCTGGACAATGCTAAAACCCCTTGAATTCGATGCAATTTAATGTGATATAACTTCCCTTGATGATGATATGTGTTCTAGATGCAATCTACTATGAATATGAATGAAGAAAATGGAGAACTAGGGTTTTAGATTGAACCAGAGAATTACAGATGCCCAACCTAAAACTTAGAATGAACAGAGTAACCCTAATTCTCTCCCCAAAAACCCCTATTTATATATGCAAGTCATAGGTCTAATGGGCTTGGCTGATTAGCCTATTAGATGCTGAATAGTCTGTCTAAATAGTAGCTGAAACTTAAAATAGCGATTCCTTCCAAACCACTGAACCAGATCTTTCATTTGACCACTCTACGGAATTGTAAACCACCATCCCAATCCAATGAAATTGATTTCAGCACCTGATTCTATCTTAATCAAAATTTGTGGCCCAAAAAGTAAACTCAAGGGAAAAATGATCATACTTGAATTTAGTACAAATCATGGACATATCTCACATCCCTATGAACAACATATTAAATATTGAGAATGACGACTAATAGGGAATAAAATATAATTACTTTATGGTTGGTCGATACGTAAAATACAGGTCATTACAGACTAAGAGCGCTCACTTTATCCTAGTCAAGAGCAAGAAGATGACAGCTTGGTTAACATTGGTATACCTTAGAGAGATCGTCCGACTTCATGAGGTATGCTCTAGTATCGTTCATGGCTGTGACCCCATCTTTATGAGTAGGATTTGGAGGAGCTTGATGGAAGAACTGGGAACACAGTTACAACGTAGCACCGCCTATCATCCTCAGACTGATGGATAGACTAAGAGGGCCACTAGGGTTCTCGATGATCTATTGAAACTCTATATCCTAGATTTCGAAGTGACTAGGGAAGAACATCTCCCATTGGTAGAGTTTTCCTATAATAATAGTTATCAAGCAATTATTGGTATGGCTCCCTTCGAGGAACTTTATGGACGACCCTGCAGATCAGTTACATGTTGGTGGGAGTCTAGGGGAAGACTTCTACTTGAGCCTGAGGTGTTTAGAGTAATCTCTTAGAAGATAGACCTTATTCACAGATGGATGAAAGCAACTCAGGATAGGCCGAAGTCATGCATTGATCAGAGGAGGACTGACTTAGAATTCGAGGTAGGAGATATGGTCTTTATTAAGGCGTCACCTTTGAGGAACGTTGTTCGCTTTGGCTCAGTAGGGAAGTTGGCGCAAAGGTTTGTATGGCCATTCCCCATAGTTGAGAGGATAGTCAGATGGCCTACAAAGTTAGACTACAAGGGAGACCAGCGGGAGTTCATGATATGTTCCATGTTTCCCACATGAGGAAGTGTCTACATGATTCCGCAGAGGTAAAAGAGCCAAGTACGCTTGAGGATGTTGAAGTTGAAAAGGAGGCATCATCAAAAAAGTTCCTACTCGAATACTTGGACCGGAAGTTAAGAAGTTATGAAATAAGGAGATCAAGTTGGTGAAGGTGCAATGGGGAGAAGAAAGCGACGATGCGACTTGGGAATCCGACGGTAAAATTCGCACTTCTTACCCTTTTCTCTTTTAGAGTACGTTCTTAATTCCTTTCTAAACTTTTGAATTCGAATATGTTTTTCTTATCATTTGAATCTCAATTTATAGGTAAAAGTCTATGGTTGAAAAAATGTGTTTGATTCATGTTATGCTGATGATTGCAAGTGGATGCAAGTGTTTGCTAGTGGATCCAGTGGATGCATATATATACATTAGGCACTAGATTAGGGATCGATTAAACAAGAGCACTTACATATTGCATATGGATGTATGCACATTTTAATGGGTGGAAATGGATGAATCTTGACTTGGATGTCGCATTTTTGGTGAATTGTTGTTGCACACATTTGGAATTTATATGTGCTATTAGGATTCTTTTGCATACATAGTGGATACACGGCACAAACATAAATTGCATTAAGGAGGTCAACATAATCAGTAGACCTCCTGAATTTCGCATTAGCTTAGAGATATATACACAACACCTTTGCATATGTTTATACAAAACATTAGAAAAATTTAAAATCAATAGAAGCTAGGGGATGATGGATGAATAGATGGATGTAGTAAATTGATAACATTAATATCATTCTTCCTACCTTGAAGATTTCGGGGATGAAATCCTTTAAGGATGAGGGAATGTAACACCCCATAATTTAATACACAATAATTACATGAAGAAAATTAATAAAATAAATATTAAATAATATAATATTCAAAAGTAGATAAAATAGACATTACCATTGCGTTCGTTACAAAATTCTGAGTTAGATAGACTTTTGGTTTGCTTAAATTGAACTAAGTATGAACAAGTTATGATTAACAAAAGTTTGAATTAAATTAAACAATTTAATTAATAAATTCAGAAATAATGCAATAGTAATAGGGCAACCCAAACCCTACATAGGTCGACCCATGGGTCGACATTAGTATTGACCCATGGGTCTACATTAGTATCGAACCAGGTAAAAGGTGGGTTGACCCACTCGAGCACGACATAGTGCCTGTACCTAGTTGGATTTCTAGTAATGTTCATTCTGCTAACTCAGCGTGATGTGTATTCTATGGTTTGAATTGAAAACCTAAGATCTTATGGTCTATGTTATCCTAGTTCACCTATAAATAAACAAGTAACCCTTATATTTTCCTGCACCAAACTATTCTTCATCTTCTTCCTTTACTAAGTTATGTTCTCATATAAAATTAAGAAAATGTCAGTGTGCTCTCAAAATATAGATTGAATGGATAATTCTTTTTCTTCTACAACTATTTCAAAGGCCTTTTCTGGATTCACTGTATATCTCTGTGAGGTCAGCGTTATTTTTAGATTTGTAATTTTAAAAAGTATTTTGACAGTAAATATATTAGATCTGAAAAGTATCAGTGTTTATAAGTTTGTTCTAATATATTATTATTCTTTTAATTATTGTCAATTACCTATTCATTTTTCAATTATTATTTGTTCATATGTACATCCTTCTTCCTTATCCACTTTCCGTCATTGCTTTATTTACAGTCTTATTATGCCTATTTATTCAGTTTGTTCATTTCTAAGTTGGATCTATTTCCCCTTTACTTTTTTTGTTTTGCGCCGAGCCTAGGCCATCGAGTGGATGAGCCTCTTTCCATTTGACTTGCGTAAAATTGGGATAAATTGGAATACCAAGCAATAACAATAAAATGGAGATTTGGGAATATTGGAATCATCGATTGTAAAAATGGGATAATTATAAAGGAAGAATACGCAAACATATAAATTTGAATAGGTTGGACTTAATTTTAGATTAAGTATGCATGTCATGGGAAAATATGTGAATCAGATATATATTAAAACATGTTACTTTAATTTGTAAACTTCTAAGCAGGTGCCTGTCTGATTTGGTGGAGGGTTGTGTAAACAATTACATTTAATAAGAAATGTCATTTACAACCTTAAAATATAACATAGGATTTTATTAAGCTTATTAATGACTTAAACCTGCTAAGTTAAACCTGTCTAACTAATAAGCTAAGATGTCCATGTCTGCTATTAAAATATGTGGGGGGACTCTTAAAATCCTAGTTTGGGTGCCAAGCCGAGGGGTAGCTTGTATCAATCTGCTGTTTGTCTAGAACCCGTATCAATCAATACCCATCTGCTATCAAATGAGTCTCGCGCTAGGTAAGTACTCGTATGCGCTTTACTGATGGATGATTGTAAGAGGTAGGACATGTCTCACATCGGCGGGTAGGGCTGTGTCTTTTAAAGTTAATGGGTTCGGGACTGATATCCCTGAATGCATGGTTGGCACATGCTATTCATGTCTGTTAGGGAGCCAATCACTGGGTAGTAATTAGGTACAACCTAATCTTGATATTATGATAGTTGGTGCAGAAACTTTGTTTTGGGATATGAATTAGAAGCTTATCCGATCTTACCTTATCTCATTTATTTCGTACTCTTATACTTTACTGTATTTGATGTAAAGTATTATTGATCTGTCTTGATACTTCTTTATATTATACTTATGTTAAAAATAAAAGAGGCTATACAGCTGTAGGATCGTATAGAATGGTGTATAGGATATAATGTATATGGTAGAGTAGTAAGCAGTAAATCACACAGTCGATTTATACTGGTTCGGACCACTGTCCTACGTCCAGTCCCAGACTCACTTTTGGTATTTCACTATTACTAAAACCCTCACTTCACCCAGAGGAATAGGTTCATAATTACCCGAACAGTCGAACGGGATTTCTTGCCTCAACCACTGAAGAGGTCTTCACTAATATAGAAAGATTGTTTGACTCTATGTGTTCTTGATAACACGGATTTGTCAAATATTAAGTATACCCTTCCTATAGTCTTTCCTTGATGATATTCTTGAAGTACGTGAAAGAATATGGAAGTTTTAAGATCTCAAGTATGAAAGCAAATTGCTTTAAAAACTTAGAGAACTTTGAGTAATATAGAGAGAATTAGAATAAGATTCGATGATTAGATCATCTAAGCAATTCTCTATTTATAATATATAAAAAGATACAACTGATCGTGAAGAGTTTTGAAGATGAGACATGGATTAAATAGTTGTGTCCCTTCATAAAGGATGCAACTCTTAGGAATTCAGATGTCTTAAAATAAAATTCAGATGTCTGTTTATTTTAAAACTCAAGCCAGCAAGGAAATAGTGTATTTTGGGGGCATTCAGATGTCTGAAATATATCAACCAGACGTCTTGAATATTGTATTTAAAAACATTCTGTTTCAGCAAACAGACGTCTGAATTTTTCAGACCAGACGTCTGTTTTCTGTTTCTTGCCTATTCCTTACCTTATTTAAATTAGAAAACTATATATATAAAACATGTGTGTGTGTAATCATCAAGGAAGACTTTAACATATAAATCTAGGACTAACAGACTCTTACAACATATTTAATCTTCAATTATAGCTCTTGAATCTGTTGTTGAGTATCTTCTTGCAAGACAAAGTTAGTTGATAATAATATATATGTACATGTACAGTTGTCATAATCAAAACGCCATATGGTGAGATCCAACATTCTCCCCCTTTTTGATAATGACAACTGTATATGTAGCTCCCCCTGTCAATATTCATATATTATCATATATTTCTCCCCCTTTGTCATTGACAAAAAGGAGATACTTATGTAAACAGTTCACATGAATATGCACAAACACACAAACAGTATGCATACATAATAAGCACAAACAAACAAACAGATGATAGACATTTTAAGCTCATTCAAACGACTGAATTATGGGATAAAATTTTGATCCCATGAATATTCAGAGAACTGAATCTGGGATTTAGTCGACTGAATATATAGTTTTTCTGAGTTATGCATATGATATTCATGTTTGTATATAACTTGTAAGTTTATATTCAAGTTCAATATATATTTCATGTCACAAGCTACAATTTGATCATACGAAAGCATATTTACACAATCATTTAGAGATGTATTCATATATAAGTCAAAAGAGAAATTGTAAGCTTTATTTACTTATGAGCTTGTGATATATGAAGTATTTCCATAAGAAACTGTATAAAAATATGTAGAAATGATATAGTATATCAATTGTCCATTAATATGAAATATGATGTGTAAAAGAATAATTGCATATCAATATAAATATATAAGATTACCAACTTTTTGATTTATTCTTTCATTTTGAGCTCGATTTCCAAAAATTTCAGAGATATTGGAATAACCTTATTGTTGTGGTGTACTTGCAAAAAATATGACAAATACTTCAGTACTCACTTCCTTTGTCAGGGTCCAAGGGTTAAATGGAAGGTAACCATACCCAAGAGGGTGTAATGGAACCTTTAAAAATAAAATTTTCATTATTAACTGCTGAATCAAAATAATCATCTATATATCTTTCTCTATTTTTCCAATTTACAGGAACCCAAATACTTAAATAATTTATATTGATATTTTCTTTGGTACTTCTAGATTTATTATAAATATCTCTAGTCATAGGAGTATTCGAATTTCGATAAAAATTTAATCTTGGATTTATTCGTGCTTTAGTACTAACAGTGATATTTTTCATAAAAGCATATCTAGTACTATTCCTCTGATTAGTTTTATTATATCCTAAACCACTTTTGTCGTGTAAAGGTCTAGAACTAGATAAAATCACATTTAAATCATTTTTACCTTTATTGAATTTTGCGAACTTATTTTCAAATTTGATTCCAAAGTCACGATTAACACTTTCAAAAGAAATTTTGCTACTTTTTAAATTATCATTTTCCTTATTCAATTTGTGCAACTATTCACACAACAGATTGGTATCAAAGCAATTTGTGGAATTATATTCACAACATATTCGTACTGGAGCAAGGAAATTTGTTTAAATTACACAACAATGCCTTCAAGAAAGAGCAGAAAATCTGATGGTAATTAAGTCATTGCTATTTTAGGGGAAAAGGAAGACTTTGGTTGAGGAGATTATGTTGAAAGATAAGAGCGTTCCAATCTAGGAACTTTGACGTGATAAGGAGTTTAGTGTGTTGAAGGGCCACTAAATTTGGGAACTTACGGCTAAGAGAAGATATTACTATTTAGTTCTGGCAGAAGCAGTTAACTAGTAAGAAAGGTATATGTCGTTATGTATAGAGATTTGGATTAGCCTTTTTATCGTTGATTGTCTTTAGTTTTTGGCTCTGTATTTGGCTCAGTAATTGACAGGATTTGTTGGTCAGCTTGTTGGAATTCAGATTACTTTGGAATCTACCTTCTTTGGATTTTGAATATTCGCATTATTTTTTTGGTAGACGGGGACATAATCTGAGCTCATTAACAAGATGTGATGGATGGAAGCTTTGTTGGAACCTATTTGGTAAATATTCATTTTCATTTCTATCTCATTATGAAATTTTAGCTCACACTGGAGTTCGTTTAAGAGTTTTATGTTGAAAAGAGAATTTGACTCGAGATGGGGTGTTGGAGATATGTGATTTTGCATCACGGTAGGGTGTTAAGTTTTTGTGATATAATATCACCGGTAGATAGAAACAAATATGCAATAGGGAAAGTAATCACATATATTTTGTATAAATTATTGGATTGAATTTGCATGATATGGCAAGGAAATAAATGTAGGGATTATTTTTTCCATCTTTTTAGCGAAGGAATTGTGTGATTTACTTGTTATGTTTGCACCATTTGTTACCTCTGCAATTTGCCTCTATTATTTCTTGCCATATCTTGGTATTTTGATGGATGACTTACATAGATTTCACTGGCCATGTATTAAGGGAGGACTTCATTATAAACCCATCTTGGCATTCAGCCAGCGACCCCTAATTAGAGTGTCTCTTCAATCAAGGAATTAGGGATGAGAGAAGTGATTCCTGTCTAGTGCTCTCATAAGCAGTTATGTAAACTCTTATCTCTTAATCTCTTATATCTCTTTCTTATGTGGAATAAAATTTCTCTCCTTTGAACTGGACGTGCACTATTTTCTTAATGATAGTGGAAACAGCATAATATTATGTGTCTTTTTTCTTTTTTTATAGTTATTTACTATTTGTTTGGAGTAATAGAATAATTGATGTTCAGTTGGCAAATCCAGATTATATTTATTGTTTTTTCACATTTATGCAACATTTTTGCACAATAGATTGGTATCAAAAAATTTATGTAATTATTCGCACAACAGATTGGTATTAGAGAAATTAGTACAATTATTCACTCAACACAAACCTATAGAAGCACTACAAGGTTGCAACAATCTCACTACATGATGCCACTGAAAATCACTCCATGCTGATAGGCCATAGTACGAGTGAAAGTGGCACAATATTTTGCAAAGAGAATTGAGCACCAAAAACCCCAAGTAAGTCGCCAATGTACTTCTTCCTTGTCATGGCAATCGCCGAGAAGATAGGGCACAACACATCAGACTCGATACAAAAACTAACCACATAACCATACAAAACGAACTCGCAACACTAAATGCATTCCTTCACAAAGACACTGCTCCAAAACAAGGAGGCACAGAAACCGGAAAACCACACGTATACATCAAGTTTACACCATGACATTTAAACCAACACCATAGCAGAATACTCTACTGTGATGATTTATTTTAAAATTTATACCCTTCTTTAATTAACATTTTGGTTTTACATGAATATATTATATATATCACATCTTTATATCTAAATGGCATCATATAGGTAACTGGTGTATCGTATTGGATAGATATTGATAAAAACATTTCTTTACCTTATATTTATGATGGTTAATAAGTATTACTGGGAATGCTTAATCTACAATTTCTGTTTACTTAGTTGTATGCTAACGGATTGATACATTCATTTATTATATCAGCTTAAGGTTTCAACTTTGTCTAAATATCTAAAATTATTGATTTACATAAAGATTGTTTAAAGTTGCATATTACCTTACTTTGATGACATATTTAACTATTTATATCCTACTCTTATTTTTTTTATATGAACCTGTATCACATCTTTATATCTGCGTGACATCATATGGATATTTGGTGCACCCAAAAAGCAACATAGTAATAAGACTGCATTACATTAGCTGCATAATTCCTTAAAAGTTAATCAGCATTTTTTTACTGTCATAAAATGACGCGTGTTTAGATGTATTAGATGTCTATATAATACATTTGCTTGATTTTAATGGAAAGATAAAGGTGACATAGATTTTACTGCATACTGCAAAAACTTAAGGTGGTTGTGATATGTACAATAAACCAAGGAGATTACGTCATCGATATGCAGTGACATCGTTAAATTTATTCAAATCACTACAAGAGGAACAATGTATACCAACGGACATGGATCATTGGCGGCCGTTGGTATAGCCATTGGAAGCCATTAGTATGTCCATTGGTATACGGATCAATGGTTTCCAGTGACTTCCAATGCAATCAATGCTTATTTTCCAACGGCTTCCAACTTGGTAACTTGGCCACTGGATTTTATTTTTGGCTAGACAGACATTGGAAAATGTTAGAAGCCATTGAAATTTTCCGTTGGAAGACCTTGGAATACGATGGCCTGTAAGCCATTGCTAACCGTTGAAAATCTGGGTATTTTTTTTACAGATTCGAAACTGAGCACTTCCAACCACACACAATATATAAATCCATCAAAACCGCTCCATTTCGAGCATATAAGTCTCATTCTCAATCATACATACACCAAAAGACAACATTACACAAAAACCAAACACAACACACATACCATAAACCAATATTTACATAAAAACAACCCAATATATACAACCGTGTCCAAAGCATCACCAACAAAACATCCAACAACATGTCTAAACCATCACCATCAAAACATCCAACACCGTAACCAAAACATCATAACCAACACCACATCCATATATATAAAAATAATAAATGTATCAAGCCTCACCAACCCTCAAAGCATATATAACATATCACAAACTAACCTCAACTCTCTCCACCATAAGATGAAGGTGGCGTACCGTGCTGGGCAATGAACTCTGCCAGCCGCTGGTTAAGCAACTCCATCTACTCTTTGCGACGACGATCACGCTCATGAAGCTCTGCAATCTATTCTTGGAGCTGTGCGATCGCCTCCTTATCCTGAGCTCTCTGGTATGTCTGTTGAGATGTATGAACCTGTATATAATTTCAGATTTTCAGTATTTCATAATAGCAATTTGAGTAAATTTCTGTTTTATTACAAATTTTAGTTTCTATATCTCTAGATTGCCAAAACCATATCGTCTATTCCGGGTAGGTGGATCCATGATAGTATCAAAAATTCTATCCTCACTCTCCTTAGTCAAACCAGTCTCCCGTTGGATTCCATTATCTGTGTCCTTTGTTCTTACAGTTTCTCCTGTTAAATAAAAAAACAACTGAATTTAGATAAAACTATTTTAATTAAATTATAACTTTAACTAATTAACTATGTTATACTTACATATGCCTGACGCGCCTTGGCATCGTGGTCCCAAGTGTAGGAAACTGAGCCTGTGTCGATGACATGACTTAATGCATGTGTAGCCTCAAATACATCCCAGTACGACATAGGAGCACCACGCTGTTTCTCCTCAAATAAGCATATATATATATATATATATATATGTATATGTATGTATGTATGTAAATTAAAACTTAATGTCAAATCAACTATTAATTTTAACAAATTATAAACTAAAATCTATAACTATGTAATTAATAAATATACCAGGTCCTCGCAATGGTGTTGAAACGACTTAGACCCACCGCGATGCTTAAAAGGATTCTTACTCCTGCTTGCCGCATTTCTCGCCGATTTGGCCTATACATTTAAATTTTAAAAAAAAAAGTTTTATGCTAAATTATATATTAATTGAATATAAAAATTTAAATTAAATATGCAGTAAATTTATTTGAAACTCCTTATTACTATTCCAATAAGTATACATGTCATCCCATACCTTACCGCTCATCCAATCCGGTTTTTCCCCACTTGATTTTATGTTGTTCATCGTCTCTCTGTAATTTTCTACCACTTTACTATTCCAGTAGCTCTTGACGAGCTCCATATCCGTCTCCCTTAGATCCATAGCTCCCTGCATTTTTTTTTTAAAAATAGCATAAATATGAACTAATCAAATAGGAGCATGACTACTTAATGTAATGAACGATATATCACATGTACATACCAGAAAATTCTGCCATATTGTCTCCTTGACCATGTCGGGTATCGACGTCCATGTGGGCCAACATCCCATCATACGAGCCTGATAAGCTCATCTTGATGTAGACAAGACCGTGTTCGAAGGCTCCAACTCAAAACCCCTGTGTTAATTAAAAAAAAACATTTCATGGCTACTGGAACAGCTATGTATATAGTTTATTGTACATAAATTAAATTTATACTAGAAACTTAGTACTTACCCTTTGCTGGCTTTTGGCTAAGCCACACCGGGGGATGAGCTAGCCTCTGCGATAGACCATTGCCATCGCCACCTACAGGATTTTGTGACGTCATACCTATTACAGACAACAACATAACATAACATAACATAAAAAATCTATGTAACAAATAGTATGAGATAACATAAGAGTACTATACGACATAAATAGTACGACATGACATAACATAAAGTACACAGTAGATGGCAAGTAAAAAAAAGTAGGAAATGCTATGAGTCTTTATATTACTAGATGACATGACATGACATAACATAAAAATATGACATGACAAGTAACATATATTTTTATTTATGATATGTTACTTGTTAATAGATAACATAAGAAATATTCATAAAAATATGTTAACATAAAAAAAGAATCATAGCCTTTCCTACTTGTTAATAGAAATAAAAATATGTTACTTAGGCATGACATAAAAATAAATATGAGTTTTGTTCTCACTATACGAGGTCTAGCTTAATAGACATAACATAAAATTACCTTTTTAAAATGAGGATTATTGGTTAGTCCTCGTCACTTTTGGATTTTGACTTTATTTCCTCCTGTATATATGGTTCATCTGTAGTCTCAAATAATTCAATTAATGCATTCGATTCAACATTTAGAGGTCCAAAATCTGTTTGATCATCAGCTATTACTATTCCTCTATTTTCCTCAACATCTTCTTGATAAGCTTGGTCGTCGAGAATATTACGCCCGTCAAATGTAAACCTTGCCTTTGTTTTAAAAACAACCGACCAATCTATTTTGTCTCTTTTTATAGATGGATAAGGAGCGTAATATACTTGAAGAGCTTGTTTGGCAAGTACAAAAGGATCATACTTATAATAACCGGAAGTATATTTTACTTCTACAAGATTATATTTTGGGTTCACGTTGATTCCAGAACCTAAAACGTTGCTGAATCAGTTACATTTAAAAAAAAAATACTTTTTCCGTGGGTTGTGTGAAATTAGTCAATTGCAGAATCTGGGTTAGCACGCCATGAAAATTATGTATATGGTCATTTGGATCATCACTACCTTTAACAAATACACCTCTATTGTTAGTTAATTTTTCAGCACCATATTCTTTAGTGCTAAATTTATATCCACTGAAAAAGAATGTTGAATATGTCTTAACATTCCTTTTTGATCCCATTGCTAAATGTTTCAATCCTTCATCTACAACACAAGTTGTTTTATCAAAAACATAATTAGTAAACCAAGTAGCAAATTATTTGTTGATATTGCCGTTTGGATACTGTAATTCATAAATGCTGCAACTAAACGACAAATGTTACATTATGATCAAAGATACAGTACATGCATAGTTATATAAGTTCATTACCTAACGAATGGTTTTACTTTAGTGCAATTGAGAAGAATATATGTGTGTGCTGCATTATAATCTCTATCATTCAACCATTCTTCCACACATCTACCAGAAGGCCGACCATCTTTTTTTTTAAATAGACAAAGTTGCTTGACAATCATCTTGATCAATGCCTTCATCATTACACGCAGTATTTTCAATTGATATGTTCACATGATCACTAAAATAATGAAAGAGAAAAAATGAAGCTTCTTCTTCGATGTATGATTTGCAAATAAAACCTTCAACTCGAGATTTCTGCCACACTTGTTTCTTTAAATGATTTAAATACCTATTTAGAATTATTGAAAATTATTTTTTTATACATTTCATTAACCAGTATTTAATTAACTAAATATTAACATACCTTTCAAATGGATACATCCACCCATATTGCACAATACCTCGAAGACGTGCTTCTTTCGGAAGATGAATAGGTAAATGGTCCATAACATTGAAAAAACCTGGAGGAAATATTTTCTCTAGTTTGCAGAGCAATATGGGGATTTCTTCCTCTAGTTTACGTAAATGATCAATTTTCAACGTAGTAAAACAAAGCTCTTTATAGAACAAACTAAGTTCTGTTACAACAGTCCAAACCTTTACCAGCAATAGTTCTTTAAAAGCGACCGACAATTAATTTTCCATCATAATATGACAGACGTGGCTTTTCATCCCGCCAAGTTTACTGTTTTTATAGTCAACACATCTAAGTAGAAGATATACCATCCAGGAATCTTAATCCTTTCACCCATTCTAACAGTATTTTAACTTGATTATTGTCCAGTTCATAGCATGCTTTTAGTTTTTTTGTGTCATTTGGCTTTAAATGAAGCTCATGACGATTACGTATTACTTCAATATCACGTCTTGATTTGAAATCATTATTCGTCTTCCCTTTTACATTCAAAATTGTATAAAATACATTGTCAAACGCATTTTTTCATTATGCATCATGTCAATATTATAACGAATTAAGAGATTTTTCCAATAAGGCAACTCCCAAAATATGCTTTGTTTGCACCAATTATGAATCATTGATTTACCTAGAACTTCTATTTGTACTCCGATTTCATGAATCTTTTGAAAAACTTTTACATGTTCATAAATTTCTTCACTTGACCATATTTTAGGTGGTGTCAAAGGTTCATGCCTATTAAATATTAAAAAAAATCTTATCTCTTCTAAAAGGATGATTAATTTGAAGAAAACATCTATGACAGTCAAACCATGAAATTTTGTTTCCAGTAGGTAAAGAAAATGCTATTGTTTCTTCCACGCAGTAAGGACAAGCTAAACAATCAGCCGTACTCCAACCTGAAAGCACTACATACGCAAGAAAATCGCTAATTGTCCAGAATAGAGAAGCATGCATACGAAAGTTCTTTTCTTGCAAAATATTATATGTTTATACTCCTTTATACCACAATACTTTTAATTCTTCAATCAACGGTTGCAAATAAACATCGATTCTTTGTGTCAGATTAACATGACTAGGGATGCCATTTGTAAGAAATATATAACGAGTTTTTATACACATCCATGGAGGTAAATTTTAAGATGTGACAATTATATGCCAAGACGAACATTTAACACCAAATTGAGAAAATGGTGAAAATCCATCTGTACATAAACCAAGTCTAACATTACGACTCTCAGATGCAAAATCGGGATACTTCTGATCAAAATGCTTCCATGCTTCTCCGTTAGCTAGGTGTGTTAACGTACCTTGCTCCTGTGTTCTCATACTGTGTCATCTCGTATGTTGCGCGGTTACAGAAGATGCATAGAATCTTTGAAGTCTAGGAGTAATAGGTAAATAATACATACGTTTATACGGGACTTCCTTTCCCTTTTTCTTTCTTGGTTTGTTTCTTTCTTGATTACATATTTTATAATTCTTAAGGTTGATATCTTTATTCCAAAATAGCCTGCAACCCTTTAGACATGTATCTATTTTTTCAATTAATAAACCAAAAGCCGACATCATTTTTTTAACTTCATAATGATTTTCGCACATTAAATTATTGGGAGGCAAATGCTCTTCGCAGCTTGTACAACAATAATAAATTCTACTTTTGTGAGGTTGTATTTAGATTTCATCGCAATGTATTCAGCAGTAACTGATAATTGAGTTCCGTTTTCATAGCCTTACCAAAGGGGTTTCTTTGCGGCATCTAATAAATCATATATATTTTTGGCTCCAACCTTTGTATCTTCTTCATTATTACCATCGTCATCAGTAAGTTGTTGAACCGGGAACACTAAACGTGCAACATCTTCAACTATATGATCTATTAGATTCATCATAGAAATTTCATTATTCACTACCTCCTCAACTTGTATAGAAGTAGATGTTAACGGTTCTCCATGGTGATCCCAAACCGAATCATTCGGCACAAAACCGTACTAACGCAAATGAACTGTTACCATTTGCGATATCAAATGCTTCAATAACTTGCATCTACTACATCGACAACGGATTTCGACATTGTTTCCGTTGTTACTTAAGGCGAAATCAATAAACACGCCAACACCATTAATAAATTATTCGTTTATTGTGCCATCAACTTCTCTTTGTTTGTATATCCCACTTCGATCGCTAAAATAATTGTCCATTTTTCCTAAGTAGACATACAATTAAAAAGTATGATAAAATCTGTATTAACATTCTATTAAAACAATTTTATTGCTAAATGTTATGTTAATTCATCATTTACACTTTTATTCGTGGTTCATCCTACCTTCCGTTACAAATACAATAACGTAATTAAATCGCATAAATCTTTTCAATTTAAATGATTCAACAAAATTTCGGCAGCACTTCGCTTTAGTTCTCTAAACAGTACACAATTGCGTGTACACAGGGAACGTAAATGAAGCGCATTCGAAATTTTGAGAACTGTTTAAAATGAAATGATTTATGAGATTTAATTTCGTTATTGTGTTCGTAACTTTTCCAATACAAAGGACAAATCCAAGAAATATTGTATATGATGAATATAAATGTTTGTTCCATTAACAAAACAAACATTCATATAATGATCATATACAACACTTATTAGACAGGGACAAAAACACTCTAAGGCTTTATGAATATTATTTTCGATAAATTTTTATAAAACATAAACTTAATTATTTCTATTTTCACTAAACATTTTCGACAAATTAAATGTCGTTTTCAATGAGTTAGGCCTCAATCAATTCAACAAATACATAGATTAATTACCAACTATACATACAACACTATATATATATATATATATGCATACGTACATATATAACATAAACTAATTAACCCTGGATTAGCAACATAATCAAATCAATCTCTATATACATGTATTAACAGCACTACACATACAAACATATAATCTAACAAATAAATTGAGCATAAATTAGCAACCCTAGGGTATAAAATAATATTAGTGCTTTACCTTCGAAACTGGGGATGAACTGAAGATTAGAGAGGAGGAGGGAGAGCCTAAAACATGTTGGAGAGTCTATAGGCAGCTGATGGAGCTAGGAGGTCGATTTTAGAATTTTTGGAGCAAGAATTTAGGGGGAGATCAAAATATTTCGAGCAAAAGTGGAAATAGGGAAGGAGAAGCTGTTGTGTTGGATTTTTGCTCGACTATGTAACGGTGATCAACAGTCTCCAACGGCATTATAAACAATGGTCTCCAACGTTTTTTTTGTAACGTAAAGAAATTTCCAGAATTATGCTCCGTTGGAGGCCATTAGAAGGCTCCGTTGCTATACTGTACATTTCATGTAGTGAATGCTCTTCTACTCTGCATTTAATCCGCTCTTGATCCATCATAACTTATATTACCATTTTTTCTTCCTATGATGTACATCATTTTCTCTCATACTCATTCTTATCCTCTCAATTTCTTAAGTGCTTCGCGATTCTCCATTTCCATCACTCTCATTCCTCTTACTATTCCATTTTATCTAAAACAGTTTCAACTATAAATTATCTAAGATGCACTTGATAATATGAAACATACTTCATTAAAAAGAAGAGAATATGTTTACTGCCCAGAAAACAAAAGCTATAAAAAATATCGCTTTTTCTAGTTTATTGTGTTTGAGATAAACATTTACCATTATATTATCATTTACCAGTAACAAAAAAACATGTATCCACCTTTTATTTAGCATGTCAGTTATATCATTTAACAACAATAAAAAATTATTTATCCACTTTTTAATATCTAACTTAAGCGTGGAATTATAGTTTTATTACATGCCTATGTTTAAGTTAGTTTTTTTTTGCTGCATGTTCTTCCTGGTCAAGATAAGGGATAACTGGTAGTTCAACCTTGAAAGCTTCTTTCCTTACTACAATTATTGTTTGCCTTCCCCGACTTGTGGTGATTTTTTTTTGTTTTCCTGCTTATTATTAGTTAAAACTCTTCGGCATTATACTGTTTTAAATTACTACGAATGGTTCCATAGTTACATTAAGTAGTGTATGACTCAGTGACTTATTCTATTTCATGGTATTTGAGCATATGATTTACTTTCTACCCTTTCTTGCTTATTTTGACTCAGTTTTCACTACTCATTTCCATATTATTAGCATTTTATTTACTATCACAAACTTTGATGCATTGTACTATGCATTTGAGAACCTATCAATTTGTTTAATTAAACCAATTAACATCATTTTATGTCAACTATAAAACCATGCTGCGATTTTTTATAAATATTGGCCACATATGAAGTATTTCCACAAAAAATTAAAAATGTTTTCTGGCTTAATTTAATAGAAAATCGTCGGGGTAATTTTGAAAAATTATAATCAATATCGAACCTCTTTTGAAATATTATAATTCACTGAATTTAACCCTGTAATAAGTTCAAATGCAATGAATTGAGCAATTTTTTATCATGCACTATTTGTATATGCTTTAAATAGGAAACGCCAAATAGTGTCATAATTATTCCATGTCAATGTTAATACTATAAAGATTACAATGGTAGATGTGACCATTATTGATATTGGAAAGCATCATTAAGTCTGTCAATTATTTTTAATCTGTTTGGTTTCTAGTCTTTCCAACTTTATTTTCTACACTAAATTGAAGTAGAGTGGATGTTAAAAACTATTTTCATATTCATAAAGGTAAGTTTGTGCTCTTTGTAATTCTAATTCAACTAGCCGAGAGCTATCATATGTAACGATCAAGTGCATATTGCTATCTTCAGTTATTTGTTCTTTAGTAAGGATATAGTTGTATCCAAATGTTAGCTTTGTTCATTTAGTAGATATGCTTTAAAAAAATATACCTTGTCCCTTTATTTCTACAAATTAATTTCACTCAAATTTACTTCTTCTTTCTTCTCATAATTAGAAAATATGGTTTTGTCATTCTAATTCTAGGTCAGTTACGTTCTGGATTTGGGAAATTGTTTTTCTTTTTGAGTTTACATTGGTTGGCCGATTATTATTTTATGTAGCAGGTGTTGAAATTGATGATACGCAAATCACAATTTTGAGCAACAAATAATCTTACATATTTTGTGGAGAGATTTGGTGCTAGATTTGATGAAGAGATTTGGTGCTAGATTTGATGAAGAGATTTGGTGCTAGATTTTATGGAGAGATATTGGTTGCTATATTTGTGGACATTTATTGCAAGGATATTTGGTGCTTAACCAAATAGTTTTATAACATATATGAAGATATTTGGGAGACAAGTTTTCTTGGGCATGAAGCCAAGTTTTTCTTGGGCATGAAGCAATTGTCACTATAAAAAGGGCTAGCTAATCTCTTCATTAGGTGTGGAAAATTTGTCATTATTCTTCATTGTCTTTCTCCTCAAATTTTTTAGCCATTAGATATTCTCTACCTATTTCTCAATAAGGTTATTGATTCAAGTTGTAATTGTTTGTAACGATAGTTGAGGTCGTTTGTAAACAATTTTTATTAGTGAATCAATAAAGAGGGTGGTTGGGTGGAATATCGTGTGCTCATATTTTCGATATTATTTGTGTTGTTTTTTTAAATCAAATTCATCTTCAAGTGATTGGGTGATAAAGATCCTATTTTTCTTGGCGTTTTGTCAAGCTTCCGTTGCACATAAATATCATAACAGTTTGGTATCAGAGCTCAGTTCATCGCATAGCTTGGAGTGATTTCGGATTGAAAATTGGAGATGTCGGGGATGATGACGTTTTCAAAGATGGCTATTTTAAATGGGAAGAATTGGGATATATGAAAGCCGAAGATGGAGGACATTCTATATCTCAATGATTTGCATGATCCCATTGATGGAGATGGGGTGAAGCCCTTGAATATGGATGAGGGAAAGTGGAAGAAAATGGACAAAAAGGCGATTGCGTTGATTCGCCAATATTTGGATGATTATGTATTCCACCATGTGGCTAGTTGTGAATCTGCGAAGGCGTTGTGGAACAAATTAGTATCTTTGTATGAGTCGAGAAGTGCTACAAGTAAGGCTTTTCTAGTTTAAAAGTTGGTGCAACTTCGATTGGATGAGGAGAAGTCTGTTGCAGAGCATTTGAACGAGTTTCAGGATGTCATCAATCAATTGGCAAATATGAAGGTCGATTTTGATGATGAGTTGCAGGCTCTTTTGTTGATGAGTTCTCTTTCGGAAAGTTAGGAGACTTTGGTTGTTTCATTGAGTAATTCCAATGTTAATGGAACTATCTCTTTAGAAATGGTTCGAAGCAGTCTTTTGAATGAGGAGCTAAGGAGAAAAGGGTCGGAGTTGAAATCGGTTCAAACTGAGGCAATGGTAGCAAGGGATTCGGGGAAAGATACAAGAAGGAAGAACAAAGGGGCTAATGGTAAATGTGCTTGTTATTATTGTGGTAAGAAAGGCCACAAGCGCAGTGATTGTTATGCTTGTCAGAGGGATAAGAAGAAGGCGCAATGGGATAATAATAATGATTTGGCATAAGCAGGTTTTGCTGAAGGTACTGAAAGCGATTCTTCATGTGATGTCCTATTTAGTGTTGTAGAGCCTTGGAAGATGGATTCAGGAGCCAGTTTTCACATATGTCGTGATGTGAAAAGTTTCTCTTCGTACGAGAAGAGTGTTGGCATGATAAAGACGGCCAATGGAGTAGAGCTATCAATTTGTGGAGTTGGAGCTATTAGGTTTCAGATGCATGATGGAGTGGTGAAAGAAGTGGCAGGTGTGAGGCACATACCCACTTGTTCGCATAACCTCATATCTCTCGGTCAGTTCGATCACCGCGGTTGCACTTATGAGACTCGAGGTGGAGTTTTGAGAGTAAAGAAGGGTGGTCGTGTGATGATGCGAGGAGTTTTGGAGGAGGGAAACCTGTTAGAATTCAGATCCAGAGAGAAGAGAGAGATGAAACATTAAACAATAAAGGGACTACATTTTTATATATTTATTTTATTGCTATTACAATAGAGATAATTGATTGACTGAATACAATGCTAAATCATATATTTATAGGCTACATTTATTCTCTAGAATATTCCTAGCATATTATTTATTCTGTAGCATATTCCCTAGCATATCTCTTGGCATATACTCTAACATCCCCCCTCAAACTCACGATGCGGAGAATCGTGAGTTTGCCAAATATAAAGCTACGAAGAAACTGCCACAAGAAGTAGAGAAGAAACTGTCAAATATAAGATGCCAATAGAAGCTGTGAAGAAACTGCTAAATAGAAGTTTGCCAAATAGAAGCTGCCAAAAGAAGTAGAGAAGAAACTGCCAAATAGAAATTTGCCACATAGAAGCTGCCAATAGAAGTAGAGAAGAAACTACCAAATAGAAGTTGCCAAATAGAAGCTGCCAAAAGAAGTAGAGAAGAAACTGTCAAATAGAAGTTGCCAAATAGAAGCTGCCAAAAGAAGTAGAGAAGAAACTGCCAAATAGAAGTTTGACACATAGAAGCTGCCAATAGAAGTAGAGAAGAAACTGCCAAATAGAAATTGCCAAATAGAAGCTGCCAAAAGAAGTAGAGAAGAAACTGCCAAATACCAAATACCAAAAACTCAACATCAACTCAACATCAACTCAACAATCCAAAACAATCTTCAATCTGATCGGTAAGCAAAAGATCTGAATGGCCAAATGACAAAACTGGTCCCCGGATGAGTTTATATGTTTGCATCCCCCAAACATATTAAACGAAAACAGAACTAAACCAAAGTGGGATGGTTTTGTATGTTTGCATCCCCCAAACATACAAACAAAAACAAAACAAAATCAAAAGGGATGGTCAACATATGTTTGCATCCTCCAAACATACCTGCAGTAACCGCCTACCACCTTCAATCAACGTCAATTGCCCTCCTAATAAACAGGGTTACCGATACAGACATCAATACATACAATACCATCTTCAAACTAATGTTACTCTTCAACTCAAACAACCAAAAATCTCATACTTCAAAACACAGACCAACTCCTTCATAATCTTTGTTACCTTCTGTTCTAAAAACATGCCAACTTCATCAAATCAAACAAACCACAAGTAATACCCTGACTGCACAAACTCCACTGCGTTCCAACCAACATAACTCAATCTGCACCATTAACCTCTACACGACTTACTAAACAAAAGCTTCTAATATTAACAAAAATACTACCTGCACCACATGCAAACTGCTTCACTGATCAAAACTCGACACCCGCACCAATTCAGAACAACAAAATCAAATAAACCAGCACCAAAATCCATGCATTCAGCCTCGCATTGGTTCGAACAACACCCAAAATTGAAACCAAATTCGCACATCACAGCCTTACAAAACTCAAATAACACAAGGTAATTTTGCACATCTTAAAAACTGCAATTGAATACAACCTGCGCATCTTCTTCACCTTTGTATGCTGTCAAGCACCACTTACAAACAATCACCACCATCTCCTACTCCCCACTTCCACAACTTCACACCGCTACAATAAAACTGCAGATCTCCATCAGTTCACCAAATACAGAAAGCAAACCCACTGCAGCAGCCTCAACTACTTCTTCCCCTGCAAGCACGACCTGCACACTATCCACAAAACTCCATCATCCAAACTTCTTCACCATCCTTTCCTTGAACCACCTACAGCTCGCCACTCACCAATCTTCATTCAACTGCAACGCCAAACACCCAAACCCATTTAAACAGTCTTCGCCTACCTCTTATCCAACACCATAAACAGTTGCGTTAATCTCCCATCAATCGGAACTAAATCTGTCATAACACCAGTATCGGATCTGAAACCAAATCCAAACTCATCACCATCCGAGTGCCTACCCACCATAGAACAAGCAAACCCCACTTCGATCCGAAAACCGAATAGCGCCCCAAACCCTAATCTGCACGCATCCACAACCTTGGCCAAACTCCGATTCAACAACCCACTGCAAACACAAAACCCAATTCGCAACTGAAGTCACCCATTTCGAAGCATCAGAACTCGAAGGCTCAAAGAAAACACCGGGGCTTCAATTTGATTTTTTTTTTTGTAATCGAGAAGAAAAGAACCTAAAAGAACAGATCTGAAAACAAGTATTCGTGGAACCTTTATTATATCAATAAAACAAGTAAATAAAAACTAAACTCTTTTCTCTCTCTCCTCTCTAACCTAGCTCTGATACCATGTTAGAATTCAGATCCAGAGAGAAGAGAGAGATGAAACATTAAACAATAAAGGGACTACATTTTTATATATTTATTTTATTGCTATTACAATAGAGATAATTGATTGACTGAATACAATGCTAAATCATATATTTATAGGCTACATTTATTCTCTAGAATATTCCTAGCATATTCTTTATTCTGTAGCATATTCCCTAGCATATCTCTTGGCATATACTCTAACAAAACCTATATAGTTTGATCGGTTCGGTGGTCAATAATGAAAGGCGGGTGACGGTTGAAGAACCTAGTTCACAGCAAGGTGGAGAGGTTAATATGGTCACTGCTGATGGTCCTAAGGTAGAGGATCATGGTATCGACAAGGGTCTAGATGTTGATTATGCTCGAGGGATCCCGGAGATGAAGAGATCATGTCAAGCGGAAGACGGATGTCGAGTTGTGAAATCCACAATGACGAGATGGAGGTCATTGTGGTATTACAAATGCTTTTGAAGATCGCTAGTGGCGTGGTGCACGGATAAGGGAGGTGTATCATTAGTGGGCGATGTTGGAGGTTTGTAATGGTGTTAATTGAGAAAGAAAGGTTGAAAGTGAGAGCTAAGGGGCTACTGATTGAGTGGAGGAGATGTTGTGATTTGGTATCAAGGTGGAGTATTGAAATTGATGATACGCAAATCACAATTTTGAGCAACAAATAATCTTACATATTTTGTGAAGAGATTTGGTGCTAGATTTGATGAAGAGATTTGGTGCTAGATTTTATGGAGAGATATTGGTTGCTATAATTGTGGACATTTATTGCAAGGATATTTGGTGCTTAACCAAATAGTTTTATAACATATATGAAGATATTTGGGAGCCAAGTTTTCTTAGGCATGAAGCCAAGTTTTTCTTGGGCATGAAACAATTCTCACTATAAAAAGGGCTAGCTAATCTCTTCATTAGGTGTGGAAAATTTGTCATTATTATTCATTGTCTTTCTCCTCAAATTTTTTAGCCATTAGATATTCTCTACCTATTTCTCAATAAGGTTATTGGTTCAAATTGTAATTGTTTGTAACGATAGTTGAGGTCGTTTGTAAACAATTTTTATTAGTGAATCAATAAAGAGGGTGGTTGGGTGGAATAACGTATGCTCATATTTCCGATATTATTTGTGTTTTTTTTTAATCAAATTCATCTTCAAGTGATTGAATGATAAAGATCCTATTTTTTTGACGTTTTGTCAAACTTCCGCTGCGCACAAAAATCATAACAGCAGGTTGTTTCCATCCCAAACAAATTTGACAGTGAACTGGCAAGAGTTATGTCGCCACTAAGGAGCACCACTTCTACGTAACAGCATCTAGACCACTGGCTCCAAACCTAATGCTGCTTGGAGGTATATTTTTTCCTTCAGGTTTTCACATTTTTCTACCCTTTTTATGATTGTGGCAGAATCAAACATGTTCATCATGTCTTAATTGAGAATCAAAGATTATGAGAATTATTTATTAAAATAAGTGTACAAAATATCGTTGTAATAATAATCCCTTCAACATTTTGGAGTGTCATAGTCAACCAAAGCAAATTCTGAAAAAGTCGTATTACTATTAGTAAGTGAGGTTTACACTAATTAACTTAAATGAGTTTGTTGTTTTCTAATACTGAATTGATAGCTATTTGTTTAAATATATTACTATGATTTTTGTTATAGAAATGTAATAACTATGTTACTTAATGCATTCACACATAATTAGTTTGGACGACTATTCATGGGTATACATGTAGCATCACTGCTTCAACTAAATCTTAATTGCTCGGTTTAATTTCTTTATAATGTCGATATCTTTGTTATTACTGTTAAATTAAGTAGAATTAATTTCTTATTTGTAGCATCACACAAACATTTTTGGTGAAGTTTGTATCCCTAATCATAGAAGTCCCTTTTTTTTACTGTGAAAACATATGCGTGGTTTTAATTGTTTCTCAAAACTTCAGTATTGCATTTCAGTTTCAATTTTTGCTCCAAATTTAAAACGAAAATTGCTAATTATGTTAAGACATGAAATATTGTTAATTTCTAGTTCTCATTCAAAATTGGTTATTGCCCCAAACGTATGTATTATTGAAATCCTCTTTTTATGGGATTTCTTTTCTTCCGTTGAAAAGAAAAGAAAGTTTTTATTTCCTCGATCCATGGTAATGCTACATTGTCGCAAGTTGATACAAATAATTAATGGATTAATCTTCCTGTAATTATACATAATACACATAGAGCAGCAAATCTTTTTATGCAATTTATTTTATGATTTGTTCATATAAGTTGTAGTTGGTCATTTTTCAGTAACATGCAACCTATTGAAAATATATGCCTTTGGAAACACCCTTTAAATCTACATCATCACGCAAGAAAGTAATAGTTATTTACATCTAAGAAAGTTAATTTCTCATTGCTATTTACTACAAAATTTTACTGACAGGTATCGAAGGAAGTTGCGAAAATCACTGCGCCACCACTTAAATCAATATAAATGGTTTGAAAATCAGAAAGTCTTATGCTCAGGAAGCTTCCACCTATGCACGTCAGTTTTTCATTTGTTTTTAGTTCATGTGTTGTAATTAGATCATGCCTACAATGTTTTTTTTTTGTGTGTCTAATTTTATTGCGAGTACTATAAGAAATTACTACTTTGACTATGCTCTTTTTCCTACAAGTTGCTACTCTTAGACTCTGTCGTTAAGCCGAGTGCACAATTAGTGGTCTTGGTTGACAGTACAACTTCCAAACCACTGTTTGAACACCACATCTTTTTCTTTCTTTTTCTTATATATTGAACTGCCTTTCAATACTAATGTTATATGCAACACCTTAACTACGTATATCAATCCATTTTTACTTTATTTACATCATTGCAATCATATCGACAACCTTTGACTTGGCTATAAAATGATATGTAGCAAAATATATACTACAAAAGTTCCAAAACATACAATTTATAACATCCACAAAATACCAAGAAAAAATTTCGATAACAACATTTAGCTATAGGTTGACGAGTAGGTAAAAAAAATTCATATATTAGTTATTTAAAATTGGCCTTAATTTGCAAAAATGAAAGAATTTAATTTTCAATATGTTAAAATTATGCTATTTTCACTCAAGTTTATTCTTCCTTGACCTTGATTGCATATTTTAGTCAAGATATTAGATGGTTTAGTTGATTCGATGAGGGTAATGTCAGTCTATTTTTGAGAGCAATAGTTTTCCACATACATGTTGCATCAGACTTTTATTAATGCTTGCACTTCATGACATTACCATTAATTTGTTCATTGCATATAAAATGGACAACTGAAAGCTTACGAGACAACATATTCATTATTATTTGTATATGGGCTTGGGCCAAAGCCCAACCGCTATTTCTTTTCTTTTGTATTGTGTCACCGTGACTATATATACACGGTTTGTATATCTCTTCAAACATCAATAATACAAAAGAAAAGAAATAGCGGTTGTTGTGTCACCGTGACTATATATACACGGTTTGTATATCTCTTCAAACATCAATAATACAAAACATTTTCAGTTTATGTTCAATTACAATCTGTTGCAATAATCTTACATGGTATCAGAGCCATCAAGGCTTAATAGCAATCAAGAATCCTGAATTTAAAAAAAAAGGGAGAGAAGAAGAAAACCCATTGAGTAGCTACAATTTTGTTTTAAAACAGAAGATTCGTCAGTTTATTCTTCATCATTCGAATCCCTCCTATTAGAGACAGAATTTCTATCTTATCATTTAGGAGTTGCCACTCGATCACAATAGTTTGTGCCCCGCCATACTATTTTAAGTAGGTTGCATCAAACTATCATATCAAGTCTTGCCGAGGAACTCTGAAATTCCTGAAACCGATCAAGAAGTTCAAGAAAAGAAAAGAAAAAAAACTGCTGTAATAAAGTGCCATACCAGAGTGCTTCATCAGAAAATCAACCATTCAACGGTGTAACAATCATCACCTGAAGCTTTTCAGGTTGCAACAGTGTCAGCAGTATAATTCTTTCAAGAATTTCTCAATTCCAAAGCTTCAAGATTCAGTTTTTTTTTTTTTGATATCTTGTCAACATCATGGTGGATGATCACAATTCTTCAACAATCCCTCCTGGAAATCAACCAATTCCCCCGGAAACTCATTTGCAAATCAAAATCAGGCAACATCAGTAAATCAAAACATTTCCAATGCAGAATCTCTTGTCAAAACAGTTATAAATCCACAATCTCAGTTAATTACCATTCATCTTGAAGAGAATAATTACTTGTTATGGAAATTGCAAGTAGAAACAGTCATTCAAGGCTATGGTCTCGAAGGGTATATTCTTGGTACTATTGCTATTCCATCTAAGTTCATAACTGATGCTGATAATAGGGTAGTTAGCAATGATGAGTATGTCAAATATCATAGGCAGGATAGATTGATTTGTGCATGGTTATTGTCATCTATAAGTGAAAAAATTCTATCTCAAGTGATTGGATGCAAAACAACCAATGATATTTGGACAACTATAGAAAAATCCTTTAATACCCAATCATCAGCCAAGACAATGTTTTATAGAAATCAACTACAAACTGCCAGAAAGGATAATCTGTCCATGAGAGAATACTTAACAAAAGTTAAAGGCATTTGTGATCATCTTGAGGCAGCAGGTCAAAAGATTAATGATTCTGAACACATTTTGTCAATTTTAAATGGACTGGGTGATGAATATGAGGCTGTTGTGGAAGTTATCACATATCAAAAGGTGACCAGTTCTATGGAGGATGTCCGCTCTATTCTTCTTGCTCATGAAGCAAGAATTGAAACAAAAAGGTCACAATTAAATGAACTATCTGCTAATGTTGCTGAAACCAAAAACAAGAATCAAAACAGAGGAGATTTTTCTAATCAAAGAGGAGGTTCATCTAGCAGAGGCAGAGGCAGAGGAAGATGGAGCAATAACAATAACATACCCAAATGTCAAATTTGTGAAAAAGTGGGTCATACTGCAGTGAAGTGTTATTTCGGATTTAACAACAACTACGTGGCTGGTCAGACACAAAACAGTCAAAGAAGATCAAATCCTATAGCAAATCTAGCAAATGTTGAAACTGACAGTCAAAGCAATGTATCAAGAAACAGTCAAACTGATGATATTGGTGATGATAATTGGTATCCAGACTCAGGTGCCACCAATCATATCACAAATAATCTCAATAACCTCAATCTTGGTCAAAGGGAGTATAAAGGTATGAATTCTTTACTCATGGGTAATGGTAACAGTGTAAATATTACACATATTGGCTTTGGCAGTATAAAAGGTAAAAAGCAACTATACCTCAACAATTTACTTATGGTCCCTCATATAAAAAAGAATTTACTCAGTGTATCACAGTTTGCTAAAGACAATAATGTGTATTTTGAGTTCCATCCATATCATTATTTGGTTAAAGACTTATTGACTAATGAAGTTATTTTGCAGGGTAAAACATGCAAAGGGCTGTACAAGTTCAGTGCTATGAATTCTGCAAACAATGATCAAGAGAAAAGTAGTTGTCACTTATCAGAAATTAATGATAAGATCAGTGTATTTGATCTATGGCATATTTAACTTGTCCATGCTAATGTGAATGTTGTCAAGAAATTTTTAACTGCTAGTAATATTTCATATGATAATGTTCCTATGCCATATGTATGTACCTTCTGTCAAATGGGCAAAAACCACAAGCTACCATTCACAAATTCTTTAACTAACTATTCTAAACCCCTTGAGCTTGTTGCTGCAGATATATGGGGTCCTGCTTCAACAAATTCTGACTATGGATTCAACTACTACATTTCTTTTGTTGATTCCTATTCTAGATATACATGGATATATTTTTAAAGTCAAAATCAGAAACTAGCAAAGTTGTTATTCATTTCATTAATCAAGCTGAAAAACAGACAGGTGAGAACCTAAAGATTTTGCAGACTGATGGAGGTACAGAATTTAAACCGTTAAATGAATTCTTTCAAAAGAAAGGTATAATTCATAGATTAAGTTGTCCATACACTTCTTAGCAAAATGGTTTAGTTGAAAGAAAACACAGACATATTGTGGAGTGTGGTCTCACTTTATTAGCTCAAAGTAATTTAACTATGAAGTTCTGGCCTGATGCTTTTAATACTTCTGTATATTTAATAAATAGACTGCCTACTAAAACTCTGAATAACAAATCCCCTCTAGAAACTTTGTATAATATCAAACCTGATTATGATAGACTCAGAGTTTTTGGCTGTTTATGCTATCCATATCTAAGGCCGTATAATACTCATAAGTTAAATTTTAGATCCTCAGTGTGTACCTTTATAGGGTATGCCAGTGATCAGAAAGGGTATAAATGTCTTGATGACAAAGGTAAGGTCTACATTAGCAGACATGTTGTATTTAATGAAAAGGTATTTCCTTTCAACAGTAAAGATATTGCTACTACACAAAAAATATACAATCCAATGAAACCAATACCAGGAATACCTTTATACTCTGACAGTTTTATCAAAGATACAGGTGATGGTAGCTCAGGATCATCTCAACAGCCTGCATCATCATCAAGCAGTGAGTCACCTGAGCCTTCCAATCAGCCAAGTATCAGTCAGCAACATGAACATCTGCAGCATGACTCAAGTTCAGAAGTTAGAAGTAATCAATCAAACACTAGAAATGATAATATTGAAATTCATGAACAACAGAGTGGGCAAGCTCAAACAGGTCACCCAATGATTACTAGATCAAAAAGGGGTATCTTTAAGCCCAAAGTTTATAATGTTATAAGTGATCTTGATGAACCAGTAAACTACAATCAAGCTATCAGTAATCAAAACTAGAAACAAGCTATGGATGATGAGTATCAAGCATTGATAAAGAATAAAACATGGACACTTGTTAAAGCCCCAAAAGACAAGAATATAACAGATAGCAAGTGGACATACAGGTTAAAAAAGAATGCTGATGGATCTATACACAAACACAAGGCTAGACTTGTTGCAAAGGGTTTCACACAGCAATATGGTTTTGATTTTGAAGAAACTTTCTCTCTTGTTGTTAAACCAACAACTATAAGAGTAATTCTCACTATAGCTCTACACAACAACTGGAAAATACAACAATTGGATGCCAACAATGCATTTCTGAACAGTGATCTAAAGGAAGAAGTGTATATGAGTCAACCTCAAGGATATCAGAAAAATAAAGAGCTTGTTTGTAAACTAAATAAAGCTATTTATGGGCTTAAGCAAGCTCCTAGAGTCTGGTTTGATAAATTGAAACTTGTCTTGACAAAACTAAAGTTTCAATCCACCAAATCAGATAATTCACTGTTTGTCAAATTTATTGATAACATAACCATTTTTATCTTGATATATGTAGATGATCTAATCATTACAGGAAACAGTGAAGATGAAATCAGAAGGCTCATTCAAATTTTGGATAAACAGTTTTCAATTAAAGACTTGGGGGAACTCAACTATTTTCTTGGAATTGAAGTTATAAGAACATCCAAATCAGAGTTATTTTTAAATCAAAAGAAGTATATCAATGAAATTCTTGTAAGATCAAATATGGAGGCAGCTAATGCTCTACCTACACCCATGATTACAAGTCAACAATTGTCCAAACACAGGGGAGAAATCATAGTCAATATCAGACAATATAGAAGTCTAGTTGGAGCATTACAATATGCTACCATCACTAGACCTGAAATAACTTACTGTGTTAACAAACTCTCACAATTTATGCAGGAACCAAAAGAGGATCACTGGAAGGCTATGAAGAGAGTGCTAAAATACTTAAAAGGAACTGTGGACTATGGCTTACATTTCACATAAGGCAATCAACTCAACATTACTGGATATAGCGATGCAGACTGGGCAACTGACCCTGATGACAGAAGATCAACATCAGGTTACTGTATCTATTTGGGAAATAATCCTATATCCTGGTGTGCTAAGAAACAACCTACAGTCTCTAGGTCTAGCACTGAATCTGAGTTCAGAAGCATTGCAAACGCTACTGCTGAAATCATGTGGGTACAGTCACTTCTTAGTGAGCTCAAAGTATCAATCCAAAGGCCGCATATACTATGGTGTGACAATTTAAGTGTTGTGTCATTATCATCAAATCCTACATTACATTCAAGGACCAAACATATGGAAATTGATCTATATGTCGTTCGAGAACAAGTAATCAAGGGTAAACTGCAAATAAATCATGTTCCAGCTAATTATCAGATAGCAGACATACTTACAAAGCCGCTATCAAGTAAAAACTTTACCAGGCTCAGATCCGAACTCAAAGTAACTGAAAGATCAAACCTTGGAGGTGAAGCAAAGCATACAAGTTCAGATCTGAAACCTTCAATATCCAAGAACCCTGAATGGAGGTCAAAGCACACTGCCAATTTGACTACTGAAGAATTCAAGCATGCAAGCGGCTCAGCATCTCACATACCAGGAATCGAGAACAATTTGAAGCAGATGCCACTCAAACAAAGCAAGAACAATCCTCCATAGGTCTGAATCCTCGCCATCAAGTGCTATCGAAGCTGATTAAGACTCTATTTTGAAGATTATCTCAGATTTATCATCTCAATTTGTGGCGGCGGAAGACATGAAAAACCCTAGCTTTCATTTGCGGGGAGATATAAAATGGACAACTGAAAGCTTACGAGACAACATATTCATTATTATTTGTATATGGGCTTGGGTCAAAGCCCAACCGCTATTTCTTTTCTTTTGTATTGTGTTACTGTGACTATATATACACGGTTTGTATATCTCTTCAAACATCAATAATACAAAACATTTTCAGTTTATGTTCAATTACAATCTGTTGCAATAATCTTACAATTGCTCCACCAACATGTAAACAAATCATGATCTATAACATTATCACATATTGAAGCAACTAATAGTGTGACCTTAAGATTACTGCATAATTGATATAAAAGAAACCAGAAACAAAACCAGTGAACATGGTTACATAATTCATTAACTAATGTTTTAATTATGGTTTCTACATTTAACTGATTTGTTAAGTTCTTTTTTTTCACAATATTCATGTAACATTTTTTTTTTGGTAATATGCTACATTTGTTATGCTTATATAAACTGTTTTCTTCTATATCTATAATGGCTACTTTTTTTTTTTTTTTTTTTTACAAAACAGACTACTACACTAATTTTGTTGTTATTGTACATGATTAAAATCAAATGTTTTACTGAGTAAGTTACATCTTTATTTCTAGTTTATTAATTGATCTACGAAGAATTGGCAAATTACTTTTCCTTTTGACTACGTTGTACCATTTAGAATTTATACATTCCCAAAAACAAAAAACTTAACTTCCAAGTAGCTATGCTTCCAAATAAAGAATATCTTTTTAGGTGCTTCATTCTTTGACAAATTTCAAGGCATTTAAAATGATGATGCCATTACACTTAAATTTCAATGTTCTCCTCACTTCTTTATGTCATGTGAAATTTAATTAGTTTGAATGATTGTTTAACTTGGAGCAATGTTTTTTAGCATGTCCCAATTTTGTTACACATTGTTTTTTCAGTGATGATCATGTTACCGAAATCAACTATTTAAACTTTAATGCAAATTATCTTTGCATCACTTCTATGATTTCCTCTTAATGATACATTGAAAATTTTATTTGCAAGTTAATTTGGTTAACTTAGATCCTATAAAATGCATATTGCACCCCCAAATTTTTTACATACCTTGATTTTATTTCTTACAAGTTTAATCCAAAGAAGTTATTACATTTAAATTCTGCTTTTCTTTTCCCGTTTTTAAAGCACGTGAAATTAAGTTTGGATAACCATTAAACCTTAGTGCAGTATTCGCTATCGGCTCCAGATTACTGTTCACACTATTTTCAGATTAATGTTCATGTTTCTAAATCAACTACTTTCATGCTATATATCTATGTATCAATCTCTAATTCTTCTCTTAATAAGAGGTTTTCAAATTTATTTGCAAGTTAATTTTATTGACTTATGTCCTTTAAAATGCAGATTGCATCCACAAATCCTTTTCTTCTTTACACCTCATGTTGGTTTGTCTAACTCTATATATCTTGCCAATTCAAAACCTAAGAACTCTAATGTATATAACATAATATGACATGGTCAGAAAGCTACATATGGGAGTTCACATCCACTCAAACTGGATGGTATGATTATTACATGGTAATATAACAACACATTGAACCCAAAATATGCCATGGCCAGAAAGTTATCTAGTACCTTCACTATTCTCAAATATTTTCCATTCAACAAGTACCACAAATTTCCCATGTGCGAAGCACGGGTGCCAACATAGTTATAATAAATAAAAGAAACATGAACTAAAAACCTCATTTTATTTTATACTTTCCAAATAATGAACGCCTCTTTCTAAAATTGGAATATTAATTACTTCTCAATTCGAGAGAAGTCTGAATTGTCATATGACACAATATCTTCGGGATGTTTGATTAGTATAATATATAACTGAAAGATGTTAGTAATATATAACCAGGGTTGGAGGCACGTGCAAGCTGACCTGGGTACGTGCCCCCTAAGCATTCTTCGTTTAAATAAAAATAATAATAAAGAAACCGCTCGCTCAGGAAAAGAAGAAGAAAGGAATCGCTCTCGGCCTCTCGCTCCTCACGAAAACCTAATCGCAACCCCAATCCTCCAATCCTCCAGCCTCCATAAATCGCAGCTCCTCCTCTGCCCCTCCAGGTCCTCCGTGCAGCTCCTCCACGCAGCTCCTCCACGCAGGCACAACTCTTCCAATGGGTATGCCACTGCATGTACTTATCAAAGCTTTGCATAGAGAAAAATTATTATCAATCCCCAGGTTGTACCATCTATATGCACCATGTTACACCTTATACAATCAGGTAAACCATATTTTTAAGCATGATTTTGTTATTAGGGTTTAAAAAGTGATGTTTTTTTTGTGTAAAGTGCTTTACCCAGATTTGGGTGTTACCTGCATAGGATGAGCTTTGGCCTTTTTTATCTTTTCGAAAAAGAAAAAAAAGCAAAACAAAATGGCATGGCAACAAAACCTAGTTTTTTTAATCTCCCCCAAAGTATAATGTTTGCCTGATTATGCCAAAATAATGTCTTTATGCTTGTTATCTTTACAATGATATTTCATTTAGTGGAAAATCAATATAGGGGCTTCTCATTTCAGTTCCATTGGTCATAAGAGACGCTGGTACTTTAATTGCAAGATATTTTGCTAGATATTCCATTCCTTAGGCAGGTTAAAATTTGCTATACATTTTGTATCCCATTTTATACTGTCAATGCCTTTAATTGAGTGTTGAATTTTTTTTTTTTTAATATGCTAGATATGCGAAAATATTTTAAGAGAACCATTGAAGATGTTTTTCCACTGATGCTGAAGCTGCTACACCTTTTAGTAATGCAGTTGATGATGATAATCAAAACCCAATTATTGCAAATTCGGTAATTCAAAGTCGTATTCAAGTCGATTTATCAAATCTTCCATCCGATCCTAGTTTAAGACATCAAATTTTGGATTATGATCCAAATGATCGAGACACCGTAAGAAGGGCATACTTACAAAAAGGTCCTTGTCAGCTTTCTTTGCAAATATTTCCACAAATAATAATTGGTGGAAGAGCTACATGTTTTAATCAATCATGGTTTGCCGATTATAATAATTGGTTGGAATATAGTGTAAAAGAAGATGGAGTATATTGCTTGCTATGCTACTTATTTCGTCCACAATCAATGAGTAGAAATACAAGTAATGTATTTATTCGGGAGGAGTTTAGGAATTGGAAACATAATGAAAGGCTTAAAGAGCATGCTATTTCAGATACTCATAGAGAAACATATATAAAGGCCGAGAATTTGATGAATCAAAATCAGCATATTGCAATGGTAATCGAGAGACAATCAACCCAAATCAAAATTGACTATCGACATCGATTAAACTCAAATCTTGTATGCATTCGATATTTGTTACATCAAGGTTTGCCTTTTCATGGCCATAATGAATCTGAAGAATCGACGAATAAGGGAAATTTTCTTGAGCTTCTACAATGGCTCGCTCACGAAAAGCCATCGGTTGATGCAGTTATTCTAAAAAATGCACCACAAAATAATAAGATGACATCACTGGATATTCAAAAATATATAGCCAATTGTATTGCCGTGGAAATTGTAGACACTATCTTACAACATCTACATCTCTCCAGAGGACTATTTACTTTATTGATTGATGAAACTTGTGATACATCAATTAAAGAACAAATGGCAATTGTTATAAGATTTGTTGATGAGAGAGGAAGTGTTATTGAAAGGTTTGTAGGCATGGTGCATGTTCCTAATATGACATCAATTTCTCTAAAAACATCACTTGATGCTTTTCTTGGTAAATATGAATTGAGTATGTCTCTGTTGTGAGGCCAAGGCTATGATGGTGCAAGTAATATGCAAGGCATGTTTAATGGTCTTAAAACACTTGTTCTAAATGAGAACAAGTCTGCTTTCTATGTTCACTGTTTTGCACATCAACTTCAGTTAGCACTTGTTCGTGTCACCAAAGATATAGACCATATTTCCGAGTTTTTTTTACTTGGTTAATAATTTGGTAAATCTCGCTGGAGCTTCATGCAAATGTCGGGACATTCTTAGAGAAAAAGAAGAAAATAGAATATTTAATCATCTTGAAAGTGGTGAACTATCTAGTGGACAGGGATCAAACCAAGAATGTAGTTTGAAACGACCAGGTGACAAATGTTGGGTTCACATTATGGTACACTAGTCAATTTGATTGTTATGTTTTTTTCGGTTATTGATGTCCTTACCAATCCAGTGGAAAATATGTCTGGTGATAAAAAATGGGAAATTTAATCAAACTGTTGCAATCTTATGATTTCATATTTCTTTTGCATTTGATGAAAAGTGTTCTTGCAATTACTAATGATCATTCCAAGGCACTGCAACGAAAAGATCAAGATATCATAAATGCATTGATGGTGGTAAAAGTATCTAAAGAGAGGTTAAATAAAATGCGAGCTAGTGGATGGGACACTCTTCTAAAAGAGGTTAACTCTTTCTGCACCAATCAACAAATTCCTATTTCGAATATGGATGAGAATTACATTCTTTTGGGTAGATCAAGAAGATGACCAATGATTACAAATTTACATCATTATCGAGTTGATTTGTTTTATCTTTATCTAGATAAGCAGATTGTTGAGCTTAACAACCGCTTTGATTAGATAAATTCAGAATTACTTCTTTGTATGTCCTCTCTTAGTCCAGTCGGTTCATTTGCCTCTTTTGATAAAGTGAAGCTAGTTCGATTATCTGATCTTTATCCGGATGATTTTTCTAAAGCAGAACATATGGATCTTTATAATCAGTTGGAAATTTATGAAATTGATACGAAGACTAATGAGATGTTTAAAGATGTGAAAGGGATCGGTGATTTGTCTACGAAGATGGTGTTGACAAAAAATATATTGTGTATAATTTGGTTTACAAGCTCTTGACACTATCACTTATCTTACCTGTTTCAACTACAACTATGGAGAGAGCATTTTCTGCTATGAATACAGTGAAGAATGACCTATGAAATCGACTGGGAGATGAATGGTTGAATGACAGTTGCGTTGCATACATTGAAAAAGATATATTCAAAGAAATTAACAACAATAAACTTCTCGATCGCTTTCAAAACATGAGAACACGACGTAGGCAACTTGTAACACCCCACATTTTGTAACAATTAAATAATTGAACAATATATATGTGTGTATATATGCATTGACATAATATTTAAAAGAAGAAAATATTAATGCAAATAAAAATGTAATGTATGTATAGAAAAAGAAAGAAAAGATAGGTTGCATACAATATAAATAAGTTGCATGCACTAATTATGCATTAATAATAAAAGAGAAATAAAAGAAATGCATTGCAATTAAAATGCATATTTTGAAAAGAAAATAAAAATTTGGAGAGCTTCAAGAATTTGGCCATGGGATTAGCAACATTGCGTTAATGGCGATTTTATGATCAATTTAGACCTATGAATTGCAGAAAACTAAGTTAAGGTGAGAGAGATACCTTTGAATAAAGTGTGGTAGCAAAACATGAGAATAAGGCAAAAGAAGGAGAACAATGACTAACGTTGTTTCTAAATTTATTAACAAAGGATTTCATTGTCCAGTTGGTTAAGGCATTGGATATGTAACACAGAGGTTATGGGTTTTAAAACTCGACGGCGACAAATTTTTTATCTTTGTTTTAGAGAGGGCCAACTGAACAAACGAATATATGTATGCATACAAATTAAAATTTTGAAAGGATGATAATGCACATATAAGGAAATAAAGGAAATATATGTGTATATATTTGAGAATATATATGTATGTGTGTGTGTGTAGAAATTTATGTATACAAGAGATAAAATTCAAGATAAGGCTATAGTCAATGAAATATGGTAAGAATCAAACAACGGTGCAACACAGTTTGAATTTTGAAAACGAAATGGAAGTTGTGCATATATATATATATATATATGTGTGTGTGTGTGTGTGTGTGTTCGACGCTTTGTAAGATATAGAAAAGCGTGAATTATGTAATAATTTACTGCAAGCGCATAGATCGTGTAATATGCAGGTCGAACACAAGGGGAAATATTAAATTTTATTACTTATATATTTCTTGGGCGAGTTAGACAAAACTTAGAGGTTGAGTTTGAAAACAAAGAAACTGAAACTACAATTAAAACTATTATTGGATTGAATCAGATCTGAATCTAATAAAATCTTTATTCAATCCAATATGACCAAGGAAAACAATTAAAAAGCAGAAATTGAAATTGCAGAAATTAAATAACAAACAGAGAATAAAATTAGGACTATTGCTGAATCTAATCAGATGGTCAATCACTAATGAAAATAAGTGCAAAAGAAAACTAGTACTCTACCAAACCTAATTGTGTAGATAACACTAGTTGCTAATAAAATAAAAATGTAGAAAAGTAAAAGAAAAATTTATTAATGGAGAAAAGAAGTACAGAATATGAACAACATTTACAATGGATATCATGTGTATTTATAGGGATGTAGACTCCTCTCTATCAGAATAATTTGGGCCAAGAATAAATCTCATGAAATAATCTATTTATAAATATGAAGATAGACTTGAGATATTCCATGCAGATTTCCTTTTCTGATTAGTGACATGTGAAAGATTGATTGATTTTTTTTCCTTGGCAATAATTCAATCAAATCTTCATCTTTATGGCAAGTAAACATGAACGATTCCCTTTGATTTCTCTATGAAGAATATTCCCAATTCCCAAAATATTTATTAGTGCATATCATACATTCATACATATTATATACATGATATATCACTAATCCATAAATTCTTCAAAGCATAGAAGGTAGTGTGAATGTTCCTTTCTTTAGCAAAAAGAGGGGTTGATAGGGATCGAACCTAGGTTACTCTATTGAAATTTATAAGCCTTTACTAGTGTGCTACAGCTTTTTTTGTGATTGAAAACTTGTTGAGATGGGAAAGTAGCTTCTTTTTCTTATCATGTGGTCATTAATTGAATGAAGGAAACATTTATCGAACCTGTGAAAACACACGAAAAAGGTACCCAAAGTAATATTTATTTATTTACAAAAGATAAGATATAAGAGCATAAATAACATATTTCTATGTTAACGCCAAAAACTTGTTCGACGCTTTCTAAGAAATAGAAAAGCGCGAATTATGTAATAATTTACTGCAAGTGCATAGATCGTGTAATATGCAGGTCGAACACAGGGAGGAATATTAAATTTTATTACTTATATATTTCTTGGGCAAGTTAGACAAAACTTGGAGGTTGATTTTGAAAACAAAGAAACTAAAACTGCAATTAAAATTGTTATTGGATTGAACCAGAACTGAATCTAATAAAATCTTTATTCAATCCAAAATGACCTAGGAAAGAAATTAAAAAGCAGAAATTAAAATTGCAAAAATTAAATAACTAGCAGAGAATAAAATTAGGATTACCGCTGAATCTAAGCATACGATCAATCACTAATGAAAATAAGTGCAAAACATAACTAGTACTCTACCAAACCTAATTGTGTAGATGGCACTAGTTGCTAATAAAATAAAAATGCAGAAAGGTAAAAGAAAACTTTATTAATGGAGAAAAGAAGTACAGAATATGAACAGCGTTTACAATGGATATCATGTGCACTTATAGGGATGTAGACCCCTCTCTCTATCAGAATAATTTGGGCCAAGAATGAATCCCATGAAATAATCTATTTACAAATATGAAGATAGACTTGAGATATTCCATGTAGATTAGTGACCTATGGAAGATTGATTGGTTCGTTTTTCCTTGGCAATAATTCAATCAAATCTTCATCTTTATGGCAAGTAAACATGAAAGATTCCCTTTGGTTTCTCTATGAAGAATCCCAATTCCCGAAATATTTGTTAGTGTGTATCATACATTCATACATATGAATATGTATATAAACGATATATCACTAATCCATAAATTCTTCAAAGCAAAGGAGGCAGTGTGAATGTTCCTTTCTTCAGCAAAAAGATGGGTTGACAAGGATCGAACCAAGGTCACTCTATTGAAATTTCCAAGCCTTTACCAGTGTGCTACAGCCTCCTTTATTATTGAAAACTTGTTGAGATGGGAAAGCAGCTTCTTTTTCTTATCAACCGGTCATTAATTGAATGAAGGAGATATTTATCGAACCTATGAAAGCACACGAAAAAAATGGCCAAAGTAATATTTATTTATTTACAGAAGATAAGATATAAGAGCATAAAACAACAAATTTCTATGTTGATGCCAAAAACTTGCTCGACGCTTTCTAAGAAATAGAAAAGCGTGAATTATGTAATAATTTACTGCAAGCGCACAGATCATGTAATATGCAGGTCGAACACAGGGCGGAATATTAAATTTTATTACTTATATATTTCTTGGGAGAGTTAGACAAAATTTGGAGGTTGATTTTGAAAAAAAAGAAACTGAAACTGCAATTAAAACTATTATTGGATTGAATCAGATCTGAATCTAATAAAATCTTTATTCAATCCAATATGACCTAGGAAAACAATTAAAAAGCAGAAATTGAAATTGCAGAAATTAAATAACTAACAGAGAATAAAATTAGGATTACCGCTGAATCTAATCAGACGGTCAATCACTAATGAAAATAAGTGCAAAACACATCTAGTACTCTACCAAAACTAATTGTGTAGATGGCACTAGTTGCTAATAAAATAAAAATGCAGAAAAGTAAAAGAAAACTTTATTAGTGGAGAAAAGAAGTTCGGAATATGAACAACATTTACAATGGATATCATGTTTATTTATATGGATGTTTTCAAATATGAAGATAGACATGTGGAAGATTGATTGGTTTTTTTATTGGCAATAATTCAATCAAATCTTCATTTTATGGCAAGTAATCATGAAAGATTCCCTTTGATTTCTCTATGAAGAATATTCCCAATTCCCGAAATATTTATTAGTGTGTATCGTACATTCATACATATGAACATATATATATATATATGGAAAAAAAATTAAAGCAAAGGAGGAAATGTGAATGTTCCTTTCTTCAGCAAAAAGAGGAGTTGACAGGGATTGAACCTAGGTCACTCTGTTGAAATTTCCAAGCCTTTACCAGCGTGCTACAACTTCCTTTGTGATTGAAAACTTGTTGAGATGGGAAAGTAGATTCTTTTTCTTATCAAGTGGCCATTAATTGAATGAAGGAGACATTTATCGAACCTGTGGAAACACATAAAAAAAACCAAAGTAATATTTATTTATTTACAAAAGATAAGATATAAGTGCATAAAATAACATATTTCTATGCTGATCAAATATCCCCACACTTATGTTTTACTCATCCTCGAGTAAAAAAAAATGAAAAACTAAACTAGATAGGTCATACTTTCGTAGGAAATACGATTGCATTGAGCGTATGCAACAAGCGTTAAACCTTTAGGTGTCCCTAGTAGGACGAGTGGTATCTCGTGAGGGTTTTCAGTGGATACTACCCACAAAATCCAAATGCAGTATGTTATCGCTCTTGAGACGACCCGAACTTCCCCGTAAAGGAAAGCCTGGATTGAATTGAGAACATACCAATCAGAACGCAAACAGAAGAACATTTCATTGCTTATTACAACAATTTACATCAAAGTACAAGAATATATAGAGTATGAACAAATATTATACATTCGATAAATATCAGAGATTTACATATTACAATGCAGTGGAAAATAATACAAAAACACAACTGAAAAGAATATACGGATATAGAGCTTTTCGAATATCGTTCCACTTGTAAACTAGGATCCTATGAATATAAATATGCAAAACCAAAATTACTAGCTGCCCGTGTGGAAAATAGGAGCACCCAGAGTTTAGGTTAAAACAATAAACACCAGGTCAGTCATGTGACTGGTGTGAGAACTAAAACAGTTATTAAAACTTTACTTTAAAATAAAGTAAATCAAGGGACTACGCCGTATAATACGGAACGGGTTTCCTCCCAAGAATACCAGTGCATAAAACAAACAGCGCATTGCTTTTTAGAAAAATGAAGCTATTATAAGACTCAGGTCCTATCACACAATGCAACGCAAGTCGGAGGATAGAGTTTTACCTTATAATAGCCAAATAATACTTGATACGCGAAATTTAGTCATTTATTATTACTATAAGTGAAGAAATCAACTTCAAATATAGATGTATCAATCACAAATGGCATAGTGCTCCATCCCACTATGTCGCCATACTAGGCTCTACAAATAAAACCGAAATGTCATGTATTGGAAATTGGTTTTCGGTCATGAGTCGAGGCCAGGGATGGCTCCTCATCGCTTCGAGACACTCTAGCAAATGTCTCAGGATTGCACACTCTGGGCAACCCCTAGATCTTCCTCCCTTATGTTTGAGGATTGGTTATTCCTGAACACGCGTTTCTCGGTCCTATCGGACCCATCCATCGGCTCCGTAGAGACCGATATATCCGAGGCGCCTCGCATTCCAAAAACCACATAGGTAAAAATAATATAAATGTCAGGGCTTGTAAAACGCTGATACCACCCATAGCTAGACAGAAACGTCGTGCACTCCCTGCAATCATGATCCCGTTTTTGACTCATACCGAGGTGTGAGGCTTGCGAATTAACGCTATACACAAACCGGCGCTATATTAGAGCTATGATTTGATCATCAACCACAAGACTCTGCTTTTCAACAGAAGCCTTGATCATTTGCATCTTAGCATGCCACACAGACAATTCATGTCATGCGACTGATATCTATTGATATATAACCTCTGAGCTCGTACATCTCAGAGAAAGGCATTAAGCAAGAGAATAAATTCTCCGCCGCCAAGCAGATATATATTTAATAGAAATCAATCAACTTAGAATAAAATCCAATGTCAGACACACAATCCATTTACAAGTTCTTTCTGGGTCTGAACGAAACCGGAGGCACCTTATTCCTCGTCCCATATGTCCAATACAGGAGAGAGGTCCTCGCATATCCGGTTGATCTCCAAGTACGTCTGGACGATCACCACTTATTACCTCGTCTTGGGTGTACAACCCAAACAAGACATCGGTAATCATCCAAACGATATGAAGACCTTCGGTCTTCAACCACCGTCTTCATCGTCGACTTATCGTCGAATCAGTTATTCAGAATGGGTATAAACCCGGCCTTTCCGAATAACTCGCATATATAATAAACAAGTGTTATAAAAACACAACATACGCCTCGTTCTAATTCTGAATATTCTTTTACTCAAATATTCACATTCTTAGGGATTTGTTCCCATTAATTTTATCAAAGATAAATTCTTTAAAATTTATTCTTTAATCTTCCTTTGGATATCATTCAAACCGTATTAAGGTTATCCAAACTAGTTGGGATTAACGCACCTTTCCGAAGTAATCATTTATTTAATTTCCCAATCCCAACCTATTCATCCCATGGAGCAAAACTGGTATTACCCCATATCTAATACCACGGTGTTATCAGTAAATTTAATTACCATTTCCCGTTCAAATCTAATTAAATATTTAACTATCGCTAGGAGCAAAACTGGTGATACTCCATTCTCAATCATCTCCCAAATTTGATAACTTAAATTATCAATTCCTATTTCAATATAATTAAAGATTCATTAAACCCCACTTAGTTTTAATCTTCCGAAAATCAATATTAATGATTATTTAACTTTGGAAACACAAACATGTCGCATTGACAATCTACACCGTACTATTGAATTCTGCCGATATATAACCTCTGAGCTCGTACGTCTCAAAGAAGGGTACTAAGCAAGAGAATAAATTTTCTGCTACCAAACAGATATACATTTAGCAGAGATCAACCATACAGTTTGAAAGACAATGACCAACATGTAATCCTGCCTTTAACTGGGTTAAAGAACTAATGTCATTTAAAACACGGTTCACGATAAACCCAAATCACATTCCATTAATTATGGAATCTTCACGAAAAAACAAATCAATATATAATCGATATCAATTTCCATATTCGACTAATAATATAAATGGAATAACGGAAAAGCCTTTTAAATTCCATATGTATTAACAGTCTTCCTCCATAGAAGTTCACTTCGATTATTATCAATCGAATTCCATTCAATTCCAATTTAATACATTAAATTGGAAAACTTTACTTTGGAAAATTCCCATTAAATCATAATAAAAAGATTTATAAATTTCAAATCACATTTCACAGTAAATCAGGTTAAAGGACAATGTTGTTAAAAACAAAGTTCACGATAAACGCAATTCACATTCCAGTTTATTCCAATTAAATGTTAATTAACTAGAAACACCAATAATCTTAATTAAAAGATTTATTCTTTTCACATGGGGTTCAAGAACAATGTTATTTAAGACACCATTCATGACAAACCCAAAATCCAATTTGATATCAAATATAAGGCTCTGAATAGAAATTATACAGCTTATATTCAATATCAAATTCTGAAACCAACAAATATTGTTTTGGAAATAACGATATAAAATATATCTTCCAAATTTCCATAACAATATCAGTATAATCCCGAATCCAACATCGAAATATTCTGATGATAATTTCGATTCAAATCCATTCCAGTTCATATATTGGAAATTCTGTTTATTTTTAATACCATTTCAAATTCAATTTATTTAATTAAAAATATTGGATTATAATTCTAGTACATAATTAGTTCATTTCGATAAAAGTATATTTTTATCTTTTTAAATATGGAATTTTTCATCCCAATTCTTTCCAAATCATTTATTATGATTTTACACAAATTATTTCTATTTTTAATAATTTTATCAAGACCCGTACAGTCGATTTCCATAAACGGTCATCAAACTGTACTTACAACGACCTTTTCCAAATTTGATTTGGACATAATTCCAAATCCAACCGTTAGATTTCAAATCTCTCATATTCATTGGAAAGCGCTTTTCAATACGAACCCAACGGTTCAGATTTTAGGAGAATCTGACGGTCGGATCTCCCGAAATGTCCATTCGAAGTCAATAGTCGAAATTTGCGAATTGCCATGGCGCGGTGCATTCTTTTTTGGCCATTAAATATATATAATATATATATTTCGTCGATTTCCATTCAAAATGTATTTATAAATCGTTTTCAATTCATTTTAAAATTGATTTCAACTTCATATTCAATTTTTAAATCAAAGTTGAATATTCCATATCATTAACATATAAATGATAATATTTTCAAACATCAGATTTTGAAATCACTTCATTTTCGATATTCATTATAAAAATGAATAAAATCGAAATAAATATCGTTTGCGTCAAAATGGCGCATATCTAATCAACACGGCCATATATATTTAAATATATTCATGTCCATCCCAAATCGGACATCAAAATCAGATTTTGATTTTTTACTGAATATTATTTTAAAATATTCATTCTTTCTGCACTGGAATCAGACACAGCCAATTACCATATAATGTTATTATATGGATTTCATATGACACATGTATACAACAACAGTGATAAATAATCATCCATCAAGCAGAGTGCGTTCTACACTGTATAAGCATTAAATATAAATATTTAACGCTTACAACAGCACGTCAACCAATCGATCGATATACAACTAAACAATTGGGATTAGTGTACGTCAAATATCGTCCCAACACCCGTGCGGGGTTTCAACCAACAAATACTGAATATTATTTGAACAATTGGGCGATGTGTAAAATTTTATCGTCCCAATCCATATCAGTCAAATGGATGTACATAAACAAATCGTTTGATTTGTAAATGAGTATTTATTTTATTCATATACGCGTTAAAATTATATTTTTGACGATAAAATATTTATTCGGTTCATTTACACAATAAAAATGATGTTTTTATTGTTCTAACATATTTTAGAAAATTTTGGCGGCATAACGGCGCGATACTAGAACCGGAATAAGGTCTAGCCTTATCCCTCGCCCAATAATAGCTCGCGCCATACTTAAACCAAATCATTTCAATTCATTTCACATCCTAAACCAATCCAAACAAATAAATCAACCAAACCAAACAATCAAACAAGTCGTCCATTGTTTGTGGACGATGGGGAGAAGTTCATGTATGCAGTTATAAAATAAATAACTGTACAAAGAAAATTATTGTGAGGAGTTCTCACCTTGGGGTTCCACTCCTCCGTGCTTATTTCTGAACGGTTTGGATTTCGTTCAGCTTCCGGTTCGTTCCATCGCACTCTTCTTCACACGGTATATACATTAAAAATCATATTTTTATACCATTACTTCATACATAAAAATCATATTTTTGTGTTAATGTTTATATTATAAAGAACATATTTTTACGATTCAGTTTTCCATATTTTTTTCTTATTTTGTAAAACTTGCATTCTTTCTTTTTTTTAGAAAAATATAATCTTTCTATCTACAAAAATCATATTTTTATTATATAAACAAAATCAAATCTTTCCATTTTCAAAAATCCCGTCTTTATATTTATTAAAATCATTACTTTCCTTATTTCAAAATCTCACCTTTTCTAATTAAAAATCTTATCTTTTCTTATATAAAAATATAAACTTTCTTTATATAAAAATATAAACTTTCCTTATATTAAAATATAAACTTTCTTTATATAAAAATATAAACTTTCTTTATAAAAAAATCAAACCCTTTTCTTTACTTCATCTAAGTAAGAATTGTATTTTTATCTAAATAACAATTACATTTTTATCTACATAAGTAAATAAAACAAAAATAAAAACTCACCGGCGGTTCCGAGCAGTGCTGGACGGAGCTGAGTGTTCGCGGAGGACGCAACTGCTGCGTTCGAAGGGGGCTGCTGCGCGGATGGAACTGCGAAGTGGAGGAGGAAGCGGGAATGGAGGAGGTGGCGCTGCGTTCGAAAAGGGGGGAATATGCTGAATTCCAGCGGCGGCGTTGGTAAGGGAAGTGGCAGAAGTGATGGTTTGCGGTTGGCTTGAGAGTTTGGGCACGTGGAAAGGAGAGCGCGACGGAGTAGAAGGAGGGGTGATCGGAGGAGGGGCGCCGGTTAGAGGAAGGTGCGACGATGAAGGGATGCCGGCGGTGCGCTGAGGCATCGAGATCGTCGATCAATTTGGGGGAATGGTTTTCTTTTTCTTTTTTTATTCTGTGTTGACTGGTAAGGAGAGAGGAGAGGGAATTTTTAATATATATATAATAATTTATATAATTATGTATTTAATTTAGTTCCCATAAAGTCACTTTTTAATTCAACCTCCGATTCAAACCCAACGACTGTCGCCCCTAGCTAATTACCCCCATTCCAAACGTAATACGATATGTCCTGTAAGCTAATTCGACTGTTACAATCAGTTTTCGTTTAAATTAAAATATAAATCATTATATATTCAATTTAAATGCACATTTTAAATTGCCGGGGCCACATACTAACTCTGAAAATTCCAGAAAAATTATTTTTAGCTTTGTATTGACGATACGGTCCTAACAAAACTAATTTCGTCAAATTTGAAGACCATTTGAAAAATGGCCATTTTCTGGTCGATCCAAATTGATTGAAACTGTCAAAACATGTTTTCTTTTGCTACGCTCGCATATTGATTTCAAAAATTATGAAAATTGGAATATAGCAATAATTTGACATTCCGGATCCAACAAAAGTGGTTTCGTCGAAAACGGAGGTCGTTTGCAAAATGGCTATTTTTAAGGGCTATATTTCCATAGCGACTATTCTGAATTTTCAACTGGGCATAACTTTTTATTCCCGCTATGAAATTTGGATTTTTTAGATTAATTGGAAAGGTATTTTCAAACAGATTCAAATATTTTTGGTTTCACCAAAATCCGGTTTATTTTGAATCATGTACATTCATTTGAAATTTGAAATTGAATTTTCAAACTACCGCTCCATTTTCAATTCCTTTTATAATTAAAATTAATATTTATATTCTAACTTCGATTTAAATAAATATATACGTTCTAATTCTATTCAAAATAATTTTCTTGCCATTTTTATTTAAAATAATTCATTTTAAATATTCAAAATTCATAAAATTACCAAAATAAAAATTTTAAATTGGTTCTGATTTTCCGGGTTGTTACATTCTCCCCCACTTAAAATCTTTTCGTCCTCGAAAAAGAACGGAGCTGAAAGTTGTTTAACTAATCAACTCAACTTTCATTCTAACTTACGTAATTCAACTTTTATGTTTCTAAGAGTTTCTAGTTTTTCAAAAATTTGGCTAATACCCTAAATTTTCGAATTTTTTTGCCATAACCTCCTTTGTACGGGGAGCACCGGGAAAATCTCCAAACCGCCACACAGGTCCTCTCATCTCAAAAAGAAAAGGCCAAGCGGCTAGCCAGTCGGCTCATTAAATAATCCAAACCCAAGAAATTAGTAAACATGTACCTATTTGTCGAGCATACAATTTTATTACTCTTCTCTAGCCTCCTTGCTATGACCTATTCAATGTATATACATGTATATGCATGCAATTTCCAAACAATTTTCAATTTAGTTCAAATTTGACTCGGTTTGGCTTAATGGTTCAAAATTTTAATTAATCAAACCAAATATCAAACAACACAATCAGCAATCAATTAGTTGATTATCGTTTCAAACACATAACTTTAGATATATATATACAAAAATCATGTTTTTGATGCCAATTCACAACAATAAACCCTATCTAGTTTTGGTTCTCACACCAATCAACTGGAAATATATTGATATCACACTTTCAAAACTCGAGCACCGATGCAGATGATGTGGCCACATCATCAGAATCATCCCCGGGCGACTAGAGTATGATTCTATATCTATCCAGTATATTTGACGCTTCGACTACACGATAATTACGCGTATACTCAAAATCTCTATATATTCGATTGTCAAAAATCAATCTAAAATAAATATTAAAATACGAATAATTAGATTAAATTTTCAAAACCAAATTTGTTTTTATTTTTGAAAATAACACTCTTTACACTCGTTCTAGGATATTGCTGATCCTATCTCTAACGAGTCATTCCCATTGGATATTACTAATCCAATCTCTGATGAATTCTTTCGTTTGGTTCTAATGTGCCTTGTTCTCGAGCTCTGTAAACCAAAGTTCTGATAGCAGCTGAGATGACCCGAACTTCCTCGTAAAGGAAAGCCCGGATTGAATTGAGAACATGACCAATCAGAACGCAAACAGAAGAACATTTCATTGCTTATTACAACAATTTACATCAGATTACAAGAATATACAGATTATGAACAAATAATATATATTCGATAAATATCAGAGATTTACAAATTACAATGCAGCGGAAAATAATATAAAAACACAGCTGAAAAGAATATATGGATACAGAGCTTTCCGAATATCGTTCCAGTTGTAAACCCGGATCCTGTGAATATAAATTTGCAAAACCAAAACTACTAGCTGCCCGTGTGGAAAATAGGGGCACCCATAGTTTAGGTTAAAACAATAAACTCCAGGTCAGTCATGTAACTGGTGTGAGAACTAAAACAGTTATTAAAACTTTACTTTAAAATAAAGTAAATCAAGGGACCACGCCGTATAACACGGAACGGGTTTCCTCCTAAGAATACCAGTGCATAAAACAAACAACGCAATGTTTTTTTGAAAAATAAGCTATTATAAGACTCAGGTCCCATCACACAATGCAATGCAAGCCGGAGGATAAAGTTTTACCTTATAGTAGCGAAATAATGCTTGATACGCGAAGTTTAATCTTTTATTATTACTATATGTGAAGAAATAACTTCAAATATAAATGTATCAATCATAGACGACATAGTGCCCCATCCCACTATGTCGCCATACTAGGCTCTACAAATAAAACCGAAATATCACGTATTGGAAATTGGATTTTCGTCATGAGTCGAGGCCAGGGATGGCTCCTCACCGCTTCGAGACACTCTAGCAAATGTCTCAGGACTACACACTCTGGGCAACCCCTAGATCTTCCTACCTTACGTTTGAGGATTGGTTATTCCTGAACACACGTTTCAAGGTCCTATCGGACCCATCCATCAGCTCCGTAAAATCCGATATATCTGAGGCGCCTTGCATTCCAACAACCATATAGGTATAAATAATATAAATGTCAGGGCTCGTAAAACGCTGACACCACCCACAGCTAGACAGAAACGTTGTGCACTCCCTACAGTCACGATCCCGTTTTTGACTCATACTGAGGTGTGAGGCTCGCGAATTAACGCTATACACAAAGCGGCGCTATATTAAAGCTATGCTTTGATCATCAACCACAAGACTCTGCTTTTCAATAGAAGTCTTGATCATTTGCATTTCAGCATGCCACACAGACAATTCATGCCATGTGACTGATATCTATCGATATATAACCTCTGAGCTCGTATGTCTCAGAGAAGGGCGTTAAGAAAGAGAATAAATTCTCGCCGCCAAGCAGATATATATTTAATAGAAATCAATCAGCATAGAATAAAATCCAATGTCGAACACACAATCCATTTACAAGTTCGTTCTGGGTCTGAACGAAACCGGAGGCACTTTATTCCTCATCCCATATGTCCAATATAGGAGAGAGGTCCTCGCATATCTGGTCAATCTCAAAGTATGTCTGGATGATCACCACTTATTACCTCATCTTGGGTGTACAGTCCAATCAAGACATCGGTAATCATCCAAACGATGTGAAGACCTCCGGTCTTCAACCACCGTCTTCATCGTCGACTTATCGTCAAATCAGTTACTCAGAATGGGTATAAACCCCGCCTTTCCGAATAATTCGCATATATAATAAACAAGTGTTATAATAACACAACAGACGCCTCATTCCAATTCTGAATATTCTTTTATTCAAATATTCACATTCTTAGGGATTTGTTCCCATTAATTTTATCAAAGATAAATTCTTTAAAATTTATTCTTTAATCTTCCTTTGGATATCATTCAAACCATATTAAGGTTTTCCAAACTAGTCGGGCTTAACGCACCTTACTGAAGTAATCATTAATTTAATTTCCCAATCCCAACCTATTCATCCCAGGGATAAGAAATGGTATTACCCCATATCTAACACCACGGTGTTATTGGTAAATTTAATTACCATTTCCCGTTCAAATCTAATTAAAGATTTAACTATCGCTAAGAGCAAATCTAGTGATACTCCGTTCTCGATCATCTCCCAAATTTGATAATTTAAATTATCAATTCTCATTTCAATCTAATTAAAGATTCATTAAAACCCCACCTAGTTTTAATCTTCCCAAAAATCAATATTAATGATTGTTTACCTTCGGAAACACAAACATTTCGCATTGACAATCTACACCGTACTATTGATTTCTTCCGATATATAACCTCTGAGATCGTATGTCTCAGAGAAGGGTGTTAAGCAAGAGAATAAATTTTTCGCCACCAAACAGATATACATTTAGCAGAGATCAACCATACAGTTCAAAAGACAATGACTGACATGTAATCCTGCCTTTAACTGGGTTAAAGAACTAATGTCATTTAAAACATAGTTCACAATAAACCCAAATCACATTCCATTAATTATGGAACCTTCATGGAAAAACAAATCAATATATAATCGACATCAATTTCTATATCCGACTAATAATATAAATGGAATAACGAAAAAGCCTTTTAAATTCCATATGTATTAACAATCTTCCTCCATAAAAGTTCACTTCGATTATTATCAATCGAATTCCATTCAATTCCAACTTAATATATTAAATTGGAAAACTTTACTTTGGAAAATTCCCGTTAAATCTTAATAAAAAGATTTATAAGTTTCAAATCACATTTCACTATAAATCGGGTTAAAGAACGAATGTCGTTAAAAACACAGTTCACGATAAACCCAATTCACAATCCATTTTATTCCAATTAAATGTTAATTAACTGGAAACGCCAATAATCTTAATTAAAAGATTTATTCTTTTCACACGGGGTTCAAGAACAGTGTTATTTAAGACACCATTCACGACAAACCCAAAATCCAATTTGATATTAAATATAAGGCTCTGAATAGAAATTATACCAGCTTATATTCAATATCAAATTCTGAAACCAACAAATATCGTTCTGGAAATAACGATATAAAATGTATCTTCTAAATTTCCATAACAATATCCGTATAATCCCGAATCCAATATCGAGATATTCTGATGATAATTTCGATTCAAATCCATTCCAATTCATATATTGGAAATTCTGGTTATTTTTAAAACCATTTCAAATCCAATTTATGTATTTAAAAATATTGGATTATAATTCTAGTTGAACTAGCTCATTTCGATAAAAATATATTTTTATCTTTTCAAATATGGAATTTTTCATCCCAATTCTTTCCAAATCATTTATTATGATTTTACACAAATTATTAATATTTTTAATAATTTTATTAAGGCCCGTACAACCAAATTCCATAACGGTCATCGAACTGTACTTACAACGACCTTTTCCAAATTTGATTTGGACATAATTCCAAATCCAACCATTAGATTTCAAATCTCTTATATTCATTGGAGAGTTCTTTTCGATACGAACCCAACGGTTCCGATTTTAGGAGAATCCGACGGTCGGATCTCCCGAAATGTCCACTCGAAGTCAATGGTCGAAATTCGCGAACTGCCGCGGCGCAGCGCGTTCTATTTAGGCCATTAAATATATTATATATATATATATATATTATATATTTCATCGATTTCCATTCAAAACGTATTTTATAAATCGTTTTCAATTCGTTTTAAAAACAATTTCAACTTCATATTCAATTTTTAAATCAAAATTGAATATTCCATATCATTAACATATAAATGATAATATTTTCAAACATCAGATTTTGAAATCACTTCATTTTTGATATTCATTATAAAAATGAATAAAATCGATATAAATATCATTCGCGTCAAAATGGCGCATATCTAATCAACACGGCTATATATATTTAAATATATTCGTGTCCATCCCAAATCGGACATCAAAATCAGATTTTGATCTTTTACTGAATATTATTTTAAAATATTCATTATTTTAATATATTCATTCTTTTTGCACTGGAATCAGACACAGCCAATTACCATATAATGTTATTATATGGATTTCATACAACACATGTATACAACAACAGTGATAAATAATCATCCATCAACCAGAGTGCATTCTACATTGTATAAGCATTAAATATAAATATTTAACGCTTACAACAGCATGTCAACCAATCGATCGACATACAACTAAACAATTGGTATTAGCGTATGTCAAATATCATCCCAACACCCGTGTGGGGTTTCAACCAACAAATACTGAATATTATTTGTGCAGTTGGGCGATGTGTAAATTTTTATCGTCCCAATCCATATCAGTCAAATGGGTGCATATAAACAAATCGTCTGATTTGTAAATGAATATTTATTTTATTCATATACACGTTAAAATTATATTTTTAACGATAAAATATTTATTCGGTTCATTTACACAATAAAAATTATATTTTTATTGTTCTAACATATTTTAGAAAATTTTGGCGGCATGACGGTGCGATACTAGAACCGGGATAAGGTCTAGCCTTATTCCTCGCCCAATAATAGCTCGTGCCATACTCAAACCAAATCATTTCAATTCATTTCAATTCATTTCACATCCCAAACCAATCCAAACAAATAAATCAGCCAAACAACAAACAAGTCGTCCATGGTTTGTGGACGACGGGGAGCAGTTCATGTATGCAGTTATAAAATAAATAACTGTACAAAGAAAATTATAGTGAGGAGTTCTCACCTTGGGGTTCCACTCCTCCGTGCTTATTTCTGAATGGTTTGGATTTCGTTCAGCTTCCAGTCCATTCCATCACAATCTGTTTCATGCGGTTTATGCATTAAAAATCATATTTTTATACCGTTACTTCATACATAAAAATCATATTTTTGGGTTGATGTTTATATTATAAAAATCATATTTTTATGATTCAGTTTTCCATATTTTTTTCTTATTTTTTAAAACTTGTATCCTTTTTTTTTTTAAAATATAACATTTCTATAAACAAAAATCATATTTTTATTATATAAACAAAATCAAAATTTTCCATTTTCAAAAATCTCTCTTTATATTTATAAAAATCATAACTTTCCTTATTTCAAAATCTCATCTTTTCTAATTAAAAATCTTATCTTTTCTTACATAAAAATATAAACTTTCTTTATATAAAAATATAAACTTTCCTTATATAAAAATATAAACTCTCTTTATATAAAAATATAAACGTTCTTTATAAAAAAAATCAAACCCTTTTCTTTACTTCATCTAAGTAAGAATCGTATTTTTATCTAAGTAAAAATTACATTTTTATCTATGTAAGTAAATAAAACAAAAATAAAAACTCATCGGCGGTTCTGAGCAGTGCTCGACGGAGTTGGGTGTTCGCAGTGGAGGCAACTGCTGCGTTCGAAGGGGGCTGCTGCGCGGATGGAACTGCGAAGTGGAGGAGGAAGCAGGAATGGAGGAGGTGGCGTTACGTTCGAAAAATAGGGGAAGACGCTGACTGCCAGCGGCGGCGCTAGTCAGGGAAGTGGCGGAGGTGATGGTTTGCGGTTGGCCTGAGGGTTTGGGCATGTGGAAAGGAAAGCGCGGAGGAGTAGGAAGTGGGGTAATCGGAGGAGGGGCGCCGGTCAGAGGAAGGTGCGGCGGTGGAGGGATGGCCGGCGATGGGCTGAGGCGTCGCGATCGTTGATTGATTTTGGGGGAACGGTTTTTTTTCTGCGTTGATTGGTAAGGAGAGAGGAGAGGGATTTTCGAATATATATAATAATTTATATAATTATTTATTTATTTTAGTTCCCATAAAGTCACTTTTTAATTCAACCTCCAAGTCAAACCCAACAATTGTCGCCCCTAGCTAACTACCCTCATTCCAAACGCATTGGGATATGTCCCATAAGCTAATTCGACTGTTACGACCAGTTTTCGTTTAAATTAAATATAAATAATTATATATTCAATTTAAACGCATATTTTAAATTACTGGGGCCACATACTGACTCTGAAAACTCAAAAAAAAAAATTCTAGCTTTGTATTGACGATACAGTCCTAACAAAACTAATTTCGTCAAATTTGAAGATCGTTTGAAAAATGACCATTTTCTTGTCGATCCAAATTGACTAAAACTTTCAAAACATGTTTTCTTTTGCTACGCTCACATATTGATTTCAAAAATTATGAAAATCGGAATCTAGCAATAATTTGACATTTCGGATCCAACAAAAGTGGTTTCGTCGAAAACGGAGGTCATTTGCAAAATGGCTATTTTTAAGGGCTATATTTCCATAGCGACTATTCTGAATTTCCAACTGGGCATAACTTTTTATTCCCGCTATGAAATTTGGATTTTTCAGATTCGTTGGAAAGATATTTTCGCGCAGATTCAAATTTTTTTGGTTTCACTAAAATCTGGTTTATTTTGAATCCTGTACATTCATTTGAAATCGAATTTTCAAACTTTCACGCCAATTTCAATTCCTTTTATAATTAAAATATATATTTATATTCTAACTTCGATTTAAATAAATATATACATTCTAATTCTATTCAAAATAAATTTCTTGTCATTTTTATTTAAAATAATTCATTTTAAATATTCAAAATTCACTAAAATTGCCAAAATAAATTTTTTAAATTTGTTCTGATTTTCTGGGTTGTTACAACTCTAATGTAACTACGTAAATGCAGAGGACTTATGCAGTTGAAAACAAAAAATGAAAACATGACTTGTTTCAGGAAAGCGTTACAACAAATTAAGTTGACAATTTCTTGTTGGTTGATTTTATTTTAGATACCTCAACTTGTCACAAATTTTCAAAATAATTCAAGTTTTCAAATGTTAAATTCCAGTTGGTTCGGTTGATAACATAGTGCAGCCATGAAATAAATTCTTAGTTAGCTTGTCACAGTTTGCAAAGTGATATTATTATTTCCTCGTGTATGGCTAGTCAAATCAATAAAGTCAAGAAGAGTTTGGGCATTATCGCTTATTCTCTATCTCTACAAAATTTGAAATTTACGATTAATTACATACACCTAACTTAAAGACCAAGGTATACCACCCATGCACTGCCTTGGGGAATGACAGAGAGTTAGGATAGAGCTTGGCGGATTGTGCAGACCGACGCTGACTTTGTCAACAACATGTTGGTAATCCTTAGGTGTCCAATCTAATAAAATGAGACCAAGATATACCGACGTTGACTTTGTCAGCAACATGTCGGATAGAGCTTGGCGGGTTTGCACACCAACGCTAGGTTTACAAGTAATGTTGGATACCCTTGGATTACTATTATTATTGAAAATATAAGTACAAGAGAGATTACGCGAATTCAGCTCAACACAACTTAGTTTTAAAGACTCAAAAAGCCAATATAAGTATTTTAAGTCCTTCACTTATTAAACAAAGACTACAATTTAGAATAAACTTCTTGGCCATCACCTAAGAATCTTCCTATGTACCGATTACACTATTATCCCTCAAAATTTAACTTTTCATTATATTTCTGTTCGATCTTGGTTGAGAGAAAAAAATACTATCAACTGATTAACAATCATTAACTTATTTTGTTGTATCAATTTACAATGAGCCGTATTTACCAAAAATAAATAAATAATGGTATGTTATTACGATCTAAATTGTATGATGGTCCTATCTAAATGCATAAAGATGAAAAGAAGAAAAATTAAAGAAAATTAAAAAGAACGAATGCATTGCTGACTCCCCCTACACTAGATCTAAACAGTGTCCACACTGTGAACGTTTCCTAAATTTTAAAGATCGTACCTAAAGGTGAATGAGTTGCAAAATTATCTATAAAATGAAATGAAGTTTAACCACTATATGCGAATGAAAATCATATGCAAAATGAAACCTAGGATGACTATGAGTGTTATGTGAAAAATGGGATTTCCTTTTTCCCTATCGAAAATGATGTATGATGATATCGTATCCGATTTCTGAGGTACAGGAGGCATGTCAATGACTTTTGAATTCAAAATCTTTCCTGTGAAAATTTGGTTGTGATAGTGATTTATACCATTCCGATGAAAATTATCATAATCCCATAAATGTAAGTTTTCAATCACAATTTCATTCGATGGTATAGAATTAGGATTATCTTTGAGATGTTCCATATATTCATTCTCGTCATTTAGAAGTTTAAGTTCATCTTCGAAAAGTTCTTCAAAAGACATCGTGGACGATTCTATTGAAGTATGAGAGACTTTCTGAAATGGTAAGTCTATCGTGTCATCAACAACGATTTCTATCATGTCGACTTATCATGTTTTAGAATCTTGGTCATTCGAAGAAGAAGGCGTTGACAGGGAAAGTGAAGGACGTAAAGGTATAGAAGATGGGTTGTTGGGATTGCCAACATTCAAAGAAGAGATATTGTTTGGGTTGCCGACATCAGAAGAAGAGATGTTGGGATTGCCAACATTCGAAGGAGATGGAGATTTGGAAGGTTTAGATGAATTAGCCTTGGTTACCATCAGATGAGCATCAAGATTGTAATTTGAGGTTGGAATCGAAGGATTATCGGGTCGCTAACATTATTTTCAATCGTTTCCGGGCCTAAGAGTAGTGACTAGGTTAACCGAATTATAGCTTTCATCCTAAAAAAATTCATGTTCATTAAAATCCTTCTCTAATTTTGAGTTTTTGAAAAATTCGGCATTTTTATTCTGTTCAATTTCTAAAATTTCAAGTTTCTTGCAGCCTGAAAGAGAGAGATTAAAATCTAAGCTTAAATCTTTTTCCTAAAAAGAATTGAAGTCCAAATCATTTATTGAATTTTGAACAATTTCATTTAGATTGTTATTCTCAATTTCTAAATTTGTTATTTGAAAATTTTCACTGCTAGCAAAATTGGATTATTTTCTGATTCAATGCCCATTTGATTTTATTACTCGCGTTGTTCTACAAAAGATGTCATTAAACAAATAAGTTCATCCATCCTTTTGACTAGCCTTTCTTCAAGCTGTCTATCTTGTTTTTCTGCCCTCTCTCTAAGAATGTTAAGATGATATTCTTCAGAATCATTGATTTAAGAGCTCTCATTTTGGATTTCTTGATTTTCAAAATTATAGTCCACATGACTTTCACGATCAATATTATTTCCAATGCGATGGTTGTTTGAATTTTTAGAAAAATGAAAATGATATTGGAAATCATTTTGATTATAAAAATTATGTTCATAACCCAAACTGCTGAAATTCGAGGGAAAATTACAATTTTGGTTATTTTCAAGGTGTTGATATGGGATATAATTTTGAGAATTTTGGTTTACAACCCCATATTGATTTTGATCAAAGATATATTGGGATTCAAGCTATTTTGATGTGGATGTGGCCCATAATCGAAATTATTGAAATTTGAGTTGAAATCGCCATTTCGATCATTTATATGATTTTGAAAATGTTGGTTAGTTGGAAAGTTTTGAAAATTGTTGGCATTGGGCTCACGAAATTTCAGAAAATTTTGCCTTATGATTTGTAATTCATACTCATACTCTTCTAGGGAACGTCTTCTTAGGTTATTATCATACAATTCTATAAGTTTTTTTTAATCAGACATTTTAATGAAGCCAAAGCAAGACAGAAATTATTCTCACTTCAAAATAGTATAAAATAATGAGTTGTGCTCTATTAATTAACTGACTCAATTAGAAGGGGGTAGAGGGCCTTACGGCCATTCACGTATAGTATGAATACTAAGGGATACAACCAATGTTTTACGGGTAGTATGCAACCTCTTTTGCTAATAGTTCAAAAAATTGAACTACTATATATCCGCGATCCAATTATACGACACAGTCAACTTCACAAAGAACCACTTTTCAATTATATTATTTCAAAAATCAAATCAAGTTTTATAATTGAAAATCGACGAGAGTGATAACTTTAGGTATGTAAATTCATGCCTCACTAAATAGATTAAAAAATTCAAATCACAGAACAGTCATAGAATAATAAATTGTAGGAAATTAAAATATTGTACAAGCAAGCCCCTGCTCCTGCAGAAGATTTTTACAAGCAATTTCTATATTTTTTTCATTGCAATAGAGCACCTGTAGAGTTCAGAAAATGTTACAATGGGTTATGGCAGTCCATCTAGAACTTTTGAGTAGCGTCAGTGATTGAAAACCAATTATTTGTAGTCACTTGACCTCTGAAATTCTTGTTTCTTTGCTTGGAATGTATTTGTTTTGGCCTTTGATTTGTCTTTCAGACTTCACCTTTTTTTTCTTCTGAAATCAATTAGAATAAAAAAAACAAAAGGGCTAAATGGGATTAAAGCAAACTAAAAATAACGAACTAAACTAATTAAAATAAACAGGAACTAGACTGAATGATTAATCAAAGGCCCTGCTTGACACAAATAAAACCACCATCTCTTTACAGAACAAACGCATCCCGTACCCTTCCCACAATGTATTTATCACGCCCCTCTTTTAACACAAGCAAAAAGGAAGACTAAACAATCAGTTGAAACGCCCTATAACACACACGCCACCCACCCAAACTAAACACTAAAGCACTCAGTTCCTTTTTTTAGCAATACAAAGCCAACACGTTTCCTCCTAAAAAACCCTCCACCCTACGTGGTAATCTCCACAAACTACCACTCGAGAACCCAAAAAAAAAATCAGCAATTAAAAAAAAAACGAATTCAAGCCTTTTTTCTTTTTAATTCAAAGTCGATCAATTCATGTTTATGTATCGAGTTTAGGGATTTCATTGAGGATATTCGAATTAGCTATTTGTTGATCCCTTAAAAATCCACATGCACATTAAGCTATCAAATCTGAGCAGAAGCCTAAGGAATGAACGTCATCAGGGTCAGTTGTGCATAATCCTGTCCGAGGCACTCAAAATGACTCACAAAAGGTAGGAAGCAACTGCACAGAACAAGGTTCAAATATCAAATCCAAAGCAAGACATTTGCCCAGCACAGTCGGGGATGATGACGCAATGCATTATGGATAATATAAATAATGCTACTTAATGAAGACAAAGGTCGTATATCCTGTAAAAGTCGCTCATAATAATAGAAGACACTTGACCTAATATCAAGATTTGGGCAAACGTGTCTAAACAGAGGCCAAGGGTCGCGCATATATTTGATGACCACTCATGGATTGCAACTCCGATCGCTCATATGTTTTATTGATCAAACACCAATACTTAGATCAGACATCATCTATCAATCGGTTGGATGACCACTCTTAGGATAAGCACGCTTACATCTCGAATCACAAACCTTGATCGGTCGCCTCCAGACTATAGAGAAAATCGCCCGCTCACTCATATTCAGACATAGCCGCATCAGAGAATCAAGATTGTCGGACCGCTTATTCAAATCGCTCATCTTTTGCTCGCGTATGACAACTCGATACAGCTGTCAATAGCTAGTTACAGTCAGGCGATGGCATATTTGTAATTAATGGGATGAGCGACTATAGCCTGCATATACGAACTTCAGCTTACTTCTCCGAGGGGGCTCACCTATAAATAGGCCATGACTGCCAATATAAAAGGGATTCAATCTTTGGAACCACAAAGTGCTGCTAAATTCTATCTTCTATCATTCCTTAAACATTTGAACCATCTTCTCCATTCAAAGGTTCATCACCGATTTGGCCATGGCGTCCAGTACAACCTTGTAATCGGAAGAAGACATCCTCCTTCTCAATCATCCATCCGTCATTCTCCTCCTCAAACTCTACCATTTTCTCATGAAATCCCAGGATTGATATGTATGAATGAGAGTATGTTGAGTGAATCGAAAGATGTGTGAGAAAATAGAGTTGGTGTATCTTATAATCTCCAATTTAAGAATGCAAGTAATCTTCATAGTGGATGTAGGCCTGGCACAAGGCTGAACCACTATAAATCTCGTCTCTATTTTTCCTTATTCACATTTTTACTTTAAATTGTTATTAAGTATGGGTCCATTTATTTTCTTACCGTGTCAATGAAGTACAATTCTAGTACCTTTGGCATTTAAACCATTTTTTGGTGAAAACATTTGGTGCCCACCATGGGGCTGTGTTTGTAATTCCTTGCCTCGTACTTCCTTTCAGTCTCAACAATCTAAAAAATCCTAAATCGTTTTCTCCCTCGAAGCCATGGCCGGATCTAAGAAGAGCAGCAAATATACTAAAGCTATCGCGACCAGTGAGGATAATAATGTTAATGAAGCTACACCGCAAACTTTGAACCAAGGGGTTGGGGAAACCCCTAGGTTATCTGTAACGCGAGATGAGTTGAATGTGGATGTAACCGATCTAAATGAAAAAATGGATGCTACGACGAAGATGATGATAGAAGTGTTTGATGTCCCGATTAATGCTCATGCCAATCTTCTGCCACAAAATGCTCCAAATAATGTTGATGAAGAAGAGGACTCATCAGCCTCAGACCTTTGTCGATCCCACTTCTTAGTGGAAGACAAGGAAGAGGCCGGCGTTGAGGACTCTAAGGCCAGATCCCCGCAGCGTAAAGAAAAACATGTGACTCATGGTATCGCAAGTCCCACCAAAAGGACACCTCTTAAAAGAGGTGCAAGTCGTTGAAGCTCAAATCATGATCGCGCGGATAAAAACATCGATGCCGATCCTGTGGAACAAGCGACTGACGAGAGACGCATCACAGACATGATCCAGCAAATAATGAAGGAGAAAGCGACCTAAGAGGATGAAGAGAGAGAATGGGAATTTTCATCCAGCAAGAATCCATTTACAGAAAAGATCTGTCAAGCATAGTTCCCCAAGAAATTCATGCCACCAACAATAATACCTTATGGCGGAGTTGGAGGTCTGAACATCTTTCTGTTCAAATACGACCAACACATGAATGGAGCTAGGGATACCGACGAAGTAAAGTGCTTATACTTTCCTGTGTGCTTAGAAGGTGTGGCCTCACTATGGTTCACCAGACTTCCACCTAAGTGTATTAATCAGTTCACCAATTTGGCAAAGAGATTTCAAGATCAATTCTTACTACAAACCACCAAAGCAAGGGATGTGATGTCACTTAGTGAAATGGAACAAGTGCCTGGGGAAACCATAAAAGCTTTCCTTACAGGCTTCCACGCTGCAGCAGAAGTCATAGAACTAGAGCCTTGGTACTTGTTGGCAGCCCTGAAAGGGGCCATCGATAAGAAGTCAGAATTTGGGTAGTGGCTCAAGATGAAGAAACCAAAGACTTTAAAGAAGTCCTATAAGAAAGCCGAAGAATATATGAGTGTAGAAGATGAAGCCCCAAACGTTCAGAAGGTTATATAGAATAACGCTGCCAGAGAAGGAAAAAAGTTATGAGTTTCGAGCTGAGCAAAAGAATGACACAGGGCAAAAGAGGGGGAGCGATGATAAGGATAACAAAGCCTATAAGAAGACATGGCTGTATAAGCTATCTGAATTAACCCTCCTAAACGAATCTTTAGAAAGAATTTACTACACCGCAAAGGATTCAGGTATCTTTCCTCGGATGAAGCCACAGAAGATAACCAAGCAACAAGCAAATTCTGTCGATTTCACAACCAACTAGGACACAACACCAATGAATGTCGGCACCTGAAGAGTTTAATCGAAGAACTCATCAGGAAGAATCAACTCCAACAGTATGTGAAAAATCCTCAAAACGCTCCGGTTGCGCAAGGGAATAATAATAAGATCAGCCAACTCGACTCAAGTGAGGAAGCTCAAATATCAGTTGATTCAAGACCAGTAATCAACATGATATTTGGAGGGCCTCACCCGGCTGGAAACAATTGGGCATATATGGAAAAGTATGCTAACGAATTGAAGGATGCCTCAAAGAAGAAAGATGTGTGATCTTGAGCAACGAGCTTCTAATGAAAGTGCCTAAAACTTCAACCAATGACGTGATATTCAAAGAAAAAGATGCAGACGGTTTAGTTACACCAACTATTGACGCCATGGTGATCACAATTGGTCTTGGGCCTGCAGTTGTAAAAAGGGTCCTGGTTGACACAAGGGAATCTGTTAATTTGATTTTCATAAGCACATTCCGAAAAATGAATGTCCCTATGGCTGAAGTACGCGCATATCCAAATAAGATCCACGGCTTCATGGGTCAGCCTACACAACCCATCGGTACAATATACTTACTTATGGAATTGGCAGATGGAGAGCGCAAGGTCTCTATGGTGCAAACCTTCGTCCTGATAGATGAGTTCTCATCCTATAATGCTTTCCTTGGGAGGCCAACTCTTTCAAGCTTTAAGGTTGCACTGGCTGGTGTCTGATTATGAAGTTTCCAACTGAAAAGGGGATTGGTGTGATTAAAGGCGACCAGATCGCTGCAAGGGACTGCTACGTGAAAGAGTTAAGGGAGGCTAAGAAAAAAGACTCAGGAAAGGATGCAGAGGCTCTCCCCCGCATTCGCAAACTCCCTTTATAGAAATTAAAGAAGGGTCCATGCACTAGCGAACATAGTGGAGCACGAAAAGAAATCAACCGTAGGAAAGCCAGTGTAGAGGACGAAAGAGTGACATCGGCCGAAGTCACAATTCCTATAGCTGTAATTCCGAAGGACCCAAACCGTACGTTGAATATAGGATCTCGGTTAACCCCCGAACTAAAGAGTTGATTGGTTGTCTTTTTAAGAGCTAATTTGGATGTGTTCGCGTGGAACCATTCCAACATGTGTGGCATATATCTAGATATCGCGGTCCATAAGCTAAACATTGACCCGCGTGTTCTATCTGTTAAACAGAAAAGGAGAACCTAGGGGCCGGAGAGGTCGCGCGCCTTAAAGGAAGAAGTTGACAGGTTAATGGAAAATGGTTTTATCAGAGAATCCACCTATCCAAAATGGGTTTCCAACCCTGTGCTCGTAAAGAAAGCATTACTCAGACCTCAATAAAGCTTGTCCGAAAGACAGTTTTCCTCTCCCCCGAATCAACCAGCTAGTGGATTCTACGGCCGGTCATGAGTTATTATCTTTCATGGATGCATATTCCGGCTACAATAAAATCATGATGTACGGGCCGGACCAGGAAGACATAAGTTTCATTGCTAATCTTGGCTTATATTGCTAGAAGGTGATGCCATTTAGCCTGAAAATGCGGGGGAAATTTACCAATGATTGGTAAATGCTCTGTTCAAAAAGAAAATTGGTAGGACAATGGAAGTCTATGTCGATGATATGTTGGTAAAGTCCAAAAGAGCAGAAGACCATTTAGAAGATCTAGCCTAGATGTTCGATATCCTACGACAATATGGCATGAAGCTGAATCCCTTGAAATGTTGTTTCGGGGTCGGTTCGGGCAAGTTCCTAGGATTTATGGTCAACGCTAGGGGCATAGAAGATAATCCAGCCAAAATATCAGCTTTGAGAGAAATGCGCCTCCCAGGAACCAAGAAATAACTTCATCGTTTGAATGGGAAGATTATGGCCTTAAATCGCTTCATATCCAGGGCAACGAACAGATGTCTTCCATTTTTGATGCCCTTAGGAGAGGAAAGAAAGAGATACAGTGGACCTCTGAATGTCAGAAAGCCTTCGAAGAACCGATCCAACACATGGCAACACCTCCTATGTTATCAAAACCTAGTTACGGAGAAGATCTGTTTCTATACCTGGCGGTTTCCGCCCATGCTCTGAGTGCAACATTGATTAGGGAAGATTTGAAGGTACAAAGACCAATCTATTACATCAATAAGAGATTATCTGGGGAACAATTGAATTATCCAAATCTTGAAAAACTTGCTTATTATTTGCTTATTGCATCAAAGAAACTTCAGCCCTACTTTCAGGCCCATCCTATTAAAGTTCTCATGGATCAGCCTCTGAGGCAAGTTTTGTTCCGGCCAGAGACCTCCGGAAGGTTATTAAAATGGAATATTGAGCTTAGTCAATATGACATTACATATCATCCTCAAAAAGCGATCAATGGGCAAGTGCTCGCTGATTTTATCACAGAATTTACCGACCGGGGGGAGACAAAAGAGGAAGACGATATTGAAACTAACGTCCAGCGGAAATTATTTTTTGACGGAGCCTCGAACGATTAATTTTCTAGGGCAGGGGTAATCTTGGAAACCCTCGAAGAAAGATCTCTATGCTATGCGCTAAGGCTAGTATTTCCATCGACAAATAACGAAGCTGAGTATGAAGCTCTCATCAAAGGAATAAAGCTAGCAAAAGAATAACAGATAAAAACTATACAAATCTTCAGCGATTCCTAGCTGGTGGTATGCCATGTTATGGGAGAATTCCAAGCCAAAATGGGTAACTTGCCGGATTATCTTTCAAAAGCCTTGGAACTATTGGAAGCGTCCGAGTACTACACAATACCTCACATTCCCAGAGGAGAAAACACCAAAGCGGATTCATTGGCTAAATATGCAAGCACAGGAGATGCACAACTAATGGGGTTAGTTCCGGTGGAAGTCCTTTCCAGTCCAAGCACGGGGCAGACTGAGATGGATTGGGTCATGGACATAACTGATGAACCAAACTCATGGATGTCACCAATCAAAGAATACCTCATAATCGGGGCACTCTCGGCAAAAGCCAAGGAGCGAAGGAAGATTTTACGAAAAGCCTCTTTTTATCTTGTTCAGGACGGTCGGCTATACAGACGTGGATTTTCTACACCCTTACTTCGTTGTGTTACAGGAAAAGAATCAAAGGAAATCATGGTGGAATTACACGAAGGGGAATGTGGAGGCCATACCAGTGGACAAACTTTAGCTAAGAAAATCCTGCGATATAGTTACTTCTGGCCAGATATCAATAAAGACTCCATGGCCTACACTAAAAAGTGTGACAGATGCCAAATATTTGCCAAGATTCCAAGGATGCCATCCACAGCCATAACCCATATGGTCAACCCATGGCCATTTGCTATCTGGGGCATCGATCTCATAGGAGCCCTTCCAACTACAGAATCCGGTTTTAGATATGCAATTGTCGCCATTGATTACTTCACAAAATGGGCCGAAGCAGAACCATTGGCCACCATAAATTCAAAGAAAGTTATTAGTTTTATCTTGAAAAATATCATATGCAGGTTCGGGGTACCACAAAAAATAATCACAGACAACATGACCTAATTTGAAAGTGAAGAATTTCAAAATTTCTGTGCTAAGTATAGGATCCAGAAAAGCTTTTCAGCAGTCGCACATCCACAAGCGAACGGGCAAGTGGAAGCAGTAAACAAAATCATCAAAACGACCATTAAGAAGCGGTTAGAGAAGTCCAAAGGTGGTTGGGTAGATGAACTTCCACTAGCATTATGGGCATATCGCACCACCCATAAAACTACGACCCGGCATGCTCCCTTTTCTTTTTCTTACAGCTCAGAAGCTATGATACCAGTGGAACGGGAAGTCCCCACCCACAAAAGGATATAATTTGATCACAAAGAAAATGAGAGATTGCAACTCGAAGCCCTCGACCAACTCAAGGAAAGAAGAAAGGAAGCAGAACTCAGAGTAGCTGCTCATCAGAGAAGGGTGGCAAGGCATTTCAATTCAAAAGTCAGACACAGGACTTTCGAAATTGGAGACCTTGTGCTAAAGAAAATCATGAACGGTACTAGAGCATTTGGACCCAATTGGGAAGAGCCCTATGTTATAAACCCAAAACTCCAAGATGGTACTTTCAAATTGGCCACCACAGATGGGATCCAGATTCCACGAGAATGGAACAACGAGCACATTCGTCGTTATTTTTTGTAACACACTATTCGAATACATGGAAAGGGCTGTAAATACTTGCAAAAATTTCGCATTCTATTTATGTACATAAAATGAATGAATGTGGAATTCCGTTTGCATATATAAATCACACATTTACGAAATCCCTGCTAATATTTGACTTCTTTGTGTAGGCAAACAAGTGACCAGTGGGCGCCAAGCTAAGGAGTTCCGTCTTTCATCATGAAACACTAAACCTTTTGGCATGCATCCAGCAAAAGGATTGGCACCAAACTAAGGAAGCAATGCAGAGGTGAAAGCAACTCATAATGTCCCATGGTTAAAAATTGCTAAACTCCATAAATGGGGCACTTCTTAGGTGCATGACATGGGTTCTTTGACTCGAGAAATAACTCGATAAGATGAACTGATGTATACCTCCCGGGGTAAAGCATCAAGTCGGAAACCCGACATTGTCCAAAAAAATAGAAGGGGGAGAAACTTGTTAGGTGAAGGACAAAAATTCTTTGAATCGAGTCAAAACTCGATAAAATGAATTAGTGCCCGCTCTCCGGGATCAAACATGCTGGAAGGACCAGCACAAAGAAAAAAATCCTAGCCGCAAGGGGGTATCCAATTTTGTTCTTTGTTGTTAACCAAGTCAAACAAAGCCAAGATTGGATTACAACATTGAAACCCAAGTCCTCCCATAGGGGCACGCATTCAAAACCCATCCCCGAAAGACCAGGGTCACCGAGTTAGTGAGACGAGGGGTTGAATGCATCCTAAATATACAATAACATATATACATACATATATCTAAGTTAAAATACCCAAACAACTTAATTGCTAAAGTTAAAGAGCGACGTGGAGCTTACCAATTAAGATAAATATGAAAAGCTGATCGCTTTCAACTCAATAAACCCATAATAAACCAATTGTGACGATGTATTAGTAGCACTAAAAGTAATGCGCCGTAATTACGATACTAACGCACGTTCGTCAGGGAAATTATAATATAAAATACAGGTAAAAAATGTTGATAAGCATGGTAAAAGGACATGGTGTGGCATACAAAGCACAAGATCATCATAAAGCTAGCAAAACAACCATTCGTCAAGCCCACAAAGTGTCAAAGATCAACACGAGTCACAAACCCGCATAATGTCATGAGCGAGGGCCGACACCCGCTTATACAACTGATCTAAAATTTAGAAAAGGAGACAACCAAAGACGGAACAAGAAGGCTACAGATCCCTGACCTTCCTGGGCCTACCTACCTTCCTCTTAACGTGAGCAGAGCAAGATGGAAGTTCATCAGCACATTTAGAAACCACCGACTCGACATCTCCTGGAGCAAAAGAAGAAACCGTGCTATCTTTGGATCTAAGGGCATAAATCAAATTTGCCTTATCATCTTCTAAAACAGAAATATGCTCAAGATTGTCTTTATGGATCTTTTGGAGATCGCAAGCCAATGTATGCCAACCGTTCATCTGTTTTGCAGAGTGGTTTTTAAAGAGATCCATTTGCTTTCCAAATTGATGCACAACAGTTTCGAGACGGGATAACATATGATCTTTCGCGGCAATCATATCACCAGAAAAGTTCTGCGAATCAGACGGTGAAATATTCACATTAGAAGGTACTCCCTGTAAGCTCCACCCCCGGAATTGCTTAGCGAGCCTAGGATTGCATGGCCCAAGAACATGACGCGACCTACTTATGATAGTCTGAAGCTCTGTATAAGATAGACCGAAGGGGGAATTCACAAACGGTTGACCAGTTGACTGAATCTCGTCTATCGTAACATCCAAATCAAAGTATCTTTCCAGTCGACGTCATTCTAGGGACGAAACCATCCTGCAGATGGACCACTGAAAAGTCATGCAAACAAAGGATTTAAAGGGATAACCAAACAAGTTTTTCTATAAAAAAGGAGAGGAAAGAATCCAGGAACAACCCTTCAGCAAAAACATAAACGAAGCAAGATGGATTTACTCTGAGATTTCAACAAATCATAAGTTCCAAAAGAAGAACAAGCATAAGTAAGAATTGACAAACCTGTGCTATGCAATGTGGCGATAGAAAGAAACGCAGAGTTTTTTAGTTGAGAAACCTTGTTGAAGGAAAATAAAGGTGAAATAGAATAAGACATAAGTAAATAAGAGGGAAGATTAAAGGACATACATCAAGAGCATTCTCACCACGTCAACTCGGTACTAAATTGCAGAAATAAGTGTCCCATCAAAATCCAGCTAGCATAATCATTTCCCCATGATTCGACCGTTGGTAATGATGAAAAGATAATTCAAACGTCTCGCCCTAAAGAAGGAATGACATCATTCTACCGTAGTGAAGCGATCCTGAGTTTTGCATGAACGACCCTTCAGTAAATCAGATTAAATCTACCAAACAATGTTGCGACCAGTCATGTCGATGCCAGTAATTCTTTGTTAAAAAAATTGTTATGGACTTCGAGGGGCAAATGTTGATCCCTTAAAAATCCACATGCACATTGAGCTATCAAATCTGAGCAGAAGCCTACGGAACGAATGTCATCAGGGTCGGTCGTGCATAGTCCTGTCCGAGGCACTAAAAATGACTCACAAAAGTAGGAAGCAACTGCACAGAATAAGGTTCAAATATCAAATCCAAAGCTAGACATTTTTCCCAGCACGGTCGGGGATGATGATGCAATGCATTATGGACAATATAAATAATGCAACCTAATGAAGATAAAGGTCGTATATCCTGTAAAAGTCGCTCATAATAATAGAAGACACTTGACCTAATATCAAGATTTGGTCGTACGTGTCAGAACAGAGGCCAAGGGTCGCGCATATATTCGATGACCGCTCATGGATTGCAACTCCGATCGTTCATATGTTTTATTGATCGAACATCAATACTTCGATTAGACATCATCTGTCAGTCCGTTGGATGCCCGCTCTTAGGATAAGCACATTTACATCTCGAATCACAAACCTCGATCGGTCGCCTCTAGACTATAGAGAAAATCGCCCGCTCACTCATATTCAGACGTAGCCGCATCAGAGAATCAAGATTGTCCGACTGCTTATTCAAATTGCTCACTTTTTTGCTCGTGTATGGCAACTCTATACAGCTGTCAACAGCTGGTTATAGTCGGCCGATGGCATATTTGTAATTAATGGGGTGAGAGACCCATATCTTGCATATACGAACTTCAGCTCACTTCTCCGAGGGGGCTCACCTATAAATAGGCCATGGCTGCCAACATAAAAGGGATCCAATCTTTGGAACCACAAAGTGCTGCTAAATTATATCTTGTATCATTCCTAAAACATTTGAACCATCTTCTCCATTCATAGGTTCATCACCGATTTTACCATGGCGTCCAGTACAACCTTGTAATTGGAAAATCAAAGACATCCTCCTTCTCAATCATCCATCCGTCATTCTCCTCCTCAAACTCTACCATTTTATCATGAAATCTCAGGATTGATATGTATGAATGAGAGTATGTTGAGTGAATATAAAGATGTATGAGAAAAGAGAGTTGGTGTATTTTGTAATCCCATTTTAAGAATGCAAGTAATCTTCATAGTGGATGTAGGCCTGGCATAAGGCTGAACCACTCTAAATCTCATCTCTATTTTTCCTTATTTGCATTTTTACTTTCAATTGTTATTAAATACGGCTCGATTTATTTTCTTATCGTATCAGTGAAGTACAATTCTAGTACCTTTGGTGTTTAAGCCATTTTTTGGTGAAAACATTATCGGGAGTATTCAATTGGCTTCAGTTTAGGGATTTGGAGATGTTGCAGTACGATGAACAGTGATTATTGCTTGCGGATAGGGGTGTCCGGGTATTTGATTTGGGTTTGAATCAGACTATGGATTTTTGATCGACTGTTTGTGTCTGAATTGGGAATTTAGTTCGCGAATTGCGTGTTGGTAGATTTGAGTTGCGAATTGAATTTGCCAGAGGTGATTTTCAGAGACTTTGGGGTTGTTTGTAGTAGGATTGTGGTGATATTATTGATGGTGATCGTTGAGGGTTCGTGAGTGGTTTTGGTAGACGTAGTGATGATGGGATTGAAAGGCTATGGTATATCGGCGGTTTACAGAGGTTTGTGAATTCGGTTGAGGGGATGATTGGAAGTTTGGGTGGAGTTCGCGGTTTTGAACTGAGGGAACAGGAAAGTTGGATGTTACAGTTGATGTCTATGAGATGGTGATGAAGTTTGCATGAACCAGATTGATGGTGGGGCTTGACGCATAATCTAGATATGGTGGTACGGCTGGTGTTGAAAAGAAAGATGGGGCCCAGTGATGTAAGGGGAGTTGCTATGCGGTCTGAAGGATGAGTAGTTAGTGATGTTGTATGGTGATGGAATTATGTCAGAGAAGTGGCGCAGGTGAATAGCGTAGAAGTGGTTTGTATGTGGAGAATGGTGGTTCAGGTGGATATGGTGCAGAAAAGAGATCGGGATGACATAGCACGACATCAAAGCAAACCAGACAAAGAAAAAGGAAAACTTGCAAAAGGAATTTTTTTTGTTTTTGGTTTTTTATATGTTGAAAAGTGGGAAGAACTTATAAAAGAGAAATATAAGAAGTTGGAAAGAAAATTGAAAAGTAGAAAGAAATCAAAAAATAAAAAGGCAAGTTATTTTTTTTCCAAACAAAAAGTAAAAATAAAAATAAAACAAAACAAACACGAATCAAAAATTAAATAAATAATAAAATTTAATCATTACCTCCCCGACAATGGTGCCAAAAACTTGTTTGACGCTTTCTAAGAAATAGAGAAGCGCGAGTTATGTAATAATTTACTACAAGCGCACAGATCATGTAATATGCAGGTCGAACAAAAGAAGGAATATTAAATTTTATTACTTATATATTTCTTGGACGAGTTAGACAAAACTTGGAGGTTGATTTTGAAAACAAAGAAACTGAAACTGTAATTAAAACTGTTATTGGATTAAATCAGATCTGAATCTAATCAAATCTTTATTCAATCCAATATGACCTAGGAAAGCAATTAAAAAGAAGAAATTAAAATTGCAGAAATTAAATAACTTACAGAGGATAAATTACGCTTACCGCTGAATCTAATCAGACAGTCAATCTCTAATGAAAATAAGTGCAAAAGATAACTAGTACTCTACCAAACCTAATTGTGTAGATGGCACTAGTTGCTAATAAAATAAAAATTCAGAAAAGTAAAAGAAAACTTTATTAATGGAGAAAAGAAGTACAGAATATGAACAACGTTTACAATGGATATCATGTGTATTTATAGAGATGTAGACTCCTCTCTACCAAAATAATTTGGACCAAGAATGAATCCCATGAAATAATCTATTTACAATTATGAAGATAGACTTGAGATATTTCATGTAGATTTCCTCTTCTGATTAGTGACATATGGAAGATTGATTGGTTTGTTTTTCCTTGGCAATAATTCAATCAAATCTTCATCTTTATGGCAAGTAAACATGAAAGATTCCCTTTGGTTTCTCTATGAAGAATATTCCCAATTCCCGAAATATTTATTAGTGTATATCATACATTCATACATATGAATATGTATATAAACGATATATCACTAATCCATAAATTCTTCAAAGCAAATGAGGCACTGTGAATGTTCCTTTCTTCAGCAAAAGGGGGGTTAACAGGGATCGAACCTAGGTTACTCTATTGAAATTTCCAAGCCTTTACCAATGGGCTACAGCTTCCTTTGTGATTGAAAACTTGTTGAGATGGGAAAGTAGATTCTTTTTCTTATCAAGTGGTCATTAATTAAATAAAGGAGACATTTATCGAACCTGTGAAAACACATGAAAAAAATACCCATAGTAATATATATTTATTTACAAAAGATAAGATATAAGAGCATAAAATAACATATTTCTATGCTAATCAATAAGCGTAAAATGGTCGTTAGAAGAATTATATACATATAAGAAGAATATATGTGAATATAACAGTTAAATAAATTTCAGAAATTCAAAAGTTCGAAAATCAAATTTCTGCGCCAAAACAATTCAAACGTTCGAAATTCAAACTTTTGCGCCTAATTGGCACATTTAATTGGTAGGAAGTGACAATGCATGCCTTGTTGGCTTTATTCTATTGGTCCAATTCAAAATTATTGTTGATGTGGCAACTTCTTATTGGCTAGATGACATGGAGAGAATAGGTTTCATCAAGGAAAATAGACGGTTAGCATCGATTTAAGCTTCATGTATAAAGGACCATATAGCTCTCCATTCTCATTTGTTGTTTCTTCACTCTCTTCTTCTTCCTCCATATAATTTCTGAATAAAATTATTAATTATAATATTGGTGCGCTATCTAAATGAAGATAAAAAAATCTTCAACAACGACAAATTCAGAAGATAAGGCGTTTTCAACTGCAACAACAGTACAAACTCATGACTCTCTATCTGCAACCAATCTAAAGAGATTCTTTTCTAGATCGGCATATCAAGGTGAGTGGATTTAAGTTGTATCATTTTTGATAATGATATATTATCGTTTAACATTCCCGTTATCGTATAATGTGAATTTGCTAGAATAACTAAAAGTATTGAATTGTTGTTATGACATGTTTAAATGTGATATGTTGAAATGTTTAAACATATGTTAAAAGGATTAAAGTGACGAATATGACATGTTGGAATATTAATATGCTAAGATATTAATATGTTGAAAAATTTTCCAAAATATGTGTAGCAATTACTATTGTTTCAATTCCATGTTAACTTGTGATATTATGTACCTGGACCGTTACCGATAGAAATTGAGAAATATACATTATAAGTTAGAAAAAAATTACATGATTTGGAGATCATAAGTTATTGTTAAATTTGAACAATTACATGATTAATTAATTACATGATGGAATAAAATTGACTATATGTGAGAAAGAACATATGACATAAAATATGCCTAATATGATGACATGTAAATTATAAATTACAGTGGAAATTTGGAAGAATAGACATGCCGAGATTATATAGAAGATTTACAGTAAATAAGAAACTGTAATCGCAGTTAGACACGAGGTTAGATTACACTTGTGGTTGAAGTCTGCCTGGAACTGCCTGACATATCCATCATACACAAGTGGTAAATCTAATGTGAGGGGTCTAAGTGCATAAATAAAATATGTAGTGGTGCTAAGACACAAGGTTAAGTCAACTTGTGATAGAAGTCTGCACAAAACCGCCTAGCAAATCCATTATCCACAAGTGTTGGCTTAATGTGAGAGGTCTGGTGCATAAATACACACACACAGATATATATATATATATATATATATATATATAGTAGGATTGATAAATGGCATCAATGGTGATTAATGGATACGAATGGAATTGAAAAAAAATATAATTACAACAGTAAAAGGAAGGAAATGAACGGGGAATGATAATAACCTATTATAAATAAATTACATTAACGAGAATGTTTTATAATAGGTAGACTTGTCCTAGGGACAAGGTAAGATTATAACTTAGGTTATAATAAACTAATAAGGAATGAGATAACTAGTGAAATGAGATAAGTGACACTTAATTTTAAATTAAGTAATCAGTAAACGGGGAAGCCTGAAACCAGTTGTTTGTAATAGGTAGAGAGGGGGAAATTTTATGAAACGTAAGAAGTTGTACTTAATTATAAATTAAGTAATCTGTAAACTTGGAAGTCTGAAATCTGCTGATAAGAATAACATGTTTAGGCTTGTCCTAGAGACAAGAGGAAATTATAACATAGGTTATAATAAATGGAAAGCAGACTTATCAGTGAACCTTAGTTAAGAGAGCTAAGTTAATAAGTAAACAACGGTAAGTTGTAGTGACAATGTAAGATGGAATTATGATTAAATAGGAAAGAGTGAGGCAAACTTATGAAAAGAAATAATTTATATTTAATCATAAATGATAAATGACATGTTAGATAGAAAACATGAAAATTGATATATACTTACTTACGTATTAAGTAGAACATGTTACTGTAACCTTGAATCAAACAAGAATAAAAAGGGATTATGGATTATAGTCCATGGACTGCAATCTAGAGAATAACATGTTGTGGGCTTATTAATAAACTTAAATGGGTTAAGTTATATGATTAAAATTAATAAGCGAGAGGGGCTTATTCCTTATAGGTATAAGGGGCTAAAAAGAACTCGGTAACCTGAATAAATAGTTAAGATGATAACCAAGTTAAATGGAAACCCGATGAGGTAAAGCAAGCGCATAAAAGAATGTTTAGACATATGGTCTAATAACATATTAAAGAGAGGCGTTGCGACCAGTCCGCACGTTTGAGGGTGAGTAACCCAACATGGTAGATTATCGTGGTGTCATAAGGCACGAGGGGAGCGCACGTTCACCTAATTATTCTGTCAGCTCCGAAGGACTGGATGGGGAAGCACGTGGCTTCCTGATATATGTAAGGTGCTCCTGGTAGTCCTCTGTGCGATGGCAGATGTTTAGGCTGTGCTCGCAGAGGTTGGGTCTGCGCATAACTACTAGGTGGGTGGGCCATGACTGCAAAAGTAGCTTTGCAGTCAGAATGTTGTGATGTGTTGACACTAGGGTGATTCTGCGGTCGTCTCAACGGGGAGGCAGAGGTCAGGACCAACAGAGATAGCAGATCGTCAGGTACCCGTCATCGGCAGCTAGTGGGATGCGAAAAGACTAGAGCTAAACCCAATAGACCATTCACCTTTCACTATCGGGGTACGGTATTTGAGGGGAGATGCCAACTGGATATTTAGATTGTTTGTTGTTAGGGGCATGCCGCTTAGCTCTTGTTGACTTTACTAGTTAAGGGAGGGGCCGAGGTGGGGCCATAGCCACCAAGAAAAATTGACCCCAGGAATATTTGTATTTTGAGGCTCTTAAAGGCGGGCCTGATAGATATGGAAAAGCTCCTGACCGAGTTCCATGTTTCTTGTATCGCCCTTCCACGGAACTTGGTGCACATTAGAGGACGTGCGTTTAAGGCATTGAGCTACAATTGACGATATGAAAGTGAAGTCTAAATACATGCATGTCTTCCCTGGGTGGTGTATCGTAGACTTAAGGGCATTATTCTGGTATGGAATCTGATTCGATCGAAGGTGACAGTCCATGCGCTCACGTAGTATAGTAATAACAGATATATGTGGAACGTAACATTGTTATATAGAGATCCGTACGTCACTACGGCGTAGGATGGAGGACTTCGTATATTTCGAGGGTGTTATAGTGGAGACCGTGCGAGTGGGGTACTATGGGGTGTGCCTTAACATTGGGGGTAGCTACATATATACTGCATTAGGTTAATCCACTGGGAAGAAAACGGGTATGACGTGTGTGTAAGCCTTGAGTGCTGTTAACCCAAGTAACCTAATAAATAAGAAAATATGATTGAACGGTATATGTAGGATTATCCAAAGTGTATAGTTTAAATCCAGTCACCAGAACTTGTGTTCTGACTCCCTCCTCATAACATACTCGGAGGTTAGATTTGTGGCAGAGACATGATAGCTTTGGATGCTAGTTAGCCAGTATTTTTAATATGGTAAGGCTATGTTTTGATTACATTATATTTTATTCATTCCGCTGTGAGATATTTTCTGAGCTCTGACATATTTTATGTCTCTGTCTTTTCTGCAGAATACCAAAGCACAACAACTTGAGTTTCGATATATTGGAATTTTAAAAAAAAAAAAATCGGTCTATCAGGATTTGGGATGTTACACAACTTTAAAGTTGTACAATATATGCATGTTTTGTTTTGTTTGAAAGATCAATAATTGATCGTTTTTGCAATCGAATATTCTGATATAATTATATTTAGTTGTATTTGTTTGATGGTGTGAAATGATATTTATGTACATAAACATATAGACAACATGAAGAAAAAAAATTCGGGGCCTACCGCCCCCGAACCCCCTCAGTTATTATCTTGCTCCCCCCTCCCCACCCTACCCCCTCCATAAAAATTTCCGAGCTACGCCACTGTATATAACTCATTTGAAGAATATTGAAATCTCTTAAATGCACCATCATTATTTTATTTAAAAATTTTCTTATCTATTTTAACACCTTCAATAAGTATAATTTTATCGCTTCAAATAGCTTAATAGGGCTTCAAGCTTATAATTTATGAGTTATTCCAAATTCACGGATTGACAAACTTCATGTTCTTGTGGTGCAAATACATGTATCAAGTCCATTAACTTATGATGAACTTCTAATTCTTAAACTTTTGCGAACTTCTAATTTAGAAGTTTCACTTCTTTGACTGATTAGAAAATACCGATAAGATCTGTGAATTTTATTAGAAAATCTTCTCATAATTCAAGAGTTCAAGTCTTCAATTTTGAGATACAATTTCTGGTTATTTGAAAAATATTTGCGCAACTTTAACTTGTGACTGCTGCTTATTTAGCAATTAGAACAATGGTAATAAGTGTTAATTCAAAAAAGTAAAATGGGAGTAACGATTAATAAATTGTACTATTAGTCATGAAAATGTTAATTTTTCATTTTTAAGCATCATCCAAGACAGTTTTATTATATTATACATCCAAATTCTAATATATGTGCTTCCTTTTTAGTAATTAAATTTCCCAATCACTTTTTTGGAAATTCCAATTCTTTATTTTGAGAAAGCTTGAAATTTAATAATTTATGGAAATTCTAGCTTTTAGCATTACAGAAAATATAGGTTATGAATCCCTTTTAAAGGAAAAATTGGTAAATATTAAGCTTATCGTGTAAGTTTTACTAATGTTTCCATTCACTTAGGTGCACTAAATCAAGAGTAATATCTGATCTAAACTTTACACAATCTTCTTATATTTGTTTCTCTAAGAAATAATAAAATATATTTATTGTAACTATGAATCATATAGCAAAATCATTGCCAAAGTCTTCATTCAAGCCACAATCCAGATCAAAAAAAAATTCAAACTAAAAACCTTGTTTACCAAATGTTTCAGGATTGTTAAATCCATGTATATCACAAATAAAATGCAATCAAGTACAATAGATTTATTTGAATCAACAATAAAAATAATCAATTTCCAACTTCTTTTCTAAAAGTAATGAACTCAAAAACATACAAAAATAAGCACAATATTGAGATCTGCAATATAGTAAGATCAGAAAATTATGACCTAAAAAAACCCAGGCATACAATAGAATAAGATCTGAAATGTAATGACTATAATATATGCACAATGAAATGAGATTCAGAAAGTTACGTATACAATAAATGAGATTTAAAATGATAAGATTGATAGAGAAAAATATAAACAATAAGATCTATATTAGATTTTGCAAAATTGGATATATGACAGATAGAGATAAAAAAAAAGATAAACTGGTATAACCAAATTTAAAAATTAGATTTAAAAAAAAAATTATATCTGAAAAGGAAGAAGATTTGATCTCTAGATTATTAAAACTATATATCTATAGTATATATTTTTTAAGATCATATTAATAACGTGTTATGAAATAAACAAAGAACATACGAAATAGTTAAAAGTAGAAGTCATTAGGAAGAAAAAGGGAAGTAATATTTATTCATTCCAGTGAATACTACATATTATATATATATATATAACGACATTGTGCACCATTTATACAAAGATACAAAATAACCGATAATGTATTTAATTTCATACGTCATTGTAACAACCCGAAATTCTGGGCCAGTTTAAAATTTTTATTTCGGCGATTTTAGCGAATTTTGAATATTTAAAATGAATTATTTTAAATAAAATCGACGAGAAAATTTATTTTGAATAGAATTCGAACGTATATATTATACGCGTCGTCGTTAGAATATAAATAATTATATATAATTATAAATAGGAATTGAAAATGGCGCGGTAGTTCGAAAATTCGATTTCTAATTTCAAATGAATATACAGAATTCAATATAAGTCAGAATTGAACGAAACAAGAAATATTTGAATCTATATAACTATATCTTTGTAACGAAGTTAACAAACTGAGATTTCATTTTAGAAATGATAAGATATGTCCAGTTTAAAATTAGAAATAGTCGCTGTGGAATTTATATATATTTTTATATATATAAGGCCCTTAAAAATAGCAATTTTGCAAACGACCTCGGATTTCGACGAAACCAGTTTTGTTGGGTCCGGGATGTAAAGTTATTGCTAGGTTTCAAATTTCATAATTTTTCGAATCAATATGTGAGCGTGGCAAAGGAAAACGCGTTTGACCAGTTTCAGTTGATTTTAATCGACTGGAAATTGGCCATTTTTCAAACGGTCTCAGAATTCGACGAAACTAGTTTTGTTAGGACCGTATCGTCAATACGAAGCTAGAAAATATTTTTCTGGAATTTTTCTAGTTAGTATGTGACCCCGGTAATTTGAAATGTACGTTTAAAATTCAATATAGTGATTTAAATGTAAATTCAATGGAAACTTATTCAAACAATCGAATCAGCTTACGATACATATCCCATTGGGTTCGGAATGGGGGTGAAACGCTATGAACGACAGGAGGTGGACCTCGTTTCGAGGTCATATGTAAAAGTCAACTCTTTGCTAAATTAAATAATTAAATAATAATAATAAAAAAAAGAATAATCATTTCCCTCCCTCCTTATCTTCGTTCTGGCCCCCCTTTTTTTTTTCATTTCGATTTTAAACAGAAAAAAAAAAGAAAAAAAAACCCTAAGCGAATCGCACCCCCCTGAACCCCGAAGCCGCCTCCTCCTCCCCCGAAGCCGCCTCCTCCTCCCAGCGCCCACACCCCGAAGACGCAAGCCGCCACCAGACTCCAAGCATCGCGACGCCTCCAGACCGAAGCCGCCCCTTGAAGCCACCTCGAAGCGGCCGCCGACACCTCGAACACCCCCTCCCCGTCGAATCAAATCGAGCCCCCTCTGTAAGTTTTTAATTGTATTTTATTTTTATTTATTTTATTTTTTTATATATAAACTGATTTATAAAAAGAATAAAACTGAGATTTTTAAAAATATAAAACTGAAATTTTTTTTAAGTTAAAACTGAATTTTTTTAAGTTATAAAAACTGTTTTTTTTGGGAAAAAAAACTGATTTGTTAAAGTTTTAAAAACTGATTTATTTTTAGTTTTAAAAACTAACTTCTGATTTGAAAAAATTTTTAAAACTGGTTTTTTTTAAAAGAAACTGAAAACTGGATTTTTTTTATATAAAAATAAAAACTGCATTTTTTATAAAGAGTAAAAACTGCATTTTTAAAAAAAGAGGAAAACAGATTTGATAAAGGATTTAAAAACTGTTTTTTTTAAAAGAAAATAAAAACTGATTTTATTTTAGATAAGTAAAAAACTGATTTGGTTTTTAAAAGTTAAAAACTGATTTCTTTAAAAAGTAAAAATCATATTTTTATTTATGGAAAGTCGAAGTAAAAATCAGATTTTTATATATATTGAGTTGAAAGAAAAATTTGATTTTTATATATTGAACTTCGATAGAAAAATTTGATTTTTATATATTGAACTTCGATAGAAAAATGGAATTTTTATATATTGAACTTCGATAGAAAAATAGAATTTTTATATATTGAACTTCGATAGAAAAATAGAATTTTTATATATTGAACTTCGATAGAAAAATGTGATTTTTATATATTTAACATCGAAGTAAAAATTTGATTTTTATGTATTTAACATCGAAGTAAAAATTTGATTTTTATATATTGAATAGCGAAGTAAAAATGTGATTTTTACGTATGTAGTGAAAGCAGCAACGAAGGTGACAAAAAGGCGAACCGACGAAGACTTCTGCAAATGAAGTGCCGTGGAGCTTGGATAGCTTTCTGTGAGAATTTCTCACCTTTCAATTTATTTTTCTAGTTATATATATACTAGGATGCAGACGGTGCTTAGTAGCACCCGACACCCGTCCACAGACCATGGACTTGTTTGTTTGACTGTTTGGTGATTGATTGCGATATTGGTTTGAATGTGGTTTGTGGTGTGAATAATCGAATCGATAAATTGGTTAGGATTAGACGTGCGCCGTTATAAGGCGAAGGAGTAAGGCTAGGTTAGACTCTTACTCCAAATTTTGTGGTTTACAAAATGAAATTGATTTGATTGATGTGTGAATGGCGTGGGCCTTCACTAGACCGGGGATAAGGCTAGGCCTTGTCCCGTTTCTAGTATCGTGCCGTTATGCCGCCGAAATTTTCTAAAATATGTTAGAAAAATAAAAATATCATTTTATTGAATAAATGAATTGAATAGAAATTCATAGGTTGAAATAAAATGTTTTATCGTTAAAAATATAATTTTTAACGTGAATATGAAAATAGTGAAGTGAATAAATAAATATTCATTTACAAACCAGATGGTTTGTTTATGTACACTTATTTGAATGACATTGATTGGGACAATAAATTTTACACATCGCCCAACTGCACGAATAAAATATTTGTTTGATTGTTTGAAACCCCACACGGGTGTTGGGATGAAATTTGAAGTTCACTCATCCTGATTGATTAAATGTGTCGATCGATCGATTGACAGGCTGTTATAAGCGTTGAATATCTATATTTGATGCTTATACAGTGTAGTGCACTTTGGTTGATGATTGATTATTTTTCAATGCTATGATATACATGTGTTGTATGAAAATCCATATAATTAACTTAATATGGTAATTGATTGGGCCTCATTCCAATTTGAAAAATAAATAATATTATAAAATAAAAGTTCATGTGTTGACAGTACTCATTCATTGAGATTGGTCATGTGTTGAACGAAATATTTTAATATTAAAATTTACATCTTTATCGTTATAAAATAAAAGTTCATGTGTTGACAGTACTCATTCATTGAGATTGGTCATGTGTTGAACGAAATATTTTGATAATAACAACTATTTTGAAAATAGAAATTTATGAAGCCGTGTTGATTAGATTGACGCCATTTTGACGTGAACGATATTTATATCGATTTTATTGAATTCAAAATGAATTGAATTGAAAACGATTTCGAAATGAATTGAATTGAAAACGAATTCAAAATGAATTGAATTGAAAGTGATTTCGAAATGAATTGAATAGAAAGCGATTTCGAAATGAAATGAATTGAAAACGATTTCGAAATGAATTGAAAACGAATTCAAATTGAATTGAAAACAAATCGAAATGAATTGAAATTCGAATTGAATAGAAATGAATTTTAAAACGAATTTATAAAGAAGAATTCAATTTTACTTTGAATTGAAATGGAAGTTGAAATAGATTTTGAAACGAATTTTAAAACTATATATATAATTCGTTTTAAATAGAAATCGACGAAATATATATTATATATATTATATATATAATATAATGGCCTGAATAGAACGCGCCGCGCCGCGGCAGTTCGCGAATTTCGACCATTTATTTCAAACGGACATTGCGGGAGATCCGACCATCGGATTCTCCTAAAACCGGAACCGTTGGGTTCGTATCGAAAAGAGCTTTCTAAAGAATATTAGAAATTAGAAATCTAACGGTTGGATTTGGAATTATGTCCAAATCAAATTCGAAAAAGGTCGCTGTAAGTGCAGTTCGATGGCCGTTGATGGAAATCGACTGTACGGGCCTTGATAAAATTATTAAAAATAGCAATAATTTGTGTAAAATCATAAGAAATGATTTGTGAAGATTTGGGATGAAAAACTCCATACTTGAAAAGATAAAAATAGATTTTTATCGAAATGAACTAGTTTTGAACTAGAATTATAATTCTATTTATTTTTAAATAAATAAATTGAATTTGAAAAGGGTTTTGAAAATAACCAAAATTTCCAATGATTGCATTGGAGTGGATTTGAATCGAAATTGTCTTCGGAATATTTCGATGTTGGAATTTGTGATTATACGGATGTTGTTACGGAAATTTGAAAGATATATATTTATATCGTTATTTCCAATACGACATTTGTTAATCGTAGAATTTGATATTGAATATAAGCCGATATATTTTCTATTCAGAGCCTTATATTGAATATCAAATGGGATTTGGGTTTGTCGTGAATGGTGTCTTCACTAACACTGTTCTTGAACCCAGTTGAGAAAAGATTAAATCTTTTTATTTAGATTTAATGAAGTGTACCCATTTAAATAATATTTAATTGGAATTGAATGGATATTGATTTTTGGGTTTATCGTGAACAGTGTTTTAAATAACACTTGTTCTTTAACCCGATAATTAATGGGATGTGACTTTGGGTTTATCGTGAACCGTGTTTTAAATGACACTGATTCTTTAACCCAGTCACAGATTAAAACTATGTGGAGTTTTAATGAATCTTTAATTAGATTGAAAAGATCGAGAATGGAGTATCACCAGTTTTGCTCCAGGCGATAGTTAAATCTTTAATTAGATTTGAACGTGAAATTTAGAAACTAACTGTCGGTTAGCTAAGCAGAATGGTTTTCTGGATATTGATCTGATGTTGGTTTCGGCCTTCGGGGTTAATATTTGGGGAATTATTCTCTTGATTAATTTACGGTTAGTGACTAATGAATTGGAATGAGGCGTATGTTGTGTTTGTGTAACACTTTTAGAATATATACGCGAGTTATTCGGAAAGACCGGGTTTATCCCATTCTGAATAGCTGATACGACGATAAGTCGAAGATGAAGACGATGGTCGAAGACCGGAGGTCTTCACGTCGTTTGGGTGATAACTGATGATCTTGATTGGGCTGTACACCCAAGAAGATGGAAACAGTTAGTGATCGTCCAGACGTACTTGGAGATCGATGGATATGCGGGGTACTAGGTGCCTCCGGTTTCGTTCAGACCCAGGACGGACTTGTAAATGGACTGTGTGTCTGACATCGGATTTCATTCTGTGTGACTGATATCGGTTGCATAGGATGGTTTGCCTGTGTGGCATGCTAAGATGCAAATGATCGAGGCTTCTGTTGAAAAGCAAAGTCTTGTGGTGATGATCAAAGCACGGCCTTTGTGGCGTAGCTTTGTGTAACGTTTACCTCGCGTGTTTCACACCCGGTATGAACCAAAAACGGGAGACGGACCTCAGGGAGGGCTTGCGTTTCTTTCTAGTTAGAAGTGGCGTCAGTGGTTTTACACGCCCTGACGAGTTTGACTTATGTGGTTGTTGCTGTTGCGAGGCGCCTCGGTTATATCGGTTTCGGCCGATGCATTCTGGTCGGCTGACGGACCAGACTTACACCCCATAGGGTGGGGAAACGTAGTGTTCAGGCATTTTAATCCACATCGGTGGACCGGCCCTGTCGCTCCAAGGCTTGACTGAGTACTTGCCTGTGGCTCGGGCTAGAGAGTCACGAATCGGTGGAGGATCTTGCCCCTAGCCTCGGTTCATAGATGGAAACCCAATTTCCAAATACGTGACATTTGCGGTTTTATTTGTAAACCTATATATGGCGACATGATATATGGTACCCATGCCGCCTATGATTGATACTTATGATTTGAAGTTGTTTTATACACTATGCACTTATAATAGTATCAAATGATTTGTTTTAAACGTATCAAGCATTCTTTGGCTGTTATAAGGGAAAACCCTATCCCCCGGCTTGCGTTGCATTGTGTGATAGGACCTGGGTCTTATAACAGCTTCATTTTTCTTTATTTAGCATTGCGCTGTTTGTTTTATGCACTGGTATCCTTGGGAGGAAACTCGTTCCGTGTTATACGGCGTGGTCCCTTGTTTTACCTAATGATTTAAAATAAAGATTAATAACTGTTTTAGTTCTCACACCAGTCACATGACTGACCTGGGGTTTATTGTTTTAACCTAAACTCTGGGTGCCCTTATTTTGACACGGGCAGCTAGTAGTTTTGGTTTTGCAGATTTATATTCACAGGATCCTGGTTTACAGCTGGAACGATATCCGGAAAGCTTTGTATCCGTATATCTCTTCTAGTTGTGTATTGTATTATTTTCCGCTGCGATGAATTTAAATGTAATTTAAATCTCTGATATTTCTGTGTAATATTCTTTTATACTCTGTATATTCTTGTAATCTGATGCATTGTTGTAATATACAGTAAAATGTTCTTTTATATGCGTTCTGTTGTGGTTTGTTCTCGAACTATCCGACACTTTCCTTTACGGGGAAGTTACGGGTCTTTACATTTGGTATCAGAGCTTTGGTTTACAAAGCTCAGAGAACAAGGCACATTAGAACCATACGAAAGGATTCATCAGATAATTGGATTAGTAATATCCAATTAGAATGACTCGTTAGAGATGGGATCAGTAGTATCCTAGAACGAGTGTGAAGAGTATATTTTTCAAATGAAAACATTCTTTGTTTTGAAAATTTAAATCAATTATTCGTAGTTGATTATCTATTTATATTGATGTGGACAATCCAGTATATATAGATTTTGCGTATACGTCTGATCCGCGTGTATTCGAAATTTTAATATACTGGATAGATATAGAGTCACACTCTAGTCGCCCGGACGTGATTCTGATGATTGACGCGTCATCATTAGTAATTATTTTCGTGTTTCGAAGGTGTGATATCTATATATTTCCATTAGACTGGTGTGAGAACCAAAACTTATATAGTTAGAATACATTGTTGTGAATTGGCATCAAAAACATGATTTTTTGTATATGTATCAAAGTTATGAATTTGAAAAGCTAATCAACTAATTGATTGATGTTTGTGTTGTTTGTTTATTTGTTTGCTGATTTTTAGCCATTTAGCCTAACAGAACCAAATATTGAATTATATTGGAAATTGGTTGCGTTTGCTTGCATATACATATATATCATTGAACAGGTCATAGCAAGGAGGCTAGAGCAGAGAATAAAATTTGTTTGCCTGACAAATAGGTACATGTTTACTACATAATTTCCTGTTTTGTTTGGGTGATGATGATTTTGTGAGCCTATTGGCTAGCCGCTTGGCTTTTTCTTTTTCTTTTTGAGATCTGAAGGACCGGGGAAGCTATTTGAAATTCCCCGATGCTCCCGGTGCAGGGGAGGTTATGGCGAAATTTTTCAAAAATTTAGGGTGTTAGCCAAATTTTTGAGATTTTGAAAATTCTCAGAAACTAAAGAGTTGGAGAATGGAAGCCAGATCGAATATAGTGTTGAATAATCAAACCACTTTCGACTTTGTTCCTTTTCGGGGACGAAAAGTTTTAAGTGGGGGAGATTGTAACAACCCGAAATTCTGGGCCAGTTTAAAATTTTTATTTCGGCGATTTTAGCGAATTTTGAATATTTAAAATGAATTATTTTAAATAAAATCGACGAGAAAATTTATTTTGAATAGAATTCGAACGTATATATTATACGCGTCGTCGTTAGAATATAAATAATTATATATAATTATAAATAGGAATTGAAAATGGCGCGGTAGTTCGAAAATTCGATTTCTAATTTCAAATGAATATACAGAATTCAATATAAGTCAGAATTGAACGAAACAAGAAATATTTGAATCTGTATAACTATATCTTTGTAACGAAGTTAACAAACTGAGATTTCATTTTAGAAATGATAAGATATGTCCAGTTTAAAATTAGAAATAGTCGCTGTGGAATTTATATATATTTTTATATATATAAGGCCCTTAAAAATAGCAATTTTGCAAACGACCTCGGATTTCGACGAAACCAGTTTTGTTGGGTCCGGGATGTAAAGTTATTGCTAGGTTTCAAATTTCATAATTTTTCGAATCAATATGTGAGCGTGGCAAAGGAAAACGCGTTTGACCAGTTTCAGTTGATTTTAATCGACTGGAAATTGGCCATTTTTCAAACGGTCTCAGAATTCGACGAAACTAGTTTTGTTAGGACTGTATCGTCAATACGAAGCTAGAAAATATTTTTCTGGAATTTTTCTAGTTAGTATGTGACCCCGGTAATTTGAAATGTACGTTTAAAATTCAATATAGTGATTTAAATGTAAATTCAATGGAAACTTATTCAAACAATCGAATCAGCTTACGATACATATCCCATTGGGTTCGGAATGGGGGTGAAACGCTATGGACGACAGGCGGTGGACCTCGTTTCGAGGTCATATGTAAAAGTCAACTCTTTGCTAAATTAAATAATTAAATAAAAAAAAAAAGAATAATCATTTCCCTCCCTCCTTATCTTCGTTCTGGCCCCCCTTTTTTTTCATTTCGATTTTAAACAGAAAAAAAAAAAGAAAAAAAAACCCTAAGCGAATCGCACCCCCCTGAACCCCGAAGCCGCCTCCTCCTCCCCCGAAGCCGCCTCCTCCTCCCAGCGCCCACACCCCGAAGACGCAAGCCGCCACCAGACTCCAAGCATCGCGACGCCTCCAGACCGAAGCCGCCCCTTGAAGCCACCTCGAAGCGGCCGCCGACACCTCGAACACCCCCTCCCCGTCGAATCAAATCGAGCCCCCTCTGTAAGTTTTTAATTGTATTTTATTTTTATTTATTTTATTTTTTTATATATAAACTGATTTATAAAAAGAATAAAACTGAGATTTTTAAAAATATAAAACTGAATTTTTTTTTAAGTTAAAACTGAATTTTTTTTAAGTTATAAAAACTGTTTTTTTTTGGGAAAAAAAACTGATTTGTTAAAGTTTTAAAAACTGATTTATTTTTAGTTTTAAAAACTAACTTCTGATTTGAAAAGAATTTTAAAACTGGTTTTTTTTAAAAGAAACTGAAAACTGGATTTTTTTTATATAAAAATAAAAACTGCATTTTTTATAAAGAGTAAAAACTGCATTTTTAAAAAAAGAGGAAAACAGATTTGATAAAGGATTTAAAAACTGTTTTTTTTAAAAGAAAATAAAAACTGATTTTATTTTAGATAAGTAAAAAACTGATTTGGTTTTTAAAAGTTAAAAACTGATTTCTTTAAAAAGTAAAAATCATATTTTTATTTATGGAAAGTCGAAGTAAAAATCAGATTTTTATATATATTGAGTTGAAAGAAAATTTTGATTTTTATATATTGAACTTCGATAGAAAATTTTGATTTTTATATATTGAACTTCGATAGAAAAATGGAATTTTTATATATTGAACTTCGATAGAAAAATAGAATTTTTATATATTGAACTTCGATAGAAAAATAGAATTTTTATATATTGAACTTCGATAGAAAAATGTGATTTTTATATATTTAACATCGAAGTAAAAATTTGATTTTTATGTATTTAACATCGAAGTAAAAATTTGATTTTTATATATTGAATAGCGAAGTAAAAATGTGATTTTTACGTATGTAGTGAAAGCAGCAACGAAGGTGACAAAAAGGCGAACCGACGAAGACTTCTGCAAATGAAGTGCCGTGGAGCTTGGATAGCTTTCTGTGAGAATTTCTCACCTTTCAATTTATTTTTCTAGTTATATATATACTAGGATGCAGACGGTGCTTAGTAGCACCCGACACCCGTCCACAGACCATGGACTTGTTTGTTTGACTGTTTGGTGATTGATTGCGATATTGGTTTGAATGTGGTTTGTGGTGTGAATAATCGAATCGATAAATTGGTTAGGATTAGACGTGCGCCGTTATAAGGCGAAGGAGTAAGGCTAGGTTAGACTCTTACTCCAAATTTTGTGGTTTACAAAATGAAATTGATTTGATTGATGTGTGAATGGCGTGGGCCTTCACTAGACCGGGGATAAGGCTAGGCCTTGTCCCGTTTCTAGTATCGTGCCGTTATGCCGCCGAAATTTTCTAAAATATGTTAGAAAAATAAAAATATCATTTTATTGAATAAATGAATTGAATAGAAATTCATAGGTTGAAATAAAATGTTTTATCGTTAAAAATATAATTTTTAACGTGAATATGAAAATAGTGAAGTGAATAAATAAATATTCATTTACAAACCAGATGGTTTGTTTATGTACACTTATTTGAATGACATTGATTGGGACAATAAATTTTACACATCGCCCAACTGCACGAATAAAATATTTGTTTGATTGTTTGAAACCCCACACGGGTGTTGGGATGAAATTTGAAGTTCACTCATCCTGATTGATTAAATGTGTCGATCGATCGATTGACAGGCTGTTATAAGCGTTGAATATCTATATTTGATGCTTATACAGTGTAGTGCACTTTGGTTGATGATTGATTATTTTTCAATGCTATGATATACATGTGTTGTATGAAAATCCATATAATTAACTTAATATGGTAATTGATTGGGCCTCATTCCAATTTGAAAAATAAATAATATTATAAAATAAAAGTTCATGTGTTGACAGTACTCATTCATTGAGATTGGTCATGTGTTGAACGAAATATTTTAATATTAAAATTTACATCTTTATCGTTATAAAATAAAAGTTCATGTGTTGACAGTACTCATTCATTGAGATTGGTCATGTGTTGAACGAAATATTTTGATAATAACAACTATTTTGAAAATAGAAATTTATGAAGCCGTGTTGATTAGATTGACGCCATTTTGACGTGAACGATATTTATATCGATTTTATTGAATTCAAAATGAATTGAATTGAAAACGATTTCGAAATGAATTGAATTGAAAACGAATTCAAAATGAATTGAATTGAAAGTGATTTCGAAATGAATTGAATAGAAAGCGATTTCGAAATGAAATGAATTGAAAACGATTTCGAAATGAATTGAAAACGAATTCAAATTGAATTGAAAACAAATCGAAATGAATTGAAATTCGAATTGAATAGAAATGAATTTTAAAACGAATTTATAAAGAAGAATTCAATTTTACTTTGAATTGAAATGGAAGTTGAAATAGATTTTGAAACGAATTTTAAAACTATATATATAATTCGTTTTAAATAGAAATCGACGAAATATATATTATATATATTATATATATAATATAATGGCCTGAATAGAACGCGCCGCGCCGCGGCAGTTCGCGAATTTCGACCATTTATTTCAAACGGACATTGCGGGAGATCCGACCATCGGATTCTCCTAAAACCGGAACCGTTGGGTTCGTATCGAAAAGAGCTTTCTAAAGAATATTAGAAATTAGAAATCTAACGGTTGGATTTGGAATTATGTCCAAATCAAATTCGAAAAAGGTCGCTGTAAGTGCAGTTCGATGGCCGTTGATGGAAATCGACTGTACGGGCCTTGATAAAATTATTAAAAATAGCAATAATTTGTGTAAAATCATAAGAAATGATTTGTGAAGATTTGGGATGAAAAACTCCATATTTGAAAAGATAAAAATAGATTTTTATCGAAATGAACTAGTTTTGAACTAGAATTATAATTCTATTTATTTTTAAATAAATAAATTGAATTTGAAAAGGGTTTTGAAAATAACCAAAATTTCCAATGATTGCATTGGAGTGGATTTGAATCGAAATTGTCTTCGGAATATTTCGATGTTGGAATTTGTGATTATACGGATGTTGTTACGGAAATTTGAAAGATATATATTTATATCGTTATTTCCAATACGACATTTGTTAATCGTAGAATTTGATATTGAATATAAGCCGATATATTTTCTATTCAGAGCCTTATATTGAATATCAAATGGGATTTGGGTTTGTCGTGAATGGTGTCTTCACTAACACTGTTCTTGAACCCAGTTGAGAAAAGATTAAATCTTTTTATTTAGATTTAATGAAGTGTACCCATTTAAATAATATTTAATTGGAATTGAATGGATATTGATTTTTGGGTTTATCGTGAACAGTGTTTTAAATAACACTTGTTCTTTAACCCGATAATTAATGGGATGTGACTTTGGGTTTATCGTGAACCGTGTTTTAAATGACACTGATTCTTTAACCCAGTCACAGATTAAAACTATGTGGAGTTTTAATGAATCTTTAATTAGATTGAAAAGATCGAGAATGGAGTATCACCAGTTTTGCTCCAGGCGATAGTTAAATCTTTAATTAGATTTGAACGTGAAATTTAGAAACTAACTGTCGGTTAGCTAAGCAGAATGGTTTTCTGGATATTGATCTGATGTTGGTTTCGGCCTTCGGGGTTAATATTTGGGGAATTATTCTCTTGATTAATTTACGGTTAGTGACTAATGAATTGGAATGAGGCGTATGTTGTGTTTGTGTAACACTTTTAGAATATATACGCGAGTTATTCGGAAAGACCGGGTTTATCCCATTCTGAATAGCTGATACGACGATAAGTCGAAGATGAAGACGATGGTCGAAGACCGGAGGTCTTCACGTCGTTTGGGTGATAACTGATGATCTTGATTGGGCTGTACACCCAAGAAGATGGAAACAGTTAGTGATCGTCCAGACGTACTTGGAGATCGATGGATATGCGGGGTACTAGGTGCCTCCGGTTTCGTTCAGACCCAGGACGGACTTGTAAATGGACTGTGTGTCTGACATCGGATTTCATTCTGTGTGACTGATATCGGTTGCATAGGATGGTTTGCCTGTGTGGCATGCTAAGATGCAAATGATCGAGGCTTCTGTTGAAAAGAAAAGTCTTGTGGTGATGATCAAAGCACGGCCTTTGTGGCGTAGCTTTGTGTAACGTTTACCTCGCGTGTTTCACACCCGGTATGAACCAAAAACGGGAGACGGACCTCAGGGAGGGCTTGCGTTTCTTTCTAGTTAGAAGTGGCATCAGTGGTTTTACACGCCCTGACGAGTTTGACTTATGTGGTTGTTGCTGTTGCGAGGCGCCTCGGTTATATCGGTTTCGGCCGATGCATTCTGGTCGGCTGACGGACCAGACTTACACCCCATAGGGTGGGGAAACGTAGTGTTCAGGCATTTTAATCCACATCGGTGGACCGGCCCTGTCGCTCCAAGGCTTGACTGAGTACTTGCCTGTGGCTCGGGCTAGAGAGTCACGAATCGGTGGAGGATCTTGCCCCTAGCCTCGGTTCATAGATGGAAACCCAATTTCCAAATACGTGACATTTGCGGTTTTATTTGTAAACCTATATATGGCGACATGATATATGGTACCCATGCCGCCTATGATTGATACTTATGATTTGAAGTTGTTTTATACACTATGCACTTATAATAGTATCAAATGATTTGTTTTAAACGTATCAAGCATTCTTTGGCTGTTATAAGGGAAAACCCTATCCCCCGGCTTGCGTTGCATTGTGTGATAGGACCTGGGTCTTATAACAGCTTCATTTTTCTTTATTTAGCATTGCGCTGTTTGTTTTATGCACTGGTATCCTTGGGAGGAAACCCGTTCCGTGTTATACGGCGTGGTCCCTTGTTTTACCTAATGATTTAAAATAAAGATTAATAACTGTTTTAGTTCTCACACCAGTCACATGACTGACCTGGGGTTTATTGTTTTAACCTAAACTCTGGGTGCCCTTATTTTGACACGGGCAGCTAGTAGTTTTGGTTTTGCAGATTTATATTCACAGGATCCTGGTTTACAGCTGGAACGATATCCGGAAAGCTTTGTATCCGTATATCTCTTCTAGTTGTGTATTGTATTATTTTCCGCTGCGATGAATTTAAATGTAATTTAAATCTCTGATATTTCTGTGTAATATTCTTTTATACTCTGTATATTCTTGTAATCTGATGCATTGTTGTAATATACAGTAAAATGTTCTTTTATATGCGTTCTGTTGTGGTTTGTTCTCGAACTATCCGACACTTTCCTTTATGGGGAAGTTACGGGTCTTTACAGTCATTCTAGAAAACAAGAGAAAATTGGAGCAACAACGAAAGTGAGCAAATTTGAAATATTGCTTTATAAGAATGGAGAACGATGAGCTACACAAAAGTTGACTACAGCTCTTTTTTTCTAATGATATCCACCACAATTTCACATTTAAACAATATTTTGCTAAAGACATATAGAAAAGTACTTCCTAATATCGTGAGGAATTTTAGTCAAATTTAATAAATTTACATGCTACTTAACACCATTTTTATTCATCAACCAGCAAATAACCGCTGCTTGTTTATTTTATCATATAGTACAAGATTTGTCAATATCCGAAATATGAACTGGCTTTATAACTGACGGTTTCAATGTTTTTTCCTCTATTCAAATATATTAGAGCCTAGTGATTGATCATTGTTAGGTTGTAAATCATATGAATAGGGGGTGTGTTCTATGAAACAACTTCGATAGCATAATTTCATCATTGCAATGCATTTAAACATGATGTTTTTCAATTGTGTGATTAAACATATAATTAAACAATATGTTTGTACCTTAATTGAATTCTTTGTTGTTAACAATATAGAATAAACATCGAATTTGAGTGAAGATACACAGTTTCTAGCATAGAAGAAAAATGACTGATGACATAAGAATTAGGATTAATAGGTGAGTGTCCATTTTTGTTGTTACTACTACCACCATCACTTTGTAATACATTAAATGTGGTGTAATGATCACTGGTGTTCTGTATCAGGGCATTATAAAGCACTTTGTTAGTGGGTTGTTCAGCAATCCATTTTTAAATAATTACTACTATTTGGGTGTAGTATAAAGAGAGACATGGCATTATTATCCATACTATACTACACTATAAATCTTGAGTGTAGTCTCTATAGCTCTGAAGCGTGCTACCTGTACTCTGAAACTGAGGCATATACCTTTTCACACACACTTTCTTTTCCTAATTTTCAAATCGTTATCTAATTTTTTCCACTCTAACCTAAATTTTGCCCCTCCTCTGAAATTAAAATCTAAGAAGGGACCAACCGTTTCTTCCTAATTTCTGCTTCTTTTTTGGGAATAATCTCTACATTATTCCCTAATATTTTGACCACGTCCATATCAGACCTCTATGACACAAATTTCATTGCCTTAGTTGAAGTAGGAATCTATCGCCATGCCGCCATGCTTCTCATCCTAATGTGGCAACTACCAGGTCTTTTGAAGCAAACAGGGAAACCCCATGTTTAAATGATTACTAAACCTATTAGTAAGGAATAAATGTAGTTTCCTTTGGCTTCTACTTTGCTTAGGGAAAACCTTTTGAAGTAACATATGGAAAATTCTATTCAGACTCAAAAAAATGCTGAATTGCCCTTCAAATTGTTTAAACAATTTGATGATTAAAATACCCCTTTCTTGTTTTATATTTAAACTTATGTTTTATTTTTTGATGTATATTCTGCTCACCATGCAGTAGCACTATGTGGTCTCTTCAGGATACCACATAGTGGAATTGCGTGGTGCTTCGAAGTAACCTCGTAGTGCCACTGCGTTGTGACTTTAGGGTACCATGAAATGCCACTTTGAGATACCCTGAAGAGAACACATAATGGTACTGTATGGAGGGGGGGGGGGGTATTCTGGGTTTTTTTTAAAAGATAGGGGGCAATAAAACAGTGGGGTTTTTCTTTGGTTTTTCTGAAATTTAGAGGACAACTCAGAAATGAAGAATCGTCCACTTTTTTTTTCATTTCTCACGTCAGGGATCCAAACCTTCCAAACTTCCGGGAAAGTTTCTTACGCCAATGATCAAGCTTGAGACTTGTTTGGTTTGGTAGCATGGTAGTTTTCCAACTGCACATATGCACTCGCGTAGTTCCAAATGGCCACTTTTCTATTGTTTTTTCTAACTTCCTCATCATGCATTTTGATTTAGTTATTTTGCTTCACAACATGAATTTCACTCACTGCTCTTTTGAAACATTATTTGTTTAATGGTGCCACTCTTTTAATTTGACTATATTTCTTGTTATCCACAAGCAATGTATGTTAGACAAATAATATTGAAACAAAGTATGAAATGGGGATAGAAAAATTTCCCACTTACCCTATAGGTCTTTTATTCAATGTAAAATAGTTCACCCCTTTAGCTAGACTAGATAACCTAATTTTTGGATTGTATATCTTGTACATTTCATTGTTCACTTTGTTTTTAATATATATTTTCACAAAAATGACTTTTAGCAACTATTTTTTAAAAAATCCACTCATTTGACTTTCCTAATAAATATAATGTAATATTCATCTACATCATGTTATTTACTTTACATAAACACCTAATTTTGCTCAAATTAAGATGCTATTTGTTAACAAGAAGTGATCGGTTGTTTGACCACCTATTAATAATAAGAAATTTTATGTTGTTTGTTTTGAGTAAGTGTTCTGACCTAAAAATTTATTTAGCGAAAAATTGTTAGGTATTTTCACATTATTTTTCTTGGCTCTTGCTTAATGAAAAGTTCTCCCATATATGCCATTAATATTGTTTTTATGCTAACATAAAATTAATAATCATTCAAAAAGAATAAAATAAATATAAATATGAAATCCATTTACTTAAGATTTAAAACATTTAAAATTAAACATTAAATTACTTTTCAAAATTCATATTCATTTTCAAAAAAAGGAACATTGTCAAATGGTTTTAAAAAAGGGATTGTTACAGGGACTCCAATAATGGTTAAGGGGGGTTAATTTTTAAATTAGTATTCAATTGTTAAGGGGAGGACCAAAAAGATTAGCCTCCCCTAAAACATTTAATTAAAAATTCCAATATTAACCCCATCATCCTATTTAATGTAAATCTTAACATCTAAACCCTAATTAATGAGCACAATTTAATGAAACAAAAATAGCAAATATTAACACTGCTTAGTCCAAATATTTGCATTTTATTCTTGTGAACTTACCATGGTCACCGTCACAGCATATATCTCATTTATCATCAACCAACAACACTACCTTTATATAGCTTTGAAACTTTTCATTACGTTATTGCAACATTTTATATAGTTTTGAAAATTCATAAGTCACTTCTTATCATATCATTCGTTGCAATATTAAATTGAAAAGCATCAACAAAATTAATCCAAAGAAATTTCTTTACATTAGCTAAGGTAGAAACTATATATGCCACATAGTTCCTTCACTACCTTAGAAACCTCCATGCCCGTTGAAAGAACGAAAACCTTTGGACGATGTCTGAAATCGACAATGGACTACAATAAGTTGACAGCTTTGAAACTGAGAGGTAAAAAAGAAAGAGCGTAGAAACTCATGATCCTCTTACGTTTTCTTTAAATCTGCTTCTGCATATTTTCCTTCATACCTTTTTATTCAGTAAACTACCGCCAAAGTACAGTTGTAGGTTGGACAAGAACACATGATAAGCAATAGAGAATGACAAGGGCATTTTTGTCTAGTTGTGTTTTTATTTTTTTAATATACAGTCCCCCCTTAACAAATCAAAAATAAGGAGGAGTCCCCTAAAATTAGCCCCCCTTAACTGTTATTGGAGTCCCTTTAACAATCCCCTAAAAAAATATGATGCTATTGTCTTTGACATTTCTACAGTATATATAGAAACAATTACAAATAGTTTAAAAAATGAAATATTTGGGCATCTATTATAAAACGAACATAGAACAAAAGAAACAAGGGAGAGAGGACATTTCTATTCATTCAGATGTATTTTTATTTCTATATATTGGATCCTTTATATATAGGCTTTGGAGCTGATCTTTAACTTATTCCCATGATGTGGGACTAAACAAAGAACTAATGAAAGCATATTCATAACATTCATATATATAATACAACACTCCCCCTTGAATATGCGTCTTCAAAATCTTGTTTGCTCTGCTAACTTGAAGTTGTCCCTTTTAAAACATATATGATGATTGCTCCCTCTTATTACTATCTTGATTGCATATATCTGTCCAGGCGATACAACTATTGTATGTTGCCTTTAAAACCCTATCAGGAAAACCCAGTGGGAAAACCCTTGAACGAGAAAAAAAAGTACACAACGTTTGACATTATGGATATCATATTAAAATGATATTTCTTAAAAGAGTTTGATGCTTCAGGATCAAAACAAAGCCTCATTAAAAACCTTTTTACGAAAAACCCAGTGGGAAAAATCATAAACAAGGAAAAGAGTGCAAATTTATTTCCTTTTTAGGTAACATGTTTTACAATGTTACAAGGGTTGATACTTCAGGATCAAGATAATGCCTCATTAAAAACCTTACTAATAAAAACCCAGTGGGGAAAAAAATTAGTGAAGGAAAAGAGTACATTACAACATAATTTTATATGCTCCCCCTTATTTATAACTCATTATTCAATTAGTCTATTGATGTAGTCGACGCATGCCAATTTTGTATATCATCTTCCGGAATGTTGATTTGGAAATTGCCTTTGAGAACAGATCTATGCTCTTTTCTTGAAACTGAATTTGTTTCTCCTCTTTCTTGTTATCCTTTCATGCATGTGTGAAGAGAAATTGAGAAGAAATGTGCTCCATCCTATCATACTTGATATAATTCACCTGAATCTGAGCCATGCAAACTGCCTTGTCTTCTTCATAAATAGTTTACTGCATCAAAATATGTTTGATACTTTTGGATCAAAATGTTGCCTCGTCAAAACCTTAATAGGAAAATCTCGATGGGAAAAATCTTAGTGAAGGAAAAAGAGTACAATGTTATATTTACTACGTCAAAAGTAGTATGATACTTCTAGATCAATGTTATGCCTCGTTAAAACCTTGATAAGAAAAACCCGTTGGGAAAAATCTTAAATAAGGAAAAAGAATACGTTATAACTTATTTTTTTATGTTACTTTTGGGTTGATACTTCTGGATCATAACCCATGCCTCATTAAAACCTTACTAAGAAAACCCAGTAGGGAAAAACTTAGTTAAGGAAAACGAGTGCATTATATTATACTTATGATGCTCCCCCTGATTTAATAATTTCCTCTGAATTCGTATTCTTCTTTCAATAACTCAAATTGCTTACAAATACTTCTTAATGAAGTTTTTCTATTAAAACTTCATGTGTATTTCCATGCTTCAGGAATGCTTTCTTATTTAAAATGCCTTCCTTTTGTGATTTATATATTACTAATATTCATTTACGAATACACTTCAGGTGCTTCTAATATTATGTTTCAATCAAGCTTGAATATTGCAATACGCATTTGATGAATGAGACAACTTTCATTACAGCAACACTAAGCAGGAAGTAATCTACTCATCTTGAAGTATATCAAGATTTTCATTACAATAATACTTAGAAGAATGCTGTAATCTATCGGACATGTTCTTTGTATTCTTTATAATAACAAATGTTATTTATGTTCTTCGGGAACTTATATATTATAATAAGTTTGCATATCGCAACTACCACTACAATGGATATTAAGAGTTTCATTACAACAATTCTTGAAAGCAGAAAGTGATTTTCTCATCATGAATTATTTCAAGATTTTCATCACAATAATACTTAAAAAGAATGTTGTAATATACATTTCTTGCTCTTTATCACTATCAGAGTTATTCAAATTCTTCTGGAATTTATATACTTTCATCATTTATACCTTCAGGGTATTGTAATCATTTTAAACACTTTCACCACTTTAATCAGTTCAATTATCTCTAAAAATACAATGCTCATGGCACTTAACATGTTGTTGACACTCTATGGTGCTTCAGTAACTTCCGTGTACTTTTGTCATTATATATATTTCTATTTTTATATTATGAACAACAAGTTCATATCTTATGGACTACAGGTCCATATATCTTATTTAGGAGAATTTCGTGATGACCAATCAGGTTTCTCTCTAATACGGGATTTTTAATCCATTTATAAATATAAGCGCTTTATTATTTATTAATTTATCATTGATGATTATTTCTTGCCAGTTCTATACATAATTTATTGAGATCTCAAAACTTATCATGCTTTAGGTACCTAAACCACTTCTGGGGTTATTTTGAAAATCATGTCCTGGGTTTCTTTCAAAGCACCGTTAAGTGTTCCTTCAGGAACACTTACCTCCTTTATTTTGCATCTTTATGACTTACTCCAGAGATATTTTGAACTGACTTTTATACCACATTTTCAGTTGTGATTTACACTTTTCATCCATCCAGCATTCAAATATATATTGGAGAAAGTCTATTAGGGACATAATTGATAATTTATGCAAGTTACTTAATACTTTGCATAATTCTATATATTAGCAAATATTTAACATCGATGATTCCTTTATCCTCCCCTCAATGTTGACAAACATTGTCACTTTAAATAATAAACCTACTTTGGATTCATTTTTGATCCATTATAGCATCATAGCTAGCAAATACATTAGATGTATTTCAATTATAGGAGGATAATGCTCTTATTAGTTGATAAGGTGCATTCATATTGAATTGCTTATTCCCTTTCATTGATCTGATGACTTGGAGGAATTTTCTATCATTTGAATATGCACATGATTTCAGGTCAATCAATATTGATGTAAATCGACTTTCTGAAATATTAAATAATATATGCATAATTTATAATTTGAGCTCATGACAACTTCAGCTTGTTAATTAAATATTCGCATATATGTGTATATACGTGCGTCCACGTATTCTATATGTAACTGATTTGCATATTCTTTCTTATTCGAGTTACCTATTTTAGAACAAATTGTTCACAAGATTCCAATCATTAATTTTTTTCTTATCAAGCAATGCTAATGCGAATCTTAAAGATCATATCATAATATCCAAAATATCTGATCTGGAACTGTATTGAACTGTATTGAACTTCTGGTTCAAATGAAATATATGAACAACTTCAAGTTGTTAATCTATATTGAACTTATGGTTCAAATAATATATAAACAATTTCAAGTTTGTTAAACTATATTGAACTTCTGGTTCAATTGTATTGAACTTTTGGTTCCACTGTATTGAACTTTTGGTTCCATTATGTTGAACTTCTGGTTCAAATAAAATATAAAAGGTAACAACCCGGAAAATCAAAACCAATTTAAATTTTTTAACTTGGCTATTCTGATGAATTTAGAATTTTAAAATAATTTATTTTAAATAATAACGACTAAAAATCTATTTAAATCGAAGTTAGAACGAATAAATTTATTTTAATTATATAATGAGCCTGAAATAGCGCGGTAGTTTGAAAATTCAACTTTGAAATTTGACTGAATGTACAGGATTCAAAATAAATTGGATTTCAGTAAAACCAAAAATATTTAAATTAGTTTAATAATATCTTTCTAACGAACCTGAAAAATCAAAATTTCATAGCGGGAATCAAAAGTTGTGGCCAGTTGAATATTCAGAATAGTCGCTATGGAATAAATATAACCCTTTAAAATAGACATTTTGCAAACGACCTCCGTTTTCGACGAAACCACTTTGGTTGGATCCGGAATGTCAAATTATTGCTAGGTTTAAAACTCCATAATTTTTGGAGTTGATATGTGAGCGTAGCAAAGGAAAACGCGTTTGGTAATTTCAGTTTGAATTGGATCGATCAGAAAATGGTCATTTTTCAAACGGTCTCCAAATTCGACGAAATTAATTTTGTTGGGACCGTATCATCCAAACATAGCTAGATTAATTTTTCGGGAATTTTTGGAATCAATATGTGGCCCGGCGAATTAAAATGTACGTTCAAATCCATATTTGAATGTTTTATATTTTAATTTGGAGAAAAACTAACTAGAACAGCCGAATGTGCCTACGAAACATATTCCACTGTGTCCAGAATGGGGATATTTAGTTAGGGGAGACAGTCGTTGGGTTTGATTTGGAGTCCGGATAAAAAAATACTAATTTTGAAATAAATATATATATCGACCAATAGAATTTTTCCATTCATTAATTATATTTTCCAAAAAAAATAAAAAAATCACCCCAATACGCTCGATCTTGTAACAACCCGTAAAATCTGGGCCAATTTAAAATTTTTATTTTGGCAATTTTGGCGAATTTTGAATATTTAAAATAGATTATTTTAAATAATATTGACGAGAAATTTATTTTGAATATAATTCGAACGTATATATTTATACGCGTCGTCGTTAGAATATAAATATTTATATATAATTATAAATAGAATTGAAAATGGCGCGGTAGTTCGATAATTCGATTTCAAACTTCAATTGAAAGTACCGGGTGCAAAACAATCCGGATTTTAGTGAAACCAAAAATAATGGGATCTAATTGATAATATATTTCCAACGAATCCGACCAATCGAAATTTCATAGCGGGAATCAAAAGATATGTCCAGTTGAAAATTCTGAATAGTCGCTATGGAATTCAGGCCCTTAAAAATGGACATTTTGCAAACGACCTCGGATTTCGACGAAACCAGTTTGGTTGGGTCCGGGATGTCAAGTTATTGCTAGATTCCAAATTTCATAATTTTCCGAATCAGTATGTGAGCGTGGCAAAGGAAAACGCGTTTGACCAGTTTCAGTTGATTTTAATCGACTGGAAAATGGCCATTTTTCTAACGGTCTCAGAATTCGACGAAACTAGTTTTGTTAGGACCGTATCGTTAATACGAAGCTAGAAAATATTTTTCAGGAATTTTTCTAGTTAGTATGTGACCCCGGTAAATTGAAATGTACGTTTAAAATTCAATATAATGATTTAAATGTAAATTCAACGGAAACTAATTGAAACAATCGAATCAGCTTGCGATACATATCCCATTGTGTTCGGAATGGGGGTAAAACGTTATGGACGACAGGCGGTGGGCCTCGTTTCGAGGTCGTATGCAAAAGTCAACTTTTAATAATAATTAAATAATTAAATTAATAAAAAAAAAAAAAAAAAAAATTCTATCTCTCCCCTTAAATCCCTCTGGCCCCCCCCTTTTCAGTTCGATCAAAAAAAAAAAAAACCCGATTTTAAATAAAATAAAAAAAAAAAAAAAAAAAAGACGGAGCAGCGCCGCAGTTCATCGCGCCTCCACTGGGAGATCCGCCGCCACCCATCGTGAATCCCAAACCCCGACCATCCTCCTCCCTCTCGCGCGAGGTCCACAGCTCGACCCCCCCCCCAATTTCAGAAGTCGATCGCCCCTTCACCAAAGCTCGCCCCACGGCCAAAACCCAACCGCACCACCCCACTGTCGTTTCGCAGCCTAGGCCACCGCGGCCCTCGCCGGAGCAGCGACCCCTACCGCCAATAGACCCCCTGTGAGTATTTGTTTTTTTTATAGGGTTAAAACTGTTTTTTTTATAGGGTTAAAACTGATGTTTTTAAAATAGGAAAACTGAATTTTTATATATGTTTTTAAAATATGAGAACTAAATTTTTATATATGTTTTTAAAATGGAATTTTTTATACATTAAACTTCGAAAGAAAATAGAATTTTTATATATTGAACTTTGAACTAAAAATTCGATTTTTATATATGGAACTTTGAAATAAAAATTCGATTTTTATATATTGAACTTTGAAATAAAAATTCGATTTTTATATATTGAACTTTGAAGTAAAAATTCGATTTTTATATATTGAACTTTGAAATAAAAATTCGATTTTTATATATTGAACTTTGAAATAAAAATTCGATTTTTATATATGGAACTTTGAAATAAAAATTCGATTTTTATATATTGAACTTTGAAATAAAAATTCGATTTTTATATATGGAACTTTGAAATAAAAATTCGATTTTTATATATTGAACTTTGAAGTAAAAATTCGATTTTTATATATATAGTGACTACGGGCAACGAAGATGACGAAGATGCGATAGCAATGAAGATTTCTATCAATGAAGTGCCGTGGAGCTAGGATAGCTATATGTGAGAATTTCTCACCTTTCTATTTCTTTTCTAGTTATATATTTATACTAGGATGCAGACGGTGCTTAGTAGCACCCGACACAACCGTCCACAGACCATGGACTTGTTTGTTTGACTGTTTGGTGATTGATTGCGATATTGGTTTGAATGTGGTTTGTGGTGTGAAAAATCGAATCGATAAATTGGTTAGGATTAGACGTGCGCCGTTATAAGGCGTAGGAGTAAGGCTAGGTTAGACCCTTACTCCAAATTTTGTGGTTTGCAAAATGAAATTGATTTGATTGATGAGTGAATGGCGTGGGCCTTCACTAGTCCGGGGATAAGGCTAGGCCTCGTCCCGTTTCTAGTATCGTGCCGTTATGCCGCCGAAATTTTCTAAAATATGTTAGAAAAATAAAAATATCATTTTATTGTGGAAATGAATTGAATAGAAATTCATAGGTTGAAATAAAATGTTTTATCGTTAAAAATATAATTTTTAACGTGAAGTGAATAAAATAAAATATTCATTTATAAACCGAACGGTTTGTTTATGTACACCTATTTGAATGACATTGATTGGGACGATAAATTTTACACATCGCCCAACTGCACAAATAAAATATGTGTTTGATTGTTTGAAACCCTACACGGGTGTTGGGATGAAATTTGAAGTTCACTCATCCTGATTTATTAAATATGTCGATCGATTGATTGACAGGCTGTTATAGGCGTTGAATATCTATATTTGATGCCTTTACAGTGTAGTGCACTTTGGTTGATGGTTGATTATTTTCAATGTTATTATATACATGTGTTGTATGAAAATCCATATAATTAACTTTATATGGTAATTGATTGGGCCTCATTCCAATCGTGAAAATAAAGAATATTTTTATAATAAGAAATATTTGAAATAGAAATATTCGAAATGGAATATTTGAAAATATCAATATATGAAGCCGTGTTGATTAGATCGACGCCATTTTGACGTGAACGATATTTATAACGATTTCGAAATGAATTGAATTGAAAACGATTTCGAAATGAATTGAATTGAAAACGATTTCGAAATGAATTGAATTGAAAACGATTTCGAAATGAATTGAATTGAAAACGATTTCGAAATGAATTGAATTGAAAACGAATTCAAATTGAATTGAAAGCAAATTGAAGTAAATTCAAATTGAATTGAAATTTGAATTGAATAGAAATGAATTTTGAAACGAATTTATAAAGAAGAATTCAATTTTGCTTTGAATTGAAACGGAAGTTGAAATAGGTTTTGAAACGATTTTAAAACTATTTATATAATTCGTTTTGAATAGGAATCGACGAAATATATATTATATATATTATATATATTATATAATGGCCTGAATAGAACGCGCCGCGCCGCGGCATTCGCGAATTTCGACCATTTATTTCAAACGGACATTACGGGAGATCCGACCGTCGGATTCTCCTAAAACCGGAACCGTTGGGTTCGTATCGAAAAAAGCTTTCTAACGAATATTAGAAATTTGAAATCTAACGGTTGGATTTGGAGATACGTCCAAATCAAATTCGAAAAAGGTCGCTGTAAGTGCAGTTCGATGGCCATTGTTGGAAATCGACTGTACGGGCCTTGATAAAATTATTAAAAATAGTAATAATTTGTGTAAAATCATAAGAAATGATTTAGAAAGAATTGGGATGAAAAACTCCCTATTTGAAAAGATAAAAATAGATTTTTATCGAAATGAACTAGTTTTGAACTAGAATTAAAATTCTATTTATTTCTAAATAAATAAATTGAATTAGAAAAGGGTTTTAAAAATAACCAAAGTTTCCAATGATTGCATTGGAGTGGATTTGAATCGAAATTGTCTTCGGAATATTTCGATGTTGGAATTTGTGATTATACGGATGTTGTTACGGAAATTTGAAAGATATATATATTTATATCGTTATTTCCAATACGACATTTGTTAATCGTAGAATTTGATATTGAATATAAGCCGATATATTTTCTATTCAGAGCCTTATATTGAATATCAAATGTGATTTGGGTTTGTCGTGAATGGTGTCTTCACTAACACTGTTCTTGAACCCAAGTGAGAAAAGATTAAATCTTTTTATTTAGATTTAATGAAGTGTACCAATTAAATAATATTTAATTGGAATTGAATTGATATTGATTTTTGGGTTTATCGTGAACAGTGTTTTAAATAACACTTGTTCTTTAACCCGATAATTAATGAATGTGATTTGGGTTTGTCGTGAATGGTGTCTTCACTAACACTGTTCTTGGACCCAGTTGAGAAAAGATTAAATCTTTTTATTTAGATTTAACGAAGTGTGCCAATTAAATAATACTTAATTGGAATTGAATGGATATTGATTTTTGGGTTTATCGTGAGCAGTGTTTTAAATAACACTTGTTCTTTAACCCGATAATTAATGGGATGTGACTTTGGGTTTATCGTGAACCGTGTTTTAAATGACACTGATTCTTTAACCCAGTCACAGATTAAAACTAAGTGGAGTTTTAATGAATCTTTAATTAGATTGAAAAGATCGAGAATGGAGTATCACCAGTTTTGCTCCAGGCGATAGTTAAATCTTTAATTAGATTTGAACGTGAAATTTAGAAACTAACTGTCGGTTAGCTAAGTAGAATGGTTTTCTGGATATTGATCTGATGTTGGTTTCGGCCTTCGGGGTTAATATTTGGGGAATTATTCTCTTGATTAATTTACGGTTAATGACTAATGAGTTGGAATGAGGCGTATGTTGTGTTTGTGTAACACTTATTTAAAATATACGCGAGTTATTCGGAAAGTCCGGGTTTATCCCATTCTGGATAACTGATGCGACGATAAGTCGAAGATGAAGACGATGGTCGAAGACCGGAGGTCTTCACGTCGTTTGGGTGATAACTGATGATCTTGATTGGGCTGTACACCCAAGAAGATGGAAACAGTTAGTGATCGTCCAGACGTACTTGGAGATCGATGGATATGCGGGGTACTAGGTGCCTCCGGTTTCGTTCAGACCCAGAACGGACTTGTAAATGGACTGTGTGTCTGACATAGGATGGTTTGCCTGTGTGGCATGCTAAGATGCAAATGATCAAGGCTTCTGTTGAAAAGCAAAGTCTTGTGGTTGATGATCAAAGCACGGCCTTTGTGGCGTAGCTTTGTGTAACGTTTACCTCGCGTGTTTCACACCAGGTATGAACCAAAAACGGGAGACGGACCTCAGGGAGGACTTGCGTTTCTTTCTAGCTAGAAGTGGCGTCAGTGGTTTTACACGCCCTGACGAGTTTGACTTATGTGGTTGTTGCTGTTGCGAGGCGCCTCGGATTGATCGGTCGTTCTCGAACCGATGGAGTCATTTAGTTGGCTCGTTTACGCCCCAAAGGGCGGAGAGACGTATTGTTCAGGCACTATAATCCACATCGGTGGACCGGCCCTGACGATCCAAGGGGCAGTTGCGGCTGTTCCGGAGACATGGGCTAGATTGTCTCGAATCGGTTGAGGATCTTGCCCCTAGCCTCGGTTCATAGATGGAAGTCCAATTTCCAAATACGAGACTTTGCGATTTCGATTGTATAACCTATATATGGCGACATAGTGGGATGGGGCGCTCATGCCGCCTATGATTGATACTTATGATTTGAAGTGTTTTATATACTATGCACTTATATTAGTATCAAATGATTTGTTTTAAACGTATCAAGCATTCTTTGGCTGTTATAAGGGAAAACCCTATCCTCGACTGCGTTACATTGTGTGATGGGACCTGGGTCTTATAACAGCTTCATTTTTCTTTATTTAGCATTGCGCTGTTTGTTTTATGCACTGGTATTCTTGGGAGGAAACCCGTTCCGTGTTATACGGCGTGGTCCCTTGATTTACCTAATGATTTAAAATAAAGATTAATAACTGTTTTAGTTCTCACACCAGTCACATGACTGACCTGGAGTTTATTGTTTTAACCTAAACTCTGGGTGCCCCTATTTTGACACGGGCAGCTAGTAGTTTCGGTTTTGCAGATTTATATTCACAGGATCCTGGTTTACAGCTGGAACGATATCCGGAAAGCTTTGTATCCGTATATCTCTTTCTAGTTGTGTATTGTATTATTTTCCGCTGCTATGTATTTAAATGTAATTTAAATCTCTGATATTTCTGTGTAATATTCTTTTATACTCTGTATATTCTTGTAATCTGATGCATTGTTGTAATATACAATGAAATGTTCTTCTGTATGCGTTCTGTTGTGGTTTGTTCTCGAACTATCCGACGCTTCCCTTTACGGGGAAGTTGCGGGTCTTCACATTTGGTATCAGAGCTTTGGTTTACAAAGCTCAGAGAACAAGGCACATTAGAACCATACGAAAGAATTCATCAGATATTGGATTAGTAAAATCCAATGGGAATGACTCGTTAGAGATAGGATCAGTAGTGTCCTAGAACGAGTGTGAAGAGTAAATTTTTAAAGTGAAAACAAATTTTTGTTTTGAAAATTTAAATCAATTATTCGTATTTGATTATTTATTTATATTGACGTGGACAATCCAGTATATATAGATTTTGCGTATACGTCTGATCCGCGTGTATTCGAAATTTTAATATACTGGATAGATATAGAATTATACTCTAGTCGCCCGGGGGTGATTCTGATGATTGATATATCATCATCAGAGTTTATATCCGAGTGACGAACGTGTAATATTTATATATTTCCTATTGGCTGGTGTGAGAACCAAAAATTAGATAGGGCTTATTGTTGTGATTTGGCATCAAAAATCTGATTTTTGACTGTATCAAAATTATGAATTTCAAATGATAATTCACAAATTGACTGATGTTTGTGTTGGTTGTTTATTTGTTTGATAATTTTAACCATTATGCCTAATTGTATCAAATATTGAGTTATATTGAAAATGGGTTGCATTTGCTTGCATATACATATATATCACTGAACAGGTCATAGCAAGGAGGCTAGAGCCGAGAATAAAATTTGTTTGCCCGACAAATAGGTACATGTTTACTACATAATTTCCTGTTTTGTTTGGGTGATGATGATTTTGTGAGCCTATTGGCTAGCCGCTTGGCTTTTTCTTTTTCTTTTTGAGATCTGAAGGACCGGGGAAGCTATTTGAAATTCCCCGATGTTCCCGGTGCAGGGGAGGTTATGGCGAAATTTTTCGAAAATTTAGGGTGTTAGCCAAATTTTTGAAGTTTTGAAAATTCTCAGAAACTAAAGAGTTGGAGAATGGAAGCCTGATCGATCGTAGAGTTGATTTATCAAACCACTTTCGACTTTGTTCCTTTTCGGGGACGAAAAGTTTTAAGTGGGGGAGATTGTAACAACCCGTAAAATCTGGGCCAATTTAAAAATTTTATTTTGGCAATTTTGGCGAATTTTGAATATTTAAAATAGATTATTTTAAATAATATTGACGAGAAATTTATTTTGAATATAATTCGAACGTATATATTTATACGCGTCGTCGTTAGAATATAAATATTTATATATAATTATAAATAGAATTGAAAATGGCGCGGTAGTTCGATAATTCGATTTCAAACTTCAATTGAAAGTACCGGGTGCAAAACAATCCGGATTTTAGTGAAACCAAAAATAATGGGATCTAATTGATAATATATTTCCAACGAATCCGACCAATCGAAATTTCATAGCGGGAATCAAAAGATATGTCCAGTTGAAAATTCTGAATAGTCGCTATGGAATTCAGGCCCTTAAAAATGGACATTTTGCAAACGACCTCGGATTTCGACGAAACCAGTTTGGTTGGGTCCGGGATGTCAAGTTATTGCTAGATTCCAAATTTCATAATTTTCCGAATCAGTATGTGAGCGTGGCAAAGGAAAACGCGTTTGACCAGTTTCAGTTGATTTTAATCGACTGGAAAATGGCCATTTTTCTAACGGTCTCAGAATTCGACGAAACTAGTTTTGTTAGGACCGTATCGTTAATACGAAGCTAGAAAATATTTTTCAGGAATTTTTCTAGTTAGTATGTGACCCCGGTAAATTGAAATGTACGTTTAAAATTCAATATAATGATTTAAATGTAAATTCAACGGAAACTAATTGAAACAATCGAATCAGCTTGCGATACATATCCCATTGTGTTCGGAATGGGGGTAAAACGTTATGGACGACAGGCGGTGGGCCTCGTTTCGAGGTCGTATGCAAAAGTCAACTTTTAATAATAATTAAATAATTAAATTAATAAAAAAAAAAAAAATTCTATCTCTCCCCTTAAATCCCTCTGGCCCCCCCCTTTTCAGTTCGATCAAAAAAAAAAAAAACCCGATTTTAAATAAAATAAAAAAAAAAAAAAAAAAAAAGACGGAGCAGCGCCATAGTTCATCGCGCCTCCACTGGGAGATCCGCCGCCACCCATCGTGAATCCCAAACCCCGACCATCCTCCTCCCTCTCGCGCGAGGTCCACAGCTCGACCCCCCCCCCAATTTCAGAAGTCGATCGCCCCTTCACCAAAGCTCGCCCCACGGCCAAAACCCAACCGCACCACCCCACTGTCGTTTTGCAGCCTAGGCCACCGCGGCCCTCGCCGGAGCAGCGACCCCTACCGCCAATAGACCCCCTGTGAGTATTTGTTTTTTTTATAGGGTTAAAACTGTTTTTTTTATAGGGTTAAAACTGATGTTTTTAAAATAGGAAAACTGAATTTTTATATATGTTTTTAAAATATGAGAACTAAATTTTTATATATGTTTTTAAAATGGAATTTTTTATACATTAAACTTCGAAAGAAAATAGAATTTTTATATATTGAACTTTGAACTAAAAATTCGATTTTTATATATGGAACTTTGAAATAAAAATTCGATTTTTATATATTGAACTTTGAAATAAAAATTCGATTTTTATATATTGAACTTTGAAGTAAAAATTCGATTTTTATATATTGAACTTTGAAATAAAAATTCGATTTTTATATATTGAACTTTGAAATAAAAATTCGATTTTTATATATGGAACTTTGAAATAAAAATTCGATTTTTATATATTGAACTTTGAAATAAAAATTCGATTTTTATATATGGAACTTTGAAATAAAAATTCGATTTTTATATATTGAACTTTGAAGTAAAAATTCGATTTTTATATATATAGTGACTACGGGCAACGAAGATGACGAAGATGCGATAGCAATGAAGATTTCTATCAATGAAGTGCCGTGGAGCTAGGATAGCTATATGTGAGAATTTCTCACCTTTCTATTTCTTTTCTAGTTATATATTTATACTAGGATGCAGACGGTGCTTAGTAGCACCCGACACAACCGTCCACAGACCATGGACTTGTTTGTTTGACTGTTTGGTGATTGATTGCGATATTGGTTTGAATGTGGTTTGTGGTGTGAAAAATCGAATCGATAAATTGGTTAGGATTAGACGTGCGCCGTTATAAGGCGTAGGAGTAAGGCTAGGTTAGACCCTTACTCCAAATTTTGTGGTTTGCAAAATGAAATTGATTTGATTGATGAGTGAATGGCGTGGGCCTTCACTAGTCCGGGGATAAGGCTAGGCCTCGTCCCGTTTCTAGTATCGTGCCGTTATGCCGCCGAAATTTTCTAAAATATGTTAGAAAAATAAAAATATCATTTTATTGTGGAAATGAATTGAATAGAAATTCATAGGTTGAAATAAAATGTTTTATCGTTAAAAATATAATTTTTAACGTGAAGTGAATAAAATAAAATATTCATTTATAAACCGAACGGTTTGTTTATGTACACCTATTTGAATGACATTGATTGGGACGATAAATTTTACACATCGCCCAACTGCACAAATAAAATATGTGTTTGATTGTTTGAAACCCTACACGGGTGTTGGGATGAAATTTGAAGTTCACTCATCCTGATTTATTAAATATGTCGATCGATTGATTGACAGGCTGTTATAGGCGTTGAATATCTATATTTGATGCCTTTACAGTGTAGTGCACTTTGGTTGATGGTTGATTATTTTCAATGTTATTATATACATGTGTTGTATGAAAATCCATATAATTAACTTTATATGGTAATTGATTGGGCCTCATTCCAATCGTGAAAATAAAGAATATTTTTATAATAAGAAATATTTGAAATAGAAATATTCGAAATGGAATATTTGAAAATATCAATATATGAAGCCGTGTTGATTAGATCGACGCCATTTTGACGTGAACGATATTTATAACGATTTCGAAATGAATTGAATTGAAAACGATTTCGAAATGAATTGAATTGAAAACGATTTCGAAATGAATTGAATTGAAAACGATTTCGAAATGAATTGAATTGAAAACGATTTCGAAATGAATTGAATTGAAAACGAATTCAAATTGAATTGAAAGCAAATTGAAGTAAATTCAAATTGAATTGAAATTTGAATTGAATAGAAATGAATTTTGAAACGAATTTATAAAGAAGAATTCAATTTTGCTTTGAATTGAAACGGAAGTTGAAATAGGTTTTGAAACGATTTTAAAACTATTTATATAATTCGTTTTGAATAGGAATCGACGAAATATATATTATATATATTATATATATTATATAATGGCCTGAATAGAACGCGCCGCGCCGCGGCATTCGCGAATTTCGACCATTTATTTCAAACGGACATTACGGGAGATCCGACCGTCGGATTCTCCTAAAACCGGAACCGTTGGGTTCGTATCGAAAAAAGCTTTCTAACGAATATTAGAAATTTGAAATCTAACGGTTGGATTTGGAGATACGTCCAAATCAAATTCGAAAAAGGTCGCTGTAAGTGCAGTTCGATGGCCATTGTTGGAAATCGACTGTACGGGCCTTGATAAAATTATTAAAAATAGTAATAATTTGTGTAAAATCATAAGAAATGATTTAGAAAGAATTGGGATGAAAAACTCCCTATTTGAAAAGATAAAAATAGATTTTTATCGAAATGAACTAGTTTTGAACTAGAATTAAAATTCTATTTATTTCTAAATAAATAAATTGAATTAGAAAAGGGTTTTAAAAATAACCAAAGTTTCCAATGATTGCATTGGAGTGGATTTGAATCGAAATTGTCTTCGGAATATTTCGATGTTGGAATTTGTGATTATACGGATGTTGTTACGGAAATTTGAAAGATATATATATTTATATCGTTATTTCCAATACGACATTTGTTAATCGTAGAATTTGATATTGAATATAAGCCGATATATTTTCTATTCAGAGCCTTATATTGAATATCAAATGTGATTTGGGTTTGTCGTGAATGGTGTCTTCACTAACACTGTTCTTGAACCCAAGTGAGAAAAGATTAAATCTTTTTATTTAGATTTAATGAAGTGTACCAATTAAATAATATTTAATTGGAATTGAATTGATATTGATTTTTGGGTTTATCGTGAACAGTGTTTTAAATAACACTTGTTCTTTAACCCGATAATTAATGAATGTGATTTGGGTTTGTCGTGAATGGTGTCTTCACTAACACTGTTCTTGGACCCAGTTGAGAAAAGATTAAATCTTTTTATTTAGATTTAACGAAGTGTGCCAATTAAATAATACTTAATTGGAATTGAATGGATATTGATTTTTGGGTTTATCGTGAGCAGTGTTTTAAATAACACTTGTTCTTTAACCCGATAATTAATGGGATGTGACTTTGGGTTTATCGTGAACCGTGTTTTAAATGACACTGATTCTTTAACCCAGTCACAGATTAAAACTAAGTGGAGTTTTAATGAATCTTTAATTAGATTGAAAAGATCGAGAATGGAGTATCACCAGTTTTGCTCCAGGCGATAGTTAAATCTTTAATTAGATTTGAACGTGAAATTTAGAAACTAACTGTCGGTTAGCTAAGTAGAATGGTTTTCTGGATATTGATCTGATGTTGGTTTCGGCCTTCGGGGTTAATATTTGGGGAATTATTCTCTTGATTAATTTACGGTTAATGACTAATGAGTTGGAATGAGGCGTATGTTGTGTTTGTGTAACACTTATTTAAAATATACGCGAGTTATTCGGAAAGTCCGGGTTTATCCCATTCTGGATAACTGATGCGACGATAAGTCGAAGATGAAGACGATGGTCGAAGACCGGAGGTCTTCACGTCGTTTGGGTGATAACTGATGATCTTGATTGGGCTGTACACCCAAGAAGATGGAAACAGTTAGTGATCGTCCAGACGTACTTGGAGATCGATGGATATGCGGGGTACTAGGTGCCTCCGGTTTCGTTCAGACCCAGAACGGACTTGTAAATGGACTGTGTGTCTGACATAGGATGGTTTGCCTGTGTGGCATGCTAAGATGCAAATGATCAAGGCTTCTGTTGAAAAGCAAAGTCTTGTGGTTGATGATCAAAGCACGGCCTTTGTGGCGTAGCTTTGTGTAACGTTTACCTCGCGTGTTTCACACCAGGTATGAACCAAAAACGGGAGACGGACCTCAGGGAGGACTTGCGTTTCTTTCTAGCTAGAAGTGGCGTCAGTGGTTTTACACGCCCTGACGAGTTTGACTTATGTGGTTGTTGCTGTTGCGAGGCGCCTCGGATTGATCGGTCGTTCTCGAACCGATGGAGTCATTTAGTTGGCTCGTTTACGCCCCAAAGGGCGGAGAGACGTATTGTTCAGGCACTATAATCCACATCGGTGGACCGGCCCTGACGATCCAAGGGGCAGTTGCGGCTGTTCCGGAGACATGGGCTAGATTGTCTCGAATCGGTTGAGGATCTTGCCCCTAGCCTCGGTTCATAGATGGAAGTCCAATTTCCAAATACGAGACTTTGCGATTTCGATTGTATAACCTATATATGGCGACATAGTGGGATGGGGCGCTCATGCCGCCTATGATTGATACTTATGATTTGAAGTGTTTTATATACTATGCACTTATATTAGTATCAAATGATTTGTTTTAAACGTATCAAGCATTCTTTGGCTGTTATAAGGGAAAACCCTATCCTCGACTGCGTTACATTGTGTGATGGGACCTGGGTCTTATAACAGCTTCATTTTTCTTTATTTAGCATTGCGCTGTTTGTTTTATGCACTGGTATTCTTGGGAGGAAACCCGTTCCGTGTTATACGGCGTGGTCCCTTGATTTACCTAATGATTTAAAATAAAGATTAATAACTGTTTTAGTTCTCACACCAGTCACATGACTGACCTGGAGTTTATTGTTTTAACCTAAACTCTGGGTGCCCCTATTTTGACACGGGCAGCTAGTAGTTTCGGTTTTGCAGATTTATATTCACAGGATCCTGGTTTACAGCTGGAACGATATCCGGAAAGCTTTGTATCCGTATATCTCTTTCTAGTTGTGTATTGTATTATTTTCCGCTGCTATGTATTTAAATGTAATTTAAATCTCTGATATTTCTGTGTAATATTCTTTTATACTCTGTATATTCTTGTAATCTGATGCATTGTTGTAATATACAATGAAATGTTCTTCTGTATGCGTTCTGTTGTGGTTTGTTCTCGAACTATCCGACGCTTCCCTTTACGGGGAAGTTGCGGGTCTTCACAGATCTCGACGGCGGAAGACCTTCAAACCTTCTCCTATCGGTTACTTCAAATCCGCTCAACGAAATCACCTGCTCCTTTGGAGAATTTTTAGAGGAACTCGAAATCTTCAAATCCATACCTGATTTGTCCATTATCGTTTAGTGTTTGTGAAGATCCAATGTTCCAAAGTCCACGCATTTAACCCGCCGCTATGCCTTCGTCTGGCCACCCAGTTCAACCGCTCCTATAACGTCCCGGAAAATCTGAACCAATTTTAAAATTTTAAATTGGCTAAAATAGTCAATTTTAAGTATTTAAAATAAATATTTTAAATAATAATGATGAAAAGTAAGTTTGAATCGAAGTTGAAAATAAATATAATTACTTTAATTATAAACAAGGCCTGAAATGGCGCAGTAGTTTCAAAATTTGAATTCAAACTTTGACTGACTGTACCGGGTGCAAAACAAAACAGATTTGAGTGAAACCAAAAATATTTAAATCTGTTAGTGAATATCTTTCTAACGAATCTGAAAAATCGAAGTTTCATAGCGGGAAGCAAAAGTTATGGCCAAATGAATTTTCAGAAAGGTCGCTATAGAGTTTATATAGCCCATGAAAATGGCCATTTTGCAAACAACCTCGGAATTCGACGAAACCATTTTTTGTTGGATCCGGGATGTCAAATTATTGCTAGGTTTCAAATTTCATAATTTTTGAAGCAAGTATGTGTGCGTAGCAAAGGAAAATGTGTTTGGTCGATTTCTATTAAATTAGATCAACTAGAAAAGGGTCATTTTTCAAACGGTCTCAGAATTCGACGAAAATAGTTTTGTTGGGACCGTATCGTCAAAACATAGCTAGATTTATTTTTCTTGAATTTTTTGAATCAGTATGTGGCCCCGGCAAATTGAAATGTACGTTCAAATTAAATATTAGATGTTTTATATTCTAATTTGAAGTAAAACTGACTGAAACAGTCGAATGGGCCTACGAAACATATCCCATTGTGTTCGGAATGGGGGTGAAACATTAGGGACGACAATCGTTGGGTTTGGATTGGAGTTCGTAGGAGGCAAGGGGTATTTTTGGATTTTTAAAACATTATAAATAAATAAATAAAAAGTGATTCGTCCACATCAGACCCCCCCCCCCGACATTCTCTCTCCCCGACCAAAACGCACGACGGGAAACTCTGGCCACCTTCTCTCTTCTTTTTCTCCTCAACCGCTCAACGAAACGCCCTGGCCCAGTTGAACTTTTTGAAGATCATCTCGAGCTCTTCAAATCCGTATAAGGAGCACCTCGTATCGTTGCTCCATCGCTGAGAATCGTCACCGAGAAGTTCACGTATTCAATCCGCCGCCGATGTCAGCACAGGCCACCGAAGTGGGCCCCCTTCCTGGCGCACGTGCGCCTCTCCTAGCTCTACGCCGTGGCGCTGGCCGATCGTTCTGAAGTGGCACGGATTTCGAGAAAAGTTCAAACCTAGTTTTGAACAAACGTGAGAGGTATACGGCTATTTTAAAATAAGCTATATTATAGCACTTTAAAGCGCTACGGTTTTTGATTTCACTGTAAAAATCATATCTTTTTTGTCTCTTGACGAAATTCAGTGAAACAAGAGATAGTGGACTCGTGTGGACGTCTTCTACATTCTAGAAGAGACCGCATATTTTTCTGAGCCTTCTGCTATTTTTGGTGGAGTGGAACCCAATGTGAGATTTCTAAATTATAAACGATATGGAAAACGACGATGTATAAATTATATAGTCGATGTATGAGTTATATGAGCATTGTACACCTCTTGTATAAGCGTTGTATAAGTTGTACGTTCGATATATATGTTATATATGTGTTGTAAAAATTATATATGTGTTGAAATAGAAGTGAAATGCTTATATAATATACATACATACATATATATATATATATATATATATATATATATATATATATATACGGCCCTCGTCCACAAACCATGGACGATATTTATTGGTTGTGATTGGTGTGAAAATTGATTGATAGCAAATGGTTGATTAGAATTGGTTGTGGTTGAAATTGATTGATTATGGTTGAAAAATACCCATTTGTGGTTGAGAATTATTTGGTTGAAACCACATAGGATTAGTTTGTGGAAATGAAAAAAATATACATGCCGCCTGCGTGCGAACTAGATGCATGAAATCCCCATTGTCAAAAGCTGCGAGGCTTTAAGATAGAGCGAGGAGCCGTACTAGGGACGGCCCCGGTTTTAACTACCCTGCCGTTATGCTGCCGAAATTTTGAATAATATTCATATGTTAGAATTATTTTCATGTGTTGAAACTATATTCGTGTGTTGAATAGAAAACCTTCATTTGTTGAATAGAAATTCATTCGTTGAATAGAAATTCATGTGTTGAATGGTATTCGTGTTTTGAAATAAATTGTTTTATAATAAAAAACATATTTTTATCATCTATATGAACTATATAAAATAGTCGTGTTTTGATAAAAATCGCATTTTTACTATATATATACAAACTATAGAAAACCTTCATGTATTGAATAGAAATTCATTCGTTGAATAGAAATTCATGTGTTGAAAGGTATTCATGTTTTGAAATAATTTTTTTTATAATAAAAATCATATTTTTACCATCTATATGAACTATATAAAATAGTCGTGTTTTGAAATAAATTGTTTTGCAATAAAAATCACATTTTTACTATATATATATATACAAACAATAGAAAACATTCATGTGTTGAATAGAAATTCATTCGTTGAATAGAAATTCGTGTGTTGAATGGTATTCGTGTTTTAAAATAAATTGTTTTATAATAAAAATCATACTTTTATCATCTATATGAACTATATAAATAGTCGTGTTTTGAAATAAATTGTTTTGCAATAAAAATCACATTTTGTGATGACCCCATTTCCCGTACTGATGGAGACAAGGGTAATCTTTGGAATATAACACAGAAACAGATAATAGCAGAACAGAATTAAATAAATACATCAGATAATGTACAATAGAATACACTGGATAAATGTAATCATCAGAGTTACACAGTATACAGGATCATACTTAGTAAAAATACAGTTCAGCTATACATAATGTCTACAGCGGAAAAACAAACATAATGTACAATAGGAGTTGAACAGCATAAAAAGAGATAAATGATAGAATCCATCTTCAGCTCCAGCTATCCAGAAAGAACCAGCTAAACCTGAATACAAGGCTGCCCGTGTAGAAAAAGGGGCACCCGAGTTTGAAAGTGAAACAAACTACGAGTCAGTCATGGGACTGGTATGAGAAATCTACTCAACACATTTAATATATGGCAAATCATAGGACCACGCCACTTTCGTGGAACGAGTTTACTCCATTGGATTGCCAGTGCTTTAAAACAAATCATTCTTTTAAACATTGCAATGCTTTTTATAAAAATGAGGCCATTATAAGACTCAGTTCCCATCACACAATGCAACGCAAACCGGAGGATAGAGTTTTTACCTTATAACGGCCAAAATATGCTTGATACGAATAAAACAAAGGCATTTGATATTATTGCTAGTGTTTATATATTTTGAAAACAATTTCGAATCATAACTATCAATCATAGGCGGCATTAATGCCCCATACCACTATGTCGCCATATATAGGTATACAATCAAAATCGCACAGTCACGTATTTGGGAATTGGATTTCCGTCATGAACCAAGGCAAAAGATAGTCCTTACCGAATTCGAGACGCTCTAGCCCGTGTCTCAGGCAAGCGCGCAGGCAAGCCTTGGATCGTCAGGGCCGGTCCACCGAAGCAGATTATTATGCCTGAACAATGCGTTTCCCCGCCCTTTGGGGTGTAATTGAGCCAACGAATGACTCCATCGGACCCGGATCGTCCGATCTAACCGAGGTGCCTCGCAACAGCAACAACCACATAAGTCAAACTCGTCAGAGCGTGTAAAACCACTAATGCCACTCCTAGCTAGAAGGAAACGCATGCCCTCCCTGAGGTCCTGCTCCCGTTTCTGGTTCATACCGGGGTGTGAAGCTCGCGATTTCACGTTATACACAAAGCTACGCCACACAGGTGGTGCTTTGATCATCACCACAGGACTTTGCTTTTCAACAGAAGCCCTGATCACTGCATCTTAGCATGCCACGCAGGCAATTCACACCGTGCAACTGATGGTTATCAATCACACAGAATAAATTCCAATGTCAGACACACTGTCCATTTGCAAGTCCGTTCTGGGTCCGAACGAAACCGGAGGCACTATATACCTCGCAAACCCATCGATCACCACGTACGTCTGGACGATCACCACTCATTATCCATATTTCGGGATGCCTCCCAATCAGGACCTCGGTTACCATCCAAACGAGGTGAAGATCTCCGGTCTTCGACCACCGTCTTCATCTTCGATTTCTTATCGTCGATTCAGTTATTCAGAATGGGATAAACCCGGTCTTTCTGAGCAACTCGCGTATATAATAAACAAGTGCAACACTAACATACACGCACATCATTTCAATTTATTAGTCACTAACCGTCAATCAGTAAGAGAACGATTTCCCAAATATTAACCCCGAAGGCCGAAACCAACATCAGATCAACACCCAGGAAACCATTCGACTAACCAACCTTCAGTTAATTTCTAAATTTCACATCCATATCGTTTATAATATTTTATAATGATTTATCACTATTTTTATTTATTATAAAATAGCCAATTCATTCAAAACGACGCTTCGGGCCATAACGCGGTCGTGGCGCTGTTTTTCTTCAGAATTGATTTACACATATCTGAAAATCTAACCGTTGGATCTTCACAAAATTTACATCATTAGAAAGATCTTTTCAAAACGAATCCAAGGGTTCCAGTTTCGGGAAAATCCGACGGTCGGATCTCCCGGTATAATCGTTTGAAGTTTCGATTTCAAAATACAAACTGCAACGTCGTTATTCGATTAAATATAAGTATATATATATATATAATCGATTCTGGCGCTGTTTTTCTTCAGATTTGAATTAAACATTCCAGACAATCCAACCGTTGGATTTTTACAAAGTTGGTGCCGTTGGAAAGATATTTCCAAAGCGAACCCAACGGTTGCGATTTCAGGAAAATCTGATGGTCGGATCTCCCGTACTAATCGTTTGAAATCACGGTTTCAAAATACGAACTGCAGCGTCGTTATTCGATATATTTTAATTCTATCTATATATATATATATATATATATATATATATATATATATATATATCGATTCTTCGATTTCAAAGCTATATTCTTTTCATACATTTGATAAAAATGATATTTTTATCTAACTGTCTTCTATTTCAACACTTCACTATATTTAACAATTCATGTATATAATAAAAATGTGATTTTTATTGTAAAACAATTCATTTCAAAACACTATTATTTTATATAGTTCATATATGTAATAAAAATAGGATTTTTATTATAAAACAATTTATTTCAAAATATGAATACCACTCAACACATGAATTTCAATTCAACGAATGAATTTCGATTCAACTCATGAAGGTTTTCTATAGTTTGTATATATAGATAAAAATGTGATTTTTATATTTAAAACACGAATACCATTCAACACATGAATTTCTAATCAACGAATGAGTTTCAATTCAACACATGAAGATTTTCTATTCAACGAATAAATATAGTTTCAACAAATGAAAATAATTCAAACACATGAATATTATTCAAAATTTCGGCAGCATAATGGCAGGGTAGTTAAAACTGGGACCGTCCCTAGTACGGCTCCTCGCTCTACCTTAAAACCTCGCGGTTTTTGACAATGGGGATCATGCATCTAGTTCGCACGCAGGCGGCATGTATATTTATTTCATTTCCACAAACTAATCCTATGTGGTTTCAACCAAATATGTCTCAACCACAAACGAGTATTTTTCAACCACAATCAATCAATATCAACCACAAACAATCCCAATCAACCATTCACTATCAATCAATTTTCACACCAATCACAACCAATAAATATCGTCCATGGTTTATGGACGAGGGGCGTATATATATATATATATATATATATATATATATATATATATATATATATATATATAGCATTTCACTTCTATTTTAACACATATATACTTTTTTACAACGCGTATACAACTTATACATCGAACGTACAACTTATACAACGCTTATACATGAGGTGTACAATGCTTATATAACTCATACATCCATCATATAATTTATACATCGTCATTTTCTATATCGTTTATAAATTAGAAATCTCACATTGGGTTCCACTCCACCAAAAATAGCAGAAGGCTTAGAAAAATATGCGGTCTCTTCTAGAAGGTAGAAGACGTCCACATGAGTCTACTGTCTCTTGTTTCACTGAATTTCGATAACACAGCAAAAAGATATGATTTTTACAAGTTTGCAACGCTTTAAAGGTGTTAAAACAGCGGAAAATAAACAAAGCCGTATGATTTCAAACCTATTCAAAACTAGGTTTTGAATTTGCGATCACACGGAGTAACGGTTTCACGATCGGGTTGCACGAGGTCGAAGGGGGAGGAGAGGTGCTCAGGCGTCGGAAGTGGGGTCCACTTCGGTGGTCTGACGTGGCAGCGGTGGCTCCTCAAACACCCGAACTTCACGAGGTCGAACTGGCTCCAACACGCGACGAAAAAAATCAATCCTTGTATGGATTTGGAGAGGAGAGTGGGATCTTCAAAATCTTCCAATGGAGCATGCGGTTTTGTTGTGTGGTTTGGGCGTGATCGAGGAGAGGAGGAAGTGGGTTTCCACCGACGATCGTATACGGGGAGAGAGAAAAAGAAATTTCCTGGCCGATGAGAGATTTTTTTTATATTTATAAATTTTTAAATTTTGAAAATACCCCTTTTACACAGGAACTCCAATCCAAACCCAACGACTGTCGTCCCTAGCGTTTTACCCCCATTCCGAACACAATGGGATATGTTTCGTAGGCCCATTCGACTGTTTCAATCAGTTTTCCTTCAATTTAAAATATATATCATTCAATATTTAATTTGAACGTACATTTCAATTTGCCAGGGCCACAAACTGATTCGAAAAAATCCAGAAAAATAAATCTGGCTATGTTTTGACGATACGGTCCCAACAAAACTAGTTTCGTCGAATTCTGAGACTGTTTGCAAAAAGGCCCATTTCTGGTCGATCCAATTTAACTACAATTGACCAAAACACGTTTTCCTTTGCCACGCTCACATACTAGCTTCAAAAATTATGAAATTTGAAACCTAGTAACAACTTCACATCCCGGATCCAACAAAAGTGGTTTCGTCGAATTCCGAGGTCGTATGCAAAATGGCCAATTTCACGGGCTATATAAATTCCATAGCGACCTTTCTGAAAATTCATTCGGCCTTAACTTTTGTTTACCGCTATGAAACTTCGATTTTTCAGATTCGTTAGAAAGGTATTCACTAACAGATTTAGATATTTTTGGTTTCACTCAAATCCGTTTTGTTTTGCACCCGGTACAGTCCGACAAAGTTTGAATTCAATTTTTGAAACTACAGCGCCATTTCAGGCCTTGTTTATAATTAGAATTAATTATATTCTTTTCAATTGTCGATTCAAACTCAGTTTTCATTGCTATTATTTAAAATATTTATTTTAAATATTTAAAATCCATTATTTTAGCCAATTTAAAAATTTTAAATTGGTTCAGATTTTCCGGGTCGTTACAATCTCCCCCACTTAAAACTTTTCATCCCGAAAAGGAACAAAGTCGAAAGTGGTTTGATTAATCAACTCTACGTTCAATCTGGCTTCCATTCTCCAACTTTTCAGTTTCTGAGAATTTTCAAATTCTTCAAAAATTTGGCTAACACCCGGAATTTTCGAAAAATTTCGCCATAACCTCCTTTGTACGGGGAGAGGTTTGGAAATTTGTTGGGCCGTATTAGGTACCCAATAAATCCTAATAAGCATACACATATTTATGGTGATATATTCTGGTGTTTACAGGGGAGCGTGTATTGATAATAACTCCAGAGAATAAATTCTCGTCACCCTGTCAAAGCCTGAGGGAGTGTGTATTTTAAATGCTCCAGAGGATAAATCCTCGTCACCTCATCCCGTGTGGGAAATAAATAGTCCATGTGCCATATCTAATAACTAGAGAGACGTGATTATTGTCAACTCCAGACCCGTGTGGGGTTTTTATTAATCTGGCAATTTTATCGTTATAATTTAAATAGTCCATAACAGTCATCAGTTCAACCTGTATAATATAGTCATCGCTATACAGGCCTCTCGCTCGTATGGTAAATCTTCCACCTTGTCACACAAGCTCCAAATGCTCATGTGGTATATGATGAAGTATGCCTATCTTCCAGAAGTATGCCATGTAATGTAGTTCAAAATTAATTGTTACTATCCTATGGCGACATTTATTATTACACATAGAATAACCAGCACTCCGCATCCAATGGCATTCACAGGAGTTGATATAATAATATTTCGCATCCAACTCATTAAGGTTTACCTATTTGTCGGGCACGCAAATAAAATCTTTACTCATCAGCTATCCAATTTCCTGTTCAAACATATATATGCACATGTATATATTTCTATCTATTTTCTAATCAGTTCAATGCGTGATATAATCGAATAAATTCTACCATTCATTTTATATTGATTAAATTAACTACTGTTTCAATAATTTAATTAATCTAATTTACTATCACACAACACAACCAACAATCAAATTGTTTTTAACTTTTCAAAAATATACTAATCGATTCATATACTCTTTTACTTTTCAAATATATATCTTTTATATATTCAAAAATCATATTTCTAAAACCAGACTATATATATTATCACAAATACGTTATTTAAAAACATATTACCCTCGACTCGTTCTGAGGCACTTCTGACCCCATCTCTAACGAGTTGTTCTGATTCTGTTGTACTCATACTAGGATATTGCTGATCCTATCTGTACCGAGTTACTCGCCCTAGAACACTACTGGTTCTATCTCTGATGAGTTCGTTAATATGTTATATTCCAGAGCTAAGCTTAACCAAAGCTTTGATACCACGATGTGACGACCCCACTTCCCATATTGACGGAGACAAGGGTAATCTTTGGAATATAACACAGAAACAGATAATAGCAGAACAGAATTAAATAAATACATCAGATAATGTACAATAGAATACACTGGATAAGCGTAATCATCAGAGTTACACAGTATACAGGATCATACTTAGTAAAAATACAGTTCAGCTATACATAATGTCTACAGCGGAAAAACAAACATAATGTACAATAGGAGCTGAACAACATAAAAAGAGATAAATGTTAGTATCCATCTTCAGCTCCAGCTATCCAGAAAGAACCAGCTAAACCTGAATACAAGGCTGTCCGTGTAGAAAAAGGGGCACCCGAGTTTGAAAGTGAAACAAACTACGAGTCAGTCATGGGACTGGTATGAGAAATCTACTCAACACATTTAATATATGGCAAATCACAGGACCACGCCACTTTTGTGGAACGGGTTTACTCCATTGGATTTCCAGTGCTTTAAAACAAATCATTCTTTTAAACATCGCAATGCTTTTTATAAAAATGAGGCCATTATAAGACTCAGTTCCCATCACACAATGCAACGCAAACCGGAGGATAGAGTTTTTACCTTATAACGGCCAAAATATGCTTGATACGAATAAAACAAAGGCATTTGATATTATTGCTAGTGTTTATATGTTTTGAAAACAATTTCATATCATAACTATCAATCATAGGCGGCATTAATGCCCCATACCACTATGTCGCCATATATAGGTATACAATCAAAATCGCACAGTCACGTATTTGGGAATTGGATTTCCGTCATGAACCAAGGCAAAAGATAGTCCTTACCGAATTCGAGACGCTCTAGCCCGTGTCTCAGGCAAGCGCGCAGGCAAGCCTTGGGTTGTCAGGGCCGGTCCACCGAAGCGGATTATTATGCCTGAACAATGCGTTTCCCCACCCTTTGGGGCGTAATTGAGCCAACGAATGACTCCATCGGACCCGGATCGTCCGATCTAACCGAGGCGCCTCGCAACAGCAACAACCACATAAGTCAAACTCGTCAGGGCGTGTAAAACCACTGACGCCACTCCTAGCTAGGAGGAAACGCATGCCCTCCCTGAGGTCCTGCTCCCGTTTCTGGTCCATACCGAGGTGTGAGGCTCGCGATTTCACGTTAAACACAAAGCTACGCCACACAGGCAGTGCTTTGATCATCACCACAAGACTTTGCTTTTCAACAGAAGCCCTGATCACTGCATCTTAGCATGCCACACAGGCAATTCACACCGTGCAACTGATGGTTATCAATCACACATAATAAATTCCAATGTCAGACACACTGTCCATTTGCAAGTCCGTTCTGGGTCTGAACAAAACTGGAGGCACTATATACCTCGCAAGCCCATCGATCACCACGTACGTCTGGACGATCACCACTCATTATCCATATTTCGGGATACCTCCCAATCAGGACCTCGGTTACCATCCAAACGAGGTGAAGATCTCCGGTCTTCGACCACCGTCTTCATCTTCGATTTCTTATCGTCGATTCAGTTATTCAGAATGGGATAAACCCGGTCTTTCTGAGCAACTCGCGTATATAATAAACAAGTGCAAGACTAAAATACACGCGCATCATTTCAATTTATTAGTCACTAACCGTCAATCAGTAAGAGAACGATTTCCCAAATATTAACCCCGAAGGCCGAAACCAACATCAGATCAACACCCAGGAAACCATTCGACTTAACCAACCTTCAGCTAATTTCTAAATTTCACATCCATATCGTTTATAATATTTTATAACAATTTATCACTATTTTTATTTATTTTAAAATAGCCAATTCATTCAAAACGACGCTTCGGGCCATAACGCGGTCGTGGCACTGTTTTTCTTCAGATTTGATTTACACATATCTGAAAATCTAACCGTTGGATCTTCACAAAATTTACATCATTAGAAAGATCTTTTAAAAACGAATCCAACGGTTCCAGTTTCGGGGAAATCCGACGGTCGGATCTCCCGGTATAATCGTTTGAAGTTTCGATTTCAAAATACGAACTACAGCGTCGTTATTCGATTAAATATAATTATATATATATATATAAATATAATCGATTCTGGCGCTATTTTTCTTCAGATTTGAATTAAAAATTCCAGACAATCCAACCGTTGGATTTTTACAAAGTTGGTGCCGTTGGAAAGATATTTCCAAAGCGAACCCAACGGTTGCGATTTCAGGAAAATCCGATGGTCGGATCTCCCATACTAATCGTTTGAAATCACGGTTTCAAAATACGAACTGCAGCGTCGTTATTCAATATTTTTTAATTATATATATATATAGATATATATGTATGGATTCTTCGATTTCAAAGCTATATTCTTTTCATACATTTGATAAAAATGATATTTTTATCTAACTGTCTTCTATTTCAACACTTCACTATATTTAACAATTCATGTATATAATAAAAATGTGATTTTTATTATAAACAATTCATTTCAAAACACTATTATTTTATATAGTTCATATATGTAATAAAAATAGGATTTTTATTATAAAACAATTTATTTCAAAATATGAATACCACTCAACACATGAATTTCAATTCAACGAATGAATTTCGATTCAACTCATGAAGGTTTTCTATAGTTTGTATATATAGATAAAAATGTGATTTTTATATTTAAAACACGAATACCATTCAACACATGAATTTCTAATCAACGAATGAGTTTCAATTCAACACATGAAGGTTTTCTATTCAACGAATAAATATAGTTTCAGCAAATGAAAATAATTCAAACACATGAATATGATTCAAAATTTCGGCAGCATAACGGCAGAGTAGTTAAAACCGGGACCGTCCCTAGTACGGCTCCTCGCTCTACCTTAAAACCTCACGGTTTTTGACAATGGGGATCATGCATTTAGTTCGCACGCAGGCGGCATGTATATTTATTTCATTTCCACAAACTAATCCTATGTGGTTTCAACCAAATATTTCTCAACCACAAACGGGTATTTTTCAACCACAATCAATCAATATCAACCACAAACAATCCCAATCAACCGTTCACTATCAATCAATTTTCACACCAATCACAACCAATAAATATCGTCCATGGTTTATGGACAAGGGGCGTATATATATATATATATATATATATATATATTTATATATATATCATTTCACTTCTATTTCAACACATATATAATTTTTTACAATGCATATACAACTTATACATCGAACGTACAACTTATACAACGCTTATACATGAGGTGTACAACGCTTATATAACTCATACATCGATCATATAATTTATACATCGTCATTTTCTATATCATTTATAAATTAGAAATCTCACATTGGGTTCCACTCCACCAAAAATAGCAGAAGGCTTAGAAAAATATGCGGTCTCTTCTAGAAGGTAGAAGACGTCCACACGAGTCCACTGTCTCTTGTTTCACTGAATTTCGATAACACAGCAAAAAGATATTATTTTTACAAGTTTGCAATGCTTTAAAGGTGTTAAAACAGCGGAAAATAAACAAAGTCGTATGATTTCAAACCTGTTCAAAACTAGGTTTTGAATTTGCGATCACACGGAGTAACGGTTTCACGATCGGGTTGCGCGAGGTCGAAGGGGGAGGAGAGGTGCTCAGGCGCCGGAAGTGGGGTCCACTTCGGTGGTCTGACGTGGCGGCGGCGGCTCCTCAAACACCCGAACTTCACGAGGTCGAATTGGCTCCAACACGCGACGAAAAAAATCAACCCTTGTGTGGATTTGGAGGGGAGGGTGGGATCTTCAAAATCTTCCAAAGGAGCATGCGGTTTTGTTGTGTGGTTTGGGCGTGATCGAGGAGAGAAGGAGGAAGTTGGTTTCCGCCGACGATCGTATACGGGGAGAGAGAAAAAGAAATTTCCTGGCCAATGAGAGATTTTTTTTATATTTATAAATTTTTAAATTTCGAAAATACCCCCTTTCACACACGAACTCCAATCCAAACCCAACGACTGTCGTCCCTAGCGTTTTACCCCCATTCCAAACACAATGGGATATGTTTCGTAGGCCCATTCGACTGTTTCAATCAGTTTTCCTTCAATTTAAAATATATAACATTTAATATTTAATTTGAACGTACATTTCAATTTGCCAGGGCCACAAACTGATTCGAAAAAATCCAGAAAAATAAATCTGGCTATGTTTTGACGATACGGTCCCAACAAAACTAGTTTCGTCGAATTCTGAGATTGTTTGCAAAAAGGCCCATTTCTGATCGATCCAATTTAACTACAATTGACCAAAACACGTTTTCCTTTGCCACGCTCACATACTAGCTTCAAAAATTATGAAATTTGAAACCTAGCAACAACTTCACATCCCGGATCCAAAAAAAGTGGTTTCGTCGAATTCCGAGGTCGTATGCAAAATGGCCAATTTCACGGGCTATATAAATTCCATAGCGACCTTTCTGAAAATTCATTCGGCCTTAACTTTTGCTTTCCGCTATGAAACTTAGATTTTTCAGATTCGTTAGAAAGGTATTCACTAACAGATTTAGATATTTTTGGTTTCACTCAAATCCGTTTTGTTTTGCACCCGGTACAGTCCGACAAAGTTTGAATTCAATTTTTGAAACTGCAGCGCCATTTCAGGCCTTGTTTATAATCAGAATTAATTATATTCTTTTCAATTGTCGATTCAAACTCAGTTTTCATTGCTATTATTTAAAATATTTATTTTAAATATTTAAAATCCATTATTTTAGACAATTTAAAAAAATTAAATTGGTTCAGATTTTCCGGGCCGTTACAATCTCCCCCACTTAAAACTTTTCATCCTCGAAAAGGAACAAAGTCGAAAATGGTTTGATTAATCAACTCTACCTTCAATCTGGCTTCCATTATCCAACTTTTCAGTTTCTGAGAATTTTCAAATTCTTCAAAAATTTGGCTAACACCCGGAATTTTCGAAAAATTTCGCCATAACCTCCTTTGTACGGGGAGAGGTTAGGAAATTTGTTGGGCCGTATTAGGTAGCCAATAAATCCTAATAAGCATACACATATTTATAGTGATATATTCTGGTGTTTACAGGGGAGCGTGTATTGATAATAACTCCAGAGAATAAATTCACGTCACCCTGTCAAAGCCTGAGGGAGTGTGTATTTTAAATGCTCTAGAGGATAAATCCTCGTCACCTCATCCCATGTGGGAAATAAATAGTCCATGTGTCGTATCTAATAACTAGAGAGACGTGATTATTGTCAACTCCAGACCCATGTGGGGTTTTATTAATCTGGCAATTTTATCGTTATAATTTAAATAGTCCATAACAGTCATCAGTTCAACCTGTATAATATAGTCATCGCCATACAAGCCTCTCGCTCGTATGGTAAATCTTCCACCTCGTCACACAAGCTCCAAATGCTCATGCGGTATATGATGAAGTATGCCTATCTTCCAGAAGTATGCCATGTAATGTAGTTCAAAATTAATTGTTACTATCCTATGGCGACATTTATTATTACACACAGAATAACCAGCACTCCGCATCCAATGGCATTCACAGGAGTTGATATAATAATATTTCGCATCCAACTCATTAAGGTTTACCTATTTTTCGGGCACGCAAATAAAATCTTTACTCAACAGCTATCCAATTTCCTGTTCAAACATATATATGCACATGTATATATTTCTATCTATTTTCTAATCAGTTCAATGCGTGATATAATCGAATAAATTCTACCATTCATTCTATTATTGATTAAATTAACTACCATTTCAATAATTTAATTAATCTAATTTACTATCACACAACATAACCAACAATCAAATTGTTTTTAACTTTTCAAAAATATACTAATCGATTCATATACTCTTTTACTTTTCAAATATATATCTTTTATATATTCAAAAATCATATTTCTAAAACCAGACTATATATATTATCACAAATACGTTATTTAAAAACATATTACCCTCGACTCGTTCTGAGGCACTTCTGATCCCATCTCTAACGAGTTGTTCTGATTCTGTTGTACTCATACTAGGATATTGCTGATCCTATCTGTACTGAGTTACTCGCCCTAGAACACTACTGGTTCTATCTCTGACGAGTTCATTAATATGTTATATTCCAGAGCTAAGCTTAACCAAAGCTTTGATACCACGACGTGACGACCCCATTTCCCGTACTGATGGAGACAAGGGTAATCTTTGGAATATAACACAGAAACAGATAATAGCAGAACATAATTAAATAAATACATCAGATAATGTACAATAGAGAACACTGGATAAACGTAATCATAAGAGTTACACAGTATACAGGATCATACTTGGTAAAAATACAGTTCAGCTATACATAATGTCTACAGCGGAAAAACAAACATAATGTATAATAGGAGCTGAACAACATAAAAAGAGATAAATGATAGAATCCTTCTTCAGCTCCAGCTATCTAGAAAGAACCAGCTAAACCTGAATACAAGGCTGCCCGTGTAGAAAAAGGGGCACCCGAGTTTGAAAGTGAAACAAACTACGAGTCAGTCATGGGACTGGTATGAGAAATCTACTCAACACATTTAATATATGGCAAATCACAGGACCACGCCACTTTCGTGGAATGGGTTTACTCCATTGGATTGCCAGTGCTTTAAAACAAATCATTCTTTTAAACATCGCAATGCTTTTTATAAAAATGAGGCCATTATAAGACTCAGTTCCCATCACACAATGCAACGCAAACCGGAGGATAGAGTTTTTACCTTATAACGGCCAAAATATGCTTGATATGAATAAAACAAAGGCATTTGATATTATTGCTAGTGTTTATATGTTTTGAAAACAATTTCGAATCATAACTATCAATCAAAGGCGGCATTAATGCCCCATACCACTATGTCGACATATATAGGTATACAATCAAAATCGCACAGTCACGTATTTGGGAATTGGATTTCCGTCATGAACCAAGGAAAAAGATAGTCCTTACCGAATTCGAGACGCTCTAGCCCGTGTCTCAGGCAAGCGCGCAGGCAAGCCTTGGATCGTCAAGGTCGGTCCACCGAAGCGGATTATTATGCCTGAACAATGCGTTCCCCCGCACTTTGGGGCGTAATTGAGCCAACGAATGACTCCATCGGACCCAGATCGTCCGATCTAATCGAGGCGCCTCGCAACAGCAACAACCACCTAAGTCAAACTCGTCAGGGCATGTAAAACCACTAACGCCACTCCTAGCTAGAAGGAAACGCATGCCCACCCTGAAGTCCTGCTCCCGTTTCTGGTTCATACCGGGGTGTGAGGCTCGCGATTTCACGTTATACACAAAGCTACGCCACACAGGCGGTGCTTTGATCATCACCACAAGACTTTGCTTTTCAATAGAAGCCCTGATCGCTGCATCTTAGCATGCCACACAGGCAATTCACACCGTGCAACTGATGGTTATCAATCACACAGAATAAATTCCAATGTCAGACACACTGTCCATTTGCAAGTCCGTTCTGGGTCTGAACGAAACCGGAGGCACTATATACCTCGCAAACCCATCGATCACCACGTACGTCTCGACGATCACCACTCATTATCCATATTTCGGGATGCCTCCCAATCAGGACTTCGGTTACAATCCAAACGAGGTGAAGATCTCCGGTCTTCGACCACCGTCTTCATCTTCGATTTCTTACCGTCGATTCAGTTATTCAGAATGGGATATACCCGGTCTTTCTGAGCAACTCGCGTATATAATAAACAAGTGCAACACTAACATACACGCGCATCATTTTAATTTATTAGTCACTAACCGTCAATCAGTAAGAGAACGATTTCCCAAATATTAACCCCGAAGGCCGAAACCAACATCAGATCAACACCCAGGAAACCATTCGACTTAACCAACCTTCAGTTAATTTCTAAATTTCACATCCATATCATTCATAATATTTTATAACGATTTATCACTATTTTTATTTATTTTAAAATAGCCAATTCATTCAAAACGACGCTTCGGGCCATAACGCGGTCGTGGCGCTGTTTTTCTTCAGATTTGATTTACACATATCTGAAAATCTAACCGTTGGATCTTCACAAAATTTACATCATTAGAAAGATCTTTTCAAAACGAATCCAACGGTTCCAGTTTCGGGAAAATCCGACGGTCGGATCTCCCGGTATAATCGTTTGAAGTTTCGATTTCAAAATACGAACTACAGCGTCGTTATTCGATTAAATATAATTATATATATATATATATATATATAAATATAATCGATTCTGGCGCTGTTTTCCTTCAGATTTGAATCAAACATTCCAGACAATCCAACCGTTGGATTTTTACAAAGTTGGTGCCGTTGGAAAGATATTTCCAAAGCGAACCCAACGGTTGCGATTTCAGGAAAATCCGATGGTCGGATCTCCTGTACTAATCGTTTGAAATCACGGTTTCAAAATATGAACTACAGCGTCGTTATTCGATATATTTTAATTCTATTTATATATATATATCGATTCTTCGATTTCAAAGCTATATTCTTTTAATACATTTGATAAAAATGATATTTTTATCTAACTGTCTTCTATTTCAAAACTTCACTATATTTAACAATTCATGTATATAATAAAAATGTGATTTTTATTGTAAAACAATTCATTTCAAAACACTATTATTTTATATAGTTCATATATGTAATAGAAATAGGATTTTTATTATAAAACAATTTATTTCAAAATATGAATACCACTCAACACATGAATTTCAATTCAACGAATGAATTTCGATTCAACTCATGAAGGTTTTCTATAGTTTGTATATAAAGATAAAAATGTGATTTTTATATTTAAAACACGAATACCATTCAACACATGAATTTCTAATCAACGAATGAGTTTCAATTCAACACATGAAGGTTTTCTATTCAACGAATAAATATAGTTTCAACAAATGAAAATAATTCAAACACATGAATATTATTCAAAATTTCGGCAACATAAAGGCAGGGTAGTTAAAACCGGGACCGTCCCTAGTACGGCTCCTCGCTCTACCTTAAAACCTCGCGGTTTTTGACAATGGGGATCATGCATCTAGTTCGCACGCAGGCGGCATGTATATTTATTTCATTTCCACAAACTAATCCTATGTGGTTTCAACCAAATATTTCTCAACCACAAACTGGTATTTTTCAACCACAACCAATCAATATCAACCACAAACAATCCCAATCAACCATTCACTATCAATCAATTTTCGCACCAATCACAACCAATAAATATCGTCCATGGTTTGTGGATGAGGGGCGTATATATATATAGCATTTCACTTCTATTTCAACACATATATAATTTTTTACAACGCATGTACAACTTATACATCGAACATACAACTTATACAACGCTTATACATGAGGTGTACAACGCTTATATAACTCATACATCGATCATATAATTTATACATCGTCATTTTCTATATCGTTTATAAATTAGAAATCTCACATTGGGTTCCACTCCACCAAAAATAGCAGAAGGCTTAGAAAAATATGCGGTCTCTTCTAGAAGGTAGAAGACGTCCACACGAGTCCACTGTCTCTTATTTCACTGAATTTCGATAACACAGCAAAAAGATATTATTTTTACAAGTTTGCAATGCTTTAAAGGTGTTAAAACAGCGGAAAATAAACAAAGCCGTATGATTTCAAACCTGTTCAAAACTAGGTTTTGAATTTGCGATCACACGGAGTAACGGTTTCACGATCGGGTTGCGCGAGGTCGAAGGGGGAGGAGAGGTACTCAGGCGCCGGAAGTGGGGTCCACTTCGGTGGTCTGACGTGGCGGCGGCGGCTCCTCAAACACCCAAACTTCACGAGGTCGAACTGGCTCCAACACGCGACGAAAAAAATCAATCCTTGTATGGATTTGGAGAGGAGAGTGGGATCTTCAAAATCTTCCAAAGGAGCATGTAGTTTTGTTGTGTGGTTTGGGCCTGATCGAGGAGAGAAGGAGGAAGTGGGTTTCCGCCGACGATCGTATACGGGGAGAGAGAAAAAGAAATTTCCTGGCCAATGAGAGATTTTTTTTATATTTATAAATTTTTATATTTCGAAAATACCCCCTTTCACACACGAACTCCAATCCAAACCCAACGACTGTCGTCCCTAGCGTTTTACCCCCATTCCGAACACAATGGGATATGTTTCGTAGGCCCATTCGACTGTTTCAATCAGTTTTCCTTCAATTTAAAATATATAACATTCAATATTTAATTTGAACGTACATTTCAATTTGCCAGGGCCACAAACTGATTCGAAAAAATCCAGAAAAGTAAATCTGGCTATGTTTTGACGATACGGTCCCAACAAAACTAGTTTCGTCGAATTCTGAGACTGTTTGCAAAAAGGCCCATTTCTGGTCGATCCAATTTAACTACAATTGACCAAAACACGTTTTCCTTTTCCACGCTCACATACTAGCTTTAAAAATTATGAAATTTGAAACCTAGAAACAACTTCACATCCCGGATCCAAGAAATGTGGTTTCGTCGAATTCCGAGGTCGTATGCAAAATGGCCAATTTCACGGGCTATATAAATTCCATAGCGACCTTTCTGAAAATTCATTCAGCCATAACTTTTGCTTTCCGCTATGAAACTTCGATTTTTCAGATTCGCTAGAAAGGTATTCACTAACAGATTTAGATATTTTGGGTTTCACTCAAATCCGTTTTGTTTTGCACCCGGTACAGTCCGACAAAGTTTGAATTCAATTTTTGAAACTGCAGCGCCATTTCAGGCCTTGTTTATAATTAGAATTAATTATATTCTTTTCAATTGTCGATTCAAACTCAGTTTTCATTGCTATTATTTAAAATATTTATTTTAAATATTTAAAATCCATTATTTTAGCCAATTTAAAAATTTTAAATTGGTTCAGATTTTCTGGGTCGTTACACATTTTTATTATATACATGAATTGTTAAAAATAGTGAAGTGTTGAAATAGAAGTCAGTTGGATAAAAATATAATTTTTATCATAGATGTGAAAAGAATATGGTTTTGAAATCGAAGAATCGATTATATTTATATATATATAATTAAAATATATCGAATAACGAAGCTGCAGTTCGTATTTTGAAACCGTGATTTCAAACGATTAGTGCGGGAGATCCGACCATCGGATTTTCCCGAAACCAAAACCGTTGGGTTCGCTTTGGAAATATCTTTCCAACGACACCAATTTTGTGAAGATCCAACGGTTCGATTATCTGGAATGTTTAATTCAAATCTGAAGAAAAACAGCGCCAGAATCGATTATATTTATATATATATATATATATATATATAATTAAATTAAATCGAATAACGACGCTGCAGTTCGTAATTTGAAATCGAAACTTCAAACGAGTGGACCGGGAGATCCGACCGTCGGATTTTCCCAAAACTGGAACCGTTGGATTCGTTTTGAAAAGATCTTTCTAATGATATAAATTTTGTGAAGATCCAACGGTTAGATTTTTCTGATATGGGTAAATAAAATCTGAAGAAAAACAGCGCCACGGCCGCGTTATGGCCCGAGCGTCGTTTGAATAAATTGGCTATTTTAAAATAAATAAAAATAGCGATAAATCGTTATAAAATATTATAAACGATATGGAATGTGAAATTTAGAAATTAACCGAAGGTTAGCTGAGTCGAATGGTTCCCTGGATTTTGATCTGATGTTGGTTTCGGCCTTCGGGGTTAATATTTGGGAAATCGTTCTCTTACTGATTGACGGTTAGTAACTAATGAATTGGAATGAGGCGTATGTTGTGTTTGTGTAGAACTAGTTATTTATATAAGCGAGTTGCTAAGAAAGGCCGGGTTTATCCCATTCTGAATAACTGAATCGACGATAAGAAATCGAAGATGAAGACGGTGGTTGAAGACCGGAGATCTTCACCTCGTTTGGATAGTAACTGATGTCCTGATTGGGAGGCATCCCGAAATATGGATAATGAGTCGTGATCGTCCAGACGTACGTGGAGATCGATGGGTATGCAAGGTATATAGTGCCTCCGGTTTCGTTCAGACCCATAACGGACTTGTAAATGGACTGTGTGTCTGACATTAGAATTCATTCTGTGTGATTGATAGCCATCGGTTACATGGTGTGAATTGCCTGTGTGGCATGCTAAGATACAGTGATCAGGGCTTCTGTTGAAAAGCAAAGTCTGGTGGTGATGATCAAAGCACCGCCTGTGTGGCGTAGCTTTGTGTATAACGTGAATTCGCGAACCTCACACCTTGGTATGAACCAGAAACGGGAGAGGACCTCAGAGAGGGCATGCGTTTCCTTCTAGCTAGAGGTGGTGTCGGTGCTTGAACTGGCTGACATTTATACTATTTTCACCTATGTTGTTGTTGCTGTTGCGAGGCGCCTCGGTTATATCGGTGACTATGTGAAGCCGATGGAGTCATTCGTTGGCTCATTTATGCCCCAAAGGGCGGGGAAACGTAGTATTCAGGAAATTTAATCCACATCGGTGGACCGGCCCTGACGATCCAAGGGTCGATGGGCTCTGACCCTGAGACATGGGCTAGATTGTCTCGAAGTCGGTAAGGACTATCTTTTGCCTTGGTTCATGACGGAAATCCAATTTCCAAATACGTGACTGTGCGGTTTTGATTGTATACCTATATATGGCGACATGATATATGGTACCCATGCCGTCTATGATTGATAGTTATAATTGAAATTGTTTTGAAACCTATAAACACTAGTAATAATATCAAATTCTTTTGTTTTATTCGTATCAAGCATATTTTGGCCATTATAAGGTAAAACTCTATCCTCCGGTTTGCGTTGCATTGTGTGATGGGAACTGAGTCTTATAATGGCTTCATTTTTATAAAAAGCATTGCGAAGTTTAAAAGATTTACTTGTTTTAAAGCACTGGCAATCCAATGGAGTAAACCCGTTCCGCGAAAGTGGCGTGGTCCTGTGATTAGCCAATTGCATAATGTGTTAAGTAGATTTCTCATACCAGTCCCATGACTGACTCGTAGTTTATTTCACTTGCAAACTCGGGTGCCCCTTTTTCTACATGGGCAGCCTTGTATTCAGGTTAGCAGGATCTTTCTGGATAGCTAGAGCTGAAGATGGATTCTATCATTTATCTCTTTTTATGCTATTCAGCTCCTATTGTACATATTATGTTTATTTCCGCTGTAGACATTTATGTATAGCTGAACTGTATTTGTACTAAGTATGATCCTGTATACTGTGTAATTCTGATGATTATGTTTATCCAGTGTATTATTTGTTCATTATCTGGTTTATTTATTTAATTTTGCTCTGCTGTTATCTGTTTATGTGTTATATTCCAGAGATTACCCTTGCCACCGTCCGTACGGGGTTTGGGGTCGTCACAGCTCCGCCACCCGCTGGCGTGGCCTTCGATCCTCTATGCCGTGGCACAACTCGATTTCGTCCTCGTGCTTCGGATTGAGCGATAAATCCAACCCTAGTTTTGAAGGGTTTACTGAGAGGTACGGCTATAAATTTAAATGGTTTTAACACTATAAAGCATTGTAAAGGTTTATTAAATTATAAAAATCATATCTTTTTGCTATGCTATCGAAATCCAGTGAAACAAGATATAGGAGACACCGGGATCGTGATGACGTCTTCTACATTCTAGAAGAGACCGGAGAATTTTCGGAGCTTCCTACAATTTTAGAAGGAGTGGAATCCAATGTGAGATTTCTAAATTCAAATTGGAATGGAAAAGCGATGTATAAATTATATAAGCGATGTATAAATTATATACGCATTGTATACCATATATATGGGCGTTGTATAAATTATATAAGCGATGTATAAATTATACATGCGTTGTATAAATCATATATGCGTTGAATGGTATTGAAATGGAAATTAAATATATTTATATACATATATATGTGTGTGTGTGTGTATATATATATATACACACACACACTCCCCTGGTCCACAGACCATGGACGATATAAATTGTTTGGGTTGTGATTGTGAATGATTGATTGTGGTTGCAACAAAATTGGTTGCGTTGGTGGTATATTCATTGTGTTGTGAAAATGAATGATATTGTGGAAATCATTGAAATGAAAATATTGTAATGCAAGGCCTAGGATAGCAGAGGTGCCGTGCTGGACACGGTGTCGGTGCTAAATAACCTGCCGTTGTAATACTGAAATTTTCTGAAATATTCATGTGTTGAAAAATATTCATGTTTGAAATAAAATGTTTTAATAATAAAAATCACATTTTTATTATATATATGAAGTGAATAATTATTTGTTGATTGAAAATAATATTTTTAACATGAATATGAACTGTTAAAAATAACCAAAGGTTGAAATAAATATTTGTTGATCGAAGATAATATTTTTTAACATGAATATGAACTGTTAAAAATAACCAAAGGTTGAAACAAATATTTGTTGATTGAAAATAATATTTTTAACATGAATAAGAACTGCTAAAAATAACCATAAGTTGAAATACATATTTGTTGATTGAAAATAATATTTTTAATATGAATATGAACTGTTAAAAATAACCAAAGGTTGAAATAAATATTTGTTGATTGAAAATAATATTTTTAACATGTATATGAAGTGTTAAAAATCATCAGGTATAGAAATAAATATTGGTTAGCTAAAAATATTATTTTTAGCTTAGATATGCACATATATACATGTACTGAACAGGTAAACGGATTTGTTGTTGAATAAAGAATTTATTTGCGTATCCGATAAATAGGTAAACTTTAATGAGTTAGCTGCGCAATTTTATTTATATATCAACTCCTGTGAATGCCATTGGATGCGGTGTGCTGGTTATTTTGTGTGAGATTATAAACAATGCCATAGGATAGTAACAATTAATTTTGAACTACGTTACATGGCATACTACGTGAAGAAAGCATACTTCATCATATACCTCATCAGCATTTGGAGCTAACGAGACGAGGTTGGGATTACCATACGGGCAAGACGCTCGTATGGAGTTGACTGTATTACAAGTCGAACTGAGGATTGATATGGACAAAATAAATATAACGGTAAATTTCCAAATTAAACAAAAAACCCATACGGGTGAAGAGTTGACAATAATCACGTCTCTCTAGTTATTAGATACGGCACATGGATTATTTATTTTCCAACACTGAACGAGGTGACGAGATTTATCTCTGGAGTAATTTTACACACTCGCTTGGGCATAGATTGAACACTAAAAATTGTGTGTGCTTATACTGGATTTATTGGGTACCTAACACGGGCCAATAAATTTCCAAACCTCTCCCCGTACAAAGGAGGTTATGGCGAAATTTTTCGAAATTTAAAGGCGTTAGCCAAATTTTTGAAGTATAAACGGTTTAGAAATCGTCGATTAAATTATATATATATATAGTTAGAATAAAACGAATAACGACGCTATAGTTCACGTTTTGAAATCGTAATTTTAAGCGATTATTACGGGAGATCTGAACGTCGGATGTTCCCGAAATTGGAATCATTGGGTTCGCTTTGGAAAGATCTTTCCAACGATTTAAGATCCAACAGTTAGACTGTGCGAAATGTTTAAATCAAATTTGGACGAGAGCAGCACCAGAGCCATCGAATGACCTAAACCGTCGTTCCATGGAAATGGACTATTTTTAAATAAATAAAAATAGTGAAAAATCATTTAAAAATATTATAAACGATATGGAATGGAGATAAACCGATTTTACTTGGTTTATCAGATATTTTGATGGTTGGAAGTATTTGACATGAAAATTATACTAAAGAACTGAAATGTGGATGTCGAATAGTTTAACCATTGAAAGAATTGATTTGAATTCTATACATGCATGAATTATTTGAAAAGGCCGAGTTAATTATCATTTCAGATAATTGATCGACGATAAAAATGTCAAAGATATGAAGATGATGGTTGAAGACTGGAGACCTTCACATTGTTTGGATAATTACTGATGTCTTGATTGGGAGGCATCCCGAGACAAGGTAATAAGTGGTGATCGTCCAGACGTACTTGGAGATCAACCGGATATGCGAGGACCTCTCTTCTGTATTGGACATATGGGACAAGGAATAAGGTGCCTCCTGTTTCGTTTAGACCCAGAACGAACTTGTAAATGGATGTGTGTCTGACATTGGATTTTATTCTGTGTTGATTGATCTCTATTAAATATATATCTGTTTGGTGGTGGAGAATTTATTCTCTTTCTTAACACCCTTCTCTGAGACGTACGAGCTTAGAGGTTATATATCGATAGACATCAATCACATGGCGTGAATTGCCTGTGTGACATGCTGAGATGCAAATGATCAAGGCTTCTGTTGAAAAGCAGAGTCTTTTGGTTGATGGTCAAAGCATGGCTTTAATATAGCATAGCTTTGTGTATGGCGTTAATTCGCAAGCCTCACACCCCGGGCATAAACCAGAAACGGGAGAGGACCTCAGGGAGGACATGCGTTTCTTTCTAGCTAGGAGTGGTGTCATGGTATTGAACCCAGACATTTTTACTTATATGGATGATGGAAAGCGAGGCGCCTCGGATATATCAGTTACTACGGAGCCGATGGATATTGAGTCATCTGGCTCATTTACGCCCTCATAGTGCGGGAAACATATTGTTCAGGCATTTTAATCCACTTCGGGTGGACCATCCCTGACGATCCAAGGGTCACGCGAAGTCGGTAAGAATGATCCCTTGCCTTAGTTCATGGTGGAAATCCAACTTCTAATACACATGTGCGGTTTTGATTGTAAACCTATATATGGCGACATGATATATGGTACCCATGCTGTCTACGATTGATGGATTATGATTGAAATTGTTTTTAAACGTATATGCACTAGTAATAATATCAAATGATTTTGTTTTATACGTATCAAGCATATTTTGGCTATTATAAGGTAAAACTCTATCCTCCAGTTTGCGTTGCATTGTGTGATGGGACCTGAGTCTTATATTGGTTCATTTTCTATAAAAAGCACTGCATTGTTTAAATGATTTACTTTATTTATGCACTGGCAATCCAATGGAGTAAACCCGTTCCGCGTTAGCGGCGTGGTCTTGTGATTGACCTTATTGTAAATAGGTTAAGTAAGATTTCTCATACCAGTCCCATGACTGACTCGTAGTTTGTTTCACTTGCAAACTCGGGTGCCCCTATTTCTACACGGACAGCCTTGTATTCCGGTTTTAGCAGGCTCATTCTGGATAGCTATGGAGCTTAAGGTGGATTCAATCATTTCTATTATGTTGTTCAGACTTTGTTATGTAAATTATGTTTGATTCTGCTGCAGGCATTTTATATAAAGCTGAAACTGTACTTTATACTAAGTATGATCCTGTTATACTGTGTAACTCTGATGATTATATTTGTTCCAATGTAATCGTTTGTACATTATTTGGTGTAATAATATATTTCTGTTCTGCTGTTACTGTTTATGTGTTATATTCCAAATTTTATCGTTGCTTCCGTGGCACTGGAGTTTAGGGTCATCACATATAACAACTTCGAGTTGTTAAAATTTATTCTTCAATATAATATGTAAATATAAATATATAAGCAAGATACAACTCATTTTGAAAATTGTGCAATCTTTGTGGATGTATTATTATTGTCGCATATGATTTAACTTCTTTAAGAAGTGTAATGTTATTATTTCATACGGTTTGAATAAAGCTTCAGGCTTTTAAATTATGAAGTATTTCAAATTCATTGATTGAAGAACTTCACGTTCCTATGCATATATATATATACACACACACACACATACATATGCATATCAATTTTATAAATTTATGATGAACTTCTGATTCTCAATCTTTTAACATACTTTTAATTTAGAAGCTTTTACATTTTTGCTAATTGACAAGATTTCAAACTTGTATACTTTATCAAAAATATATATATATATATATATATACATATACATATATATATATATATATAATTCAAGACTTCAGGTCCAAGACTTCGAGTTATACAACTTCCAGTATAAATATTTTCTTTGCACAACTTCAGGTTGTGGTTTTATCCTTTCTTCCATAACATTAATTATTACTAACTAAATATATCGAATAATAATAGATATGTTTATTCTTATTCCAAATACAAACATATATCAATTAACTAAAAATAACTAATGCATTCAATGCATTTATGACAATAAGATAATATAATATATTTATCAATCACGTAATCAACATTTTACATTCTCTAACATGAATGGTTCAAAAATTTACAGATCTGTACATAAAATTTACAACTATAAACAAAAATAAACTACATGTCTCATATTTAATTTTTTTTCATTCTTCAATATGAATGATTTGAAAAACTTGTAAATTTATAAATAAAATTCACAAACATAAAAATTATATTTTTTTTGATTCAAAATATACAACCATATAAAGATCTTTTAGATCTTTCTTTTTATATCAAAATTGCTTCTTGCCTTTTTAGAAACTGCAGGTTCTAAATTTTCATGTAATGACAAAAATTATTTTTGCATTCACTTCCGGTGTGCAGAATTAAGATCAGTATTTAGATCTTAACATAATATGATATTCAGGATGCATATTTTCTTTATAAAAGTTTTTCCTAAGAAACAATAAAATATTTCTTCTAGAAACATAATATGTTCTAAAATGACTATAGAAAAACTTTAAGTTTTATCATAATTCATATATTGTTATTATATATTTTAAATTGAAGCAACTTTTCTAGAAAGTTACATATGAGAGTCATTTTACTATTTTTCTTCAAGAAAATAGTATTTATTATAAATGTAATGATCTCTTCCAATAATAAGTTTCTTCAAGAAATTATATGTAGCATAAAGTTGGAATATAAGGCTTTTTCCTTTCTATTGAAAATTTTCCTTTCATTGATTTTTCAAATCCTTTCCTTTTACAGCTCATTTGCTATATGCAAATATTAAATGCAATTATTTCATGTTTCTCGTTTGTATATGAACTTCGGGTTCCTTGTTTGCATATGAACTTCAGGTTCCTTGTTTGCATATGAACTTTAGGTTCTTTATTTGAAAGAATTTGTATATGAACTTTAGATCAAATGAGCTTCAGGTCATTTGCAAGTGAACTTCAGGTTCAACAACTCTTGCTTTGTGTTTGGAAGTATGACCGTGTTCTGGTGGTCATAATGGTTCTTCAGGGAGTTCCATAATGTGGAGAGGATCCTTTTTCAGTTAATTATTCTGATTTTAGCTCATCGTGGATATGGCCTCTTAAAAATATCAGGGCCTTTGCTTTGTCCTGCTAGGACATATTATTACCATTTTTAATGGTACTCTCTAAGCATTGAGATTGTAAATGGATTTCAGTGTTCATCATTTTTGTGAACTACACAAAAATAATAATTGCAGATGCTTAATTAAGCAAAATTCACATACCAGTATACATGTTCTATAATTATCAAAACGAATTAACAAATTAACGAACAGACAAAACGATGAAACTGTAGTACTGTTATATCATAAAAAAATATGCAGATCTCGTAAAATAGAATAGGACCGTATACATGCATGTAATAAATTGAATATATTATGGCACATAATCATAAAAAAAAATCCAAATCTGCAAGTCTTTCTTTATACATTTACAATGAACTTCTTACAATAATGAAACAATACAAACCATCAAGGAGCCATACACTATGTTACATAACAAAATAATGGCCACAGTAATACATATGTTGGCTAATAAACAGCTTGCTATTTACATATATGCATACCTATTAGCAATGGCTTCTCTATTATTGGAGAGATAAAGTAGCAAATGAAGATGATTTATGTATGGCGTATGGGGTAAAAGATTCATATATAATATTATAAAAAGAAAATGAATGGATCTTCTTCAAAAGTATTTGGTATACCATAATACCAGATCAAATATGAATAGGTGGATATCTAAAAACCATTAAGTTAAAAAATAATTAGATCTAAAAAGTTGAGATCCACTGGAACATAATCTAGATCAAAAAAAAAAAAAAAAAAAGATCCATAGATCAAATATTCTCAAACAGAAAATAATTGTAGAACAAATATAGAAATCCACGAATTAATATTCTCAAATAAAAATTACTTACATGAAAAATTCATAGATGTAGATCTAGAAGATTTTAACAAATAAGTATAATAGAATCTCGTGCTGATAACGTGTTATAAAATGAACACAGAACAGAAGAAACAAGGGAGAGAGGACATTTCTATTCATTCAGATGTATCTTTATTTCTATTACATCGGCTCCTTTATATGTAGGCTTTAGAACTGATCTTTAACTTATTCCCATGATGTGGGACTAAACAGAGAACTAATAAAAGCATATTCACAACATTCGTACATATATTACAACAACAACGTTATATTGATAACTAATTAAACGTGTCTTGATATAGCTCCCAGGCATTATTTGCATAATCACATCACTGTATGATTTTTAGAAAATAATTGTAATTGAGTGGAGATTGAACATTCAAATAAACCATTAATTGATCGCCATTCGGGGATTCAAGAGAGACTGAATTATTGTACGCAAAATAAGCAATGAGCTTGTGTAAATCATGGATAGTATAAGAGAGATAATTTTTCTAATAAAAGAATATCATCGTTCAGTCGTTCTCAACAATTTAGAAAAAATATTTAGCAGTAGCACTGATGAATTCCATATCACCTTGAAAGTTTACATGTCAAGAAACTGGCTTCTATAATTCGAATAGGCGAAGTAAACTAAAAGAGTACAATTTGAAGGTGAAATATGTAGTTAATGTTTTCCTAAAGAATTGACACCACATTTGAATTAATGACATGCCTTTAATATAATTTATTTGCTATCTCACTATACATGTGTCTATAAACTTGTTACTACATAGAAATTTGTCACTATAGGATGGCCTCTTAGTATCTAATTTATGATGCAAAGTTCCAACCATTTCGAAAAGATTTTCATCTATTCCACGTTTCCTTCTTGCACACACCTTTTACATAAACTTAATTCACTACAACAAAACGGTCATATTACAACTATTCCTTTGCAACTTGCATAAAATAACAGTTGTAATAGATACTTTGTAGCAATATATTTATTTTAGTTGTTGTAATAAATCCGTTTTTAACAACTGTATTTATGTATCTATTGCAATATAAATCTGTAACAACTGTTTTTTTGTTATCAGTTGTAAATTCTACTCTATAACCACGGTTTTATAGAGTTATAATACTTATATAACTATTCTTCCGGTTTCTTACTTCGAAAAACTCTAACACGTTACAAACTTCTTTTTCGACCGCTATTCGAACAAATATCATTTCCATCTCAACCCTATTCTCATCGCTCGCTATTCGAACAAAATTCATTCCCGTCTCAACCCTAACATCAACGCTACCTCCGCCGTCGCCCGTCGCTGTTAACGTCTTGTGTCAGATTTTTAACATCTCCCAAATCTCAACCCCTAATCTCTCCGCCAGAATTTCAAGGTATGTAGTTTGAGTTAATTTCTTGTTTACTTGTTTTTTTTATTGCATTTGTAAACCTATGAGCTACATAAATTGTACGAAATCTAAGTGATTTCATATAAAAAAGCAGGTATAGTTGTAATCGATCGCTTACAAAATATAAATTGTGAACCTATGAGCTACATAAATTATATGAAATCTGATAACATTACGGATTTTGTAAAAAGTTGTACTTAGATGGTCTTATGATATTTAAACCAGATTTTGTAAAATTACAAAGTGGGGAATGCTTAGCTATATCAATATTATCTTAATCTAGGACTAAATTTTCGTACTCTTAAATGCACTCTAGACTAATGATATGTGGTTTAACTGAGATTTGAGTTTGTACCTGCGTAGCTTAAACTGTCAATACCCAAAATGAAACCAAAGATTTTAGATGTTACGAGGATGTCTGAAACGTTGAGTGGCTGTCATGTTGTTTAGTGATCAACATAGTCAAGAATATCCATATGTTAATATATAACGTGGGACATATGCCAAAAAAAAAAAAAAAAAACTGATAGCATTCTCTATACTTCTTTAGTATTATTAACCGATGTCAAGAATATTCATATGTTTATCAGCTTTGAGTTTGCGTTTTGGTATATACTTTCACTTGGTTCTTGTTTAGGGGCTTATGCTTTCAGCGTGAGTTTAGCTTGACGACTAGTGCTTTCAAGATGGCTCACTAGAATCACATTACAATGCTGAATAAAATTTAGTACATTGTCTCTGTATTAAATTCTAATGAGAAACTGTACATAACATAGCTTTTGAGATTAAGCCAAAAAGTAACTATCTGTGGATATTCATGTACGATAACTATTCCTGGTTGATCACTTTCTTATGGTTTGGATATTTTATAATTGAATAGATAAAGTAAAAATAATGGCATAATATAGTGTAAGCCCTTTAATGGGCATTATCTAGGTTGTTTTAATGGTCGGTCTTGTGCCTCTTAAAACAAGCAATAGGTTGCTTTTTATGGCCAGTCGCATTAGCCAATAAATGAACCACTATTGTGAATGCTATCAGTTTATGAATTAGTAATTGGAACAGTTTTATTAAGTTCTCTATAACTCCAAAATACACAAAACATTTTGGTCATATTAGATTTTTTTCGAAAAACACAAAAAAGGTTTAAATCTGCTTCCATTAGTACCTTAGCATGGTGTAATCGGTTACTTGTACAATGAAGGTGTCCATTTTAATAAGCCTTCCTATTGCATTTGCAATCCTACTTGTGTTTGCTGGGTTCCATAAATCGAGATTTAGATCTTGTAATTTAACCCAAGTCGGAATGGTATATATGTATTATTTTTTATATTTGTCATTTATAATTTCACATAGCAATATATATATATATATATATATATATATATATATATATATATATATATATATATATATATGTATGTATGTGTGTGTGTGTGTTTACACCGTACTCCGACTCATTTTTCCATCCACTTAATAAGCAACCCAGCCCTCTCCTTATGTCTATCCCCCAGTTTCAAGTTTTTTTTTTGTAGTATGGGTTTCGATTTTGGTATGGGCGATGCTCAACTGTTATGCAAAAATTGCACAAATGCGGAAGCGTAATAAGCAAGATCTAGATTTGTCAATTGAACATCAATCTAATATGATAGCAATTATTCTACTACATCAAGCAAATAGTAAATAACTATAATAGAGAAACAAAGAGACACAATATTTATACTGGTTCCATTATCCTCCATAAGATAGTGAACGTCCAATCCAAAAGAGAGAGATTTTATTCCACATGAGAGAATTACAAGAGATTACAAAATAAGAGTTTACATATCCAAACCTCAAACAGGCTTAATAAGAAGAGACACCATTGGAGATCATTAACTCCATGCCAAGATGGGTTTAACTAAAGTCTACCCCTTAATATATAGCCAGTGCAAATCCATATGAGTCATCAATTACATTACCAACATATGGTAATGATATAATGGAGGAAAATTACCAAAGCAACAAATGTGCAAAGATAGAAAGTAAATCAATCCGTTTCTTTTGCATAGATGGAAGAAATTAATCCCTTCATTTATTTCTTTACCATCTCATCAAATGCAACCAATGCATTCCTATTATAAAAATATTTACTTTCATTTTTTGCAAATTTGTTCCAATCAATTTGTGATTTTGTATCACCAAATTTAACACTCTATCTTGATGCAAAATCACATATTTCCAGCATTCCACCTTGAGTTAAATTCTTTTCACAACATAAAACTCTTCAAAAAGAGCTCCACCTTCAATCAAAATCTCACCATGAGATAGAAACCAAAAATGAACATTTGCCTAATGGGTTCCAGCAAAGCTACCCCCCATCACATCATGTTAATGAGCTCAGAATACGTCCCCGCCCGCCAACAAAATGTTGCAAATATCCATAATAAAAAAGAAGGCAGATGCCAAAGTAATCTCAACACCACCAAGGCCAAAAATAATTCTCTCAATCACCAATTCAAATACAGAGCCAAAATCCAAATCTCTATACGCACAAAAAAATCTCTCTCCTACCACTTAGTTATTACAAAATTCATCCACCGCCTGCAAAAGATGCATCTACCACCATGAGCTGCACCACGCATAAACCAACGGTCTAAAAGTGCTTGCAATAACATCGACACCCGTCTAACACTTGACCTGAGCTCCTTCCTCGATCACCTCGGATCCCTCGAGCATCATCAACGTGAAGACCCCCAATGATCTCTGTCTCTATACCCGTCTATCACTTGACCTGAGCTCCTTTCCTGATCATATTGGATCCCTCGAGCATCATCAACATGAAGAACCCTGTCTAAAACATGATCAAAAGTTCCAAAATCCAATGGTCCCTTCAATGTAGTAAACTCCATATCACGTCAAAGTTTCCAGATTAGAACATTCTTCTCTCTCAACATAATCTCCTACACCAAAGTCTTCCTTTTCTCCCAAAATAGTTATAGCATAATCACCACTAAATCAACTAATCTTTGTAGAAATAATTGATGCATAATTTAAAACAAATCGCCTTGCTCTGATACCAATCTGTTATGCAAAAATTGTACGAATGCAGAAGTGCAATAAGCAGGATCTAGGTTTGCCAATTGAACACCAATTTACTCTGATAGCAATTATTCTATTACATCAAGCAAATAGTAAATAACTATAATAGAGAAACAAAGAGACACAATATTCATACTGGTTCCACTATCCTCCATAAGATAGTGTACGTCCAGTCCAAAAGAGAGAGATTTATTTCACATGAGAGAATTACAAGAGATTGCAAAATAAGAGTTTACATATCCCTCAAACAGGCTTAATAAGAAGACACACCATTGGGGATCATTGGCTCCATGCTAGGATGGGTTTATACTAATGTCCGCCCCTCAATATATAGCCAGTGCAAATCCATGTGAATCATCAATTACGTTACCAACATATGGTAATAATATAATGGAAGAAAATTACCATAGCAACAAATGTGCAAAGATAGAAAGTAAATCAATCTGTTTCTTTTGCATAGATAAAAGAAATTAATCCCTCCATTGATCTCTCTACCATCTCATCAGTGCAATCAATGCATTCCAATTATAAAAATATATATTTACTTTCCATTTTTTGCAAATTTGTTCCAATCAATTTGTGATTTTGTATCACCAAATTTAACGAGTGGGGGCGATGCTCAACATGCTCGGCATAATATAATTTGTTGTAATCAATTTGTGATTTTAGTACGGGCGATGCTCAATATGCTTGAGGTTTGACAGGAACAATGCTTGGATAGAGGCAGGGACGTACGCAGATACTTCAACGAGTGGGGCCGAAGATTTGTTATTTTAGTTTTTGAATTTCTGACAAATAATATGTTATGTTAGTACTAAATACACCTATAATTCAAAAATATGTATACTTTCAATTGATATAACCGTGAAAGATATCATCACATATATAATTTTCTAGATATCACATAAATTATATATTATTTTTTGAAATATCACCCCACCCAAGATTCTATACAAGAAAATCCTTCCATCTGCATATTATGAAAGTGTTAAATCTTTATTGGTTTCAATGTTGAGGATGAAATATAGAAACAAAACCATTAGGTTTGTCATATTAAAAAGTTAATTCTATTTATGTAAAGTATATAAATATAAAGTAAACTAATCTTACTTAACTGCAACAATATCACAACAAGATGAAATGGAAATGCAATTTAAAACAAAAAACAGTTAACTTTTTGGTGTTGGATATTGTTAGATATCTTAGTGTAGAGTGTTCACTTGGAAAGCAAACAGAGAAGGATATGATTATGAGCAGCAATAAAACAAAAAAAGTAAAGCAGCATATAAAGTTTTACACAAATTTGATTTTGTGTAGAGAATAGAGATATTCTTTATTGGCGATGGTTTTGTACAGAATGCAGAATGAAATAACGTACGGACTTGCAGTGAATATATAATAATACACTGTAATGGTAGCAGGTTTCCGAGAAAAGAAATAAAAACGGTACAAAATGAATATGGGCTAAGCCCAGCAATATGAAGCCTAATATTGGTTTGATAAGGAAAACGGTAGCTTATCATATTGTGCCCATTTCTTTCGATACAGCAGCAGCAGGGTGCTGGTAAAAGATAATTTTTTTAATAATCCAATGGGGTCGATGGCCCCCATTAGGCCTTAGCTGGGTATGTCATTGGATAGAGGAGAGAACTATTTGGTGTTTGTCTAGGGAAGGCTAGAGTATGGTGATTTTTAGTTGTGGTCTTTGGTTGTTGGGAGTGTTTTTATTCGCATCTTGCATGCGAAATTGCTTGGCATTCCCTTTCCAGTTGCATTGTATCCATGCTTGCAAGCTTTTTTGTTTGTCAAGTTTGCGGTCTTTGTCTTATGTTTGAGCCATCTTCTACTTATTACACCCGAGTTTTATGATCTTTGAAGTTCAGACTATATATTATGTTGTGCTGATGTATTTTGTGTCGGATCATTGCTTAATATTTTAATATGTGTACTTATGTTGGTATTCAGATGTCAGACACCGTGTGTGGTGAATTCTTACTGTTAACATCAAAGTGTACATGTAATAACTAAATATGGCATTGGGAAAATGCAATTACTTTATATAATATTAAGATGCACATAGAGGAATAAATGAAGTTGGACCACGATGTGACTTGTAAAAAAATACATGATGTAGGCTGTATTGAAGAGTTTGTTATTATGACCATGTATTTGCTTAATGTGTTGATAATAAAATAGTAACACACACAAATACATCCATATGTTACACAAATAGTAACACTAGATAAGTCAAAATTGACGTGGTGTAGAATGTGGCAAGTGATGTTGAGTAAGCTATGCTTCCTAACAGTTGTAAGTGATGTAGCAAGTAATAAATAACACCATCTATTAAATGGATACTGCTATAATGATTTAAAAGAGCTATGCTTCCTTACTTTAGCATGCCACACCACATTACAATAAACATATACACCATACTACACACTTTCCCTAACTCAATCATGGTGTACAATTAGAAAAAGATCATGCTATTTACAATTTATAGAAAACATGGACTTGTATTTACTAGTTTCTTTTGCATGTGCATCCAATTGGATCTATAGAAGATATGGACAAAACATGGGTCAATCTACCAAGGTTTCATAAATTTTAGTTAATATTTTTGTATGTATAACTATTCTAGGATAACTATAGATTTTTTTATATAGAATGTCAGATGAATATAGGCAAGCAGTTTGAAATTTCTTAAATAAGCATGTAGAAAGTGAGGGTAATCCAGAAAAAATTATTTGCCCATGTCGTAAATGTAGGAACCTTATTTAGCATCCAAGAGATGTTGTGACACATTTAGTGTGTTTTAGAATTGATCCTGTTGAAATTGATGATTCAAATATTTGTAGGGAATGAAAGAAATTGATTGATTGTCAATCAATTAATTGGGTCGTATATGAAAAGATATAAGAGGAAGTTTTCTTTTTGGAAGAAAAATAACAGGCCAATCAATCATTTAATGAAAAATCAATTTACTCAGGGAAAGAGATTGAGACCATGATTGCACCAACCATTTATGCTCCAATCAAATCAAGGAAGATATTATATTTATTTTTCTTCATGTCCAAGTAATCTAGAAACTTCTCTTAATTATCTTCAAGAAATCCCTCTATATAAATAGGGGTCATGTTATTTGTATGAATGCAAGGAATCCACCATTAATCTTCTCTCTATTGTAATCTTATGTACTCATTTCTTAATTGAGAAATAAAAGTTGTTGGGTCTCCGTGGACGTAGGATATTCATATCTGAACCACGTTATATTGGCGTGTCCTTTCCTCTCTTTTCTGTTTTTCTTCTCTCTATAATTTGAGCCACTTGATTTTACTTTTTTGGCATTGTTGAAATTGTTAACAGACTAGATCATTGGGTTTATTCGTATTCCCCTGCCTGAATCTCTAATTTTGCACCATAGATTGGTATCGGAGCTGGTTGTCCTATTCAAAGGCTTTTCAACCATGTCAAATTCCGCAAAGAATAATAGTGGTAGAAGCACTACAAATTATGGAGTTGCTAGATTTGACGGAAAGGGGATTTTGGCACATGGAAGAAGAAGATGGAAGAAGTGTTGAAGAAAGAGAGGACATTTAAGGTTGTCTCAGATCCAGAAAAATTAAAGAAATTAGCACCTGAAGAGATAGAAGAATTTGAAGAGGATGCTCTTACTAACATCCAACTTAGCCTTTCTGATGAAGTACTTAGAGAGTTTTCTCATGTGAAAACTGCTAAGGAATTGTGGGGTGCTCTTCAGAGAAAGTTCTATAACAAGTCTCTCACTAACCACATCATCTTACAACAACTTTATTCTTTCAAAATGAGGCACGGAACAGATGTATTTGCTCATATAGATGCCCTCAACACACTTGTCATGAATCTTCGAGCAACTGACGTAAAGATTGAGGATGAGGCACAAGCTGTTATTCGTTTATGTTCTTTACCTGCAGAGTATAACACTTTTGTTAACACTATGATCTATGGGCGTTCATCTATTTTCTTGGTGGACGTGAAGACAAATTTGCATAACGAGATGTTGAGAGGAAATATAGCAAGCATGAGCATGGAGAATGACTCTGAAAGCCTTGTTGCACAGAGAGGAAGAAGTAAAAGTATACCCAAATATGGTGGAGATAGAGCTAAGTCCAGGTCTCAGTCAAGAGGAGCCCGGAAGAGAGTTTGCATTATTGCAGAAAACTTGGACATTACATTGCAAGTTGCCCTAAGTTGGAGAATAAAAAAAAAGCTATTCCCCAAAAGGCTTTAGCATCTACAGCGGAGACATCAGATTCAGATAATGATCCTAGCTTTTTACAGCTTTCGCCTCTCCTATGAAGAGTACTATGTGAATTATTGACTCGGGAGCATCCTATCACATGACACCTGATAGGCACTCTTTTTCCACTTATTGTCAGCTTGATGGAGGAGAGGTTCTCATGGGAAATAATGCTTCTTGTCACATGATTGGTATTGGAACAGTAAAAATCAGGATGTTCGATGGTGTTGTTCGTACTTTATGTGATGTCAGGCATCTGCCTGATTTAAGGCATAGTTTGATCTCCATTGGAGCATTGTGCAATTTTGGCTTAATGTGTGTAATAGAAAAAGATCCATTAAAAATTACAAATCGCTCACTAATAGTAATGAAAAGGGTAAAACCTGGAAATCTATATTTGCTGAAGGGTATAACTACTGTTGCGGAGACTACTTCGGTTATTGATTTAGTTGATTCCGATTCTACCAAATTATGGCATTTTCATATGGGTCACATTGGAGAGCGCAGTTTAGAAGTATTGAGAAAGCAAGGCTTGATTGACGGTCTTCATCATTCAAAACTTGACTTTTGTGAAGGATGTGTACTTGGAAAGTAAACGAAGGTTTCTTTTGGCATTGCAGAGCATAAGTCTAAAGATGTTTTAGAGTATGTTCATACTGATGTTTGGGGTCCTGCCCCATGCCTATCTTGTGGAGGAGCTAGGTATTTTGTTTTGTTTATGGATGATTTTTCTAGAAAAGTATGGGTTTACTTTATGAAGTCCAAAGATGAAACTTTTGATAGGTTTCAAAGTTGGAAATCTCTTGTTGAGAAGCAGTATGGAAAGAAAGTGAAGGTTCTTCATTCAGATAATCGTGGTGAATTCACTTCTCAAAACCTCATCAAATTTTGTGAGTCCGTGGGAATCAAAAGACACTATACCACACCAGGAGACCCTCAGTCAAATGGGGTTGCAGAGAGAATGAATCGGACTTTGTTGGAAAGAACTTGTTGCTTATGGCTGATCGCGGGATTAAATAAGAGATTTTGGGCAGAAGCATTATCTACGTTGGTTGTCTTTATCAACAGCACACCTTCTACCGCCATAGAAATGAAGATTCCTGAAGAAGTATGGAAGGGAGAGCCTATATCATATTCCTTTCTCAGAGTGTTTGGTTGTCCAGCTTATGTGCATGAGAGCAAAGGGAAGTTGGATCCAAGATCTCGCAAGTGTATTTTTCTTGGCTATAAGAAAGGAATTAAGGGTTATATAATATGGTGTTCTACTACCCAGAAGATTGTAACTAGCAGACATGTCACATTTGATGAGAAGGCTATGTTGAAGGTGGAGCCTTCTTCTTCGTTTAATGATGATGTTGAGGGGACAAGTTCAGAATACCAAACACAAGGTAGATCATCAGACTTCCATACAAGGCAAAATGGTGATTCTGATGACACCGTGGTTGATAGGGAAGAGACAGAAGATTAATCTCAAGGTGGAGCTCAAATTCAAACTCGATCAACGAGAGAGAAGAAAAGACCTACGTGGCTTGATGATTTTGTGGGATTAAGCATTGAAGATATTGATTTTGATGACATGAAAGCTTATGCATTTAGCATATTTCATGATGAACCAAGAGACTACAAAGATGCCATTAGTTCAGTTGATAGCTCCAGTTGGCTAGTAGCAATAAAGGAGGAGATCGAGTCGTTGCACAAAAATCACACTTGGGATTTAGTGCCACTTCCTTTCAGCAAGAGAGCAATTGTATGTAAATGGATCTATAAGGTGAAAGATGGCGGCAATGGTGACTTGAGGTACAAAGCAAGATTAGTGGTAAAGGGTTATGTTCAGAAGAAAGATGTGGAGTTTCATGATATTTTTTCTCCAGTTGTTAGACACACTTCCATTCGCATTCTTCTGGCATTAGTTGCTTACTTCGACATGGAGTTGGAACAACTAAATGTCAAGACAACATTCTTGCATGGTGATCTTGAGGAGGACATTTACTTACATCAGCCAGAGGGGTTCATTGATAGCAGTAGGCCAGGTCATGTTTGTAAACTTAACAAATCTCTTTATGGCTTAAAACAGTCTCCTAGATAGTGGTATAATAATTTTGATAAGTTTATGATCTCACATGGTTACTCTAGAAGCTTTAAGGACCAATGTTTCTATTTTAAAAATGTAATGATGACATCATCTATTTGTTACTTTATGTTGATGATATGTTGATAGCTTCTAAGAGCATGTCTAAAATTTTGGAGTTGAAGATGGAGCTCAATAAGGAATTTTAGATGAAGGATTTGGGAAATGCATAAAGAATTTTGGGTATGGAGATTCAGAGGGATAGAAAGCAAAGAGTTTTGAGGCTCACTCAAACTCAATACATCGAGAGAGTCCTATCTCGATTTGGTATGGAGAATGCTAAACCGGTGGCTACTCCATTAGGCTCTCAATTCAAGCTATCCAGAGATATGTGTCCCACATCGGATGAAGACAAAAGGGATATGTGTAATCCTTATTCTAGTGCGGCTGGAAGCTTATCCTATGATATGGTATGCACAAGGCCTGATTTAGCTCATGCAGTTGGTGCTATTAGTTGATATATGTCTAACCCAGGTAAAGAGCATTGGAAAGCAGTGAAGTGGATACTCAGATATCTTTGTGGCACTTCTTCAATTGACTTGTTATATGGTAGAGTCGATGGAGACATCTCTCTTAGAGGATACTGTGATTTAGATTATGTTGGGGATAGAGATGGATGGAAGTCGGTGTCTGGCTATGTTTTTACACTTGGCATAGGCCCGATTTCGTGGAGATCAAAGTTGCAGTCTATCGTAGCTTTGTCGACTACCGAAGCAGAGTTAATATCGATTGTGGAAGCAACAAAGGAAGGATTGTACTTACTTCATTTTTTGGATGATCTTTCAATGGCACAACAGACAGTGAAGCTATTTTCAGACAGTCAGAGTGCGATTCATCTTGTTGGGAATTAGGCTTATAGTTCACGGACGAAGCACATTGATGTTAAAGGTTTCTTTCTTATGCTTGAGGAAGAACGAAGCAAGATCAAATTATTGAAGGTCGGTACTTCGGATAATCCTTCAGATATAATGACCAAGTCACTTCCAAAGGACAAGTTTGAGCATTGCTCAAACTTGATCAGTTTGCTTCATGTTACTTGAGCGCCATGGGGCGCTAGGCCCAACAAATTCTATGTTGATTGTTGAAGATGAGATGATGAAGAAAGATTGTCTTATTTTAATCAAGGTAAAGTGTTGGAATTGATGATTCAAATATTTGTAGAGAAGGAAAGAAAATGATTGATTGTCAATCAATTAATTGGCTCGTATATGGAAAGATATAAGAGGAAGTTTTCTTTTTGGAAGAAAAATAACAGACCAATCAATAAATTAATGAAGAATCAATTTACTCAAAGAAAGAGATTGAGACCATGATTGCACTAACCATTTATGCTCCAATCAAATCAAGAAAGATATTATATTTATTTTTCTTCATGTCCAAGTAATCTAGAAACTTCTCCTATTTATCTCCAAGAAATCCCTCTATATAAATAGGGGTCATCTTATTGTATGAATGCAAGCAATTTACCATTAATCTTCTCTCTATTGTAATCTTATGTACTCATTTCTTCATTGAGAAATAAAAGTTGTTGGGTCTCTGTGGATGTAGGATATTCATATCTGAACCACGTTATATTGGTGTGTCCTTTCCTCTCTTTTCTGTTTTTGTTCTCTTTATAATTTGAGCCACTTGATTTTTTTTATAGCATTGTTGAAATTTTTGACATACTAGATCATTGGGTTTATTCGTATTCCGCAGCCCAAATCTCTGATTTTGCACTACAGATCCAACGTATGAAGTATGGATTTTTCACGGAGAAGCACGTCATTCACGAAATGAAGCCGATGAAGTAGCAGATACTTACAGAATGTACTTGGACGCAGAAATTGATGGCGAGGAGAATGAGTATCAAGTTAACGATAAACATATGTAAGAGACAAAGAAAATATTGGAGAAAGCTGAAATTCCTTTGTATCCTGGTTGTACAAGCCACACAAAATTGTCTGCTACAATGCTTCTTTTCAAACATAAGGCTCGAAATGGTACAACCGACACGACATTTACATAACTTCTTAAGCTCCTCAAGGATATATTACCAAAGGAAAATGAGCCTCCTGCTTCCATATACGCAATAAAAAAGTTGATTAAATCAATTGGTTCAGGTTATCAAAACATACATGCATGCGTAAACGATTGTTATTTATTTAGGAAAGAGCCTGCAAATTGTGATTTTTGTCCTAAATGCGGCAAATCTCATTGGAAAAAGAATAAGATAAAGGAAGACGGAAAGCAATCGAAAATACCTATTAAGTTTTTGAGGTATTTTCCACTCATACCGAGTTTGAAAAGGATGTTTATGTAGTCTGAAATATCTGAACAATTAATATGGCATAGCAGTAATAAAAGAGAAGATGGTAATCTACAACATCCTATAGATTCCTCTCAATGGTCTACAATTGATAGAATGTATTCTTCCTTTGCACCCGATCCACGAAATTTACGGCTTTGCCTTGCAAGTGATGGCTTCAACCCAATTGGTGATTGGAACTCTACATATAGTTGTTGGCCAGTGTTTCTTGTTACTTACAATTTTCCTCCTGGCATTGCATATATAATGTTATCTTTATTACGACAACCAGGAAATGATATCGATGTGTATATAAAACCACTTATCGAAGATTTGAACAAATTATGGAACAAGGGGGTAAAGGTGTATGATGCATACAATTGTAGTAAGTTTAGATTAAAAGCAACTCTGATGTGGACAATAAATGATTTTCCATCTTATGGAAATTTAGTAGGTTGTAGTGTAAAAGGTAAAAGAGCACGTCTTGTTTGTGGCATTAATACATTTTTGAGATGGCTACCTTTTAGTAGAAAATGTGCATACTTGGGCCATAGACGATTTCTTGCACCCAATCATGAATATCGTCAACAAAATATATATATATATTTGATGGAACCATAGAAAAAAGACAAATGCCTCCAATACATACTGGTACCCAAATCTTTGACGATGTAGAAAATATTGTTAATGAATGGGGAAAAAAACAAAGGAAGAAAAGAGAGAAAGTACAAAGAGAAAAATGGGCGAGTGAAGTAAAAAGGAGTCCAAATGTGGAAAAAGAAGTCCATTTTTTTATCTACCTTATTAGAAGGTAAAACATAGCTAAAAATAAAATGTTCTCTCTTTTTCTATCCATGTCTTAACAATTAGTATTTTTACTATCCATCCATTATTCCATTTTTTTTATTTTCGTAGGAACTTCCTTTGCATCACAATCTTGATGTAATGTATGTAGAGAAAAATATTTCCGATAGTATTCTTAGTACTTCGCTTGATATCAAAGGAAAATCAAAAATGGACTTACTTCACGTCAAGATTTGGAACCAATGCGTATAAGGAAGAAATTGCTTCTATAGCTGTTGGAAATAAACTATTACTTTCTGATGCGCCATGCACCTTAACAGACCAAGAAAAAACATATTTTTTATAGGATAAGAAATTCGAAGGTGCCTAATGGGTATAGCTCAAACATTGAAAAGGTTTTTCCAAAACATGATAAAATTTCAAGTCTAAAATCACATGATCATCAGTTTTGTTGCAACAACTATTATCCGTAGCATTGAGAGGACTTCTTCCTTTGGGTATAAGGAATGCATTACTTCGATTATGTTAATTTTATAATGACATATGCCAAAGAGTTCTTGATAGAGATAAATTAGAATCCATCGAGAATCAAGTTGCATTAACTCTATGTAACCTTGAGAGATTCTTTCCCCCTTCATTTTTTGATATCATGATTTACTTGACAACACATCCGGGAAAGGAATCAAGAATTTGTGGACCGGTACAATACTAGTGGATGTATCCATTTAAAAAGTAATTTTTTAGATATTTAAACATAGTTAATGAAATATTCCCTTACTAAAGTATTTTACGCTCATATCTTGATTATAGGTTTACGAAAATACTGAACGGTTAGGTTAAAAATCAGTCCCGACCTGAAGGATGCATAGCAGAGTGCTATTCTTCTAAAGAATGCATTAAATATTGTGCTAGATTTATAAAAGATGAGGTTAAATTTAGAGAGAGAAAAAATCGGAATGATGTGCAACAAAGTGGTTTCATATTCGATGGACGTCCTAATTCCAAAGGAAAACCCATTGTACTTTCAGAGGAGGTATTTGATGTTGCTCATCTATCTGTGTTGCTCATTACAGACGAAATCGAGTCGTACATAGAGTAAGTATTAGTTCAACTTGATTATTTTATACGAAGGAAGTTAAATTTTAACTTGTACATTTGCGTATTCAGAATGCACAAGAAGGAATTGAAACGTTTGCAACCTCATCTTTTACAAGATGACATGGAATTTTCAAAATTGCATTCAGCGACTTTCATTTGTTGGTTTCAAAAAATGGTTGAAAATGTTATATTTCACTTCAATTAAACAATTTGGCATCTTATATGCAAATATTATTATATATATCATCGTAAACAGTGTTATATATGTCCAGGTTAGAGATGAAAGACTTATTTCAGATGTTAGTAAAATAATAAAATGGCTTTCATATGGACCTCAGTCGCAAGTAATTTCTTATACTGGCTATATTGTTAATGGACGTCGTTTCCCTACTAAGGACTACGAGAAGTCTACGCAAAATAGCGGTGTTTCCACTGAGGCAAATATTGTTCATCCAGATGGGTCTATGGAGAAAATTATTTATTATTTCGTCTTGCGTGATATTTTTTTGTTGGACTACCGTCTATTACAAATTGTTTTGTTTAAGTGAGATTAGGCAAATATTTATCGTGGAGTTAAGGTTGAAAACAAGTTTACACTAGTAAATCTACATTAGTTTCAAAATCAATTTGCAAGCGATCCCTTCATTTTAACAACACAAGTTGTACAAGCTCTCTTCTCTAGATAAAGTAGCTCTTCAAATTGGTATGTCGTTTTGAAAGCAACTCCTAGAGGTTTTCATGAATTGGAAAAATACGAGGAGAAAAATTCGACTAGCATACCATTGGATGAGTCAATACTTAATGATAAAGATGTTGATAATGGGGACGGAAGTTACATAAAAGAGGATTGCGATGGAATTTTGGTATGTATAAGCATTCATTGTTGATATCTTGTTTTATATGTTGTCATATTCCTTATAGTGTAGTTATATAGTTATATGTCTCAATTCTATAATTTGATTACAAAATATTGCCTTTGTTTTAACTTGGGATAATTAACCCATACCTGAATAAATTTCTTTCCAAAACGAAAGGATATAGCTTATCGAATCACATATTGATTTGCCTGAGTTTTGGATAGAGGTGTATAATAGCAATTTTATATTGTATCGTACATGGTTATTTACAATTTTTTTTTGATGTTATAGTCATTGCACGTTAAAGATTTACTATATTTAGTATTTGGTTAATTATTCATAAATTGTGATATTTTTCTGTTTCAGGTTGATCATTAATAAAAGAAGCTTGAACGGTTTGCATCCATGGGTAAGAACGAGCAACATAAAGCAGAGGTAATCATCTTGAACTTTTTTATTATAGCTCGTGGTGGATTGAGCAAGTGTGTAATATCTATGTATTAATATATAGTATATTAATGTGCATTTTAAAGTGGTGGAGCTCAACAATCTAAGATCCATTATATCCTAATTTGTACCAGTACTATATGAACCAAAATATTATTATTCACACGAGAGTTAGATACATTGCATCTAGTGGCGAAAATACTCCAGTACCATGCTTCAACCATCTAGCCTAGGTCTTACATTGGTATAACTTTTGAAAACTACTAGTGGCAACATAATGCATATATTTTGCATATTATTATGTGGGCACAGATCATTATACAAATAATTACTTGTTATATAGCCTAGGTCCTCTGATCTTATTGCTTAATTACTTGTTATTTCAATCACTTGTCATTCTTGTTGCCATTTTCTTGCAAATATGATTCTCTGTTACACTACTACAAAAGTGGGCATATTCGACACTATTTTACTGTGGCCGTAGATCAGAAAAGCGTTGCCGTAGGCCCTTTTTTCAAATAGGCAACACCAAGGGGGCGTGGCATCCGCGACCGTTGCATTAGCCTTCTAAGGCAACGCTTTTGCACATCTAAGGCCGCAGACAGAAAGTGTTGCATTATAACCCTATTGCAACAGTATATGCATGTAATGCAACAACATACAGCGTTGCCTTAAGTAGAAGCCAGAGCCTAGCTTCCAGGTCATGGTAGTGGGGGCCACATGCACTTTCCACGTCAGTTGCCAACATGTTGCATGCCACGTCATCTATCCACGTCAGCTGCACATGTGTCACATGCCACGTCAGCTATCCACGTGGCACCACGTAAGGTGTGGGTCCCACGTGTCGTATCATTGTGAAATTAATAATAGTACACTTAATGCAACACCACAGCACAGTCTAATGCAACACCACAGCACAGTGTAATGCAACACCAGAAAACATCAACTGCAATGGTAAAAAATCAAATGCAACACCAGAAAAAATCAACTGCAGCTGTAATACAACCCTATAATTACAATCTGCAGTACATATATTCAATCCAAAACATTGCACCACTTTCATACATATATACCAAAATATTCATGCAATAAATCCTCCCAAAACATTCATAACCACAGTCAGACCAACCAATTATATATACCCACTCACTAGTGTCATCACCAACACATACCACAAGTGCCATCATCCAAACATACCAAAAGTGTCATCACAAACACATACCACAGTGCCATAATTCAAAAGAACAGAACATAACACAAGTGCTAACACATGCCATCCAAATACTTCAGTCAGTTGCCGGGGTTACAGGCGTAACAAGGTCATATTCATCACTTGTTGCGGTGACACAAAAGTCTCTGACGTCTAAATTAAGATCTGGATTGGCTTCACTAAGCTTTTTTAACACCAATGACACATTCTCTTTCACTTTTCTGTTCACCTTTTCTTCCAAATCCGCCTCAAGCTCTTGCCTTATTTTTTGGGCAAGCTCTTGCCTAATTTTTGGCCATTTTTCCTCGCCTTCCTACAAGCCAGTTCCGCGTGTGGCTCTTCCCACCAGAAACAAGTGCATCTGCCTCAGCAATGTTCCCTGCATCCACCATTGCTTGAACCTTCGCCTACAAAATGAAAACCAGGCAAGCATATACATAAATAGGCAGCTGGCAGGAATGAATTTATTAACAGAACTTATTTTCTTTCAAACTAACTATGTGTTCGATTTAATAAGCAGCTGCAACAAACGTACAATGTCCCAATTATACTGACACAAGTATTGCTATTTCAGTATCTAATTATATATGTACTCATGTATTTGGCCTTTAGTTCATCCGTGTTAGTCTTTTAACTTCTACCCGGTTCTCGTTTATATGTTTCCAAATAAACCAAGGCAGCGGATGGGGAGGCTTTTTCTGGGTCCTTCTTTCTCTGTCAAGTATTACGATTACCAACAATTAAACACAATTTTTAACATTCAATGTTAAGTATTTACAGATCTAGCTGCTGCCTATGAACATTGAGACAATGATATATAAAATATAAATCATGTGATATAACAAATTAGAATTATCATGTGGCCAATTCAAATCAATCACAAAAAATAACTTAAGTTCAAAAAAACACATACTATCTTTTCTTTGGCTACTGCATGAGTTTTGGGACCCATGGTATGTGTCTCATTTACTGAATTACGATGCGCGGAATTAAAATCAACTAGGGCCTGGAAATCCAAAAAAAATTATTACCACTAAACAAGGATAATGCGAACTACTAAAGAATCGATTAGCACTAAACAAGATAATGTGAACTACTAAACATTATACAAATGTGAATATCATTAAAGCCGTACCTGAACTGCTTCATCCCCCCAGTATTCTAAGAGCATTTTAAAATCCTCCAATGGAATTGTACTCGGCCTATTTGCAAGCCTTTCCTCATCAGTTGAATATTTTTTATAATACCTTGCTTTGATGCGAGACTTGTACTACCTCCAAGTGTCGTTAAGCGTGTTCAAGACCCATTTGTGTCCTTCTTCCGGAATGACATACCTAGCCTACAATATATCAATCACAAAATTCAGGAAACAAACTAATTAATTAAAACCAAACATTTAGGAAATCAGTTGATATGGTTAAGGAAATTAGATTGTACCAGAGCATAATCCAACATTTGTCGCTTTAATGAATCTAGAACAACATGCCAATTGATGTAAGTTAGAGACACATTATCCTTTGCTATTGTCCCAAGAAAATTGCTTAACTCTGTAATATTATCAGGTACTGGCTGACCATCCTCATTCAACTCAATGACTACTTTATCATCAGGGGTTTTAGCATGCACCTTGGTCATTTTTGACTTCCCTCTAGGTTTTTTTGACCTTGTACTTTATCTACCAGGTTCAAAAAAATTAATAGAAAATAGACACAGTCAATAGTGCAGTGCAGTGCACAGATAAAGAAACATTATATTGTACCCGTACCTGCTTCATCTTCCTGTGCAATCCATTCCTCCTCTAATCGATCGGTAAGATTTCCCGTTGTTTTAGGCGCTTCAATATTCTACTTTTGACGTTTCCACATCGCTAAATAAGAAGCAACTGAACCAACAGCTTCACATGAAGTTGTTGTTTGTTTGAACAATTTGCTACATGTAGATTTTAAAATGGATGGACGAGACGTTATAGGTTTTAAAACTCCTGAAAAATACGGTGTAATTTTCTTCAAGTTCGTTAATGTTTCTGCGATTTTCGCCCGGTCACTCATTTTCTTTGGAGTGGGAGTGTGTTTCTTGATCAACTCCCTGTTGGAGCCAGATTTCTTTGGAGAGGCGGTGCAGGTCATCGCTTCCTTCTAAATTTCAATGGCTGCATTAGTTCGCAAACGAGTTCTTGGTCCAGGTAAAGGCTCGTTTGACTTTACAATTTTGATTCTCTACAACTAAGTCGAAGGTCAAGATTTTTTACGTTCATAAAGGCAAAGACAATAAGTAATAAACAAATAACTTCTTTATACCTCTGAATCCGATGAATCATCAGTGACGTCTTCACCAGCATTTTCTGGGATGTATTCATCACGTCCAGCAACATCTTTACCTTTATCTTTCTTATTTCTTGCGGCAGCGTCTTGCATACAGTTAACCAATGAAGGAACCCCAAGTGATCTACTAACTGCATCGTTTTCTTGCATTCGCGTGATTCGCTCTTGTTCATACTTCGTCAAAACTGAAGGTTGTGAGAACTGCAAGCAGATTAGCATTATTACGCACCATCGATGATAAATTTAAGCTAGTTAACCAAATAGAGTCGACGTATAAACAATTCTCGCTATTTTGACAGAATGTATGCACAAAGAACAAATAGTTACATGAATTAGCTGCAGCCTTCATGGTCGGAATAGGACATCGACACAGTAATAGAAAACAACTAAAATCCAGTTCTTGCTTTTACTTGCAGAATTTTAATAAAAAGTAGTTTGAAATAAAAGATTTCATCCGGATTAATAAAACTAAAATGAAAACTGAAAAATACTTGAACAACGGCTTCATTCTCTCGGGTATCATCATCATTATCTGTTTCATTTTCTACATTTAATTTCCTCCTGGTTCCTTTGTCCGTCACAGTAACATCTTCTTCATCCTTATTCATATCATCATGCTCCGGCGATAGTTTCTTCTGACCAACTTGAGTTGGGATGTTTTTCATCATTCTGTGTTGCTGCTGAAGTCTATGTGCAGTAGTATACCTGTGCTTTGCAACCGGCTTCTTAGCAGAATCTGGAACAAAAAAACCCGAAACGATGGCCTCCTTCGTAGTTCTTTACACACACAGATATATATATATAAGAATGGATCTATATTACATATACTATATACCTTGAATTATGTTTTTCCTTGGCCGTATGATTACATGTGGCTGCAGTTGAGTCACCGGCTCAATGTCTTTGTCAATGGTGTTGTCGATGTAAAAAACCACTTCTTGCTTATTAATGCAGCCATGTACGTACTTGTTTACGTCCTTGTCATTCAATATTAGCTGCCAGCCACCCCTCGTTCCTTTGTTGATGATTTAGACTCCTCCTATATCAGTGTAATGGAGAGCATCTTTAATAAAATCCATAAGCATACTGTAAGAAAAGCGGTCTACATCATAATTTGATACTACGAAGGGATCTCCACCAATGTAACATGTCTTTCGAAACTGTCCGCCATGTTGCAGTCGGATAATAATAAGTTCATCCATCCTGTACAAAATAAATACATTAGAACAAGGTACATGCATGTTTAAGTAGACAAAAAACAACAACTATAACATTTTGGTCTATAACCACAGTCAGATGACAGTAAAGAAAGACATTTAATCATAAAACATGTGAACAGTGTAGATTGCATTATGAGAAAAGAGTGATAAATACATTCATCAAAGATAATAGTTCCCAACTAAAATAATAAGTGCCAAATACATCATAAATTAGATCAAATTAAAGCAAGAAGAAAGAGGAATTTTTTATCCTAATGAGACGGAATCAGGATCAGGAACTTCTGCTTCTACTTCTGTTTCTAGTTGTATTACGGGGACATCATCCCTAATCCAACCCACATCAACAACTTCTGGTTCTAGTTCACCACCTATGCACATATCATGTGATTGCGTATTGCTCATGTCTTCTTCCATTGCATTCTGATTTTCAGTATCACACCAATCTCGCGACAATTTTTTAATAACGTAATGACTGTTCTTTTCAACTGCATCTTCCACATAAAATACTTGCTACACTTGCGAAGACAGGGCATAAGGCTCTGTTTTATAGCACTTGCTAAAATTTACCCGAGTAAGACCATATGAACCTTTTTCCTCTTGGTACCAGCAACACTTAAAAAGGACCACGGTGAAAGCTCCCCAATAATCAAGCTCAAAAATTTCTTTGATTGATCCGTAGTAATTGACATCACACACTATTGGGTTTTGGTCTTTCGAACTTGCAAAGCTGGTGGTTTTGGCACTCAAAAATACACCACTATTTTGTGTGGTACATCGAGAATCTCTAAATTTTGTGTGGAACCTGTATCCATTTACTATATAACCGGTAAACTTCCTAGCTACTCGATTAGGACCTAATGCAAACAACTCTAAATCTGTTGAAATATTGCCCTTTTTCAGAACCTCTTCTTTAAGCCAATTCCAAAACTTTTTGAAATGTTCTCGTTCCCTCTTGTATCTTCTTGGATTTGGAAGACCATCCACAATAGCTCGATGAACCCTAAATAATAATTAAGGTAAAAAAACTACGAAATGCATATGTTTATTTATAGTTAACGAAATTGATATAGGAACTTAAGAACTTACTCGATCAAACTCTCAATTTCTTGATTACCGGAATTGAACAGAATATAGCGATGCATTGCCTTCCACTCTGCATCTTTCAAATTGAACATCTTCCCATCTTTGTTCTTCTTTGTTCCAATATGATATTCCAAATCTGTTGGACATCTTCCAAAATCAATCGATGTGTTTTCTATTCCTCCATCAACGCTTAAAAATCTTGAACAGAAGGTCACACACTCTTCTGCCAAGTAACCTTCTGCAATCGAACCTTCCGGTCTGTTTCTATTTCGCACATAAGATTTCAACTTTCCTCAATATCGCTCAATGGGATACATGCATCTAAGATGTTCAGGCCCACCGTATTCAATTTCTCTGCAAAAATGAACAGGCAAGTGTACCATTATATCGAAAAAATCCTGTGGAAAAATCATTTCAAAATGACAAAGTATCTCGACAATTTCTTTTTGCAGTCTCTTGATATCATCCACTTCGATAACCTTGCTCCATAGTCCTCTAAGGAATGCACTAAATCTGATCATTTATAACGCCACCTCGGGTTTTGACGCTTTCTTCATGGAAAATTGTAACAAATAGTGGAGTATGAAATGAGCATCATGGCTCTTATATCCCACAACCGTTCTCTCTTTCATGTGCACGTACCGACTAACATTCGAGGCACAACCATAGGGCAGTTTGGTGTTCTTCAATACAGACCAAAAGATTTCTTTTTCCTTGTTTGTCATATCAAATATTGCAGCTCTAATTTCAACATGCTTTCCGTCACCACATTCAACAGGATGAAGTTCCTTCCTTATGCCCAATTCCTGTAAATCGAAACGAGCGTTTAGGTGATCCTTCGACATGCGACCTATATTAAGTAAAGTACCTAATATTTTGTCGCATATGTTCTTATCTATGTGCATGGCATCCAGGTTAGGTCGAAGGGGATTATGACACCAATATGGTAAGTCAAACAGTATTGACCTTTTTTTAAAAGGGCCATCGCTTTTACCAGGTTTCTTCGTCTTATCCCCAAACCTATTTTTGAACCCCCGCAATAACTCTTTAATATCAGTTCCTGATATTATTTCTGGAATGCTCCGCATTTCAGTTTCGCCATTAAATCTTCTCTTATCCAGCCTCCACTTATGTGTCGGATCAAGAAACTTTCTATGGTGCATATAACACATTTTTTTGCTATGCTTCAAATAATTTGAAGAAGTTTCATAATGGCATACTGGACACGTTTGTTTCCCCTTCGTGCTCCAACCTGACAACATGGCATATCCCGGAAAATCACTAATGGTCCATAAGACGCTTGCACGTAAATTAAAATTCCCATCAGTCAAGGAATCATATGTTTCGACGCCAACATTCCATAACGCTTTCAATTCCGCAATTAAAGGCTGCATATATATACGTCAATACTGTTTCATGCATTTTAATGTTGAAAGAATCAAATTCTCTTGTTTCATGCATAACCAAGGCGGAAGATTGTAGTTTACCAACAGAATTGGCCATGTACTATAACTTGAATTCATTGAACGATATGGACTAAATCCATCAGATGCTAGACCCAATCTAACATTACAATTTTCTGATGAAAAATCAGGATAGCGAGCATCCATCATCTTCCATGCCACACCATCAGCCAGATGTCTTAGTTTTCTATCTTCTTTTCGTTCCACTTTGTGCCATCTCATGAGTTTAGAAAATTCTTTGCACATAAACATCCTTTGTAACCTTGGTCTTAGAGGAAAGTACCTCATAACATTTGCCGGCACTTTGGGAATCGACTTTGGTGGATCATTATTATCAACAATGTCTTCTTTTTCTTTTACAGCCCACCTCGAAAAACCACAAATGTCACAAGCCTCTTTATCTTTATTCTCTGCCCAATATAACATGCAATGGTTTGGGCAGGCATGTATTTTATGGTAATCAAGACCTAAATCCTTAATTACATTCTTTGCAGCGTAGGAAGACAAAGGCAATTGGGCATCAGGAAAGGCTTCTTTTATAAGCTTTAGTAATTCCCCAAACGCAGACTCGTTAATTCCATAAGCACACTTTAAATGATAAAGCCTGATCAAGAAACTTAGTCATGAAAATTTAGTGCATCCAGGATATAACGGTTTTTTTCCTTCTTTAACATGCCGATTAAATTTCTCGGCCTCTGGATTTGGTTCTACTACAAAGTCCCTGGGATTTTGACCAAATTTGTAACCCGCACATTTGAACATCACATCCAAATTATCCTCAAAATCCATCTCCGTAGCGCAATCCATATGGTCATCAACTTCTAATAATTTTGTCTGTGAAACTTCACAAATCCACCCGGTATGTAATGGAGAAGGGCCATTAAAAATAAGATGATCGTATATGACATTTTCTCAATACCAATTATGTTCTGTACATTTTTTGCAGGGGCACTTCATCTCATCACCTACTTTATAAATGGGAAATGCATTTCTTAGAAAAGATGTTACCCCTCTTACATATTCTGCACTCGATCTCGGAAGTCCTATCAATATGTAATACTCACTATCTATTGTCACAATCTAACCACGGCCTAGCAAGACCAAATTTGATTCCACTAATAGTTTCAAGACACGAACAAGGGCTACCCTGTAAGGTTTGACTAAATTAGGAATAAAAACAAAACAAGTTAATAATTTACAAATATACATAATCAGTATGATGATACAAAGACGATTGTTTTGATATGAATTATCACTAACTTTTGGAAATGAGTTATGAGGATAATACATAAAACAAGCAACTAAGGATACTGACCACAAATTCATAACATTACATGACTGCACCAAAACAAAACAGTACAGATACAAAGACCATACAGGTGACACAAAGATGATGCAGTTGTACCTAATACAAAAAACGATGCAATAATTTAGTTTTGTCTTCTAATGTTTAGCCCTTGAAGCTGGTCGTTAAGTCTACTAACGTCAGTTCGAAAACCAATAACTCGATTTTGCAGCGTTGTAAGTTGATGTTGTAATTCACTTGCATACTCAGCGGCTCGACTTGGAAACTGTTGGTCAATCCACTACCAAAAGGTACACCCTGTGGGATAAACACGACATCTAAAATAACGACGACCAATGTTGAATCCAATCGAAATAATATCTTCTACAGCGGCATACCCACAATTACACTTTATGATTGGTAAGTCAGCTTGCTGTTCGTTAACCACTTGGTTGTTTTGATGCTGAAGACGCAAGGCAGCACGACCATGCTGTCGCATCTCCCTTTCTTCACGTCGTTCTTCTTCTACCCGTTGTCTTCGGAGTTCTTCTTGCTTTAGTTCATACTCAAGCAAATCATCGTAGTGCCTTTCTTGCATCTCTATATAAAAATCAATAGGGGTTTCTGGTGATGATGGGTTTGACAATCCTAGATCACCCATGCCCAGGGTATCTTCGTAGTCATATGATGTAGGAAGAGAAATAGGCATTATTTAACTACAAACAGAAATAGACATTTAAACATTTAAATTGGATTTCGTTTGTCCTCTAAATTTTGTTTCCACCTGTCGAAATAAGCATTATTTAACAATACATCAATGGTTTGGCAAACATAAAAATACAGAACTTGCATAATTTCAACACATGCAAACATATAAATACAACACTTCAAGTATAAAAAACCCTAATTTAAGGCAATCGGTATACCCAAATCACCCAGAGACTTTGAACGTACACCAAAATAAGTTAGCGACAAAATCAACTAAATAAAACCGAAATGATGAAGCCCTAACTACCTGTTATTGTCCTAAATGATCCAAATTGGAGGTGTAAAGTTTGTAAAATAGGAGCAATCGAAGGTTTATAGTTTGTAACCGGAGGTACAGACTTACAGTAGCAATCGGAGGTGTTCTTGGACGGATTTCATGGAGAGAGAAACAGATCGAAGGAGGAGTACGGGAGAAATTTGTTTTGGGGGAAATATTTAGTGAATAGGGAAACTATCGCGCCAAATTTTCACTAAGCTGTAGCAAGGATCGGCTTGAACCGTTGGATTAATCTACATCTGCGGTTCTTTATTTTTTTAAACTGATAACGTGGATCGCTGACTTGGCATGTATTTATCTAATGCAACACTTTGAATTGGTGTAGCAAGGATCGGCTTGAACCGTTGGAGTAATCTACATCTACGGTTACATATTTGTTTAAGTGAATATTAGGCACACATCCCTATTTACAAACTTAATACACCTTACATCCAGCCATAGTTTAACTTTCACTTCCGGTCCCTAAAAGTGACATGCCGCCCAAAACATTTGTCCTCTTCCGCCTGCCATGTTCTTCCCTTCGCATTTTCACAATTTTCAAAAAAAAAAAAAAGCGATCTCACGTAAAAAAAAAAAAATTTGTAAAATCAGGAAATATTTCCAGGACTCCACGCAAGTCGAAAAAAAAAAGTTGCATACATCTGTGCAACTTTTACCAATAGTTGCACAAATGTATGCAATTATCCGTATACACATGCACATATTTTTCCACGTCTGTTGAAAAACTGCGTACATGTATGATGTTTTCATATATATCTGCATACATATATGCAGATATGTAAAAATCAATGCAGATGTGAAAAATATGGACGTGTGTATTAAGTTTTTAAGTAAATGCATCAGAAGATGCATGTATTCACAGTATGTGCGTACATGTATGCATTTATGCTGCAGTTTTCTCGTGAAAATGAAATAAATGCATAGATGTATGCAACTATATGAAATATATGCATTTGTTGATGCATTTTACTGCATTTCATTGTTTTTTGTGTAATTCTTGATTTTGACGTGGTTTTTGATATTCTTTTCACTTGATTTTTTTTTGATTCATTGTTTTATTTTAATACGAATTTATGTGATTTTTTTATATTTTTTTAATATTTTTTTCCTAAATTTTCAAAAAACAGGGACTAAATTTACAATAAGTTTATGACCGGATGTGAGCCTAATTTAAAAAGTTAATAGGGACCTGTAAAAAACGCACCCTTTGTTTAAACTGGTAACGCGGATCGCTGACTTGGCATGTATTTATGTAATGCAACACTTTGACCTAGTGTTGCACGTCACAGCACAAGAATTCCAACCGCAACACTGCGTTCACATCTAATGCAACAACAAATGAATGTTGTTGCAGAAGATTAAAGAATGCATAGTTATCGCCACACTTTTCATGCAACGCACACAAATTAGTGTCGAATATGCCCACTTTTGTAGTAGTGTTAGTACAATTCCTTCCTCAAATACATTTTTATTATTGTACATATTTTATACCCAATTTGTATACTTCTACAATTAACTCTAAATTCCAGGCAATACTTACCTACAGTTTTATAGCATGTATCATTTTATCTTTAGTTCTTGTTTTCCGTGTGATAGGTGCGTTAATCTTGTATTTCAGTTTCATGTAAATTTTTACATGCATTTCTTAACATATACGTTTCATCTTAATTTGTGTAATTAGTTCCCATAACTAATCATTAATGCCATTCACATTTTTTGTGTGCCTTCATTGTTCGTTCATTTCCTTGCAAATTCTACAATTCAACACTTCTTTTGTTTATTCTTGATCCTGCCATTTAAAATCCGAATGGATCTTATCTGATGAAAGAAGCACCACATGCTGATATGCAAAGCCGAAAGAATTGGGCCGATAGAATTGGGAAAAAAATAGTGCGGCTGTTTGTCAAATTGGGAATGAACAATCACACCTTGTAACACCCCACCTCCGCTAGGGTCACTCACAAAGGGAATGCACTAGGTTTGGTGAAGCATTATCGAGGTAAACATGCACATAAATATTACAAGACAGAACATATATAAAACAGCGGAAGTAAAACAAATTTCATTTACCTTATAAAATAAGGTCTAAAGCCTTTTACATCAGAATACATCAAAACCTGTCTTGCAATAGTAAAGAAGCATAAAACCTTTTCATAAATTATTCCCCAAAATAAATCGGTGAAGCAGCCATAGCCAAAAGAAGACCAAGCTATACATGATGACCTTCAAGCATAAGAGGTCCGAACTAACCAACATCATTTCCTCCCTGAAACCTGGGGGGAAACGGAAGACAAAGAGGCGAAAGAAAACAGGGTCAGTCATAAAGACTGGTAAGTCCTATCTACTTCCAGTATAAAAACAGGTAAAGGTAACATGACATGCATAAACTGAAAGTAAACATAAGGATGATGACAAGGTAGATAAGCTAAACCGAGATAACTGGATGGACTACTGTAGCAAGATAGGCTAAGGTATTATGATAAACCACATGTCAAGATAAGTCAAGGTATCACATCGTCAGGTTTCTATCAAGTATAATATCCCAAGGTATCTATCCTGTATAACATCCCAAGGTATTTATCATGTATATTTGCTCTGCACCTCTCGTACTAGTATCCCAACCCGCGTCATGTTTTAACTATGAATGTCCCTTGCCCAATGTCATGTAATGGTCCACGTCAACCTAATATATAGCATATGTAGGTTTTTCCCAACTCGTATGTTTCTTTCCATGTATAAGTTCAGTCCTTTGCCGTAGGCCGTACGGGCTTTCCCATGTAAACGTTTTATCCTTGAGGTTATTTTGGACTGCTACCCTTGATCTGGTTATGTTTTCTTACCATGATCTATCGCGTGTTCACTTAGGATTTATGTCACCTAGGACCACTAGGGATTATACTACCTAATGAACGTTTCCGTGTCTCGGTTTGGGTTCAGCCACCTAGGGCCACTAGGGATTATGCCACCCGACAACCGCGCCCTTTATCCCGCGTATGTATCGTGAATCGTTTTCCATGTCTAGACGCACATGTTCCTCAATGTGCCATCCGAGTTCCGTGCCATGGCAAATCAAGAAATACGGAACTCGGTCGGGAGCTTTAAGTCGTCTGCTAATGCAGATATCAAGGTCTGTTTTTGTACCCGTGGCTATGGTCCCACGTGACCCCTCCCTCAACTACTGAAAGGCAATCCAAGAAAAATCATGTATGAGAACTACATCCCGGCCCCACTATAGCCCCACTTTCCTATGGGCCAACCTCACCATGACTCGATAGCAAGAACATGGTCTGTTGGGAGTTCTCTGCCTTTCCGTTCGTACACGATTGACTAAAGACGGTAGGTAGTCGGCGACGTGCTATCCAGGGAAAAATCAAGTATCGTCGACTCCACGCTAATCCATCCCAGTCTTTAGGTCGCTCGCATAGCAACCAAGACATACTCTTGGCTCTTCTACCGCAGACCTTAACCCCTGTGAGGCCGGGTTTCATGGACCATCTGCCACCTCACAGAGGGATACCAAGAGTACCCTCACGTCCCCCAAAGCTACCGCTTCGTCACCCAGTTCGTTGGAGCCTTTATCTACGTCAGATAATTTGCTCCTCCTCGTGTTTTAAGCGATGACCTACCGTACCGGGTTACTCATCTATTCATGAACTAGTCCCATGTCCTTGGCTAAGAATTATTACTTAGTTATACTCAACTAAGGTTTACAACTTAGCTTCATTTCCCCGTTACCCTTGATTAACTATGATTTTCTACCTAGTTCCTCTACTAGGGTTTTGCCTATTGGGTTAAGTGTTGTTATTCAAGTTCATGGCTTAGCCCGCTTATGAATCATGTCAAGATTGGCTAAGTATTCAAGTCCAAGACCTAGCCCTACAAGTTGGTTAAGTATACCAAGAAGCTCATGAATTAACCCTATTCAATCATCAAGTCAATTTGGTTAAGTACTTGTTTATCTTAACCCTATCAGGTTATCGTGTTAGATTGGTTAAGCACAGATTATCTTAACCCCATCCCCTAATCGTATTATAATGGTTAAGTATATTTAAAAGGTCTTATGACTTAACCCTATCAGGTCCACATATTAGATTGGTTAAGTATAGGTTACTTAACCTCATCAAATCATCATGTATAATTGGTTAAGTATAAGTTGCTTAACCCCATTAAATTATCTTGTTAAGTTGGTTAAGTATTGGCTACTTAACCCCATTGAATTACCAAGTTTAGATTGGTTAAGTGTTTAATTTAACCCCATCGAAGTACCGCGTTTAGATTAGTTAAGTCTAAATTACTTAACCCCATCTAATTACCAAGTCGGATTAGTTAAGCGTGAATTACTTAACCCCATCCCCTAATTGTCTTGTATGGTTAAGTGTCATTAAGAAATCGAGCCCGGTCCCACTTAACTTACCCATTCGTGTCATATCGGTTAAGTGTCATTAGTCAAATTTACTTAACCTTATCATGTGACATTAATTTAATTAATGCACTCTCAACCTCTCACATTAGACCTTGTTGTGGTTACTAGTTAAGCCGGGCGGGTCCGGGTAGTTTTATACCACAACCTAGTCTAACCTCGGGTCTTAAGCGCGACATGACCAACTTCTCACATTGGATCCTATTGTTTGTAGCCACTAGTTAAGCCGGGCGGGTCCGGGTAGATTTATGCTACAAACTCAACCCAACCTCGAGTTGGCCACTTTCATGTTTGGTCTAGTGTTATATTACACTTACAACCCCCGTGTCTAGTTTCAAGTTCCATGTTTTTGTACGTGTCATGTTCATGTTTAAGTGTTTCAAGAGTGTCACATTTTCATGCAACCCCATGTCAAGTTTTCGTGCCACATTCAAGTCAAGTTTTCGCGTCACATTCACGTTTGTCTAACTACCCCAAAATCGTGTTTTCACTTGAGTGAAAGCAAGTCAACATAGTATAAATACTATGTACACATTGACCCCAAAACATGCACGATGCCACGACGGGGTTGGCTTCAAACATGCATGGTGTCATCAAGGGATTGGCCTTGCACATGCATACTATCATATAGGGGTTGGCCACAAGCATGAACAATGTCATAAAGAGGGTAACTTGTATAAGTGTTCATGTCATAAACCTATCATGAAGGGATAAACATGCACATGTTACTTATGTCATGCAAAGGGGTAAACTTGCATATTATCATAAGGGACTTCGGGTTCATATACTTGCATAGCCTCAAAGTCACATTCATACACATATTTCATGCGTCAAAGTGGTTCTAAGTGTTCATGCTACCATACCACAAGTAAAGGTCCAATTTTGCATGGCAAACTAAGTCCAATGCAACATGACTAACATGATTTAGTTGCTAAAGCACAACCCAAAGTCATATGTTCATGATAAAGGGGCAAACTAGGTTCTCATAGGATAACATACTCATGTTACTTCGCATTTTATCCCATGTCACATCAAAATCATCGTTTAAATCTACAAGTAGCTAGAACTTACATAGCGTGGCTTAGCGGATTAGCATGAATCGTCTCGACGAAGAAAGGTGGCTCCTTTGAAGAAGAACCGTCATGAAACCGTCATAGCAACGTTGATTTGGCCTCTATTTGGTGTAGCAAGATCGCACCTTTTGATTCGGATCTAGTTTAAATGCTTAGGCTCTTGGAGTTGGAGATGGAGGCCATGATCAATCGGCATTTGGGCAGCACTTCGTGGCATGAGTGATTTGTGAGGGTTTAGGGTAGGCTTAGGGGTCTTTTTATAGAGATTAGGAGTTGTTTAGGCCGTTAGATTAACCCTAGGATAGATCCAAACCCTCAAAAATCGTCACAAGCCTCCAAAACAAGACCCAGGAGCCAAAACCAGAAGCAGGTGCACCAGGTCGCTGGTTCGACCAGGGTGGGGTCGACCCAGGGGTCGACACCCATGTCGACCCCCAGGGCAGGGGTCTACCCTGGGGTCGACACCCATGTCGACCCCCTGGAGGGGGGGGTCGACCCAGGGTTCGACACCCTGTGTGTCTGGCGGGAATTTTCCCGCCTTCTCTTTCTGGGCTGAGTTTCAAATCTGTTTTCGGATTTGAATTTTCGTGAAACTTCGTTGGGCCTTAACAGGGTCATACGGACTCCGATTTACGAAATTTCGGACTCTATTTCGCGTATTTTTCCGAGACGAACGCAATGGCACAACCCATTTATCCTGATTCAGATTTTATAATTTAATTCTGCCTTAATTCTTGTCTTAACACGTTGCAAAAATTCGGGTTGTTACATCCTCCCCAACTTAAAGGATTTCGTCCCCGAAATCTCCAAGTTAGGAAGAACGTATCCTACCATCCATCATCCATCTAATCAAAACATCATCCACAGGCAACCATGGTCCTTAGATGATTTCTAATGCCGTATGAACATATGCAAGAATGTGTGTGTATATGTTCCTTAGCTAATGCTAATGATCAGGCCTGAATGATCTTCTAATGCAAATTATGTTTAGTGCCATGAATCCAACATGTATGCAAATAGTCCTAGTCATATAAATACTATATGCGTGCACAAACATTCATCCACATGCAACATCCACATGACAACACATTCGATTTCATCCATAAACAAGTATAAATACTCGTGCATATGCAACATGAAACGTGACCGCGTCAATCTAGTGTCTAATGTGTATTCGCGCATCCACGAGCAACCACTTGCAACCATTTGCAACCATATCAATCATAACATGTTTCAAACACATGTTTACATCCATAGAATTCTATCTAAGGTTCCCAAGATAAGATCGAGGAGATAAACAAGACAAACTCCTTACGGGGTTTGTAACAGAAACAGGACCAAGAGGATATTCACCAAAAGATAACATGCGAGCAAGCTCTACAGGAAAAACCGGGGATCAAGGATACACTCTTAAAAAAAAAGGTACGATGCGCGTGTCTAACCTTACGTCTTCTAAGTCACGTTTCCTTGAGCTTAATTCCTCGGTGCCTTGACCATCTTTTTAACTCCATGATCTCGTAGCTCCTTGATTCCTATTTCCAAGATATGAGTTAGAACTCATTTCATTGCCGCCTCTTATTCCACTTTCACTTATCCTTTCTCTAGTATACTTGGCTCAAACGTATCCACTTACTCATGCAAGCTCTCCAAAATTCACTAGGGAATTCTGGATCTCTTTTTCCGATGCCAATCCATGTAGCCAAGAGTACTTACTAGGGCAATTCCCATAACTCATGCATAAGCGAAACGAGCCATCCGCCTTAGCGGCGAATTCTATTCGAACGGATTACCAACAACTGCATCCCGAGATTCTAGGTAACTAACCATGACAGAACCCAAAAGGTTACACGAGACTTCGAGGGTATCACCAAGGTGAGTCGAGAGTCTAACTACCCACTTTCCAAAACCGAGAATGGCACCCCTTATTGGGTGACCACTTTATCCCTAGAATCCATCCGTAGCCGAGACATGTCATTCTCAAATCCAAACAAGTCATGAAGAAATGGACCAACTCTCCAACTAGATTTTTGGGACAAAAACTGGGATCCTCTACCATGCTAGTACTAAGGTGCAGAGACTCAACTATCCAAGCAGACTTAAATGATACGATGATCAAGACAAAGTCTGGACGGGATGATAGAAAAGAACGACTAAACCTTTATCAGAAACGGTACCATCTCTTTTAGGTACCCTAGAAATGGGAGCGTACAATTGCCCTCCCCGATGATCTTGTCCTTGTCCTCCTTGATGGACTAAGCCATACCAACAAGTTGCTTATCCTTAAGCTCGCGTCCTTTATCCTTACTCTTATTATCCTTCCTTGTATCACGACAACAGGTCTCTCGAGAACTTCCTCCATCGCACGGGAAAACACTTCGTAGCTAGACAAGAATTAGTCGCAGTTAAAACTACTGTGACTACAGATGGAGGAAAAGAAAGGAAAAGAGATTCAATCAAGGAAACAAAGGATAGTGCTAATGGCTTTTGGGGAATAGCCTTTAAAAACTTTTCTTGAAGAATGCTTCTTTGTAAACGGTTTTTCAAATAATTTTCAGAAGGTTTTAAAAACTTTTGCCCAGTCTGGTAACCTTCTGCTCTGATACCAAATGTAACACCCCACCTCCGCTAGGGTCACTCACAAAGGGAATGCACTAGGTTTGGTGAAGCATTATCGAGGTAAACATGCACAGAAATATTACAAGACAGAACATATATAAAACAGCGGAAGTAAAACAAATTTCATTTACCTTATAAAATAAGGTCTAAAGCCTTTTACATCAGAATACATCAAAACCTGTCTTGCAATAGTAAAGAAGCATAAAACCTTTTCATAAATTATTCCCCAAAATAAATCGGTGAAGCAGCCATAGCCAAAAGAAGACCAAGCTATACATGATGACCTTCAAGCATAAGAGGTCCGAACTAACCAACATCATTTCCTCCCTGAAACCTGGGGGAGGGAGGGGGAAACGGAAGACAAAGAGGCGAAAGAAAACGGGGTCAGTCATAAAGACTGGTAAGTCCTATCTACTTCCAATATAAAAACAGGTAAAGGTAACATGACATGCATAAACTGAAAGTAAACATAAGGATGATGACAAGGTAGATAAGCTAAACCGAGATAACTGGATGGACTACTGTAGCAAGATAGGCTAAGGTATCATGATAAACCACATGTCAAGATAAGTCAAGGTATCACATCGTCAGGTTTCTATCAAGTATACTATCCCAAGGTATCTATCCTATATAACATCCCAAGGTATTTATCATGTATATTTGCTCTGCACCCTCGTACTAGTATCCCAACCCGCGTCATGTTTTAACTATGAATGTCCCTTTCCCAATGTCATGTAATGGTCCACGTCAACCTAATATATAGCATATGTAGGTTTTTCCCAACTTGTATGTTTCTTTCCATGTATAAGTTCAGTCCTTTGCCGTAGGCCGTACGGGCTTTCCCATGTAAACGTTTTATCCTTGAGGTTATTTTGGACTGCTACCCTTGATCTGGTTATGTTTTCTTACCATGATCTATCGCGTGTTCACTTAGGATTTATGTCACCTAGGACCACTAGGGATTATACTACCTAATGAACGTTTCTGTGTCTCGGTTTGGGTTCAGCCACCTAGGGCCACTAGGGATTATGCCACCCGTCAACCGCGCCCTTTGTCCCGCGTATGTATCGTGAATCGTTTTCCATGTCTAGACGCACATGTTCCTCAATGTGCCATCCGAGTTCCGTGCCAGGGCAAATCAAGAAATACGGAACTCGGTCGGGAGCTTTAAGTCGTCTGCTGATGCAGATATCAAGGTCTATTTTTGTACCCGTGGCTATGGTCCCACGTGACCCCTCCCTCAACTACTGAAAGGCAATCCAAGAAAAATCATGTATGAGAACTACATCCCGGCCCCACTATAGCCCCACTTTCCTATGGGCCAACCTCACCCATGACTCGATAGCAAGAACATGGTCTGTTGGGAGTTCTCTGCCTTTCCGTTCGTACACGATTGACTAAAGATGGTAGGTAGTCGGCGACGTGCTATCCAGGGCAAAATCAAGTATCGTCGACTCCACGCTAATCCATCCCAGTCTTTAGGTCGCTCGCATAGCAACCAAGGCATACTCTTCGCTCTTCTACCGCAGACGTTAACCCCTGTGAGGCCGGGTTTCATGGACCATCTGCCACCTCACAGAGGGATACCAAGAGTACCCTCACGTCCCCCGAAGCTACCGCTTCGTCACCCAGTTCGTTGGAGCCTTTATCTACGTCAGATAATTTGCTCCTCCTCGTGTTTTAAGCGATGACCTACCGTACCGGGTTACTCATCTATTCATGAACTAGTCCCATGTCCTTGGCTAAGAATTATTACTTAGTTATACTTAACTAAGGTTTACCACTTAGCTTCATTTCCCCGTTACCCTTGATTAACTACGATTTTCTACCTAGTTCCTCTACTAGGGTTTTGCCTATTGGGTTAAGTGTTGTTATTCAAGTTCATGGCTTAGCCCGCTTATGAATCATGTCAAGATTGGCTAAGTATTCAAGTCCAAGACCTAGCCTTACAAGTTGGTTAAGTATACCAAGAAGCTCATGACTTAACCCTATTCAATCATCAAGTCAAGTTGGTTAAGTACTTGTTTATCTTAACCCTATCAGGTTATCGTGTTAGATTGGTTAAGCACAGATTATCTTAACCCATCCCCTAATCGTATTATAATGGTTAAGTATATTTAAAAGGTCTTATGACTTAACCCTATCAGGTCCACATATTAGATTGGTTAAGTGTAGGTTACTTAACCTCATCAAATCATCATGTATAATTGGTTAAGTATAAGTTGCTTAACCCCATTAAATTATCTTGTTAAGTTGGTTAAGTATTGGCTACTTAACCCCATTGAATTACCAAGTTTAGATTGGTTAAGTGTTTAATTTAACCCCATCGAAGTACCGCGTTTAGATTAGTTAAGTCTAAATTACTTAACCCCATCTAATTACCAAGTCGGATTAGTTAAGCGTGAATTACTTAACCCCATCCCCTAATTGTCTTGTATGGTTAAGTGTCATTAAGAAATCGAGCCCGGTCCCACTTAACCTACCCATTCGTGTCATATCGGTTAAGTGTCATTAGTCAAATTTACTTAACCTTATCATGTGGCATTAATTTAATTAATGCACTCTCAACCTCTCACATTAGACCTTGTTGTGGTTACTAGTTAAGCCGGGCGGGTCCGGGTAGTTTTACACCACAACCTAGTCTAACCTCGGGTCTTAAGCGCGACATGACCAACTTCTCACATTGGATCCTATTGTTTGTAGCCACTAGTTAAGCCGGGCGGGTCCGGGTAGATTTATGCTACAAACTCAACCCAACCTCGAGTTGGCCACTTTCATGTTTGGTCTAGTGTTATATTACACTTACAACCCCCGTGTCTAGTTTCAAGTTCCATGTTTTTGTACGTGTCATGTTCATGTTTAAGTGTTTCAAGAGTGTCACATTTTCATGCAACCTCATGTCAAGTTTTCGTGCCATATTCAAGTCAAGTTTTCGCGTCACATTCACGTTTGTCTAACTACCCCAAAATCGTGTTTTCACTTGAGTGAAAGCAAGTCAACATAGTATAAATACTATGTACACATTGACCCCAAAACATGCACGATGCCACGACGGGGTTGGCTTCAAACATGCATGGTGTCATCAAGGGATTGGCCTTGCACATGCATACTATCATATAGGGGTTGGCCACAAGCATGCACAATGTCATAAAGAGGGTAACTTGTATAAGTGTTCATGTCATAAACCTATCATGAAGGGATAAACATGCACATGTTACTTATGTCATGCAAAGGGGTAAACTTGCATATTATCATAAGGGACTTCGGGTTCATATACTTGCATAGCCTCAAAGTCACATTCATACACATATTTCATGCGTCAAAGTGGTTCTAAGTGTTCATGCTACCATACCACAAGTAAAGGTCCAATTTTGCATGGCAAACTAAGTCCAATGCAACATGACTAACATGATTTAGTTGCTAAAGCACAACCCAAAGTCATATGTTCATGATAAAGGGGCAAACTAGGTTCTCATAGGCTAACATACTCATGTTACTTCGCATTTTATCCCATGTCACATCAAAATCATCGTTTAAATTTACAAGTAGCTAGAACTTACATAGCGTGGCTTAGCGGATTAGCATGAATCGTCTCGACGAAGAAAGGTGGCTCCTTTGAAGAAGAACCGTCGTAGCAACGTTGATTTGGCCTCTATTTGGTGTAGCAAGCTCGCACCTTTTGATTCGGATCTAGTTTGAATGCTTAGGCTCTTGGAGTTGGAGATGGAGGCCATGATCAATCGGTATTTGGGCAGCACTTCGTGGCATGAGTGATTTGTGAGGGTTTAGGGTAGGCTTAGGGGTCTTTTTATAGAGATTAGGAGTAGTTTAGGCCGTTAGATTAACCCTAGGATAGATCCAAGCCCTCAAAAATCGTCACAAGCCTCCAAAACAAGACCTAGGAGCCAAAACCAGAAGCAGGTGCACCAGGTCGCTGGTTCGACCAGGGTGGGGTCGACCCAGGGGTCGACACCCATGTCGACCCCCAGGGCAGGGGTCGACCCTGGGGTCGACACCCATGTCGACCCCCTGGAGGGGGGGGGGTCGACCCAGGGGTCGACACCCTGTGTGTCTGGCGGGAATTTTCCCGCCTTCTCTTTCTGGGCTGAGTTTCAAATCTGTTTTCGGATTTGAATTTTCGTGAAACTTCGTTGGGCCTTAACTGGGTCATACGGACTCCGATTTACGAAATTTCGGACTCTATTTCGCGTATTTTTCCGAGACAAACGCAATGGCACAACCCGTTTATCTTGATTCAGATATTATAATTTAATTCTGCCTTGGTTCTTGTCTTAACACGTTGCAAAAATTCGGGTTGTTACACACCTATTGTTGGCAAACGGCAATAAATTGGTAAAATAATGTATTATTTTATTTTATTAGAATATTCGTACTTGTAACTGTTGAGATGCCCAATTTTTATAATCTGTAGCTTTCATTTACTGCATTACATTAGCTGGCTTAATTAATATTACAGAAAACATAAAACTTAAAAATGTGAAAAGTACCATCAAAATGTATGTTTTTGACTTTATAGGCCAAGGTAAAAGAGTATAAAAACATTTAAAATTCTCAAGGCACTATACCATTAAATGAAGATGGTGTGTCAATGGTTTTTGATTGCGAACAAAGAGGTAGAATAAGAGGAATTGATTTAGGGGTTGCACCAACTCAATTTGGAGCTCGTATAAGTAGTTCTAGAAAAGTACGTGAAATGGAAAATCAAATTTCTACCTTGCAGATTCAAATGAAAGAGCTCTCTGATTTTTTCATGGCTGTTTAACCGATTTACTATATCAATAAGTAATTACTATGCGCTTAAATACTTATTAGTGCATTTTTAACAGAATATCAATGGTAAACAAAACATAGTGGATGAACCAGTGACTCCACGTGGTAACACGCTTCAGGTATTACTTTTTTTGACTTTTTGTTAGCTTCAAAGGTAGCCCAATGATTTATTTGCATAACCTACTTGTATACATATAATCATATATTTATAGTTCGTGAATATAAGTCCTTACCTAAAGGAAGTGGAATATCCAAAAAATGGGGATTTGGGATTGATAATTCTTTGAGTATCTTACCATATAAAAAATAACCAATATCTTATCATAAAAACAGGTTATAAGCTAAATGCTTTAATTGAAAACCAAAGCACTTCAGTTTCTAAGCTGAAGTACAGTTATAGTTTTTAAAATGCGTCGTATGTTTCAGTTTTAAAACAAAACTGGGATTAAGCTTCAGTTTAAAAATTGAAGCAGTACTTCAGTTTTTAAAGTAAGGCGACTGAAGCAGAGTTTCAACTTTAAAACTGCAGCAGTACTTCAATTTTAGTACAAGCTTTAGTTTTAAAACTGCAACAGTGCATGCTCCAGTTTTATAACAAGTGAAAGCTCCAGTTTTGAAACTGCAGCAGTGCTCCAGAATGTAACTGCAGCAGTGCTCTAGTTTTGAAACTGCAGTAGTGCTCCAGTTTTAAAACTGTAGTAGTGCTTCAGTATAACTGAAGTGAAAGCTTCAGTTTTTAGCTTAAATTCTTACTTCGTATAATACTAAAGTGCATCTGTTCTTCAACAAAAGCAGGGCTTCATTTTTTAAACTGAAATTCATGCTTCAGTTTTATAACCAATATGATAAAAGGAAGTGAGAGGAAGCTACTGCTTTGGAGTAGCGGCGACTCAGACAAAAAAGCAAATAACCTTTTTTTGCTTTGTCTGAAGTACTATTTATATTTTTGGCTTGTAACATTAATTAAGCCACGATACAAAGATAGATATTCATAGCACGAAGCCTTTTTTGCAGTCTTATAGGAGTAGCAATAACGTCTCAAATAGTGGTAATATACAAGTCAAGAATCATTCTAGAAAGTGTAAACTATTGGGTTGGCTAAGAAATGTTGCCGCAGAAGCAACAATTGCATCAATTGATCCTAAAGCTTCAGTGCATCATGTACCATTAGGAGCTGTGATGCCTGCCTTATACCATCAGACAATTTCCTGAAATGCATTGTACCAATGCCGGACTAGCACGGACGATCGTAAAAAAGGTTGAAACGATTAATTACCAAAGAACCTATAGTATATCTCTCAACGCATGGAATAAAATATAATAATAACATAACTTGATAGAAAACAGGCGAGACAGTATATAAGCTGAAAACTAAACCATATCCATCAGAGTACCGAAATCCAAAATATTACTTCATATCCAGTTATTACAACTTTAAAATACTGTCTCTAAAAGAAAATAAAAGAGGTACACTACTAATTCCCAAAGCAGTGACCAGCAACAACACAGGGAGAATATGTATAAAGTACATGAAAGCCTCCTGCTCATCTCCGTACAGCTACCCGTGCATAACCACCCAACCTGCCTCTAGTCTGCTTGTTTAGAAGCATCCAGATTAATAAGAAGAGACATAAAACTCTGGGTTAGACGAAAGTCTTGTGTGAGCGATAGCAATTCTATACAACTAAATAAAGCAATAATAGGTATAAGGAATCATACCTGGCCTGGACCTGCAACCAAAGAGTTAGCACAACAAGATGTACAAATACTCTAAGGTAACACTAACATAGAGTGTAAAATGGAAGTATGTGTGTCATAGTGATAGTAAACATCAAACATAGCAATCATCCTCACATCTCTCACTCAGTGCGTAAAGCAAACGATATCCACCGCTTTGATCACCCAATCCATTGGGGTCATGACGGGTCCATACCGCACTGGACTCCGTATGACTATTGCTATGACCATGCCCTTCTGGTTTATAGACAATAACCCTAACTAGTCAATACTTCCCTGGCTCTGGCTTGTCTACATGCCCCCTCTCTCAACGGTGAACCAAAGTTATAGATATCGATAACCTCTTTGCACACGTCCCGTAGCAAAGCCTAACTCCAGAAGTTAACTCGATCGTTCTCATCTAGATCCTGAGTAATAACTTCACATTTGGACTTCCTTTGCATCTTGGGTTTTGGTCGTATTGGTGTTCGGTTTAGTTCGTAATCCCTTATCAGGTTCGGTTCGGGTCTCCTCCTCCTATCCAATGCGGTTCGGGTCTCTTACTCCTATCCGGTTCGGTTTGGGTCTCTTCCTTCTATCTGGTTCGGTTCGGTTCTCTTCCTCCTATCCGGTTCGGTTCGGGTCTCTTCCTCCTATCTGATTAAGTTCAGGTCTCTTCCACCTATCCGATTCGGTAAGGATCTCTTCCTCCTATCCGGTTCGGTTCGGGTCTCCTCCTATCCGGTTTCGGGTCTCCTACTCCTATCCGGTTCGGTTCGGGTCTCTTCCTCCTATCCGGTTCGGTTCGGGTCTCTTCCTCCTATTCGGTTCGGTTCGGGTCTCCTCCTCCTATCTGGTTCGGATTGTGTCTCCTCCTCCTATCAGGCTCGGATCGGGTCTCCTCCTCCTATCCGGTTCGGATCGGGTCTCCTCCTCCTAACCGGACCGAAACTATGCAATTTTCCATCAAGTTATTTTCGCGAAACGACGGCTTTTCAACCATTCTAACTTCCCTATGCAATCATAAAACATACCAAACAACCATAGTAACATGTAGAATCAACCAAAATCATCAAAACAACAATTTCACATGTTAATTTAGATCAAACGTACACAAAACCATGATTTTCCCCTTAACCATGTCTAACTATAGGATTAGCAAACTTAATCCAAATTAACCCAAATTCATACCAGCGACATAAAATATGATTTTAGAATTTTAACATATTTTTGCGGAATTTTTAGATGTATAATTTCGCTAATTATCACTGATCACCCCTAATTAGCCATAATTAGTGTATAAACATGCAAATCACTCACCTTAGCCAAAAATAAATGTTAGATCTGAAACTTTTACAGATTTGGCTTGGATCCCAATGTAATGTAGTAGCTCTATCTTGAATTTTGTGCTAATTTGGCTTGATTTGTTGTAGATTTGATCAATTATGATTGGAACGTGATAGAGAGAGATTTGGTAGGTGGAAGCCATTATTCGGGTTAGAGAAAGGTTTGTGGTGGCTAGAAAAATGAAAGGAGATGATACTCCAACTCCTTTCAGCCCTCCCGTAACCCTAATCTTGAAATGGGTTATGGGACTAGCTGCTAATCGCTTAATTAAGCCCAATTATGTTGTTTTTCCATCTTCAAATCATATTTCAGTCATATCTCTCAAATAGTATGCCCGTTTGATTAATGTGACCACATTACGGAATGAGAAACCATCATCCAAATACAATGGAAGTGGTTTCAGGTCAAAACTCCTTACCAGTCAAAAGTTACAGACGAAACAAGATTCGCTAGGGGAAAAACGGTCATTTAAAATTTGGAAAAACTCGTGAATGTGGGAAATGACCCCAATAGTCATTTCCTAAAGTTACACGACCATATGACTTCGTATGAAAATAAAATAAATATTCTACGATCCTCCGATACGTGGAATGCGGGTCGTTACACCCCCCCCCCTCTTTAAGAAATTTCGCCCCCGTAATTCCTTAACCAAGAAAAACAAACAATGGTGTCCCACATGCCTATCAATCATTTACAAATAATCAAACATACATAATAAACACAATAAGCCTGTCCTAGCACGCGGTTTACTAACAAGGGAATAACTATATCATGATCAAAGTCTTACTAGGTAAAGAGTTACGACTTCCTTATGCTCTCCTTGGTTTCCCAAGTACAGTCATTCTCATTATCACCCCACTTAACCTTAACCAATTTCACTGTCTTCCTTCGGAGTTGTTTCGTATCGTGTCTGACAATACGAATCGTTCTACGTTTCCAACTGCCTCAGATTCTACCTCGATATCATCCAACTAATCTGGTGAAATAGTCATATCAAAATCATGCACGAACTTCCTTAACTGAGAAACATGAAACATACTGTGCACTCCCGCCATCTTGTTAGGTAATCCAACTTTATACGTTGAATTCCCAACTTGTTTGAGAACTGGAAATGGACCAATAAACCTTGGTGCTAATTTACCTCTCCTACCAAACTGAATCACACTCTTCAATAGAGAAATCTTGACGAATACCAAGTCGCCAACGGAGAATTTCAAATCTCTTTGTCTTTTATCAACATAGCTCTTCTACCTATCTTGGGCGGCCTTCATTCATTGTTGAATAACCTTGATCTTATCTGAAGTTTCTCTTATTACATCTGGCCCAAAGCACAAATTTCTCATCAGTTTCAAACTAACATGATGGTGAGTTGCATGGTCTTCTGTACAAAGCTTCAAAAGGAGCCATACCAATACTGGACTGATAACTATTATTATATGTGATCTCAACCAGATGCAAATGGTCATCCCATGACCCTCCAAAATCCAATATACAAGCTCTTAAGAGATCCTCTAATACACGATTCACCCTCTATGTTTGACCGTCAGTTTGAGGATGGTACGTGATACTGAGATGTAATTCTGTTCATAAGGCCTCTTATAAGCTCTTCCAAAACCCGCTAGTAAATAATGGATCTCAGTCACTCACAATACCTTTAGGTACTCCATGAAATCTCACTACCCACTTCATATACAGTTCCGCTAAGTTAGCTACCGTTCTATTTGACTTGACCAGTATAAATCTTGCACTTTTGGTTAATAGATCCACAGTCACCCAGATACTATCATGACCCGATCTAGTCCTTGGTAAACCATCAATGAAATCCATTGAGACTTGTTCACATTTCCATTCGGGAATTTCCAACGGTTGCAACAAACCACTAGGCTTCTTTTGCTCAGCTTTAACTAACTGGCAGTTCATGCACTTGGATATAAACTTCCCAAGGTCTCTCTTCATCCCTTCCCAGTAGTAGGTATGCTTCATGTCTCAATACATTTTGTTACCACCGGGATGTATAGTCAGTTTCGAGTGATGGCACTCTCTAAGCACTTCATCTCTCAATCCATTAACATTGGGTACAACTAGTCTCCCATTCTTTCGACGCCATCCTTCTCTATCAAGTCCATACTTGTTCATCTCCTCACCGTCGATACCCATCATTACCTTGGAGATGATTTCTAATAGGTTAGGATCGTCCCTCTGACTGGAACCGATCCACTCAATCAAAGTGGATCTGATCATCAAACTTGCTAACATCTCCGGATCTAATTCACACTTAGGTCTGAAATCATATCCTGCGATATACTCCAGTTGCTTCCATTGCAGAAACATAACCCCCAAATTGGCATGTTTCCTACTCAATGCATCCGCTACCGCATTTCCCTTCCCGGGTGTGTATGCGATATTGAAATCATATGAAGCCAAGAACTCTAACCATCTCTGCTGGCGAAGATTTAAATCCTTCTGAGAGAAAAGATACTTTAATGACTTATGATCGGTAAACAACTTGAATCTTTCTCCCAAGAGATAATGTCTCCACATCTTTAACGCGAACATGATCTCTGCCAATTCCAAACCATGGGTAGGATATCTTTTCTCATGCGGTTTCAGTTGCCGACTAGCATAAGCTACAACCCTACCTCTTTGCATCAGTACAACACCTAGTTTGGAACCACAGGCTTCCGTGTATGCCGTTAATAACTAACACTGGTGCGCACATTAACTTCTCCTTTAGGTTCTGAAATGCATTCTCACACCTTTCGTCCCAGGCAAAAGCTTGATTCTTCTTGGTCAACTGAGTTAATGGCATCGCTATCTTGGAGAAGACATGGATAAACTTACGATAATATCTAGCTAACCCTAAGAAACTTTTCATGTCTGTTGCACTCTTGGGCATAGAACAATCCTGCACTGTAGCCACCTTCGCAGGATCCACGACAATCCCATTCCCTAAAACAACATGACCCAAGAATCTCACTTCCCTCCTCCAGAAGTGACACTTAGAAAATTTTGCTTTCAATTGGTGTTTCCTCAACACCTCCATCACTGTCCTCAAGTGCTCCTTATGTTCATCCTCTGTCCTCGAGTAAACCAAGATATCGTCCATGGACACAAGAACAAACTTATTTAATTGATCCTTGAAAACCCTATTCATAAGATCCACAAAATGTGCACGTGCATTAGTCAACCCAAATGGCATGACCAATCACTCAAAAAATCCAGACGGTGTTCAAAATGCCGTTTTAGGTATAATCTCAGCTGCTACTCGGAGTTGATGAAATCCCATCGCGAGATCCAACTGGGAGAACACTCTTGCTCCATCTAGTTGATTAAACAAATCATCTATCCATGGAAGAGGATACTTATTCTTCCTAGTCACCTTGTCCAACTCGCGGTTGTCCACACATAAGCGAAGGGAACCATTGGCCTTAGTAGCAAATACAACTGGTGCTCCCTACTCGGAAACACTTCTTCGGATAAATCCCTTCTTAAAAGAGCGCCTACTTGCACTTTGATCTCCCGCTGCTCCCTTGGCGTTATACGACGAAGTGACATAACTATAGGTCTGGCATTTCACTAAATCAATCTGAAACTCGTTCTCTCGGTATGGTGGAAGTCCGGTCACTTCCTCAAAGATGTGCGGATACCCGCCAACAATAGGCACATCTGATAACTCATCATGCGGGATGTCGAGGGAATTTAGAAAACTAGTCATCACCTCATCACTAGGTAGGCCACCCAATGCCACCCTCTGCCCGTCATCCGCTCTAATGGTCACCGAAGACCCCTCACAGTCTACCGCCACCCCATACCTTTGGAGCCAATCGACTCCCAAAATAATGCCAAACACAGTAAAGCCCAAAGCAAAACATCACAAGCAAACATACATCCATGACTCGATAAGACCAAATTACGACAAATCATACAAAGGCTAGTCAAACCACCGATCGGGTTCATCACAACTAAAGGTCTATCGACAATCTCAAGTTCCAATTCTAACCTATCTACAAGGTCACTAGATACAAAGGAATGGGAAGCCCTGGTATCAAAAAATACTCGAATAGGAAAATCATAAATAGAAAGCATACCTTAAATAACGACACCCTTTCCCTTCTCCGCCGCTGTTGGGGAATTCAACGAAGAAGGAACAACGTTGACATCATATGCTTTCACGATCTGCTTCTCCTTAGGAGGTTGCGGGCATTCATTCTTAAAATGTCCCACTTGGTCACAGTTGAAGCACTTCCTCTCCCCTGGCTTTGCTCGACAATCTCTGACATAGTGGCCCTTCTTGTCGTAGCCAAAGCACTGGATGTCTTTCTTATTCTTCTTTTTCTGTCCATCCTTTGTTTGGTTCTGTTTTCTCTTATTCTGAGACTTCTTATTGCCTTCACCAATTGTCTACGGTTTTAGCTCCTCTGCAGATGTAATAGCAACCTCAGTCTTCGCTTGGGTAAAGTCTCTCCGATCTCAATGCCTTCCCCACAATAGATTCGAAAATCTCATCGATATGGTTTATAAGTCTTTCCCCCAAGTACTCATCTGGGTCAGCTATGAACTTCTCGTTCTTTTTCTCGACATTATTGATAAGAGATAATCCATATTACGATAAGGTATCGAATTCAGTAATATACTCCGAGACTGGCCTACCATTCTTCTTAAGCTCTAAAAAATTCCTGAACAATTCTGATTTCTGAGCAGCTGGAATAAACTTTTCACTGAAGCAAGTCTTACACGGACCCCAAGTAACTTGATCCTCGGAAGTAGCCGCTTTAATAACATTCCCCCAATTCATTGTCCGTCCTTGAAGATGACATGATGCTAGCTTTCTCTTCATTGCATCATCGATCCCCAAATCCTCGAAGATGCGCTCACAACTATCAAGCCAATCTGCTCCGTAGCCAATTCTGTTCCATGGAACGGCTTCCCACCAAAAATAATATAATCTTTATTAAGCTTGGCGAAATCGCCTCTAGGCGCCTGCACTACTGCACCACCACCATTAGCAGCATTAGGAACTGCTCCCTGAGCATCCCTAAGCATCTCTCGCATGAAGGCAGTAAACATCGTCCTCATATCAGGGACTTACCCATTATTGGCCTCTGAACCCGCTCCCTCTTCAACTCCCGATGCGGGGTTCCTCGTCGTACTCCTCGTATAACGGCTCATCGTTCAACCTTTAAAGAGAAAACGATTAACCATCTCCTTAGTGGTGCCCGTGCAGTGCGACTTCATCCTTAGATATACTAATAGTATATATATAGTTTTTAAAAACCAAAATTTCACAAATATGCGCTCTCATATACGTGTACTATCTCTCCCTAATGTCTTCCCCTAAGTTAAACTTCGCAACCTAAGCTTTGATACCAAGTGTGATGCCCGCCCCGTACCATAAGACATTTTCCCGAAATGCGTTGTATCAATGCCTGATTAGCACGGGACGATCGTCAAAAAGGTTGAAACGATGAATTACCAAAGAACTTATAATATATCTCACAGCGCATAGAATAAAATATAATACTAACATAACTTGATAGAAAACAAGCGAGACAGTATATAAGCTGAAAACTAAACCATATCCATCAGAGTAGCGGAATTCAAAATACAGCTTCATATCCAATTATAACAACTTAAAAATATTGTCTCTAAAATGAAATAAAAGAGGTACACTACTAATGCCCAAAGCAATGACCAGCAACAACACATGAAGAATATGTATAAAGTACGTGGAAGCCTCCAGCTCGTCTCCGGACAGCTACCCATGCATAACCACCTAACCTGCCTCAATTCTGCTCATTTAGGAGCACCCAGAGTAATAAGAAGAGACATAAAACTCTGGGTCAGACGAAAGTCTGGTGTGAGCAATAGCAATTCTATACAACTAAATAAAGCAATAACAGGTATAAGTAATCATACCTGACCTGGACCTGCAACCAAAGAGTTAGCACAACAAGATGTACAAATACTCTAAGGTAACACTAACATAGAGTGTAAAATGGAAGTATGTGTGTCATAGTGATAGTAAACATCAAACATAGCAATCATCCTCACATCTCTCACTCAGTGCGTAAAGCAAACGATATCCACCGCTTTGATCACCCAATCCATTGGGGTCATGACGGGTCCATACCGCACTGGACTCCGTATGACTATTGCTATGACCATGCCCTTCTGGTCTATAGTCAATAACCGTAACCAGTCCATACTTCCCTGGCTCTGGCTTGTCTACATGCCCCCTCTCTCAACGGTGAACCAAAGTTATAGATATCGATAACCTCTTTGCACACGTCCCGCAGCAAAGCCTAACTCCAGAAGTTAACTCGATGGTTCTCATCTAGATCCTGAGTAGTAACTTCACATTTGGACTTCCTTAGCATCTTGGGTTTTGGTCGTATTGGTGTTCGGTTTAGTTCGTAATCCCTTATCAGGTTCGGTTCGGGTCTCCTCCTCCTATCCAATGCGGTTCGGGTCTCTTACTCTTATCCGGTTCAGTTGGGGTCTCTTCCTCCTATCCGGTTCAGTTCGGGTCACTTCCTCCTATCCGGTTCGGTTCGGGTCTCTTCCTCATATCCGGTTCGGTTCGGGTCTCTTCCTCCTATCCGATTCGGTTCGGGTCTCCTCCTCATATCCTGTTCAGTTCAGGTCTCTTCCTCTTATTCGGTTCAGTTCGGGTCTCTTCCCCCTATCCGGTTCGGTTCGGGTCTCCTCCTCTTATCCGATTCGGATCGGATCTCCTCCTCATATCTGGTTCGGATCGGGTCTCCTCCTCCTAACCGGACCAAAACTCTGCAATTTTTCCTGCAAGCTATTTTCGCCAAACAACGGCGTTTTCAACCATTCTAACTTCCCTATGCAATCATAAAACATACCAAATAGCCATAGTAGCATGTAGAATCAGCCAAAAACATCAAAACAACAATTTCACATGTTAATTTAGATCAAACATACCTAGAACTATGATTTTCCCCTTAACAATGTGATTTTCCCCTTAACCATGTCTAACTATAGGATTACCGAACTTAATCCAAACTCATACGAGCGACATAAAATATGATTTTAGAATTTTCACTTATTTTTCCAGAATTTTTAGATGTATAATTTTGCTAGTTATCACTAATCACCCCTAACTAGCTATAATTAGTCTATAAACATGCAAATCACTCACCTTAGCCAAAAATAAATGTTAGATCTGAAACTTTTACTGATTTTGCTTGGATCCCAATGTGGTGCAGCAGCTCTGTCTTGAATTTGGTGCTAATTTGGCTTGATTTGTTGTAGATTTGGTCAATTAGTGATTAGAAAATGATTAGAAAGAGATTTGGAAGATGGAAGGGTTAGAGAAAGGTTTGTGGCGGCTAGAAAAATGAAAGGAGATGATTCCCCAACTCCTTTCAGCCCTCCCATAACCCCAATCCTGAAATGGGTTATGGGCCTAGTTGTTAATCACTTAATTAAGCCCAATTAGGCTGTTTTTCCATCTTCAAATCTTATTTCAGCCATGTCTCTCAAACGGTATGTCCGTTTGATTAATGTGAACACTCTACAGAATGGGAAACCATCATCCAAATCCAATGGTTTTAGGTCAAAACTCCTTACTAGTCAAAAGTTATAGGCGAAACAAGATTCGCTAGGGGCAAAACAATCATTTAAAATTCAACAAAAATCGTGAATGTGGGAAATAACCCCAATAATCATTTTCCAAAGTTACACGACCATATGACTTTATATGAAAATAAAATAAATATTCTATGATCATCCGATGCGTAGAATGCGGGTCGTTACAAGAGCAGACGCTGGGAAGGTTTATGTTGATATGGTAATGGAACCTGCAGCCACTTTATACAAGCCTACTTCAGATATCTATACTATTGGGAAAGCAGTTGGTACGACCGTTGCTTGGCATATGGAGTTTATCTCTTTTGATTAGTACGAATATTTACTTATATTTGATATATGTTATGAATTTAGCTATGTTTTGTTATGGAGCTATAAATTTAAAAATGTTGTAATTTGAATTGTTTTCGACTATTATGAATGTGGACGGTTCGTATTATTTCAAGGAACTTAAATGACTATAGTTATTATTAATGAATTATTGTTTTTAATTATAATACTGTAAATTATGGTTAATATCAGTGCATTTGCTGCAATTGTTATTCTTAGTTGCTACAACTTTTATAAACAATTGTATATCTCTAGCGCAACTGAAAAAAATAGTTGTTGAAATTTTAGTTACGACAGCTACAAGCAAGTATTTTACAACAGCTAGTTCTTGTTGCGAAAGGATCTTATAACAACAGCAAGAAACTTTTGCAATAAACTTAGTTACAACAACTAAAAGTATTATAAAAATATTTTTATAGCAGCTTGAATCAGTTAGGAAAAGAGTTTTACAACAACAATGAGTACTTGTCAATAAGTATTTCACAACTTTTAAGAACGGTTGTTAAAGAACGTTTTACAATAACAAAAAATAGTTGTAAAATATACCCGCTTTATTACCACTGCAGATATTACGACTGGTGGCCACAAGTTGTAATAGACATATTACAACTGTTTTTAGCAGTTGTAAAAGGGTATTTCTATTGTAGCATTTCAGGTTGGGCCAAATCAAATTTAAATTCAGCCAGATCATTTGTCTTCAATGTGACGGTTGTACTTTACACTACTACAAAAGTGGGCATATTCGACACTAATTTGTGTGCGTCGCATGAAAAGTGTAGCGAAAGCTATGCTTTCTTTGATCTTCTGCAACAACATTCATATGTTGTTGCATTAGATATGAATGCAATGTTGCGGTTGGAATTCTTGTGCTGTGAAGTGTAACACCAGTTCAAAGTGTTGCTTTACATAAATACATGCCAGGTCAGTGATCCGCGTTATCAGCTTAAACAAATAAATAACCATAGATGTTTGATTAATCCAACAGTTCAAACGTATCCCTGCTTCAGTTTAGTGAAAATTTGGTGCGATCTTTGGCCATTCACGAAATACTTCCCCCTAAAACAAATTTCTATCGTACACCTCCTTCTGTCCATTTCTCTCTCCACGAAATCCATCCATGAAGACCTCCGATTGCTACTCTACCGCCGTTACAAACTATAAACTTCCGATTGCTCCTATTTTCAAACTTTACACCTCCGATTTGGATCATTTAGGACAATTACAGGTAGTTAGGGCTTCACCATTTCTGTTTTATTTAGATGATTTCATCTCTAACTTATTTTGGTCTACGTTCAAAGTCTCTGGGTGATTTGGGTATACCGATTGTCTTAAATTAGGGTTTTTAATACTTGAAGTATTGTATTTATATGTTTGCATGTGTTGAAATTGTGCAAGTTCTGTATTTTTATGTTTGCCAAACCATTGATGTATTGTTAAATAATGCTTATTTCGACAAGTGGAAACAAAATTTAGAGGACAAAAGAAATCTAATTTAAATGTTTAAATGTCTATTTCTGTTTGTAGTTAAACAATGCCTATTTCTCTTCCTACATCGTATGACTACGAAGATACTCTGGGCATGGGTGATCTACGACTGTCAAACCCATCATCACCAGAAACTCCTATTGATTTTTATATAGAGATGCAAGAAAGGCACTACGAAGATTTGCTTGAGTATGAACTAGAGCAAGAAGAACCCCGAAGACAATGGCGAGAAGAAGTACGACGTGAAGAAAGGGCGATGCGACGGCATAGTCGTGCTGCCTTGCGTCGTTAGCATCAAAACAACCAAGTGGTTAACGAACATCAAGCTGACTCACCAATCATAATGTGTGATTGTGGGTATGCTACTGTAGAAGATGTTATTTCGATTGGATTCAACATTGGTCGTCGTTATTTTAGATGTCGTGTTTATCCCATAGAGTGTACCTTTTTGCAGTGGATTGACCAACAGTTTCCAAGTTGAGCTGCTGAGTACGCAATTTAATTACAACATCAACTTACAAAGCTGTAAAATCAAGTTATTGGTTTTCGAACTGACGTTAGTAGACTTAACGACCAGCTTCAAGGGTTAAACGTTAGAAGACAAAATTAAATTATTGCATCGTTCTTTGTATTAGGTGCAATTGTAACGTCATTGTATCACCTGTATAGTCTTTGTATCTGTACCGTTTTGTTTTGGTGCAATTATGTAATGTTATGAATTTGTGTTCAGTATCCTTAGTTGCTTGTTTTATGTATTCTCCTGATATCCCTGTTCCAAAAGTTAGTGATAATTCATATCTAAACAATCGTCTTTGTATCATCACACTGATTATGTATATTTGTAAATTATTAACTTGTTTTGTTTTTATTTCTAATTTAGCCAAACCTTACAGGGTAGCCCTTGTTCGTGTCTTGAAACTATTAGTGGTATCAAATTTGGTCTTACTAGGTCGTGATTAGATTGTGGCAATGGATAGTGAGTATCACATATGGATAGGACTTCCGAGATCGAGTGTAGAATATGTAAGAGGGGTAACAATTTTTCTAAGAAATGTATTTCCCATTTATAAAGTAGGTGATGAAATGAAGTGCCCCTGCAAAAAATGTACATAACGTAATTGGTATTGTGAAAATGTCATATACGATCATCTTATTTTTAATGACCCTTCTCCATTACATATCAGGTGGATTTCTGAAGTTTCACAGACAAAATTAATAGGTGTTGATGACCAAATGGATTATGCAATGAAGATGGATTTTGAGGATAATTTAGATGTGATGTTCAAATGTGCGGGTAACAAATTTGGTAAAAATCCCAGGGACTCTGTAGTAGAAGCAAATCCAGAGGCCGAGAAATTTTATCGGCATGTTAGAGAAGGAAAAGAACCGTTATATCCTGGCTGCACTAAATTTTCTCGACTAAGTTTCTTGATTAGGCTTTATCATTTAAAGTGTGCTTATGGAATTAACGAGTCTGCATTTGGGGAATTCCTAAAGCTTATAAAAGAAGCCTTTCCTGATGCCCAACTGCCTTTGTCTTCCTACGCTGCAAAGAATGTCATTAAGAATTTAGGTCTTGATTACCATAAAATACATGTCTCCCTAAACCATTGCATGTTATATTGGGCAGAGAATAAAGATAAAGTGGCTTGTGACATTTGTGGTTTTTCGAGGTGGGCTGTAAAAGAAAAAGAAGACATCGTTGATAATAATGATCCACCAAAGTCGATTCCCAAAGTACCGGCAAATATTATGAGGTATTTTCCTCTATGACCAAGGTTACAAAGGATGTTTATGTGCAGAGAATTTTCCAAATTTATGAGACGACACAAAGTGGAACGAAAAGAAGATGGAAAACTAAGACATCTAGCTGATGGTGTGGCATGGAAGATGATGGATGCTCGCTATCCTGTTTTTTCATCAGAAAATTGCAATATTAGATTGGGTCTAGTATCTGATGGATTTAATCCATATCGTTCAATAAATTCAAGTTGTAGTACATGGCCAATTGTGTTGGTAAACTACAATCTTCCGCCTCGGTTGTGTATGAAACAAGAGAATTTGATTCTTTCAAAATTAATATATGGTCCAGATTCTCCAAAGAACAGTATTGACGTGTATATATGCAGCCTTTAATTGCGGAATTGAAAGCGTTATGGAATGTTGGCATCGAAACATATGATTCCTTGACTGATGGAAATTTTAATTTACGTGCAAGCACCTTATGAACCATTAGTGATTTTCCGGGATATGTCATGTTGTCAGGTTGGAGCACGAAGGGGTAACTAGCGTGTCCAGTATGCCATTGTGAAACTTCTTCAAACTATTTGAAGAATAGCAAAAAAAATGTGTTATATGCACCATAGAAAGTTTCTTGATCCGACACATAAGTGGAGGCTGGATAAGAGGAGATTTAATGGCGAAACTAAAATGGGGAGCATTCCAGAAATATTATCAGGAACTGATACTGAAGAGTTATTGCGGTAAATTGGTTTGGGGATAAGACGAAGAAACCTGGTAAAAGTGATGGCCCTTTTAAAAAAAAGGTCAATACTGTTTGACTTACCATATTGGTGTTATAATCCCCTTCGACATAACCTGGATGCCATGCACATAGGGAAGAACATATGCAACAAATATTAGGTACTTTACTTAATATAGGTCGCATTTCGAAGGATCACCTAAAAGCTCGTTTGGATTTACAGAAATTGGGCATAAGGAAGGCGCTTCATTCTGTTGAATGTGGTAATGGAAAGCATGTTGAAATCAGAGCTGCAATATTTGATATGACAAATAAGGAAACAGAAATCTTTTGCTCTGTATTGAAGAACACCAAACTTCCCTACGGTTGTGCCATGAATGTTAGTCGGTACGTGCACATAAAAGAGAGAACAATTGTGGGATATAAGAGCCATGATGCTCATTTCAAACTCCACTATTTATTACAATTTGCCGTGAAGAAAGCGTCAAAACCCGAGGTTGCGTTATCAATAATCAAATTTAGTGCATTCCTTAGAGGACTATGGAGCAAGGTTATCGAAGTGGATGATATCAAAAGGCTGCAAAAAAAATTGTCGAGATACTTTGACATTTTGAAATGATTTTTCCACAGGCTTTTTTTGATATAATGGTACACTTGCCTATTCATTTATGCATAGAAATCGAATACGGCGGGCCTGAACATCTTAGATGCATGTATCAAATTGAGCAATATTTAGGAAAGTTGAAATCTTATATGCGAAATAGAAACAGACTGGAAGGTTCGATTGCAGAAGGTTACTTGGCAGAAGAGTGTGTGACCTTCTGTTCAAGATTTTTAAGCGTTGATAGAGGAATAAAAAACATGTCAATTGATTTTGGAAGATGTCCAACAGATTTGGAATATCATATTGGAATAAAGAAGAATAAAGATGGGAAGATGTTCAATTTGAAAGATGCAGATTGGAAGGAAACGCATCGCTATATTCAGTTCTATTCCAGTAATAAAGAAATTGAGAGTTTGATCGAGTAAGTTCTTAAGTTTCTATATCATTTTCCTTAATTATAAGTTAACATCTGCATTTCGTAGTTTTTTGACCTTAATTATTATTTAGGGTTCATCGAGCTTTTGTGGATGGTCTTGCAAATCCAAGAAGATACAAGAGGGAATGAGAACATTTCGAAGAGTTTTGGAATTGGCTTAAAGAAGAGGTTCTGAAAAAGGACAATATTTCAATATATTTAGAGGTGTTTGCATTAGGTCCTAATTGAGTAGCTAGGAAGTTTACCGGTTATATAGTAAATGGGTATAGATTCCACACAAAATTTAGAGATTCTCGATGTACCACACAAAATAGTGGTGTATTTTTGACTGCCAAAACCAGCAGCTTTGCAAGTTTGAAAGACCAAAACCCAATAGTGGGTGATGTCAATTACCACATATCAATTGAAGAAATTTTTGAACTTGATTATTGGGGAGCTTTCACAGTGGTCCTTTTTAAGTATTGCTGGTACCAAGAGAAAAAAGATTCATATGGTCTTCCTTGAGTAAATTTTAGCAAGTGCCATAAAATTGATCCTTATGTCATGTCTTCGCAAGTACAGCAAGTATTTTATGTGGAAGATGCAGTTGAAAAGAACAGTCATTACGTTATTAAAAAATTACTGAGAGATTGGTGTGATACCGAAAATCAGAATGCAATGGAAGAAGATATAAGCAATACGCATTCACATGACATAGGCATAGGTGGTGAACTAGAACCAGAAGTTGTTGATGGGGGTTGGATTAGGGATGATATCCCTGTAATACAACTAGAAACAGAACTAGAAGCAGAAGTTCTTGACCCTGTTCAGTCTTGTTAGAACAAAAAATTCCTCTTTCTTATTGCTTTAATTTGGTCTACTTTATGATGTATTTGGCACCTTTTGTTTTAGCTGGAAATTATTATCTTTGATGAATTTATTTGGCACTCTTTTCTCATAATGCAATCTACAATGTTCACATGTTTTATGATTTAATGTCTTTCTTACTGTCATCTAAATTGGTTATAGACCAAAATGTTATAGTGGTTTTTTTTGTCCACTTAAACATGCACGTACCTTGTTCTAATGTATTCATTTTGTACAGGATGGATGAACCTATTAATATCCGACTGCAACATGGCAGACAGTTTCGAAGGACATGTCACGTCGGTGGAGAGTCCTTCGTACCAAGGCCAGAAAAGGGTTTTCCTCCCAGGTTCCTGTATCTCTTTGCTACTCTGTCAAGCTCGAAGTCCTGGGGTGCTGGTGGCTGTATAATAGGACCCTCCTCTGCTACGGGGATATTCCCCCGTCCTCCTGCTCTACCTGCTCAGCCTCCTCGGCCACCTCTGGCTGCAGCTGCTCGTGTAGCCATCAGATAAAGTACTGTATAAGCAAGAAAAGAGTCAAGCTCACAGAAATGATAACTTTTCATATATGATAAAGCAGGAGAACATAAGGAAAGGTAATGATTTACTGATCAAATTGTTTTGCTAATCTGCTTAGCTCATTCTAGGACATCACTAATCCTATCTCTAATGAGCTACTCGCCTTAGAACACTACTGATTCTATTCTGACGAGGTGTTTAATGTGTTAGATTCCGGAACTAAGGTTAACCAAAACTCTGATACCAACTATGACGATCCCAAAATCCGTGTGACGGTATTAAGGATAATCATTGGAATATAACACATCAATCATCATAGCAGAGTACATATAATAGCAAAAAAAATAAATAGAATAATTTTACATGGATATGACAGCGGATTCATAACATGTAACAACATCAGAATAGCACAACGTAGGATATAACTTAGTAAATAAAAGGGAAATGATCAGTCACCATCGCCATAAGTGGAATATATACATACAGTGAGACATAATAAGGGTATCAGTCTACATCGCCGGAGGCGGTACATATACATATGATAATAAGTACTGGAAGTAAAACAGTCTACATCGCCATCGGCGGAATCATAATACATATACAATAATGACGGAAAATGTCAAAGTCATCTCGGTGAAGTCAGCCTCGCCATAAGCCAAAAGTGCACTCCATACTACAGTGCTGAGCCAAAACAACCTTCATCTGTGAACTAGGCTGCCCGTGTGAAAATAAGGGCACCCGAGTTTGCAAAGTGAAACAAACAACGAGTCAGTCATGGGACTGGTATGAGAAATCTACTTAACAGTTTAAACAACAGTAATAAGCAAATCATAGGACCACGCCACTTTCACGGAACGGGTTTACTTCAGTGATTGCTGGTGCATTTAAAACAAAGTAAATTCTTTAACACAATGCAATGCTTTTAAAAAGAATGTAGCCATTATAAGACTCAAGTCCCATCATATAATGCAACGCAAGCCGGAGGATAGAGTTTTACCTTATAATGGCCAAATATGCTTAATATGTGTAAAGAAAAATCATTTGATTTTATTACTAGTGCATATATGTTTCAAAAACGAATATCATCATAAATATCAATCATATGCGGCATAGCTACCATATACTATGCCGCCATACTAGTTCTACAATCAAATCCGTTATTTCATATTGGAAATTGGATTTCCATCATGAGTCGAGGCAAGGGGCAAGCTCCTCTCCGCTTCAAGACACTCTAGCAAATGCCTCAGGACTACACACTCTGGGTAACCCTTGGATCTTCAGGGTCGGTCCACACTTACGTTAGTGGATTAGTATTCCTGAACACACGTTTCCCGGTCCTTACAAACCTAAAATCGAGGCGCCTCGCATTCCAACAAGCACATAGGTGAAAAGTAGATATAAATGTCAGGGCTGGTTGGTCGCTGACACCACCATAGCTAGAAAGAAACGTCGTGCTCTCCCCGCAGTCCTTATCCCGTTTTTAACTCATACCGAGGTGTGAGACTCGCGAATCCACGCTATACACAAAGCCAGGCCACGTAGGCCGTGGTTTGATCATCGAACACAAGACTTTGCTTTGCAACAGAAGCCTTGGTCACTGCATCTTGGCATGCCATATAGGCAATCCACTCCATACGACTGATTTCTGTCGATATATAACCTCTGAGCTCGTACGTCTCAGAGAAGGGCGTTAAACAAAAGAATAAATTCTCCGCCGCCAAACAGATATATATTTAATAGAGATCAATCAGTATAGAAAAAATTCCAATGTCAGACACACAGTCCATTTACAAGTCTGTTCTGGGTCTGAACGAAACCGGAGGCATCAAATTCCTCGTATATCCGTACAATCAACACATACGTTCAGACGGCTACTACTTCTGTTCCTTCACGGTAGCTACTCCAATTAGGAACATCAGCAGCGCCCATCCAACCGATACGAAGATCGTCGTTCTTGAATCGTCTTTGTATTTTCGCCTTCGAATCGTTCGATCAATTATTTAAAATGAGGGTTAGCTCGGCCTTTTCAAATAATTCACGTATAATTAGAATTCAAATCAATTCTTTCCATGGTTATATTATTCGACATTCATATTTCAGTTCTTTAGTATAATTTTCGTGTCAAACACATACAACCATCAAATATCAAGCAGATCAAGCCAAACTGGTTTATATCCAATCCATGTTACTTATAATATTTTATAACAATTTTTCGCCATTTTTATTTATTTAAAAATGGCCATATTTAATTAAACGACGTTTCAGCTCGTGCCGTGGCACTGGCGCTGTTTTCCCCCTAATTCGTTTTACACATATCAGAAAATCAAACCGTTGGATTTCTACAAAGTCTATACCACTGGGAAGATATTCCCAAAGCGAATCCAACGGTTCCAGTTTCGTGAAAATCCGACGGTCGGATCTTCCACACTAGTCGTTTGAAGTTACCTTTTCAAAATACGAACTGCAGCGTCGTTATTCGATTTAATTTAAGTATATTTATATTTATATATAAATATAAACGATTCTGGCGCTGTTTTTCTTCAGATTTGAATTAAACATTCCATACTGTCCACCCGTTGGATTTTTACAAAGTTGGTACCATTGGAAAGATATTTCCAAGGCGAACCCAACGGTTGCGGTTTCGGGAAAATCCGATGGTCGGATCTCTCGTACTAATCGATTCAAATTACGATTTCAAACCACGAACTGCACGGCTTCGATTCCTTTCAATTCTATTTATATTTATATATATATAGTTCATTCTTTAATTTCAAATATAGTTCGTTCCTTAATTTCAACATCGTTTTCACTTCAAATATTTCACTAACGCCTTTATATTTCGAATTTTTTTGCCATAACATCCTTTGTACGGGAAGGGGTTTGGAAATTTATTGGGTCGTGTTAGGTACCCAATAAATCCTATAAAGCATACACATATTTACAGTGATATATTCTGGTGTTTACAGGGGAGCGTGTATAGGTAATAACTCCAGAGAATAAATTCTCGTCACCCTGTCAAGCCTGAGGGAGCGTGTATTTTTAATTACTCCAGAGGATAAATCCTCGTCACCTCGTCCCGTGTGGGAATAAATAGTCCATGTGCCGTATCTAATGACTAGAGAGACGTGATTATTGTCCACTCCAGACCCGTGTGGGGTTTTTATTAATCTGGCAATTTATCGTTATATTTTATACAGTCCATATCAGTCATCAGTTCAACCTGTAGTATATAATCATCGCCATACAAGCCTCTCGCTCATATGGTAAATCTTCAACCTCGTCACACAAGCTCCAAATGCTTATGTGGAATATGATGAAGTATGCCTATCGTCAAGAAATATGCCATGTAGTGTAGTTCAAAATTAATTGTTACTATCCTATGGCGATGTTTATTATTACACACAGGATAACCAGCACTCCGCATCCAATGGCATTCACAGGAGTTGATATAGAAATAAAATTGCGCAGCCAACTTATCAAGGCTTACCTATTTGTCGGGCACGCAAATAATTTCTTTACTCTACAGCTAATCCATTTTTCCTGTTCGACACATGTGTATATATGCAGAACAAAGCTAATAATAATATTTCTAGCGAACTAATATTTATTTCAACACGTGTGTATTTTTACCAAAGCGTATACATGATAAAAGTAATTTTTTTATCATCAAAAATATTTATTCAACACGTGGATGTTTTTAACACTTCATATTCACAATAAAATGTAATTTTTATTGTATATTGAACTTGTTTAAAATACGAATAACATTCAAAACATGAATTTCAATTCAACGAATGAATTTCAATTCAACACATGAATATCCTTTACAGTTTGTATATATATAAAAATGTGATTTTTATCGTTAAAGCTATTTATTTAAAATTCGAATAACATTCAACACATGAATTTCAATTCAACACATGAATATCCTTTACAGTTTGTATATATATAAATGTGATTTTTATCGTTAAAGCTATTTATTTAAAATTCGAATAACATTCAACACATGAATTTTCAATTCAACGAATGAATTTCAATTCAACATATGAATATCCTTTACAGTTTGTATATATATAAATGTGATTTTTATCGTTGAAGCTATTTATTTAAAATTCGAATAACATTCAACACATGAATTTCAATTCAACGAATGAATTTCAATTCAACACATGAATATCCTTTACAGTTTGTATATATATAAAATTGTGATTTTTATCGTTAAAGCTATTTATTTAAAATTCGAATAACATTCAACACATGAATTTCAATTCAACGAATGAATTTCAATTCAACACATGAATATCGGTTTCAACAATTAAAAGTAATTTCAACAAATGAAAATTATTCTAACACGTGAATATTTCAGAAAATTTCGGCAGCATAACGGCAGGGTAGTTAAAACCGGGACCGTCCCTAGTACGGCTCCTCGCTCTACCTTAAAACCTCGCGGTTTTTGACAATGGGGAATCATGCATCTAGTTCGCACGCAGGCGGCATGTTTTATTTTCATTTCCACAATCCTATTCTAATTTGTTTCAACCACAAGAGGGTATTTTTCAACCACAAAGGTATTTTTCAAACACAAAATCAACCACAAACAATTATTTACAACCATTCATCATACTATATATTTTCACGCCAATCACAAGCAATAAATATCATCCATGGTCTGTGGACGAGGGGAGTATATATATATATTATTTCTATATTTCACTTGCATTTCATCACAATTCAAAGCATATATGTTTCATACAACGCTTGTATAATTTATACACCGCTAATATAACTTATACAACACATGTACATGAGGTATACAATGCGTATATAATTTACACTTCGCTTATATAATTTATACAACACGATTCCATTCACACAATTTAATTTAGATTCCTCACATTGGTTTTTGAAGTGCTGAAAATCGTATGTAGATCAGAAAAATCCGCGGCCTCTGCTAGATGGTAGAGAGCCTCCTTGCGGTCCCGATGTTTCCTGTTTCATCGAATTTCGTAAACACATTAAAAAGATATGATTTTTCAAAGTTTTGCAACACTTAAAAGTGTTATTTTCATTTCAGAAGTTTCAAAGCCGATACCTTTGCCAAACCTTCGAAACTAGGTTTTAATTTCACGATCGATTCTTGAAGTATTGTCACGATCAGATGCTGCAACATCGAAGAGCTTCGAACAGGGTCTCCAGCGCCAGTGGTGGCACTCAACTCGGTGGTCCCTATGATGCTCGGCGGCGCTCCAAAGATGATGACTTCCTCATAGAAATTCGACACAAATACCAAACGATTTCTGACGAGGGTTGGATGGATTGAAAGAGGAGGGGAAGATAAACAGAAAAGTCAACTGGAGGGGGCGGTGAAAACGCTCATGGCGGCGGCGATTGGGCCTGGAAGCTCTGAATGGGTTTCCATCGTTCGTCGATGGGGGATTTGACCAATTTTCAGAAGAGAGAGAAAATAGGGGCTTTGGCCTATTATATTTAAATTTTAAATTCCAAAAATATCTCTTTGAACAAACGTATAGCAATTTCAATCCAACGACTATCGCCCCTAGCTAAATACCCCCATTCCGGACACAATGGAATATGTTTCGTTAGCCAATTCGACTGTTACAGTCAGTTATTTTTCAAATTAAAGTATAAAACATTTAATATTCAATTTGAACGTACATTTCAATTTTCCAGGGCCACAAACTGATTCGAAAAATCCCAGAAAAATAAATCTAGCTATGTTTTGACGATGCGGTCCCAACAAAACTAGTTTCGTTGAATTCTGAGATCGTATGCAAAATGGCCATTTTCAGGTTGACCCATTTTAACAGAAATTGGCCAATCACATTTTCCTTTGCCCCCGCTCACATACTAGCTTCTAAAATTATGAAGTTTGAAACCTAGCAATAGTTTGACATCCCAGATCCAACAAAAGTGGTTTCGTCGAATTCCGAGGTCGTATGCAAAATGTCTATTTTCAAGGGCTATATATTCTATATAGCGACCTTTCTGAAAATTCATTTGGCCATAACTTTCGATTCCTGCTATGAAACTTCGATTTTTCAGATTCGTTAGAATGGTATTCATAAACAGATTTAAATATTTTTAGTTTCACTAAAATCTGTTATATTTTCCACTCGGTACAGTCAGACAAAGTTTGTATTCAAATTTTCAATCTGCCTCACTATTTCCAATTTATTGTTTTATTGAAATATTCCATTTCAATTGTTTAAATTCTTTGACAATAACCAATTTTAAAAAATTTAAATTGGTTCTCATTTTCCGGGTTGTTACAATCTCCCCCACTTAAAACTTTTCGTCCTCGAAAAGGAAACAACAGCAAAGTAGGAAACAAAATGTAAATGCAAAGTATTGTAAAGGTACCTTGCACCGGAGTTAGTCAGAGATGTCCACTCTGCATTTGGGGTAGGCTTGTTTAATGCTTTCCTCAGTCTCCCAAGTACAGTCTCTAGGATCACTACTCCACTGCACTTTAACTAAATGAATCTTTTTGCTCCTAAGCTCTCTAGTTTCTTTGCCAACGATCTTCAATGGCTCTCTTCTGACGGCTAATTATGGAGTAATTTCTAAGTCCTGTTGTGCTGCTTCTTCTACAACAAGATCCGGATCATGCACATGTTTTCTGAGTTGAGACACGTGGAACACATCACGCACTCCAGGCAACCAATCAGGTAATGAAACCCTATATGCAAGAGTTCCAATCCGTTCAAGTATAGGAAAGGGACCAATATATCTCGGTGCCAACTTCCCAGTTTTGCCAAATCTGATTACTCCCCTCATCGGAGAAACTCTTAAATACACATAATCGGCAACGACAAATGATAAATCTCTTCTTCTCGCATCAGCATAACTTTTATGTCGGCTTTGTGCGGTTTTCAATCGCTTCTTGATAAAATCGACTTTATCTGATGCTTCTCGAATCATATCGGGCCCCAACACAAGTCTGTTGCCAGGTTCTACCCAACATGCGGGAGATCTGCACGGTCTACTGTATAACGCTTCAAACGGAGACATTCCCAAACTTGCTTGATAGCTATTGTTATAAGAGAATTCTGCCAAATGTAAGTGATCTTCCCATGACCCACCAAAATCAATAATGCAAGCCCGCAGTAAATCTTCTAGAATTCTATTCACCCGCTCAGTTTGGCCGTTTGTTCTGAGGGTGATAAGCGGTGCTTAGATTCAATTTGGTTCCCAATTCTATCTGGAATGCTTCCCAGAATTCGCTAGTAAATAGGGGATCTCTATCACTGACTATATTGAGTGGCACTCCATGCAGTTTAACTATTTCTTTGAAGTAAATCTGTGCTAAACTTTGGGCCGTTCTGTTGGATCTGACAGGTATGAAATGGGCAGTTTTCGTGAAGCGATCTACGATCACCCATATACTGTCGTTTCCTTCCTTAGTTCGAGGCAAACCATCAACGAAGTCCATCGAAATCTGCTCCCACTTCCATCCTGGGATATCTAATGGTTGTAATAAGCCAGCCAATTTCTGCTGATCGCTCTTAACTAGCTGACAAGTGGAGCATCTGCTAACATATAACGAAATATCTCTTTTCATTGATCTCCACCAGAATGTGCGCTTGATATCGTTATACATTTTGCTCACACCTGGTGGATGTTTAGTTTGGACTTATGACATTCATCAAGTATTTCTTTTCGAAGCTCTGGAAGATTTGGGATGCAAATTCTGCCCTTTAACCTAAGAACTCCATTGTCATCGAGCCGGAAACTTGTGGATTCACCTCCCTTGACTCTTTGACTGATTCTCTAAATAAATTCATCGTCTTTTTGAAGGTCCGAAATCTTGTCAATCAATGAAGACATGATGATAAAGCTGGCGATGATTTCATTCTTTCTACTGAGCGCATCTGCGACAACATTGGCTTTCCCCAGAGTGTATAGAATCTCAAAATCGTATGCTGCAAGGAATTCTAACCAACGCTGTTGTCTCAAGTTTAGATCTTTCTGAGTGAATAGATACTTCAATGATTGATGATCAGTAAACAGCTCGAACCTCTCGCCCAATAAATAATGCCTCCAGATTCTCAAAGCAAACACGATAGCTAACAACTCAAGATCATGAGTTGCATAGTTTCTTTCATGCGGCTTCAGCTGACGGCTGGCATAAGCGACCACTTGGCCCTTTTGCATTAATATTGCGCCAAGCCCTCTAATAAAAGCATTTGTCCATACAGTCAAGTCCTGGTTGCCTTCAATAATTGTCAATACTGGAGCAGTTGTCAATTTCAGTTTCAGCTCCTGGAAAGCTTCTTCACATTCGGGGGTCCATTTGAATTTCTCATGCTTCTTTGTAAGCTTTGTTAATACACCAGATATCTTTGAAAAATCCTTAATGAATTTCCGATAGTAACTAGCCAATCCAGGGAAACTTCGAACTTCTGTGGGGGTAGTAGGCTGTTTCCAGTCCTGAATCGCTGTAATTTTGCTTGGATCTACAGCAATCCCTTCCTTTGATACGACATGGCCAAGGAACTTAACTTCATCCTGCCAGAAGATACATTTAGAAAATTTAGCTTTCAAAACATTTCTCCTCAGAATTATCAACACTTGTTCTAAATGCTTTGCATGCTCGCCTTCTGACTTGGAGTAGATTAAAATATCATCGACGAAGACCGGAACAAATTTATTCAAAACACCATGGAACACTCTGTTCATAAGATCGACGAAGTATGCTGGAGCGTTACACAGGCCGAACGGCATTACTAACCATTCGTAGAATAAATCGGGACCCCTGAAGGCTGTCAAAGGAACACAGTCTTCGGCTATACGTAATTGGTGGAAACCTGTAGCTAGGTCCATCCCGGAGAATACTGTCGCCCTATTTAATTGATCTAACAGATCATCTATCCGTGGCAAGGGATATTTGTTCTTCAGTGTCTGCTTATTGAGATCTCGGTAGTCAACACAAAGTCATAGAGTACCGTCTGATTTCGGGACCAACACTACTGCTGCTCCCCAATCTGAAAAGCTTGGTCTGATTAGACCTTTCCAAAGCAATTCTCGAGTTTGGCTGCCTAACTCTTCTTTTTCTTTCGAGGCCATTCTTCTATTTGGATGTACTACTGGTCGGGCGTTCGGAATTAGATCTATTCTGAATTCAATTTCTCTTTGCGGAGGTAAGTTTTCGACTTCTTCAAACACATCCGCATAGTTTTTAACGATCGGTATCTTTTCTAATGAATGGGAGTAACTTCTAAAGCAGACCAGAATTCTTTTCTATCGGTTTCTGAACCGAGACATGGTAGAGTGATATGCCCAAATTTTGTTTTAACTTTCACGATTCTTTCGGCACATCTAACTTCGGCCTTATATTTTGTCAACCAGTCCAGCCCCAGTATAACATCAAATTCGGAAAGGTCCATGACAATCACTTTAAAAGGAAATCGATAACAAGAATATGAGGCGGGTACATTACAATATGAGCCGAGAATAATAGAACCTCCTATCGGATTTTGAACTTTAATTGGTTCTTTAAGCTTCCTTTGATTCAATTTTAACTTGTGAACTATGTTACTTGAAATGAAGCTACGTGATGCACCAGTATCAAAAAGTACAGAAACAGGAATATTTTTAATGGTAAGGGTACCTCCCAAGACGTCGGGTTTACCTGATCCATCGGTGATAGCTGGCGGGGTCTCCCCGTCATAAACATGAGCCACCTGTGCATTCTTCTTCAAAGGACAATTCCTGCTATAGTGCCCTTTCTGATGGCAGTTGTAGCATTCGGCTGAGTTGCGGTCTGGATTTGCCTTTAGTTTCTTTGGGGCTTTGCACACATTTGAAAAATGTCCTTTCTTTCTGCAGTTGTAGCAGCTTCCTTTGGGTATCTTTCCAGATTGCTGAGTAGCGGCTGCTGCAATGCTGGACTCTGGCTGATCTCCTGAAGCTTTGCGCTTGTTTCCAGCTTGGCTTTTGGCGCGGTCTAGGTTGGAGTTTCTCTCATCTAGATCTTCGTAGTTGCAGGCCATCTCTACCAATTCTGAGAATGGGAGTTTGATGTTGCTCATGGCCCTGTCCTGGTACTTGCGCCTTAGCCCAAATATAAACCTCTTATTCTTAGCTTTGGTTGTCAAAATAAGCTCTAGAGCATAGCGTGATAGCTGAGTGAATTTGTTGAGGTAGTCTTAGATAGAGAGGTCTCCCTGCTGAAGATTAGCAAACTGATCACGCATCCGCTCTAAGGCCTGCTCAGGAATGAACTTTTCCTTGAACATGGTCTTGAATTATTCCCAGGTCCTAACAGTACCCTCCTCATCTTCGGAGGTGATGGCATCCCACCACAACTCAGCCTCTTCCTGTAAGAGCCAAATGCCTAGACGTGCCTTGTTGTGGGTCCCCAGTTCCATGCCCTCAAAAATCTTTTCACAAGTCTTCAACCATGCAATAGCCTTTGTCACGGTACCAAGGCCAGAAAAGGGTTTTCCTCCCAGTTTCCCGTGTCTCTTTGCTACTCTGTCAAACTCGAAGTCCTGGGGTGCTGGTGGCTGTATAATAAGACCCTCCTCTGCTACGGGGATATTCCCCCGTCCTCATGCTCTGCCTGCTCGGCCTCCTCGGCCACCTCTGGCTGCAGCTGCTCGTGTAGCCATCGGATAAAGTACTGTATAAGCAAAAAAAGAGTCAAGCTCACAGAAATGATAACTTTTCATATATAATAAAGCAGGAGAACATAAGGAAAGGTAATGATGTACTGATCAAATTGTTTTGCTAATCTGCTTAGCTCATTCTAGGACATCACAAATCCTATCTCTAATGAGCTACTCGCCTTAGAACACTACTGATTCTATTCTGACGAGGTGTTTAATGTGTTAGATTCCGGAACTAAGGTTAACCAAAGCTCTGATACCAACTGTGACGATCCCAAAATCCGTGTGATGGTATTAAGGATAATCATTGGAATATAACACATCAATCATCATAGAAAAGTCCGGATAATAGAAAAAACAATAAATAGAATAATTTTACATAGATATGACAGCGGAATCACAACATGTAACAACATCAGAATAGCACAATGTAGGATATGACTTAGTAAATAAAAGGGAAATGATCAGTCACCATCGCCAAAGGCGGAATATATACATACAGTGAGACATAATAAGGGTATCAGTCTACATCGCCGGAGGCGGTACATATACATATGATAATAAGTACTGGAAGTAAAACAGTCTGCATCGCCATCGGCGGAATCATAATACATATACAATAATGGCGGAAAATGTCAAAGTCATCTCGGTGAAGTCAGCCTCGCTATAAGCCAAAAGTGCACTCCATACTACAGTGCTGAGCCAAAACAACCTGTCATCTGTGAACTAGGCTGCCCGTGTGAAAATAAGGGCACCCGAGTTTGCATAGTGAAAAAAACAACGAGTCAGTCATGGGACTGGTATGAGAAATCTACTTAACAGTTTAAACAACAGTAATAAGCAAATCATAGGACCACGCCACTTTCGCGGAACGGGTTTACTCCAGTGATTGCTGGTGCATTTAAAACAAAGTAAATTCTTTAAAACAACGCAATGCTTTTAAAAAGAATGTAGCCATTATAAGACTCAAGTCCCATCATACAATGCAACGCAAGCCGGAGGATAGAGTTTTACCTTATAATGGCCAAATATGCTTAATACGTGTAAAGCAAAATCATTTGATATTATTACTAGTGCATATATGTTTCAAAAACGAATATCATCATAAATATCAATCATAGGCGGCATAGCTACCATATACTATGTCGCCATACTAGTTCTACAATCAAATCCGTTATTTCGTATTGGAAATTGGATTTCCGTCATGAGTCGAGGCAAGGGGTAAGCTCCTCTCCGCTTCGAGTCACTCTAGGAAATGCCTCAGGACTACACACACTGGGTAACCCTTGGATCTTCAGGGCCGGTCCACACTTACGTTAGTGGATTAGTATTCCTGAACACACGTTTCCTAGTCCTTACAGACCTAAAATAGAGGCGCCTCACATTCCAACAACCACATAGGTGAAAAGTAGATATAAATGTCAGGGCTGGTAGGTCGCTGACACCACCATAGCTAGAAAGAAACGTCGTGCTCTCCCTACAGTCCTTATCCCATTTTTAACTCATACCGAGGTGTGAGGCTCGCGAATCCACGCTATACACAAAGCCAGGCCACGTAGGCCGTGCTTTGATCATCGAACACAAGACTTTGCTTTGCAACAGAAGCCTTGGTCACTGCATCTTGGCATGCCACATAGGCAATCTACTCCATACGATTGATTTCTATCGATATATAACCTCTGAGCTCGTACGTCTCAGAGAAGGGCGTTAAGCAAAAGAATAAATTCTCTGCTGCCAAACAGATATATATTTAACAGAGATAAATCAGTATAGAACAAAATCCAATGTCAGACATACAGTCCATTTACAAGTCCGTTCTGGGTCTGAACGAAACCGGAGGCATCAAATTCCTCGTATATCCGTACAATCAACACATACGTTCAGACGCTTACTACTTCTGTTCCTTTACGGTAGCTACTCCAATCAGGAACCTCAGCAGTGCCCATCCAACCGATACGAAGATCATCGGTCTTGAATCGTCTTTGTATTTTCGCCTTCGAATCATTCGATCAATTATTTGAAATGAGGGTTAGCTCGGCCTTTTCAAATAATTCACGTATAATTAGAATTCAAATCAATTCTTTCCATGGTTATATTATTCGACATTCATATTTCAGTTCTTTAGTATAATTTTCGTGTCAAACACATACAACCATCAAATATCAAGTAGATCAAGCCAAACTGGTTTATTTCCAATCCATGTTACTTATAATATTTTAAAACGAATTTTCTCCATTTTTATTTATTTAAAAATGGCCATATTTAATTAAATGACGTTTCAGGTCGTGCCATGGCACTGGCGCTGTTTTTCCCCTAATTTGTTTTACACATATCGGAAATTCTAACCGTTGGATTTCTACAAAGTCTATACCACTGGGAAGATATTCCCAAAGCGAATCCAATGGTTCCAGTTTCGTGAAAATCCGACGGTCGGATCTTCCACACTAGTCATTTGAAGTTACGTTTTCAAAATACGAACTGCAGCGTCGTTATTCGTTTTAATTTAATTATATTTATATATAAATATAAACGATTATGGCGCTGCTTTTCTTCAGATTTGAATTAAACATTCCAGACTATCCAACCGTTGGATTTTTACAAAGTTGGCACCATTGGAAAGATATTTCCAAGGCGAACCCAACGGTTGCGGTTTCAGAAAAATCCGATGGTCGGATCTCTCGTACTAATCGATTCAAATTACGATTTCAAAACACGAACTGCACTGCTTCGATTCCTTTCAATTCTATTTATATTTATATATATATAGTTCATTCTTTAATTTCAAATATAGTTCATTCTTTAATTTCAACATCGTTTTCACTTCAAATATTTCACTAACGCCATTATATTTCGAAAAATTTCGCCATAACCTCCTTTGTACGGGAAGGGGTTTGGAAATTTATTGGGCCGTGTTAGGTACTCAATAAATCCTATAAAGCATACAGATATTTATAGTGATATATTCTGGTGTTTACAGGGGAGCGTGTATAGGTAATAACTCCAGAGAATAAATTCTCGTCACCCTGTCAAGCCTGAGGGAGCGTGTATTTTTAATTACTCCAGAGGATAAATCCTCGTCACCTCGTCCCGTGTGGGAATAAATAGTCCATGTGCCGTATCTAATGACTAGAGAGACGTGATTATTGTCCACTCCAGACCCGTGTGGGGTTTTTATTAATCTGGCAATTTATCGTTATATTTTATATAGTCCATATCAGTCATCAGTTCATCCTGTAGTATATAATCATCGCCATACAAGCCTCTCGCTCATATGGTAAATCTTCAACCTCGTCACACAAGCTCCAAATGCTTATGTGGAATATGATGAAGTATGCCTATCGTCAAGAAGTATGCCATGTAGTGTAGTTCAAAATTAATTGTTACTATCCTATGGCGATGTTTATTACTACACACAGGATAACCAGCACTCCGCATCCAATGGCATTCACAGGAGTTGATATAAAAATAAAATTGCGCAGCCAACTCATCAAGGCTTACCTATTTGTCGGGCACGCAAATAATTTCTTTACTCTACAGCTAATCCATTTTTCCTGTTCGACACATGTATATATATGCAGAACAAAGCTAATAATAATATTTCTAGCGAACTAATATTTATTTCAACACGTGTGTATTTTTACCAAAGCGTATACATGATAAAAGTAATATTTTTATCATCAGAAATATTTATTCAACACGTGGATGTTTTTAACACTTCATATTCACAATAAAATGTAATTTTTATTGTATAATGAACTTGTTTAAAATACGAATAACATTCAAAACATGAATTTCAATTCAACGAATGAATTTCAATTCAACACATGAATATCCTTTACAGTTTGTATATATATAAAAATGTGATTTTTATCGTTAAAGCTATTTATTTAAAATTCGAATAACATTCAACACATGAATCTCAATTCAACGAATGAATTTCAATTCAACACATGAATATCCTTTACAGTTTGTATATATATAAAAATGTGATTTTTATCGTTAAAGCTATTTATTTAAAATTCGAATAACATTCAACACATGAATTTTCAATTCAACACATGAATATCCTTTACAGTTTGTATGTATATAAAAATGTGATTTTTATCGTTGAAGCTATTTATTTAAAATTCGAATAACATTCAACACATGAATTTCAATTCAACACATGAATATCCTTTACAGTTTGTATATATATAAAAATGTGTTTTTTATCGTTAAAGCTATTTATTTAAAATTCGAATAACATTCAACATATGAATTTCAATTCAACGAATGAATTTCAATTCAACACATGAATATCGGTTTCAACATATAAAAATAATTTCAACAAATGAAAATTATTCTAACACGTGAATATTTCAGAAAATTTCGGCAGCATAACGGCAGGGTAGTTAAAACCGGGACCGTCCCTAGTACGGCTCCTCGCTCTACCTTAAAACCTCGCGGTTTTTGACAATGGGGAATCATGCATCTAGTTCGCACGCAGGCGGCATGTTTTATTTTCATTTCCACAATCCTGTTCTAATTTATTTCAACCACAAGAGGGTATTTTTCAACCACAAAGGTATTTTTCAACCAAAAAATCAACCGCAAACAATTATTTCCAACCATTCGTCATACTATATATTTTCACGCCAATCACAAGCAATAAATATCGTCCATGGTCTGTGGACGAGGGGAGTATATATATATTATTTCTATATTTCACTTGCATTTCATCACAATTCAAAGCATATATGTTTCATACAACGCTTGTATAATTTATACATCGCTAATATAACTTATACAACACATGTACATGAGGTATACAATGCGTATATAATTTACACTTCGCTTATATAATTTATACAACACGATTACATTCACACAATTTAATTTAGATTCCTCACATTGGGTTTTGAAGTGCTAAAAATCGTATGTAGATCAGAAAAATCCGCGGCCTCTGCTAGATGGTAGAGAGCCTCCTTGCGGTCCCGATGTTTCCTGTTTCATCGAATTTCGTCAACACATCAAAAAGATATGATTTTTCAAAGTTTTGCAACATTTAAAAGTGTTATTTTCATTTCAGAAGTTTCAAAGCCGATACCTTTGCCAAACCTTCGAAACTAGGTTTTAATTTTACGATCGATCCGTGAAGTATTGTCACGATCAGATGTTGCAACGTCGAAGAGCTTCGAACAGGGTCTCCAGCGCCAGTGGTGGCACTCAACTAGGTGGTCCCTACGATGCTCGGTGGCGCTCCAAAGATGATGACTTCCTCGTAGAAATTCGACACAAATACCAAACGATTTCTGACGAGGGTTGGATGGATTGAAAGAGGAGGGGAAGATGAACAGAAAAGTCAACTGGAGGGGGCGGTGAAAACGCTCATGGCGGCGGCGATCGAGCCTGGAAGCTCTGAATGGGTTTCCGTCGTTCGTCGATGGGGGGTTTGACCAATTTTCAGAAGAGAGAGAAAATAGGGGCTTTGGCCTATTATATTTAAATTTTAAATTCCAAAAATATCCCTTTGAACAAAAGTATACCAATTTCAACCCAACGACTGTCGCCCCTAGCTAAATACCCCCATTCCGGACACAATGGGATATGTTTCGTTAGCCAATTCGACTGTTACAGTCAGTTATTTTTCAAATTAAAGTATAAAACATTTAATATTCAATTTGAACGTACATTTCAATTTGCCAGGGCCACAAACTGATTCGAAAAATCCCAGAAAAATAAATCTAGCTATGTTTTGACGATGCAGTCCCAACAAAACTAGTTTCATCGAATTATGAGATCGTATGCAAAATGGCCATTTTCAGGTTGACCCTTTTTAACAGAAATTGACCAATCACTTTTTCCTTTGCCCCGCTCACATACTAGCTTCAAAAATTATGAAGTTTGAAACCTAGCAATAGTTTGACATCCCGGATCCAACAAAAGTGTTTTCGTCGAATTCCGAGGTCGTATGCAAAATGTCTATTTTCAAGGGCTATATATTCTATATAGCGACCTTTCTGAAAATTCATTTGGCCATAACTTTTGATTCCTGCTATGAAACTTCGATTTTTCAGATTCATTAGAAAGGTATTCGTAAATAGATTTAAATATTTTTGGTTTCACTAAAATCTGTTATATTTTCCACCCGGTACAGTCAGACAAAGTTTGTATTCAAATTTTCAAACTGCCTCACTATTTCCAATTTATTGTTTTATTGAAATATTCCATTTCAATTGTTTAAATTCTTTGACAATAACCAATTTTAAAAATTTTAAATTGGTTCTCATTTTCCGGGTTGTTACACCTTTTCTTACAGTGTGCTTATGGACTTTATTAAAGATGCTCTTCATTACACTGAAATATGAGGAGTCTATAACATTAGCAAAGGAACGAGGGGTGGCTGACAGCTAATATTGAATGACAAGGACGTAAACGAGTACGTACAGGGTTGCAATAAGCAAGAAGAAGTGGTTTTTTACATCGACAACACCATTGACAAAGACAGTGAGCCATTGATTCAACTGCAGCCACATGTAATCATACGGCCAAGGAAATACATAATTCAAGGTATATATGTTTATGTAATATAGATCATTCTTATATACATCTCTGTGTGTGTAAAGAAATATGAAGGAGGCCATCGTTGTTATTTTTATTGTTCTAGGTTCTGCTAAGAAGCCGGTTGCAAAGCGCAAGTACACTACTGCATATAGGCTTCAACAACAACACAAAATGATGAAAAACAACCCAACTCAAGTGGGTCAGAACGTTGGAGCCTAATATGAATAATGATGAAGAAGATTACTGTGATGGACAAAGGAATCAGGAGGAAATTAAATGCAGAAAATGAAACAGATAATGATGATGATACCTGAGAGAATAAAGCTGATGTTCAGGTATTTTTCAGTTTTCATTTCAGTTTTATTAATCCGGATGAAATCTTGTATTTCAAACTACTTTTTATTAAAATTCTGCACATAAAAGCAAGAAATGGATTTTAGTTGTTTTCTATTACTGTGTCGATGTCCTATTCCGACCATGAAGGCGGCAGCTAATTCAAGTAACTATTTGTTCTTTGTGCATGCATTCTGTCAAAATAGCAAGAACTGTCTATACGACGACTCTATTTGGTTAACTATCTTAAATTTATCATTGATGGTGAGTAATAATGCTAATTTGCTTGCAGTTCTCACAACCATTAGTTTTGACGAAGTATGAACAAGAGTGAACCGTGCGAATGCAAGAAAACAATACAGTTAGTAGATCACTTCGGGTGCCTTCATTGGTTAGTTATATGCAAGTGGTTGTCTCACGAAATAGGAAAGATAAAGGTAAATATGTTGCTGGACGTGATGAATACATCCTAGAAAATGTTGGTGAAGATGTCACTGATGATTCATCGGATTCGGAGGTATAAAGAAGTTATTTGTTTATTACTTATTGTCTTTGCCTTTATGAATGTAAAAATATCTTGAACTTCGACATAATTGTAGAGAATCAAAATTGTTTATGTCAAAGGATCCTTTACCTAGACCGAGAACTCGTTCGCGAACCAATACAGCCATTGAAATTGAGAAGGAAGCAATGACCTGCACCCCCCTCCAAAGAAAGCTGGCTCCAACAAGGAGTTGATCATGACACACACTCCCACTCCAAAGAAACTCAGTAACCGAGAGAAATTCGCAGAAACATTAAAGAAATTGACAAAACCTTCACCGTCTATTTCAGGAGTTTTAAAACCTACAATGTCTCGTCCTACCGTTTTAAAACCTACATGTAGCAAATTGTTCAAACAATCAACCAATTCATGTGAAGCTGCTGGTTCGGTTGCTGCTTATTTAGCGATGTGGAAACATCAAAAGCAGAATGTTGAAGCGCCTCAAACAATGGAAAATCTTACCAATCGATTAGAGCAGGAATGGATTGCACAGGAAGATGAAGCAGGTACACGTACAATATAATATTTCTTTATCTGTGCACTACACTGTTGAGTGTGTCTATTTTCTATTCATTTTTTAAAACCTGGTTGATAAAGTACATGGTCCAAAAAACCTAGAGGGAAGCCAAAAATGACCAAGGTGAATGCTAGAACCCCTGATGATAAAGTAGTCATTGAGTTGAATGAGGATGGTCAGCCAGTTTTTGATAATATTACAGAGTTAAGCAATTTTCTTTGGACACTAGCAAAGGATAATATGTATCTTACTTACATCAATTGGCATGTTGTTCCTGATCAATTAAAGCGACAAATGTTTGAATATGCTCTAGTACAATCTAATTTCCTTAACTATATACAGTTCAACTAACTTCCTAAATGTTTGGTTTTAATTAATTAGTTTGTTTCCTGAATTTTGTGATTGATATATTGTAGACTAGGTATATCCTTCCGGAAGAAGGACACAAGTGGGTCTTGAACACGCTTAACGACTCTTGGAGGCAGTACAAGTCTCGCATCAAAGCAAGGTATTATAAAAATATTCAACTGATGAGGAAAGGCTTGCAAATAGGCCCAGTACAATTCCGTTGGAGGATTTTAAAATGCTCTTGGAATACTGGAGGGATGAAGCAGTTCAGGTACGGCTTTAATGATATTCACATTTGTATAATGTTTAGTAGTACACACTATCTTGTTTAGTGCTAATCTTTTCTTTAGTTGTTCGCATTATCCTTGTTTAGTGCTTTTTTTTTTTGGATTTCCAGGCCCTAGCTGATACTAGTTCTGCGCATCGTAATTCATTAAATGAGACACATACCATGGGTCCCAAAACTCATGCAGTAGCCAAAGAAAAGATAGTAAGTGTTTTTTTGAACTTAAGTTATTTTTTTGTGATTGAGTTGAATTGGCCACATGATAATTCTAATTTGTTATATCATTTAATTATATTTTATATATCATTGTCAAATTGTTCATAGGTACCAAATAGATCTGTAAATGCTTAACATTGAATGTTAAAAATTGTGTTTAATTTTTGGCAATCCTAATACTTGACAGAGAAAGAAGGACACAGAAAAAGCCTCCCAATCCACTGCCTTGGTTTATTTGGAAACATATAAACGAGAACCAGGTAGAAGTTACAAGACTAACATGGATGAACTAAAGGCCAAATATGTGAGTACATATATAACTAGATACTGAAATAGCAATACTTGTGTCAGTATAATTGGCACATTGTATGTTTGTTGGAGCTGCTTATTAAATCGAACACATAGTTAGTTTGAAATAAAACTAGTTCTGTTAATAAATTCATTCCTGCCAGCTGCCTATTTATATATATGCTTGCCTGGTTTTCATTTTGTAGCCGAATGTTCAAGCAATGGTGGATGAAGGAAACATTGCCGAGGCAGATGCACTCGTTTCTAGTGGGAAGAGCCACACGTGGAACTGGCTTCTAGGAAGGCGAGGTAAAATAGACGAAAAGTCTCCAACAACTCCTCATTCTTCGGACAGTTATGTGCAAGAGCTGACCCAAAAAATAAGGCAAGAGCTTGAGGCAGATTTGGAAGAAAAGGTGAACTGAAAAGTGAAAGAGAACGTGTCATGGGTGTTAAAAAGCTAGGTGAATCCAATCCAAATCTTAATTTAGACGTCGGAGACTTTTGTGTCATCACAACAAGTGATGCAGATGACATTGTTACCTATGTAACCCTGGCAACTGACTGAAGTATTTGGATGGTATGTGTTAGCACTTGTGATATATTTAGTTCTTTTAAATTATGGCACCTGTGGTATGTGTTCGTGATGGCACTTGTGGTATGTTTGGATGATGGCACTTGTGGTTGGTGATGACACTTGTGGTATGTTTGGATGATGGCACTTGTGGTTGGTGATGACACTTGTGAGTTGGTATATATAATTGGTTGGTCTGACTGTGGTTATGAATGTTTTGGGAGGATTTATTGTATGAATATTTGGGTATATATCTATGAATGTGGTACAATGTTTTGCATTGAATATATGTACTGCAGAATATGTAATTACAGGGTTGTATTACAGCTGCATTTGATTTTTTCTAGTGTTGCATTTGATTTTTTTTACCATTGCAATTGATGTTTTCTAGTGTTGCAGTACAGTATTGTGGTGTCTCATTAGACGGTATTGTAGTGTTGCATTAGATTGCTGTGGTGTTGCATTAGATTGTTGTGGTGTTGCATTTAGTGTAATATTATTAATTCCACAATGGTACGACACATGGGGCCCACAGCTTGCGTGGTGCCATGTGGATAGCTGACGTGGCATGTGACACATGTGCAGCTGACGTGGAGAGATGACGTGGCATGTGACAGGTTGGCAGCTGACGTGGAAAGTCCATGTGGACCCCACTACCATGACCTGGAAGCCAGGCTCTGGCTTCTACTTAAGGCAACGATGTATGCTGTTGCATTACATGCATATACTGTTGCAATAGGGTTATAATGCAACACTTTCTTTCCGTGGCCGTAGATGGGCAAAAGCGTTTCCTTAAATGGCTGATGCAACGGTCGCGGATGCTACGCCCCCTTAGTGTTGCCTATTTGAAAAAATGGCCTACGGCAACGCTTTTTTGGTCAATGGCCATAGAAAAATAGTGTTGAATATGCCCACTTTTGTGGTAGTGTTTGGAGGAAGCTCGGTCGCTCTTCGCCTTTCTCCATTACTATTTTCCGATATCTTTCATGCGCTTGCTCAGCCTGATTCCATTAAGTAGCATGTCAGTTTATAGGTGAATGCATATTATATATAATATGTTATTTTAGTATCGCATAGATATTCGTCAGCATTAGAAAGAAGATAGTCTAAGCATCTAATAAAAGTTAGCAATAACTTAAACTTGATCATTTCCATTGGAGTCCTTATGAGGATAATGTACATTAAAATATGTTAATTTTAGTTTCTAATATGTTAATTTTAGTTCTTATGAGGATAATGTACATTCAAATATCATAGGCTGTGAAAAATATCCATCGACTTTACTTTCAACTATTATATCCTTTTGGCAATTTCAGTATGTAAAGAATTTACAAACCCAAAGTTAAACCATTTAAAAGGTCAAGTTTGTTCTACTAAAGTATTAATTTCAGTATAAGACTCGCTGTACATATAACATTGTTGATATATTTTATTTATCTGAATGTTGAGTTTGTATTTTTATTAGTTTCTGGATTAATAGAATATGTTATATGTTTCATCCACTACTTAGTAAGATTTTAAGGATTTGGATTAAGAAATCAAATAGTATGTAGCACCTATTAACTCTTCGTTTCTTCCACAGGAGTCTAAATTTAACAACTGAATTAAAACGATTTTTTTTATCAATCTGTATTAACCTCTCAACTTGCTTATTTTGTAGACTTACCAAAATAGGACTTTTAACATATAAGGCAAACTGTCTCTGTAATAGCTCTAAATTTGAAAATGAATATACTACCAAACTAATTAACAATAATGATAATGATGATGTTAATAAAGAAGTGCAGATAATTGATTTTAAAGAAACAAAATTTTAGTATCATTTTTTATTTCTTTTTCGCAGGAGCAGATTGATAATTTATTTTGGGGATTTCCACTTAAAGGGTTTATTTGTTCAACAAAATAAGTTTTTAGGAAATCTCTTCTGAAAAATTAGTTTTAAGAACATTTTACAAGAAAAAGATAAAAGAATTCATCTTTTCTAGTTATATATAAATAATGATAAAAGAATTTATCATTTTCCTATATAACTTAAATAGATAAAAGAATTTATCTTTTTCTTATAAATTGTCCTTAAAACTAATTTTTTAGAAGTGATGTCCTCAAAACCTATTACATCGAAACAAAATGCACTTTAACCTAATTTACACATTTACCTTTTAGTATTGTCTTAATCATCGTTTTCTTATGTCTTTGATAAACATTTTTGATGTGCTAATGGAAATCTTCTTATTTGCACCTACGAATTCCCAAACATTTTAATATATTTAAATAAACATATAAGTTTCTTAGTGGTATAGCATTTCCACAACGTTTATGTCATTTTTGCTATATATTTTTACCAACTCTACACCATAATAGGAAGGACAAATTTTCAAAATAGCCTTGTTTTTAAAACTAATAGAGGATTTAGGCTAGTTTTGAAACTATTTGCAGAAATAGGCTTGTTTTGTCCACCTCAGCGCTGAGGTGGCCAGTTGTTTAAAAAAAGGTACACGTGGGCACACTTGTGAAGTGCGACCCTTATAAAAATATAAGGGACAAATTTTCACAATAGGCTTATTTTTAAAACTAATAGCAGATTTAGGCTAGTTTTGAAACTGTTTGCAGAAATAGGCTTGATTTTGAACAACTATTGCCAAAAACAAGCCTACTTCTGCAAATAGTTTCAAAACTAGCCTAAATCTGCTATTAGTTTTAAAAAAAAGCTTATTTTGAAAATTTGTCCTAATAGGAATTGCAAGTACCTAGCTTTAGATGTATATAAGCATCAAATGGTTGCATCATGTGTTGTGCTCCCCAATGACATTATGATATTATATTCAATAATTATACTCATATTAGTATTCCACAATATTTTTGTTGAAGTTGCAGTATAATTTTATTTGGTAAGCCAGGCAGATTTTTCTTACTTATTTGGCTTTGGTTTCAGAAATAGGCTATGTGATCATTTATGGTAGTTGTTTTGCCAAAGAGTAGATAGTGCTAGCAGCTGATTTGTACAACTTCTAAAGTTTGAATTTTGTGTTTATAAAGTGGTTTTAAGGTATATATTATAAAATAGCAAATGAAATTGAATAAGAGAAAATAGTAGGAAATTGTTAAAGCATAATGTTTCCTTTTCACAAGAAAATCCAAGATTAACTTTCCTTTACCTACTGATGTTTTCTTTCCTCGTATGCAGTCCAAATATGTTTTTTTTATTTGTGCCTCCTCATCAAAGTCAACTAGAACCTGTAATTAGACAATAGTGGATTCCACCACTAAAGTAATTGGTGATGCTTACCTTTAATTTAACCCTATGTATGGTGCTTCGCTTACTGGCGCTTTCCACAATTCTTTTAGGACTGCCAATGAATACTTTCGGATACGAGTAGCGCCATATGAGTAAATGCATCCGAAACTATTGTCAGATATCGGATATCCGTATCCGTGGATACGGACGGATATTAGATAATTATCTTATCCGTTAACAATCGATAATTAAAGAAATGTAAATTGAGATCTACGGTTTAACATGATATTTTTTAATGACATGAATAATAAAAGTATAAAAAATCATTAAGTAAAATGATAATACATAGTTTTGAGCAGTTAATATGCACTAAATGCATAAAAGATAAACTATTAATTTAAGAAGACAATAAATTGTCAGTGTTTATTATGTGAAAAAATATATAAAATAAGCTATAATTTTGAAAAAAATCGAACGGATAATTTTTGGATGTAGTTATCCATAGGCGACCCTGATCCCGTGCTAAAGGGGCTCATGCACTGCACAACAAACCCTGGTAGGGCATTAAATTGAAATGGGTATACCAGTAAAAAAAAATCGAACATGCAAAAGGAAAAGGCGTAGAAAAGGCAGCATATGAACATAACGACTGAAAACTAAATCGAGGAGAAGGCGGCAGATTGTCTGAAAACAGGGTCTCTTCAATCTTCATACTTTGCACAAAATGGGCCAAGCTTTGGAGAACACAATTTCAGTATCTCAAATTTGATTATAGGTAACCCTAATTTTAAAATTAATTAATTTATTTTAGTTTTTGGTTACTGGCTAGAATTATAATTTTATACTTTAGGATAGCAATATCAATTGTTGATGTCTTTCAATTACTTTGTTTTTAGGTATATCACAATCCACAATTGTTATGAAACATTGCTTTTAATCTATTTAGTGTGTGTATAAATTTTACAATATTCAGTGTTAGGCAATAGCAATTTAATAAACAATGTCTTGTTAGAAAAAAAAACAATTCAAATTAAAGTTGTTTTGTATTTTAGCTTCCAAATTCATGAGTAGAACAACACAAAATAAACATGAAAAGAGTAAATCAAATCATGATCATAGCTGACTATTCCTAATTTGTTTTCTTATTTCAACTAATAAAAGAAAGAAAAATATTGTTTTTTTAATTCAAGAGTGTGGAGGGGAATTTGAATTTGGTTACATATGTTAGAATTTCTAAACACTGAATGTTTTAACAAATAAACAATTTTTGTCTATAAATTTGATGAACAAAATTGTTGTTAAAACAAATTATTTTTTCTTACTGCAAATATTGATTTTTTCTCAACAGGTGTCATATTTTCAAATTGAAAAAAACATAAAAGGTAGTTACAATGTTTCTTCGAAAGCAACCATCTGGAAATTCAAATAGGAAAAAACAAAAAAGAAACGAAGAGATAGCCAAATCATTAAGAGGGTCTCTTAGCACGTGTTTTTCAAAAACGACTAATTCAGTTGATAATGTAGTTAATCTTGTGATTTTGAACATGGAATTGGTTCCAACTATATAGTAGAAAATGAGACTGCGGTGAATGGAGGAATTAACGATACAGAAGAAACATCACATGATATTGAGATTTCACCGTAACAAATAGCAGAAGAAAGTGATGTCCAGTGTTTAGAACAATTGAATAAGACTAAGATCATGTTGTCAGAATAGGGTTTGAATATATATGATCCAGCTATTTGGGATAATATGGATGGAAACAGAAGAGATTCACTTGTTGAGAAGGGTCCTATTAGGGAATTTAATATATCTTACCCTCAAGATGAAAACTGTAGGCATTTCTCTACAAGTTATTACAAGAGACAAATGAGTAATGGAGAATATCATGATAGATAATGGCTTGTTTATTCTAAGTTGCAGATAAAGTTTTTGTTTTTGCTGTAAGTTATTTAATATAATTAGTTCAAAAAGAAAATAAGCAAAAGATGGAATTAGAGACTGGAGGCATCTGGGTGAGAGACTCACGCAACATGAAAGAAGTAAAGAACACAATCTTAACTACACTGCCTAGGTTGAGTTGGAAAAAATACTACAATGTAATCAAACAATTGATAAAAATATGCAAGTTCTTTTTCAAAAAGATAAAAACATTGGAAACAAGTCTTGCTTAGAATAATCGCAATTGTTAGGTGGTCTTGCTGTTAACAATTTAGCTTTTCGAGGATCAAATAAGAATATTTATGAGAACTCTAGTGGTAATTTTTTAGGCTTAGTTGAAATGATTGCTAAGTTTGATCCAGTACTGCAACATCATCTTCGTTGTTAACCCCTGAAATACATGCTCAAGCCATGGGTCGGCAAAGAGACACTAAATTTGAAGGTCGTTTAAGATCCATACCGTTAGTACATATACATAGCATGCCATGTCAGGTCGTCATTTAACCAAGTCGTTAAGACCAAGTTGTTATCCTTAGACCGTTGAATTCGAGAAACATCGCCAGGTCGTTCTGGAGTCAAGTCGTTTCGCCATTTGACGAACCAGGTTGTGGAGATGTAAGGTCATTGGACTATAAGTCGTTTCTTGGAGTATAATATAAGTTAGGTTGTTGCCGACCTAAGGGATCAAGCCATAACCCAAATAAAGCAGCATGTCATCTTGAAGCCATGGAGGCAGGTCGTCGCCGCATCAGGTCGTAACCGACTTAACCTTAGGGTCGTAGGTCGTTGAGGATGAGCCGTGTCTTGCAGAACACGACGGGAGGTACGTCTTATGTGGACCATGTCGTAACCGACCCTAGTCAGGTCATTCCGACGACCTGAAAACCTGCATACCCCATTTTCACTCCACATCTACTCCTATAAATACCCTGTGGCTTCTCATTTTCAAGAGACTGGATCTATAGGCCACGAAGTGTTGTCCAATTGTTTTCTCGATTACTCCTAACTCCTCTAAATCAATCCAATATCCATTAATCCTTCCTCAAGCTAAGATTCAACATCAAATCCTCCATGGAATCGCTCAAAATCATTCAAGTGACCAATTATTGAAGATTTTCATTGACAATCATCACACTTAGAGAAATCAAGCTATTCCTTTAGGGGATTCAAGTAAATCAAAGAATAAAAAGAAGAAGTAGAGAGAAGTATCATAAAAGAGAGAGAATATGAGTGATTATACATATTGTGTGTACCTTGTAAATGCAAGGGTGATAATGAAAATTGCTTCCATAGTGGATGTAGGCCGATCTTAGACCGAACCACTTCAAATTCTCGTGTCTTACTTGCTTTTGATATTAGTGGCTCCATATCTCTTATTTCTTACTTCTGTGAAGTGTTACTAAAACACCTTGGGGTGTTATTGCTCATTTTTGACTTCAACATTCGTCTTATTCAAGATAAACAAATTCATTATCATTATCTTAGCCACAAAATATAAAATGAGGCACTAATTGAGATTATTGGATCCAAAGTAAAATACACAATCATTTCAGAAATCAAAGCAGCAAAGTATTTTTCTATTATACTTAATTGCACTCCTGATGCAAGTAATAAAGAGAAAATGACATTGATCGTACGATGTGTAGATGTGAAAAGTAGTCCAATTAAAGTTAAAGATTTTTTTTGGAGTTTTTGAATGTTGAAGAAATAACTGGGTTGGGACTTTTTACAGAACCGAAAAATGCATTAGACTCATATGAACTTGACATTAATAATGTGAGAGGGCAAGGATGTGATAATCGCTCAAATATGAAAGGAAAAAATCTTAATGTACAAAAAATATTATGCGATATTAATCCGAGAGCTTTTTACATGCCTTGTAGTTGTCATTCTCTTTTTTTGTGATATGGAAAATTCTTATGTTCGAGCAAAACCTTTTTTTGGAGCATGCTAATGCATATATATAGTATTTGCAAATTCTTCTAAGCGATGGGCTATTTTATTAGAATATGTTGACAACCTCACGTTGAAATATTTATCGACTACACGTTGGGGAAGTCATTTAGAAAGTGTCAAAGCTATATTATATCCATTTCCTCAAATTAGAGATGTAGTGTTTAAAGATAAGTAATGATGCAAAATTATGTCGAGATGCTGAAATTTTAGCAAATAAAGAGCTATCAAGTTTTGAGTTTATCTTAGGTTTAGTTATTTGGTACGAAATTCTCGCAAAAGTTAATATGGTTAGCAAAAAATTACAATCTGAAGATACGAGCACTGATATTGCGGTAAAATCATTGCAAGGTCTCGTTTCTTTTTTGACAACTATAGAGAAAATGAGTATGATTCTGCAAAAAATCGGGCAAGAGAAATTGCTTGTAAAATGAATATTAATCTGATATTTCATTTGAAACGTCAAGTTCGTAGAAAAGTCAATATGATGAAACAACAAATTCTGAAAGAGAGCAGCAAACTACTGAAGAATCATTCAGAACCGATTATTTCGTTGTTATAGTGGATATTGCTCTTTCAAAATTAAGATAGAGATTTGAGCAATTAAATTCACTTCAGTCAACTTTTGGTATTTTGTTCGATGCTTGAAATTAAAATCAGTAGAGTGTGATGAATTAAAAGATTGTTGTGAAGTAATAGATTTTGCTTTGAAAAATGGAAGTGACTCCAATATTGAAGCAAAAGATTTACTTTCATAGATACAAATATTACAACTTACATTACCTAGTGAATCATATGATATAGACAAGCCATGGACGACCATTAAAATTTTGGATTTTTTGAAAAGTATGGATATGTTTCCAAATGTGATAATTGTATATAGGATTCTCCTAACTCTTACAATGACAGTTGCATCTGCAGAATGAAGTTTTTCAAAATTGAAATCAATAAAGTCATATTTGCGAACAACAATGAGCCAAGACAGACTTAATGCATTAGCAATCATATGCATTGAAAGGGATATCCTAAAAAACATTGAATATGAAGACATCATTGGTGATTTCGCTTCTAAAATTGCAAGAAAAAACATTTTAAATGACACATTTTGCAAAGAGGAAAAGAAGGTACTTGACACACTTCTTCACATGTTGTTCACTTTTATAATTTATTATTAAAATAACATTATATTATGCCTATTACTTTATAATTATATTGTTCATAAATGGCCAAGGTATCCATATCATAATTCGCAGATATATGGAGTATTGGCTTTCTAATGGTACAAAAGAAGCAAATGTTGATTTCTAGGATTTAAAATAGCTCAAGTCTTGTATGTAATTTTTTTTCATATTTAGACTTATTATTTATGATTTTTTGCATTGTGACCATGTTATTTTTATTTATAATGCATGCATTATTAGCCCATAACAGCAGTATTGAATTTTTCAATATTAATGCTTTACAATATGAAAATTATTTAGTACCATTGTGAATTTTTTTTACCTTGGGAGCATCATTTAGCATACCTCACCGGACATCATAAGTCCCACGACCGTCTCTGCGGATACCTTCATATCCGCATCTGCTTTTTCAGATATCGGATGTTTATACTTTTTCGGATACGGATGCGCACAGGTTTCGGATTTTTTTCGTATCCATTGATAGTCCTAATTTTTTTCATTTTGCTTGCATTTTTCAGCTTCTTTTGGTTCCTGTGATTCTTTTTTTGTCTGAGTCCACTTTCTTTGAATAACTTAAGTTATTTTTTTTGTCATTTGCTGCAACAGCTTTTGATTTATATCCATCCACACTAATTACTTTGCTGCCTTCAGATGATATTAAGGTATGCTTTACATTCAAACTAATGGTTCATTTTATTATTATTCAGACATATCAACTTTTTTAATAGATCAAATAACTAGATTTACTGTACATGATACTTTGGAACTTCATTAATAAAAATGCTTACAAAGAAATTCCTTTTAAGATATGTTGTTGATTTTCTAATTTTTAGTTATTGTAAAATTTTCCAATAATGATGGAATTAGTATGATGTTTTTATGATCCATAGTAATCAATTATGGACAATTTAGCTGTGGTAAGATATGAAGGCAAACAAACTGAAAATACAAAGGTGTAATCAAAGTATAGGTAATTAATTTCAAGGTGGAATGTGTACTAAACAGTAGTATTTGTATGTTTATCATATATATATATATATATATATATATATATATATATACTTATATAACCCCAGAATCCTTAATCAGTCTCTGATTAATAGTGTATATTTAATCCACTATCCAGTCAAGGTTTTAAAAGCCAATATTATGCTATAGTTTTGTTTATTTGTCTATTCTTTGGAAGTTAGTATTACAAATATGTCACTACCTTTTAAATGAATATATGAAAGATATTGAAAATATTGATAATAATTATACTTATTTGTTGCTAAAAGTAATGCAAATGAAAGAATAACACCCTTCTACTATAACATTCTCCATAATAAAATATTTTATGAAAGCAAACATAAGATCTATAGTTCACCATTATATCTAGGGCTCTTGTTTTTTTTCCTTTTTAAACTCAGAATTTTTATACTGAAATTTCAAGTTCACAATTTTTGTCCATTACACAAACACATCCTATAAATATCTTTGAATGAGTTTGTACATGTTGTAAATGAAAAAATCATATTTAAAATATAACTGGAGGGTAAGGAGTTTGAATGCCATCAAATGATTTGTTTTAATACATAACTTAGAGCCATTTTAGTTTTATGGTTTGGTGACATTCATTATATTCTTTGGAATACAGTCGTTTATTCTTCATTTTTAACACATTTATGCAGTTTTATTGATTAATTCGGAAGAATAGAGTATACTCATTTATTCTTCATTTCTAAAACTCTTACGTATTTTTATTAACTTATTTAGAAGAATTGATTGTGTATATGTTTACTTCTTGATTAACTCAACAAATGAGTGACCATTCTTGCATTTTTCTCTCAAGAGGACTACATAATAATTTCAACAACATTGCAATAACTACAAAAATTCATGGTAAGTTGATAGATTACAACTGAATTAATAGAAACCATAACATACTACATTTATATATATTACGTGCACTGTCATTTTGGAATTTTTCTTTATTTTCACAATTATAATTACTAGTTATGTACTCATTGGTAAATTTTACCAATATAAATAATTTACTTATTGAAATTATTGCTTTTGTATTAGAACAATTTTTTTATCAAGATATGGTTTCCCCAAAATCTTTGAAAGAGACTATGATTAGATAACCACCTATACATTGCTAACGAAATAGACTATGATGCAAGTTATATATTAATAAATAATTTTTTTATCCCTATCTAAAAATTACTCAAGTGCCTCTTACGAATAAAGTATTTTATTTACTTATAATATAAATCATGACCCGATCAAGTATGTGTAATTTTTATTACCCAAATGAGTAATTTTTATTTTTGTATTGGAACAAGAAATTAAAGAATTTTAATGGCATTAAAGATTTAAAAAAAAATTAAATCAGATAACAAAAGATGAAAACATGAAACTATTTGATGAGTCGAAACTATAAAACCATAAACTATCAAGGCAAAATAGATACAAAAATATTGCTAAATTGAAACAAACATTATGTCAATGCATACATAAATTAATGTTATGGTCAAACATAAAAAGTTATGCCAAAATTGCTAACTTTGATTTTTCATCATCTTCTGTTTACATTGTGACCTTTATATATCTTTATAAATTACTAACCTTATCACTATTCCAATGGTATATTGGTGGGATATTATATATTTAAGTTTTTGCATGTATTATTTATCGGATCATCTGTAATATAACATGTTTTGTTTGTCTCCTTCTCAATCTTAACAATTTTCTACCCCCATCCAAATTCACATGAATATTTATGATTTGATCAGTTGAAGTTCTTCCAACTGAGTTTTATGAAAGATATTTCCTCATATGGATTTTATTTTTGCCCATGGTGGTCCCTTCTGTGCAGCTGCAAAAGCTGAAGTGAAGATTGAGCAAGAGAAAAGTAAAGAGATCGGTTTTAGTATATTCTTTGGTTTGTTGTTTCTTTCATATCTATCATTTAAGTTTGGTCTCTAAATATTTTCTTTCTTCCATTATAAGGTTTTTATTCCGATAGACATATTGAAATCTCAAATTAATTATAAAAGTATATTCTAAAATAATACCAGTATATTGCTCACCTTATCCTACTTATGTAATTGATCATCAGATAACATTTATGTATGTGTTTTTCAAGTTATGTTCAGGCACTTAAGGATGAGATTCGTTATATTTCACAATTTGTATATCGTTAACTTCTTAAGCCATTGTGTCCTTTATGTTAAATACATATTCTAGTGATTCCGCTTAGTTAATTGCATTATTTTTTTCCCTTTATTTTCCAGTTATGTTCAGGCACTTAAGGATGTTTCATTTTTTTCACTGATTTGGATAACTAATTTGTTGCCTTTTGGATCCACTTTCAAGTGTTAGAAAGTCAAATTAAATTGCCTAGAAAACATGAGCTGGAGTATCTATTTTAAAGACGTATGACCTTTTAAAAAAATCATGAAATAGCTAGCAATTAGACATTAATTTGGTGAGTACCAAACAAGACTTTTTACTTGGTACGATGTAAATACATTCCATTTAGCGAGTACCGAACAAAATCGTGCATAGAAATAGTTCGTGACAACCTTAAGGCTTCAACAATACTTTCCGATCCATATTTTTTCGAGCTTGCTAAGCAAAACACAGTCAACTAGCCTTATCAATAGTAATTGTGTGGACAATACATTTTTTACAACTAAAATGTTTTGGAGTGGAATGATATCACTATTAGCGTCCAAATCTTTTTTTTCATTTATATCTACCAGGAATACAATAATCAAGGAGGTTGTGATGATGTCTACAAACAAATTATACGACCAACTTGTATATGCAACCATGGTCATGAATTTCTGGAATTTCTTGAATTTGATCAAACACTTGACTAATTTCAGATCTTAAGCTGGAAGACGATGACATGGCAGGGGTAGTTGCTGGTAAGTTGTTATTGCAGTTTCGAGTGTTGTGCAAGATTTTTTAGTGGAAAGTGGTGGGAAAACAAGAATTGAAAGGTGTTTGGTGAAATAACAGTGCAAATCCTTGCACTGCCTGTTTCTGGAAGAAGGCAGAGATCGTATAAAAGAAAAATGTTAATGGAATGAGTGACTATTAGAGATAGTAGGATCTGGTTTCTCAGCAAATTCAAAATGTGAGATAGCAATGCAGTAATTCAAGAAAAGTAAAATAAGGTGGAAGATCAAGAACAAATTGCATAAAACTAATGATATTGGTACAAATGTTTCAAGATGAAAAAGAAAATGACAACAGAAATCAATATGAACGATAATAAAAAGAAAGGTAATCTATAACATCCCGCCTTTTTGACCGCTTCAAGTCGGTAATTAAACTAACTCGAACCGTTCAAAACAACAGATTGTTATTAGCTTCTGAGGTTAATAGAATAAATCACAGAATCACAAAACACAGACATAGACATAGAGCAGAATAATATCTCGCATTTAATGACACATGTCAACTCAAATTGCACAGAAAGCGAATAGTTCATCGAAATAAATTAGAGGGTGAGATAAGAAATAAAGAAATATTAGAATAGAAGAAGAAAAAGAAGAACCAACACAACATAGAATCTCACATCGCAGCGGAACAATATACAATATAAAAATAGATCTTTATTAAGATCTTTGAAAAATACTTACAATCATCAAAGTACATTAGCACCTCTGAACAGTAATAATAACCTGTCCTCATATACAACACATAGCGGAAACACAACTATATAATATTATACGTCTGAACTTTTCTAGGTCGTCTCTTCACAGCATCCGATAAACTGGACCTGTAAAACCCGGTCTGACCCAAGCATTACAAACGCAAGATAAGCCTGGTGAATCAGAGTGAGAAAAACACATTAAGTTTAAAGGTATCATCCAACTTGATTTTAAACTCAAAATCTTTTCGAAAGAAAGGATAATCGTAAGACCAAATCCATACATAAATATGGACGGTTTTTACCTTATGATAACCCAAAACATTTTTGGAAAAAATATTATTTTGATATTATTATAGTGCCTAATACAAATAAATAACAATCTAGCGGAATGTTTACATCTCACGCTCCACATACATAGTATACAATCAAAACTGTGGGCTCTTATTAGAGAATGGATTTCAGTGGTAAGGTATGGGCAACCACCTTTCCGACAATGTACCTCCGAAGATGAATACATTTGAGTTCAACAAGAACATCTTGCAACCCAGGCTAAACATGACCGGCCTCTCACTTCGCTGAAGAGTACCGAATATATCATTACCATGGTTGGGGGGTAGCCAACCATAAAAAGCAGTCACAAATAAAAGAGACAACCGAAGGCATTTGATTTCTCCATATCGGGTAATGATATACCCTTTTGATGGGTGTGACCCATATAGCCATGCGAACTACCTGATTTTTTTCATTTACCTGTTGTTGGGGCTTGAGGTTACAATCTTTTGGAACAACTGGCCACCATTCACTTTGAGTGCCACATTGTTAGATCCGTCAAATCACTAGTTGGCGTCTATAAATATACTCTGGGTATAAAAGAAGTGCTCCTCTTTGCCACCGACTCTGTATATTTGTAAAAATCAATGTACATGGTATTAGTAAATACTCTGTCAGACATTCGTCCATGCAAGTCATCCAGGAATAGGATGAATCGAAGGCACCCTCCTATTGTATACTTATATAGGAATCACCCCAAGGATAAGTAGCGAGAAGTCCTTGCAATCCGCAGATTCCAATCATCACAGATTCACCATCCAAATATGTAATAACCCGGAAATCCGAGCCAATTTAAAATTTTTATTTTGGCAACTTTAGTGAATTTTGAATATTTAAAATGAAATATTTTAAATAGTAACAACGAAAAATTTAGTTTGAATGGAATTAGAACGTATATATTTATATAGCTCGACGTTAGAATATAAATAATTATTTATAAATATAAAAGGAATTGAAAAGGGCGCGGTAGTTCGATAATTCGATCTCAAATTTCAAATGAGTGTATAGGATTCAAAATAAACCGGATTTTAGTGAAACCAAAAATATTAGAATCTAATTGATAATATCTTTCCAACGAATTAGAAAAATAAAAATTTCATAGTGGGAATCAAAAGATATGTCTAGTTGAAATTTCAGAATAGTCGTTATGGAATTTTGGCCCTTAAAAATGAAAATTTTGCAAACGACCTCGGATTTCGACGAATCCACTTTTGTTGGATCCGCGATGTCAAATTATTGCTAGATTCCAATTTTCATAATTTTTCGAATCAATATGTGAGCGTGGCAAAGGAAAACGCTTTTGACCAGTTTTAGTTGATTTTAATCGACTGGAAAATGGCCATTTTTCAAACGGTCTCAGAATTTGACGAAACTAATTTTGTTAGGAACGTATCGTTAATATGAAGCTAGAAAATATTTTTCTGGAATTTTTAGGTTTCGTATGTGGCCCCGGTAAATAGAAATGCACGTTCAAACTCAATATATAGAGTTATACTTTGATTTTGACGAAAACTGATCGAAACGATTGAATCAGCCTGCGATACATATTCCATTGTGTTCAGAATGGGGGTAATTAGCTATGGACGACAGGCGGTGAGTTCGATTTCGAGGTCGAAATAAAAAGTTGCTTTTGAAATTAAATAATTAAATAAAAAAAATTTCCCTCTCTATAAACGTTCAGCCCCCCCTCCCCGGTCTCATTCAATCGATTTAGGAAAATAAAAAAATAAAAAAAAAGAGAAAAGGGGGGAGGAATCGCGCGCCGCCAGGCGCGCTGGCCTTCGCGCCGCCGGAGCGGGCGCCGCTCCGACTACCCTCCCCCTACTCTCGCCCTCCCCCCTCTTCTCCTGCTCCTTCCTTCTCTTCCCTCCCCCTTTGCTGTTAAACCGAACCACAACCCCCCCCCCTTTGAAACCCTAACCGCCAGCGCCACCCCCGGAGACACCTCTCCGACCTTCCAGCGCCCTTCCACCGCCAACTTCAGCCTCCGACGCGCCGGTGAGCCTTTTTATTTATTTATTTTATTGTTTTTATTTATTTAAGTGAGTAAAAATATGATATTTAAATCATATCATTGTATAAAAGTATGTATAACAATGTTTTAAATTTATGTAATGGCATAGTAAGAAAAAGAAGTGATTTTTAATTATGAAAGACATAATTTTTCATTGTAAAAGTTTAGATTTTTATACATGAAGAGTTAGAATTTTGTTCGTATAAAGTGAGGTTTTTATAACATAAAGATGCGATTTTTACATTGAAGGAGGATTTATAAAAATAGGATCTTTGTTTTAAACAAAGGTATGTTTTTTTAGAGGATTCATACGAAGTAAAAATTCGATTTTTATATATTGAATAGCGAAGTAAAAATTTGATTTTTATATATTGAATAGCGAAGTAAAAATTTGATTTTCATATATTGAATAGCAAAGTAAAAATTCGATTTTTATATATGTAGTGAATACGGATGACGAAAGTGATGAAAGAAGAAACAGCGGAGATTTTCTACATATGAAGAGTCGAGGCGTTTGGTTTAGCTAGCCGGTGAGAACTTCTCACTTTTAATTTAATTTTCTAGTTAAAACATATACTAGGATGCAGACGTGTTTAGTAGCACCCGACACCCGTCGTCCACAGACCATGAACGGCTTGTATGCTTGTTTGTTTGATTTTGATGTGTAGTTGATTGTGTGATGTGATGTGAAATGAAATAAAATATTTATATAGTTAAAAATATTTTATAGTTGAAAATAGAATTTTTAACGTGTATTTAAAATGAAATAAATATAAACAAATCGGACGATTTGTTTATATACACACATTTGACTGATATTGATTGGGACGATAAATTTTACACATCGCCCAACTGCATAAATAAAATCTGTGTTTGATTGATTGAAACCCCACACGGGTATTGGGATGATATATGACATACACTAATCCCAAAAATTAGTTGTATGTCTATCGATTGATTGACAGGCTGTTATAAGAGTTAAATATTTATATTTAATGCTTATGCAGTTGTGTGGTGCACTCTGGATGATGGTTGATTATTTATCGTTGTTATTATATACATTTGTTGTAGAAAAATCCATATAATTAACATTATATGGTAATTGATTGGGCCTCATTCCAATTTTGAAAAAGAATATTTGAAATAGAATATTTGGAAAAGAAATATTTGAATAGAAATATTTGAAAAAGAAATATTTGAAATAGAATATTTGAAAATAGAAATATATGAAGCCGTGTTGATTAGATTTGCGCCATTTTGACGCGAGCGATATTTATATCGATTTTATTCGTTTTTATAACGAATATCGAAAAGGAAGTGATTTCAAAATATAACTTTTTGAAAATATTATCATTTGTATATCTATGATGTGGAATATTCAATTTTGAATTGAAATTGAATAGAAATGAATTCGAATCGAAATTGAATACAAATGAATTCGAATTGAAATTGAATTAATTTGAAATACAAATTGAATTGAAAATGAACTGAAATTGAATTAAAAATCAATTTGAATTAAAATCAATTTGAAATGAATTTAAAACGAATTTATAAGGAAAAATTCAATTTTGATTGGAATTTGAAATGGTAGTTGAAATCGTTTTGAAAACGAATTTAAAACGATTTATAAAATACGTTTAAAAGGAAATCGGTGAAATATATATAATATATTATATATATATATAATGGCCTGAATAGAAAGCGCCGCACCTTGGCAGTTCGCGAATTTCGACCATTGACTTCGAAGGGATATTGCGGGAGATCCGACCGTCGGATTCTCCTAATACCGGAACCGTTGGGTTCGTATCGAAAAGAGCTTTCTAGAATATTAGAAATTAGAAATCTAACGGTTGGATTTGGAATTATGTCCAAATCAAATTTGGAAAAGGTCGCTGTAAGTGCAGTTCGATGACCGTTGATGGAAATCGACTGTACGTGCCTTGATAAAATTATTAAAAATAGTAATAATTTGTGTATAATCATAAGAAACGATTTGTGAAGAATTAGGGTGAAAAACTCCATATTAGAAAGGATAAAAATAGATTTTTATCAAAATGAGCTAGTTTTGAACAAGAATTATAATTCTATTTATTTTTAAAATAAATAAATTGGATTTGAAATGGTTTTGAAAATAACCAGGATTTCCAATAATTGAATTGGAATGGATTTCAATCGAAATCATCTTCAGAATAGTTCGATGTTGGATTTCGTGATAATACAGATGTTGTTATGGAAATTGGGAAGATATATATATATATCGTTATTTCCAATACGATATTTATTGGTCGTAGAATTTGATATTGAATATAAGCCGATAAATTTTCTATTCAGAGCCTTGTATTAAATATCAAATGTGATTTGGGTTTGTCGTGAATGGTGTCTTCATTAACACTGTTCTTAAGCCCAATGGAGAAAAAGATTAAATCTTTTTATTTAGATTTAATGAAGTGTACCAATTAAATAATATTTAATTGGAATTGAATTGGTATTGATTTTTGGGTTTATCGTGAACAGTGTTTTAAATAACACTTGTTCTTTAACCCGATAATTAATGGAATGTGATTATGGGTTGTCATGAAAGGTATCTTCAATAATACTGTTCTTAGACCCAACGGAGTTAAGAAAATCAGAAACTAACTGGAGATTAGTTAAGTTGAATGGTTTCTTGGGTATTGATCTGATGTTGGTATCGGCCTTCGGGGTTAATACTTAGGGAATTGCTCAATTGCTAATTTACGGTTAGGGACTGATTGAAATGTGATGTGATTTTGGGGTTTATCGTGAACCGTGTTTTAAATGACACTGATTCTTTAACCCAGTCAAAGATTAAAACTAAGTGGAGTTTTAATGAATCTTTAATTAGATTGAAAAGATCGAGAATGGAGTATCGCCAGTTTTACTCCAGACGGTAGTTAAATCTTTAATTAGATTTGAACGTGAAATGGTAATTGAATTTACCGATAACACCGTGGTGTTAGATATGATGTATTTCCAGTTTTACTTCATGGGATGAATAGGTTGGGATTGGGAAATTAAAACAAATGATTACTTTGGTAAGGTTCGTTAATCCCGGCTAGTTTTGGATAAACCATAATTTGGTTTGAATTGATATTCAAAGGAAGATTAAAGAATAAATTTAAAGAATTTATCTTTGATAAAATTAATGGGAACCTTTCCCTAAGAATGTGAAATTTAGAAACTAACTGTAGGTTAGCTAAGCAGAACGGTTTCCTGGGTATTGATCTGATGTTGGTTTCGGCCTTCGGGGTTAATGTTTGGGGAATTATTCTCTTGCTAATTTACGGTTAGTGACTGATGAATTGGAATGAGGCGTATGTTGTGTTTGTGTAACACTTGTTTATTATATACGCGAGTTATTCAAAAAGACCGGGTTTATCCCATTCTGAATAACTGATTCGACGATGAGTCGAAGATGAACACGGTGGTTGAAGACCGGAGGTCTTCACGTCGTTTGGATAATTACTGATGATCTTGATTAGGCCGTACACCTAAAAGGAGGGAATCAGTTGGTGGTCGTCTAGAAGTACTTGGAGATCGATGGATATGCAAGGAATAAGGTTCCTCCGGTTTCGTTCAGACCCATAACGGACTTGTAAATGAATGTGTGACTGACATCGGATTTCATTCTGTGTGATTGATATCGGTTGCATAGCGTGAATTTCCTGTGTTGCATGCTAAGATGCAAATGATCAAGTCTTCTGTTGAAAAGCAGAGTCTTGTGGTTGATGATCAAAGCACAGCCTGTGTGGCATAGCTTTGTGTAGCATTGATTCGATAGCCTCACACCCCGGTGGTGAACCAAAAACGGGAGAAGGACCTCAGGGAGGACATGCGTTTCTTTCTAGTTAGAAGTGGCATCAGTGGTTTTACACGCCCTGACGAGTTTGACTTATGTGGTTGTTGGTTTGCGAGGCACCTCGGATATATCGGTGACTATGTGAAGCCGATGGAGTCATTCGTTGACTCATTGACGCCCCAAAGGGCGGGGAAACGTAGTGTTCAGGCATAATAATCCACATCGGTGGATCGACCCTGACGATCCAAGGGGCAGTTGCGGCTGTTCCTGAGACACGGGCTAGAGCGTTTCGAATCGGTAGAGGACTATCTTTTGCCTCGGTTCACAGATGAAAATCCAACTTCTAGTACGTGACATGTGCGGTTTTGATTGCAGATCCTATATATGGCGACAAAGTGGGATAGGGCGCTTATGCCGTCTATGATTGATACTTATGATTTGAAGTTGTTTTATACACTATGCACTTATAATAGTATCAAATGATTTATTTTAAACGTATCAAGCATTCTTGGCTATTATAAGGTAAAAACCCTATCCTCCGGCTTGCGTTGCATTGTGTGATGGGACCTGGGTCTTATAATAGCTTCATTTTTCTTTATTTAGCATTGCGCTGTTGTTTTATGCACTGGTATTCTTTGGAGGAAACCCGTTCCGTGTTATACGGCGTGGTCCCTTGATTTACCTAACTTTAAAATAAAGATTTATAACTGTTTTAGTTCTCACACCAGTCCCATGACTGACCTGGAGTTTATTGTTTTAACCTAAACTCTGGGTGCCCCTGTTTTGACATGGGCAGCTAGTAGTTTCGGTTTTGCAGATTAATATTCACAGGATCCTAATTTACAGCTGGAACGGTACTCGGAAAGCTCTATATCCGTGTATTACTTTCAGTTGTGTTTTGTATTATTTTCCGCGGCTATGTAACTTATTGTAATCTTTGATATTTATCGAATGTATTTTATTCATTCGTACTCTGTATATTCTTGTATTCTGATGGAATCGTTGTAATTAACAATGGAATGTTCTTCTGTCTGCGCTCTGATGTGGCTTGTTCTCAATTCTATCCGGGCTTTCCTTACCGGGGAAGTTCGGGTTATTTCATCATGGTATCAGAGCTTTGGTTTACAGAGCTCGGAGAACAAGGCACATTAGAACCATACGAAAGAATTCATCAGAAATTGGATTAGAAATATCCAATGGGAATGACTCGTTAGAGATGGAATCAGCAGTATCCTAGAAAGAGTGTGAAGAGTGTTGTTTTTAAAAATAAAAGTGAAAACATTTATTGTTTTGAAAATTTAAATCAATTATTCATATTTGATTATTTATTTTATGACGAATTTGGACAATCCAATATATAAAGATTTTCCATATATGTCTTGCAAACGTGTATTCGAAGTTTTAATGTACTTGATAGTTATAGAATCACACTCTAGTTGCCCGGGGATAATTCTGGTGACGGGGCGCCATCGCCAGTATTTATTTACGAGTTTCGAAAGTGAGATTTCTATATATTTCCAATTGACTTGTGTGAGAACCGAAACTAGATAGGGCTTATTGTTGTGATTTGGCACCGAAAACGTGATTTTCGACTATATATCAAAATTATGCATTTGAAACGTTAATCAACTAATTGATTGCTGATTGTGCTGTTTGATTATTGTTGTGATTAACTGAATGTTGAACATTTAGACAAATTGATCAAATAGTGAGTTGTATTGAAAATTTGTCACATTTGCATGCATGTACATGTACTTACATTGAACAGGTCATAGCAAGGAGGCTAGAGCAGAAGAATAAAATTGTTTGCCCGACAAATAGGTACATGTTTACCATAATTTACTATTTTGTTTGGGTGATGATGATTTTATGAGCCGATTAGCTAGCCGCTTGGCTTTTTCTTTTGGATTGAAGAAGGCCATGGGAGGCTATATGAAATATCCCGAAGTCCCCGGTGCAGGGGAGGTTATGGCGAAATTTTTCGAAAATTTAGGGTGTTAGCCAAATTTTTGAAAAATTTGAAAAGTTCTTAGAAATTGAAAAGTTGAAGAACTTAAGCCGTAATGAAAATAATGAAAGTTGAGTTGATTTGTAAAACAACTTTCGGCTTCGTTCCTTTTCAGGGACGAAAAGTTTTAAGTGGGAGAGATTGCAATAACCCGGAAATCCGAGCCAATTTAAAAATTTTATTTTGGCAACTTTAGTGAATTTTGAATATTCAAAATGAAATATTTTAAATAGTAACGACGAAAAATTTATAAATATAAATAATTTAAATATAAAACGTATATATTTATAAATATTTTAAATAGAACGTATATATTTATATAGCTCGACGTTAGAATATAAATAATAATTTATAAATATAAAAGGAATTGAAAAGGGCGCGGTAGTTTGATAATTCGATTACAAATTTCAAATGAGTGTATAGGATTCAAAATAAACCGGATTTTAGTGAAACCAAAAATATTAGAATCTAATTGATAATATCTTTCCAACGAATCAGAAAAATCAAAATTTCTTAGCGGGAATCAAAAGATATGTTCAGTTGAAATTTCAGAATAGTCGCTATGGAATTCTGGCCCCTTAAAAATGGAAATTTTGCAAACGACCTCGGATTTCGACGAAACTACTTTTGTCCGCGATGTCAAATTATTGCTAGATTCCAATTTTCATAATTTTTCGAATCAATATGTGAGCGTGGCAAAGGAAACGTGTTTGACCAGTTTCAGTTGATTTTAATCGACTGTAAAATGGCCATTTTTCAAACGGTCTCAGAATTTGACGAAACTAGTTTTGTTAGGACCGTATCGTTAATATGAAGCTAGAAAATATTTTTTTGGAGTTTTTAGGGTTCGTATGTGGCCCCGGTAAATTGAAATGCACGTTCGAATTCAATATATAGAGTTATACTTTGATTTTGACGAAAACTGATCGAAACAATCAAATCAGCCTGCGATACATATCCCATTGTGTTCGGAATGAGGGTAATTAGCTATGGATGGCAGGCGGTGGGTTCGATTTCGAGGTCGAAATAAAAAGTTTCTTTTGAAATTAAATAATTAAATAAAAAAATCTCCCTCTATATAACCCTTCAGCCCCCCCCCCCCCGTCTCATTCAATCGATTTAGGAAAAAAAAGAGAAAAGGGGGGAAGGAATCGCGCGCCGCCAGGCGCGCTGACCATCGCGCCGCCGGAGCGGGCGCTGCTCCGACCACCCTCCCCCCATCTTCTCCCGCTCCTTCCTTCTCTTCCCTCCCCCTCTGTTGTTAAACCTAACCGCAAACCCTCCCTTTCAAACCCTAACCGCCAGCGCTACCCCCTGAGACACCTCTCTGACCTTCCAGCGCCCTTCCCCCGCCACCTTCAGCCTCCGACGCGCCGGTGAGCCTTTTTATTTATTTATTTTATTGTTTTTATTTATTTAAGTGAGTAAAAATATGATTTTTAAATCATATCATTGTATAAAAGTATGTATAACAATGTTTTAAATTTATGTAATGGCATAGTAAGAAAAAGAAGTGATTTTTAATTATGAAAGATAGAATTTTTCATTGTAAAAGTTTAGATTTTTATACATGAAGAGTTAGAATTTTATACATATAAAGTGAGGTTTTTATAACATAAAGATGCGATTTTTACATTGAAGGAGGATTTATAAAAATAGGATCTTTGTTTTAAACAAAGGTATGTTTTTTTAGAGTTTTCATACGAAGTAAAAATTCGATTTTTATATATTGAATAGCGAAGTAAAAATTCGATTTTTATATATTGAATAGCGAAGTAAAATTTTGATTTTTATATATTGAGTAGTGAAGTAAAAATTCGATTTTTATATATGTAGTGAATACGGATGACGAAAGTGAGGAAAGAAGAAACGACGGAGATTTTCTACATATGAAGAGTCGAGGCGTTTGGTTTAGCTAGCCGGTGAGAACTTCTCACTTTTAAATTATTTTCTAGTTAAAACATATACTAGGATGCAGACGGTGTTTAGTAGCACCCGACACCCGTCGGCCACAGACCATGGACGGCTTGTATGCTTATTTGTTTGATTTTGATGTGTAGTTGATTGTGTGATGTGATGTGAAATGAAATAAAATATTTATATAGTTAAAAATATTTTATAGTTGAAAACAGATTTTTTAACGTGTATTTAAAATGAAATAAATATAAACAAATCGGACGATTTGTTTATATACACACATTTGACTGATATTGATTGGGACGATAAATTTTACACATCGCCCAACTGCACAAATAAAATCTGTGTTTGATCGATTGAAACCCCACACGGGTATTGGGATGATATATGACATACACTAATCCCAATAATTAGTTTTAGGTCTATCGATTTATTGACAGGCTGTTATAAGAGTTAAATATTTATATTTAATGCTTATGCAGTTGTGTGGTGCACTCTGGATGATGGTTGATTATTTATCGTTGTTATTATATACATGTGTTGTAGAAAAATCCATATAATTAACATTATATGGTAATTGATTGGGCCTCATTCTAGTTTTGAAAAAGAATATTTGAAATATAATATTTGGAAAAGAAATATTTGAATAGAAATATTTGAAAAAGAAATATTTAAAATAGAATATTTGAAAATAGAAATATATGAAGCCGTGTTGATTAGATTTGCGCCATTTTGACGCGAGCGATATTTATATCGATTTTATTAGTTTTTATAACGAATATCGAAAAGGAAGTGATTTCAAAATATAACGTTTTGAAAATTTTATCATTTGTATATCGATGATGTGGAATATTCAATTTTGAATTGAAATTGAATAGAAATGAATTCGAATTGAAATTGAATTAATTTGAAATTCAAATTGAATTGAAAATGAACTGAAATTGAATTAAAAATCGATTTGAATTAAAATCAATTTGAAATAAATTTATAAGGAAAAATTCAATTTTGATTGGAATTTGAAATGGTAGTTGAAATCGTTTTGAAAACGAATTTAAAACGATTTATAAAATACGTTTTAAAAGGAAATCGACGATATATATATATATATATATATATATATATATATATATATATATATATATAATGGCCTGAATAGAACGCACCGCGCCGCGGCAGTTCGTGAATTTCGACCATTGACTTCGAAGGGATATTGCGGGAGATCCGACTGTTAGTTCTCCTAAAACTAGAACCGTTGGGTTCGTATCGAAAAGAGCTTTCTAACGAATATTAGAAATTAGAAATCTAACGGTTGGATTTGGAATTATGTCCAAATAAAGTTTGGAAAAGGTTGCTGTAAGTGCAGTTCGATGGCCGTTGATGGAAATCAACCGTACGGGCCTTGATAAAATTATTAAAAATAGTAATAATTTGTGTAAAATCATAAGAAACGATTTGTGAAGAATTGGGGTGAAAAACTCCATATTTGAAAGGATAAAAATAGATTTTTATCGAAATGAGCTTGTTTTGAACTAGAATTATAATTCTATTTATTTTTAAAATAAATAAATTGGATTTGAAATGGTTTTGAAAATAACCAGGATTTCCAATAATTGAATTGGAATGGATTTGAATCGAAATCATCTTCAGAATAGTTCGATGTTGGATTTCGTGATTATACAGATGTTGTTATGGAAATTTGGAAGATATATATATATCGTTATATCCAATACGATATTTGTTGGTCGTAGAATTTGATATTGAATATAAGCCGATATATTTTCTATTCAGAGCCTTGTATTTAATATCAAATGTGATTTGGGTTTGTCGTGAATGGTGTCTTCATTAACACTGTTCTTAAGCCCAATGGAGAAAAAGATTAAATCTTTTTATTTAGATTTAATGAAGTGTACCAATTAAATAATATTTAATTGGAATTAAATTGGTATTGATTTTTGGGTTTATCGTGAACTATGTTTTAAATAACACTTGTTCTTTAACCCGATAATTAATGGAATGTGATTTTGGGTTGTCATGAACTGTATCTTCAATAATACTGTTCTTAGACCCAACGGAGTTAAGAAAATCAGAAACTAACTGGAGATTAGTTAAGTTGAATGGTTTCTTGGGTATTGATCTGATGTTGGTTTCGGCCTTCGGGGTTAATACTTAGGGAATTGCTCACTTGCTAATTTACGGTTAGGGACTGATTGAAATGTGATGTGATTTTGGGGTTTATCGTGAATCGTGTTTTAAATGACACTGATTCTTTAACCCAGTCAAAGATTAAAACTAAGTGGAGTTTTAATGAATCTTTAATTAGATTGAAAAGATCGAGAATGGAGTATCGCCAGTTTTACTCCAGACGGTAGTTAAATCTTTAATTAGATTTGAACGTGAAATGGTAATTGAATTTACCGATAACACCGTGGTGTTAGATATGATGTATTACTAGTTTTACTTCATGGAATGAATAGGTTGGGATTGGGAAATTAAAACAAATGATTACTTCGGTAAGGTTCATTAATCCCGGCTAGTTTTGGATAAACCATAATTTGGTTTGAATTGATATTCAAAGGAAGATTAAAGAATAAATTTAAAGAATTTATATTTGATAAAATTAATGGGAACCTTTCCCTAAGAATGTGAAATTTAGAAACTAACTGTAGGTTAGCTAAGCAGAACGGTTTCCTGTGTATTGATCTGATGTTGGTTTCGGCCTTCGGGGTTAATGTTTGGGGAATTATTCTCTTACTAATTTACAGTTAGTGACTGATGAATTGGAATGAGGCGTATGTTGTGTTTGTTTAACACTTGTTTATTATATACGCGAGTTACTCAAAAAGACCGGGTTTATCCCATTCTGAATAATTGATTCGACGATGAGTCGAAGGTGAAGACGGTGGTTGAAGACCGGAGGTCTTCACGTCGTTTGCATAATTAATGATGATCTTAATTGGGCCGTACACCCAAAAGGAGGGAATCAGTTGGTGGTCGTCTGGACGTACTTGGAGATCGATGGATATGCGAGGAATAAGGTTCCTCCGGTTTCGTTCAGACCCATAACGGACTTGTAAATGGATGTGTGTCTGACATCGGATTTCATTCTGTGTGATTGATATCGGTTGCATAGCGTGAATTGCCTGTGTGGCATGCTAAGATGCAAATGATCAAGGCTTATGTTGAAAAGCAGAGTCTTGTGGTTGATGATCAAAGCATAGCTTGTGTGGCATAGGTTTGTGTAGCGTTGATTCGCGAGCCTCACACCCCGGTGGTGACCCAAAAACGGGAGAAGGACCTCAGGGAGGACATGCGTTTCTTTCTAGTTAGAAGTGGCGTCAGTGGTTTTACACGCCCTGACGAGTTTGACTTATGTGGTTGTTAGTTTGCGAGGCGCCTCGGATATATCGGTGACTATGTGAAGCCGATGGAGTCATTCGTTGACTCATTGACGCCCCAAAGGGCGGGGAAACGTAGTGTTCAGGCATAATAATCCACATCTATGGACCGACCCTGATGATCCAAGGGGCAGTTGCGGCTGTTCCTGAGACACAGGCTAGAGCGTCTCAAATCGGTAGAGGACTATCTTTTGCCTCGGTTCACAGATGGAAATCCAACTTCCAGTACGTGACATGTTCGGTTTTGATTGTAGATCCTATATATGGCGACATAGTGGGATAGGGCGCTTATGCCGTCTATGATTGATACTTATGATTTGAAGTTGTTTTATACACTATGCACTTATAATAGTATCAAATGATTTATTTTAAACGTATCAAGCATTCTTGGCTATTATAAGGTAAAAACCCTATCCTCCATCTTGCGTTGCATTGTGTGATGGGACCTGGGTCTTATAATAGCTTCATTTTTCTTTATTTAGCATTGCGCTTTTGTTTTATGCACTGGTATTCTTGGGTGGAAACCCGTTCTGTGTTATACGGCGTGGTCCCTTGATTTACCTAACTTTAAAATAAAGATTAATAACTGTTTTAGTTCTCACACCAGTCCCATGACTGACCTGGATTTTATTGTTTTAACCTAAACTCTGGGTGCCCCTATTTTGACACGGGTAGCTAGTAGTTTCGGTTTTGCAGATTTATATTCACAGGATCCTAATTTACAGCTGGAACGGTACTCGGAAAGCTCTGTATCCGTGTATTACTTTCAGTTGTGTTTTATATTATTTTCCGCTGCTATGTAACTTATTGTGATCTCTGATACTTATCGAATGTATTTTATTCATTCATACTCCGTATATTCTTGTATTCTGATGGAATTGTTGTAATTAACAATGAAATGTTCTTCTGTCTGCGCTCTGATGTGGCTTGTTCTCAATTCTATCCGGACTTTCCTTACCGGGGAAGTTCAGATCGTTTCAAATTATCTCTAGCTGTAGACCAGAGAAAATTCATCAAGTAATCCTTCCGCTTAAGAAGATCCATGTCTTCAATTACTCCATCTTCAATCAGCATTTTCTGTTTATGTATTCGCTGGACGGAATGGTTTTCAAATATAAATTCGATCCCGGTCTTTCCGTACCAACATCGTATGGGCCAGGTTTTGATAGTCGGTTATTTAACTATCAAAATATACAACTATTCAACCATAATGATAATATGGATTCATAGGTTCAATACACAACATCACTTGGCCTCTTTAATTCACTATTCATTAATTAAAACTTCAAAATCTTCCAATATTTAGATCATAGCCTTTTACTTCTTATTTTACAATAAGAATATTCTTTAAAATACTTTATTCAACTTATGAACTTTTCGAATTACCATTTATAATCTTATTCATAATAACTCTCCTTGAATACACTCGTTTCTAAACTAAAATCATTCTTGGATAATCCTGAAGTTGTTCAAGTTGGGGTATTTATTTACCTCTAAGACCTTGAGTCGACAACAATCTTATCTTCGGAATAAATAGAAGTTTATTAACGAAAACCAATTCCAATAACAATCCCAAAAGTTCAATTTACTATACGATTTAAAAACATAGTTTTCAACACCATATATTTCCTTGTGGAAATTTTATTTCAATCAGAAAACGCCTTTACCCACATATCTGATTTCTAATCCGCTTAAGCTTCCATTTTCAGTTTCCACTTTTATATTCTTCACTTCCAAGTTTTTATTTCATTTATTGGCCTTTATTTAGATTATAAATCAAGTCATGGCTTGTTTTGACAATTGGAATCACATACAACTAGTTCATTTAATACTTGGTTTAGCACTTAAGCTCAACTTGGATTTCATATCTTTTCAGGACTTGGATCAAATCCTTTAAATATGATTCCTTTAAGAATTAAACTTTATTAAATTCTTACTTAATCTTTACTTTGTTATAAACAGGGTCTTAAGAATATATTGAATTTCATTAATTAAATGTCGATTACCCGATCATCATCGTGATCATTAAATAATAATTAATATCCTTTAAATCTGAAACTTTTTACTTTATCATTTGCTATTAACATAATAGTAAAGCTTCCCTTAAAATTTTATCTAAAATAATAATTAACTTGAATAATAATTAACAATTCAAAATTTATTTAGTAATCAATTCTAGTTAAGGCAATTGACTTAGTCAACTCAGACACGGTTAATTTGTTAACCGTTTCCCATTATCCTTTGTTCAATATAATTATTTTAAATAATTCCATTAATTTTTTTTCAAAGATAATTAATAAATTTCTAAACCCTTAGGGTAATCTCTGCTCATATTTCTTATGAATTTGCTTTATAAACTCATTTTTCTTATAAAATTAGATAATAATAAACATTTATTTACTTTAATAAAATTCATTAAAAATAATCTTTATAAAATAGATATCTAAATCTATATTCAATTATAAAATAAATTTTATAACTTCATTCTATTGGTTCATCTGACGGTAGATCAATATTTATAGAATAATTCATTTCTAAACCATCTACTGCCAATTACCTAACCAATATCACCCATTGGTTAATAACAAACAAACATTGGATTTAGACTCAACAATCACAATCAAACAATCAGATTTGAGTAAACAATTCATATAATATAATATGTAAACAAACAACATATTGAGAATCCAGTTGGATCCCTCCAATCTGTTCTTCCCTGCATCCAAATAGGTTACCTCTAATTCAATTCAATACGACAATATATTTATGATAGACAAAAATAAACGGTTCAACTAAAAATAAACAACCAGTAAATAACAACAATCCAAACACATCAAACTATTAGTTTTAATACGTTTACGTTATTATAAACGTAACCAACCAGGTAAGTTACCTCATTGGAAAATATAATTGTTAAAATAATAATTTCATTTAAATTAAACAACCATTTAATTTAAACATTATATATAAGAATAAACAATGAACATCCAAAAAATCATCAGTTCATCTAATAACTAGCAAACATAACACATAAATATTAAACTCAACTTATAAAAATATAAGTGGGACAACTGAGTGAGTTTAACTCACCTTAATTCCATTCGTTGTTTAAGCGTTCAGTAATAGTTAAATTAAACAGACGTTTAATTTAACTAGAAATTCCGTCAGTCTTTGATCCTGTCCAAATCATATCAATAATACAATACTCATCCATACGGTTCCAGTGTCTCTTGTTTTGTTCAATTCTATCACAAATGCATGGGTTATACAAAATATAAGTTATATGATTTAATTTTAGTAATTAATCAGTTAATTAGACCTAAATCTTATTACCATTTCATATAATAAACGTCTGGCATAATACTTTAATATTCAAAATACAGGCAGCTTTCCTTTGTTCCCTTTCTGTTTGAAATATTGTTCCAAGCACATTGCTTCCTTTTCTGAATAAAACATAGCACGGATTATAATATTATAGTCATATGATTTGTTTCAAATAATTATTTCTCAAATAAAGAATATTAGTCACTAATTACTTAGGTTTATAGAGATCTTGGCGATACGTTTTCTTCTTCATAGGGTCTATTTCTTGTTCAAGATCCATATTAGTATTATCCTAAATCAACATAATTATCTGATTAATTATAAATATTTTAAATCGATAATTACGTTGGTTTAAAAGCCCAATGCTATCATTGTACCGTTCTTTCAGGCAACCTGAAACCCACTGCTTCACTGTTCTTATTCCAAACATTGTACCATGTACGAGGGCCGATCATCAACGTTGCTGCATTATTCACATATGCAGGGGTTAAGTATGTTAATTATATGAATTTAATTAAAAACTAATCAAATTTTGGTTAAGATTATACTATAAACTGATTGCGTTATATTCCTTGCTTTCGATAGTTTGATACTTCTTCGTTTACCTTGTGCCTACAGACAACAAAGCCATGCACGCCATCAGAAATACCCCACCGCACCACCATAGGTTCCTTCAGAAGTTCATGTGACATCGCTAACTCAAGTGGTCCGACCCACCTGACCTTCGACAGAAACTGCGCCTCACCGTCCCTCTCCAGTCGCCGGCAAAACCCAATGCAACTCCATCGAACACGATTTCTATCTGTAAAATTTCTATATGCAGTGGCTCACTCGAGATGATCACCACCGTTCTGATGAACGAGCTCGCTTAGCTTAACAATCTTCTAGTTTGAGGTTTTTGGATTAAATGAGTAGATTTCGTGAAAAATGGGAAGGAAATTAGGAAGAGATCGACCGTTCTTAAAGAAGTGTGCGGCGGCCTTAATACATTGACTAGGCGCAATTTATTTTGACGAGGAGTTAGGGTTTTCAAAGGGTTTTAATTGGTGTAATATATTATTATTTAATTATATATGAAACTTACGCTGGAAGCTTCTCATGGAAAATACCTCATACGACTTCCGTTTGCAACAAGAATTTGCATCCTAGCATATTTAAATATTCCGAACACGATGGAAAAGTTTTCATCGAATTCCGAGATCGTTTGTGAAAATTCCTTTATAATTGCATAATGTGAATTGGCACATGTTTAAATTGCGTATGATAAAAAAATAAATCCAATTAACTTGAAGATTGAAATACTGCAATTATAAATCATTATGGGTTTAATAAAATTAATTTCATTGAAAACGGAGTTCGTTAGATAATCAGTTATTCTAAATTTTCAAATTAAATCGACAAAACAATTACATTAAAATCTAAGAGTTTTGGCTACTGAAGTCACAAACGACATCGGTTTTCCAAGATTTAACATCGTACAATAATTTAACGTTATGTTTTCAATGAAATAATTTCATCAAAAACCGACTGTTTGCAAAATGGTCCTTCTTAAGGCTTATATAAAATATCGATAAAAATATTAATTAAATTTCAAACAAACCAATTAAATGGTAATAAATTAGTATTGTCGTAAATATCCCATATCATATACAACTTACAATATGAACAAATATGGATTAATAACCCAACATTAATAGTTTTGAGTTAAACAATATCCAAATAATATAGAAATCCTTATTAAATTTATTCAATAAATGTTATTGTTTATTGACGATTTCCATAACGACTATTTTAAGTTTTGATTTGGACATAACTAACAATCGATTACATGAAATTTGGATTATTTTCTTTCATACGAAAATTATAATCAACAAGTTTCAAACATTCTTATTTCACATAATTTCGACTTATATCGGATCCTATATATTCAACTGAAGTTCAAAACTCAATATTACGAACTACCGCGACGTTACAAGCTCGATTTTATATTAATTATAAACTTAACGTCCAAAGTTCGTTTTAATAAACGAATTTGATATTAAAATCCCATTAATATTCCGAATATAATATTTGAAATAATAAAATAAATTTAAATATCTGACCACTAAAAATACGGGACGTTACATTCTTAGCCCTTAAAAGAATTTCATCCCCTAAATTACTAAGGTGGGAGAAATGCCACACCCATTAATTTTCTTAATCCAATTTATTATAAATCAAAAGCCAATTCATTATCGTAAATAAAACTTTTCAAAAATATCGAAAATTTTCTAACATCTTAAATTCTCTGAAAAATTCGGCAGAGTCTCCTCTATACGGAATGACATCTACGATATTGCAGGACCAAGCAATATATACATCGACCGACATGGTCAGAAAACAAAATCCAAAACCAAAATTTTATATTTTCGTGTAAGCATACCTTTTACAAGCGTTATTGAGAATACTTGCTCAAATTATTATGATCCATTCAACCAAAATCAATCCTCTAGTCCTTTGGCACCTGTACCTAACTCAATCCAACCTATAAGTAATAGATATATGAAATTCCAAATGATATTTCACTAACCAACAAGTATAGTTACATCAATCAAAAATCAACAAGAAGCATCAAACTCATTTTCAAATACAGGTTCACATTATTAAGTTTTTAACTCATATGTGGTTCCATTCCAATTTATCACACTGGAATTCATTTTCAATTCATTCAACTCTATTTTAAAATGTTGATGAATTATATTCGACTAGTCTAACAAACAATAAACATTCAACAATCAATCAATAACCAATGCACAACCAACTCAATCAAATCAATTGAATTTACATTCAATATTAGTATTAACTTTGGTTTAACATATATGAACATCGATCGATTAATATCCAATTGATTTTATTTATTTATTACAATTAATTCAATTTCCAAATCCTAAATCAATTTTGTTTGACTCCAATATCAATCTTAATTTAACTCAGGTTAACTAAGTTAAGTTCCAAATTCAATTACCAGTTGATTTTTTTTAAATTACTTTATTCCCGATTTCTGATTCTTATTTCAAAAATCATTCATTTCCCTTCAAATTCCATTTAACTTAATTTAAGTTAAATTCTGATTCATCTAATTCCAAATTAAAATTCTTATTCACAAACTCTTATGTGAAATTTCTTCTGATTACATTAAACCATTTCAATTCATAATCCAATTTGAATTTTATTCAAGTCAACCAACAAACAAACAAACAAACCAATATTTCAAACTTTGATAAAATTATTGCTATTCTATACAAAAATATAATTTGGGTAAAATTATTACGTTTACCCTCTTTTACAAAACAATATTGTATCCATTGCCAGTTCAATCCTTCTCAACACTTGAACCTATCAATAACACAATATAAAACATTTATATATAAAATCTATAAATACGTTATCTCATATATACATTCAACTCAATCTAGGGTATTACTAGCCCCATCTCTGTTGATTTATGCCACAGAGCCAAGGTTATAACTAAACCATTGCTCTGATACCACTTGTAACGACCCACTTTTTCCATATAGTTTAAGCTAGCATTTAACGACACATGTCGACTCGAATTGCACAGAAAAGCGGATAGTGTTAACCCACTAAAATTAGGCAAAAGATAATGGGTCGATCACGAGGTAACATAATGGATCAATCAGGAAAAGGTTCTATGGGTCAGTCCTAAAAGGCTATGGATCGGTCAGTGCACATTCTGTATAGGTCGGCTACTTACTATAAGAATGGGTCAGTCAGTCAGAAACAAAGGTATGGATCGATCGGCAGCAATAGGACAAGTCGGTAATCTCTTTAAGCTATGGATCAGTCAACAACTCTTGCTATGGATCGACTGGAATCCTTCGGCATGGATCAGTCGGCACTAAAAAGATGGATCGGTCAGCATTGTAATAGATGGATCGGTTGGCGAGAGGACAACTAGTGACAGCTGGATGGATCGACATAAAGTCAACCAGTGGCATTTTCGTAAATAAGTTTGAGACCAATCCATAACCTGCACATTAGATTTCAGCTTCTTCACTTCATTCTCTCAACACCTATAAATACCTCATGGCTTCCACATTTTGGCGGATCGATTCCTAACTCCACAAATTGTTGTCCAATTGTTTTCTCAACTATTCTAAGCCATTCTAACCTCTATTAGAGTTGATTCAAGCTCTAATCCACAATCTCATCCCACATGGAATCAACAAAGATCACCCGAATACGAAGTTATGGAAGATTCATCCAATTAATCTCCACAACTCCAAAGACCTAAGGATTTTCATATCAAATTCGAGATATCAAAGAGAGTAAAGTGAGAAACTTGTATAAAAAGAGAGAACATATGAGATTGAGATAAGCATGTACTTTGTAATCATTCAAATGCTAATGAAATCCTCTCTTATAGTGGACGTATGTCAAAATTGAGACCCAAGCACTTTAATTTTCTGTGTTCTTATTGATTTTTCTGTGTTTATGGCTCCTATTTAGTAGATCTAATTACTTGTGAATTGTACACATCCTCTTCGGGGGTGTTTGTGCCATTTTTGGTATAAACACTTTTTGGCGCCCACCGTGGGGCCACGTTCACATTCTCAAGTCTAAGTGTTTTGTTGAGGTAGTGTTTAGAGCCTATTCCTATGATAGATCCTTCAAATCTAAAATCCGGTCCAGTTGACGAATTCTCTTTGAGGTATAGAAATATGTCTGAAATAATGCCGTCGAAAAAGCCACCAACTAGTAAGACTATGGTAGATACAACTTCTGGAAATGCGACGGATGATCTGATCATTCTGTAAACTAATTTTGGGACTGGCCGATCCTCCAAAGTAGGAATTGGCGTGACTATAGAATAGTTGGATAAAGTTGTCGCTGGTTTGAATCAGCAATGGAAATTTCAACAAATGCCATGATGAAAAGGCTAGAAACTCTTTTTTCCCTCCAAGCTGCCACAACAAAAGTTACCACTAATGCGACCCATGTGAAAGGTGCTCATTCTTCTGCCACTAGTCCTAATCATGAATGATTTGTTTCAGAGATCGATGGTTTAGGCAAAGCTAATCGTGCAGAATCCAAACCCCCTGCCGGAAACCATGCAGAGCGACCAACTTCTCGAAAAGCGACTAATCTCACCAAAGGGGCACTTCCCCATGAGGGAGGCACAGGGCCCTAGATCCCTAGCTGTGACCGTTTCCATAAGAGATCATCCAGCGAAGGAGACGACGCCCTCCCCATGGATCGTTGCGACGAGAAGGAGCATCTTGAAGACATGGTTCGACAAATCATGATAGAAATTGGCAAGAGGAATGAGGATGAGATGGAGTGGGAGTTTGCTCTGTCTAAAGCTCACTTACCGAAAGGATCAAGCTAACCAAGTTCCCACGGAAGTTCAATCTGCCAACCATACAAGCTTACAACGGAACTGGTGATCCCAATTTGTTCTTGTATAAATACTATCAGCATATGGACGGTGCCAGAGCCACGGATGAACTTAAATGCTTATACTTCTCAGTGTATTTGGATCGAGTGGCTTCACTCTGGTTTACCAAGCTTCCACCCAGATATGCAGATAATTTTTCCTCTTTGGCTAAAAAATTTAAAGAGCAATTCAGGTTGAAATCCATGAAGGTTAAAGACGTGATGCCATTGAATGATATGGAGTAGAAGCCCGGAGAGTCAATCAAAGCATTCCTCACTCGATTCAACATCGTAGAAGAAGATGTTACGGATCAGAATCTCGGCTAGTGTTAATGGCATTGAAGCGTGCTATCGTTAAAAAGTCGAAGTTTTGAAGATGGATAAAAATGAAGAAGCCTAACACCTTAAAGAGATTCTATGCAAAAGCAGAGGAATACATGGATGATGAAGACGATCCTTCGTTTGCTATGGATGTTGCTGAAGGTAGTACGTCTCCAGTAAAGAAAGACAATAATGTTCCAAGCAACCAAAAGAACAATGGGGGCCAAAAGCGAGGACATGATGCTAAAGATGATCGAAATGGAAAGAAGTTCTGCTTCTTTAAAACTGCTGAGTTAACCCCATTGATAGAGACGCCCGAGGACATTTTTATAGCCACCAGGGATACCGAGGACCACCCCAATCCAAAGAATCAGAAGGTGACCAATAATCAAGCAAATTCTAGAAGATTCTGCCGCTTTCACAATCAATCGGGCCAATAATACTAATTAATGAGTGCAAACATATTAAGAACTCGATTGAAGAGCTGAATAGGTAGAACCGTCTATGGTAGTATATGAAAAAGCAACAATCTGCCAATCCTCTCCAACTACCCTAGAGCAGAAAGCGTCTGGATTAGGGGATAAGGCTCCAGCACTAGTTAATCAAAGGCATGTGATTAACACCATTTCCGGAGGTCCTCATCCGGCTAAGACAAGTTGGGGAGATATTGAGAGGTATGCTAGTGCACTCAAGAATGCTCCGAAGGAAGAAAAATTCTTAGTTCTGAACAATGCCATCTTCGCAAAGCAGTAGAAGACTTCAGTTGGGGATGTCATGTTCAACGGGAAAGATGAGGAATGAATAATCACTCCAACTCAGGGTCCCATGGTAGTGACGGTCGGGATAAGCCCGACCACTGTAAAGCGGGTCTTAGTTAATTGTGGAGCTTCTTTGAATGTACTATTCAAAAGAACTTTCGATAAAATGAAGCTTTCCATGTCAAATGTGCTAGCTTATCAGAAGAAAATCCAAAAGTTCATAGGGGAACCGAAGAAACCCATTGGGGTCACTGATCTACCTGTGGAACTCGGAGATAGAGAGGGAAGTCACTTTGACACAATCTTTTGTCATTGTAGATGTGACATTAGAATATAACGCTTTTCTGGGAAGGACAACTCTGACGACTTTTAGAATTGTGCTAGCCCCTTGGTGCTTGACAATGAAGTTTTCGACTGGCAAGGGGATCAGCATGGTTCAAGTTGATCAAGACATTGCTAGAGAGTGTTATATCAACGAGTTAAGAGAAGCTAGCAAGAAGGAAAAAGGAAAGAGTGTAGAGGTCCTCCTCTGCATTCGTGGTCCCACCTTATAGCAATTAAGGCATGGCCCTTGTACTAGCGAGCATAGTGGGGCCCAAAAGGAGATAGATCCGAGAAAGTCTAGTACAGGGGAGGAGAGAGTGGCACCAGCTGAAGTCATAATTCCAATTTTAGTTCATGATAAAGATCCAGATAGAGTATTGAAGATAAGCTCTCAACTGTGCCTGAAATTGCAAAAAGAGTTGATTATGTTTTTGAAAGTTAATCTTGATGCGTTTTCTTGGAGTCGCTCAGACATGTGCGACACATCTCTCGAAGTGGCCGTTCATGCACTCAACACTGACCCAAGCATCACTTCAATCAAGCAGAAAAGAAGGATTCAAGGCCCAGAAAGGTCGGCTGCACTCAAAGAAGAAGTGGACAGGCTTATGCAAAATCACTTTATTTGAGAGTCTACATATCCGGTCTGGGTCTCGAATCCTGTTATTATAAAGGAAACCAATGGCAAGTGGCGAGTATGTATCGATTACTCTGATCTTAATAAAGCATGTCCCAAAGACAGTTTTCTGCTACCCAGAATTGACCAGCTTGTTGAGGCAACAACGGGGCATGAACTCCTATCTTCTATGGATGCGTACTCTGGCAATAATCGAATTTTGATGCATGAGCCTGACCAAGAAAATACGAGCTTTATTACAGATGTCTGCTTGTATTTTTATAAAGTGATATTGTTCGGGTTAAAAAATGCTGGAGCGACTTACCAATACCTTGTCAATTCCGTTGTTAAACCTCAAATAGGCAAGACTATTGAGATTTATGTAGAAGACATGTTGCTAAAGTCTAAAAGAGCCTATGATCATCTAAAAAATTGGCCGAGATGTTCAATATCTTGAGAAAATATGGCCTGAAACTCAATCCTCTCAAGTGTTCGTTTGGGGTCGCATCAGGAAAGTTACTGGGGTTTATGGTCAATGCCCGGGGGCATCAAAGCCAACCCTATACAGATTACTGCTTTGAGAGAAATGCGAGCTCCCAAAACAAAGAAGGAATTACAAAGCCTGAATAGGAAAGTTGCTGCCCTGAACCGTTTCATTTCTAAGGCAACAGATCGGTGCATTCCTCTTTTTGATGCTCTAAGAAAATAAAGGAAAGACTTCCAGTGGACTCTGGAATGTCAAGCCGCTTTTGAAGATTTAATCCAGCATATGGAATCGCCCCAATTTCATCCAAGCCTAAAGATTGAGAAGATCTATTCTTATATCTAGTAGTTTCATCCCATGCATTAAGCACGGCTTTAGTCAAAGAGGAATTGAAAGTTCAAAGGCTGGTTTATTGCATCAGCAAGAGGCTGTCAGGGGCAGAGTTAAACTATCCCAAGTTGGAGAAGCTTGCATACTGCCTTCTCATTGCCTCTAAAAAGTTAAGTCCATACTTTCGGTCTCATTCATAAAGTTCTCATAGACTAGCCTTTGAAGTAGCTCCTATTCCTTCCAGAGACTTCCGGGAGATTACTAAAGTGGAACATTGAGCTCAGTCAATACGGTATCACTTACCATCTACGAAGGGCAATTAACGGATAGGCTTCAGCAGAATTCATCGCAAAATTCATGGATAGGGGTGATGACAAGGAGCAAGCTACCGAAGTGATCACTCGGTGGAAATTATTTGTTGACGGTGCTATGAACGAATATTGCTCAAGGGCAGGACTAGTGCTTAAGACTCCTGAAGAACGTTCACTATGCTATGTCTTGAGACTAGAATTTCTGTCGATAAATAACAAAGAAGAGTATGAAGCCCTGATTGTTGGATTGAGAATTGCAAGAGAAATACAGTTGAAAGGCGTACACATTTTCAGTGATTAACAGTTAGTGGTGTGTCAATTCAAGAGAGAGTTCCAGACGAAAGGAGGAAACTTTCCAACTTACCTATCAAAAATTTAGGAGATGCTCTATTACTTCGACTACTACACTATCTTGCATATTGCTCAACAAGAGAATTTAAAGGCTAACTTACTCGCAAAGCTCGCCAGCACGGGGGATGCATAGTTGCTGGGAATAGTGCCAGTTGAGGTTCTCTCAAATTCCTGCATTGATGGACGAGATATAAATTGGATCATGGAAACTACCGCAGAACCGGATTCGTGGATGACTCTAATCAAAGACTATCTCCTCAGAGGTGTGCTTCCGGATGATCGAAAAAAGAGAACAAAGTTACTGAGAAAGGCTGCTTTGTATCTTATCTAAGATGTCGATTATATAGGCGATGCTTCGTTGTGTTACCAAAGAGGAATCAAGAATAATCCTAGAAAAATTGCATGAGGGGGAGTGTAGGGGACACACTGGTGGTTAGACACTACCCAAGAAATTCTGCAATACGGTTACTTCTGGCCAGATATTAACTTAGACTTCATGACTTACATTAGGAAATGTGATAGATGCCAACGGATTTGCAAAGATTCCAAGAGCACCATCTACTGAACTGACTCAAATGGTCAGCCTATGACCATCCGCATTTTGGAGCATCGATCTAATTGGGGCATTACCTAGAGTAAAATCCAGTTTCAAATACGCCATTATAGCTGTTCACCAAATGGGCCAAAGCAGATCCACTGGCCACAATCACATCAAAGAAAGTTATCAACTTCATCTTGAAGAACATTATTTGCAGGTTTGGTGTGCCACAGAAGATAATCACATACAATGGGACACATATTGAAAGCATAGTTTAAAGAATTCTACATCAAGTATAAAATTCGGAGGAGTTTCGCAGCAATGGCCCATCCGTAGGCCAACGAGTAGGTCGAAGCCGTAAACAAGATCCTAAAATCAACCATCAAAAAACGCCTTGAAAAAGCTAAAGGTGGTTGGGTCGATGAACTTTCCCTTGCACTATGGGCTTACTGCACCACTCATAAAACTGCGATTGGGCACACTCAGTTTTCTCTAGCATTTGAATATGAGGGCATGATCCTGGTAGAGCTGGAAGTTCCCACTCACCACAGGATTCACTTCAACCAACAGGAGAATGAAAAGTTACAACTTGAAGCACTCGATCAACTCGAGGAAAGGAGAAATGAAGCAGAACTTAGAATTGCTTGTCATCAAAGAAGGATCGCCAGACATTTCAATTCCAGAGTCAAACAAAGGACCTTCGAGATTGGGGACCTTGTGCTCAAAATAATAATGTCTGGAACTGGATTTTTCAGACCTAATTGGGAAGTACCCTTTATTATAAGTCAAAAACTCCTAGAAGTTTCAAGTTGAAAACGACGGATGGACTTTAGATTCCCAGAGCTTGGAATAGCAAGCATCTCTATCGCTATTTTACCTAATTTTTCATTCATATTTCTTTGTAAAAGTTGTAAATACTTTGCAAGCATTATAGTCAAGCTTTGTACAAATGAATGAAAAGAGTAATCTTGCTTGCCTGAATCATACATTTGCAAACTCTTGTTTAATTATGCAAAGTTGATAAAATTCGATTTTGATTGCAGGACATCGAACGATTGCCTACTAACAACCCAAAAATACTTGGTAACCTTTACATCAAATCCCGATAGGGACGGCTCAAGTGATGAGTACTGTAAACACCGTTCACAGCAAATACGAAGGTGTAAAGCATCGCCTTGCAGAAGAAGAATGGAGGCCACCAAGATTCAGGAGGTTACAAGGTGCAACGTCAAATCTAAAGACAAAAACATTGCAAGTTTCACCAAAGGGTATCTCTTGAAAAAGAGATCCAGGACCCTAGTCTTATTACCAGGATAGCTTGTTATGGCGAGCATCCGGAAATGAAACTGGCGTTAGCCCCATGAAACTACGCAATGATAAAGCCTCTCATGGTGAAGCTAATCAGAATTCCCAGCCGAAAGGGGGAACTTAATGAGATCATTAGCATCAGAAAACATCTGACCCGATTACGACAAACATTGAGAATAAAGACCTCTTCGGAGGCATCCGATTAGATTGTTAGTGTCTGATCCGTTCAGACTCGGTAATCGGCGGATTCTAAAGACCTGTTCGGGGGCACCTGATTTGTTTGTTAGTGTCTGCTGATCACATACTCGGCAATCAACAGTCTTCAAAAGACCTCTTCGGGGGAAAAAGGCCTCTTCAGAGGCACCCAATGAAATCGTCTATGTCAGGAACTACTTGGCCTGATTACGCCAAATATTGGGGTAAACCCAAGACCTCTCCGGGGGAGTCCAGTTGATCGTAAGTGTCAGGAAATACTTGAACCGTTTACAACAAACATTGGGCTTCAAAGACCTCTTCAAAGGCAAAAGACTCTACGGGGGTATCCGATTAGATTAGGGTCTGATCATCTCAGACTCGGCAATTGGCGAACTCAAAAGACCTTTTCAGAGGCGCCTAATTAAGTTGTTTAGCACCTAATTCATTCAGACTGCGACAAATGTTGGGTTTTAACCAAAGACCTCTCCAGAGGCACTCAATGAAATCACTGACGCTAGAATACATCAGCCTAGTGCAGACGAGAGTCTCCTATGTCTGAATTAGATAGTCGAAAAATAGATGAACATTTGGCCAAAAATATAAGACCACTTAAGCAGGGGCAGGAACAAGAAATTTCCTTCAACTAAAAAGGCACGAGTTTGATCAACTAAGCTAAAAATCCTTGGTTAATGAGCAAACTTAGAAGTTCCAAGTGCCATGGCAAAAGCAACCGACTTTGCCGTTAATGCAGGAACTTTCGATGTTTTAGCCATAGCCAAGGAACTCTAGTATAGTTGATCACAATCAGCCTAAAAAGTTAGTGACAACCTTTGGCATGGAGGCATCACCACCACATTAAGATGGTAAATAATGCTCACAAAACATACCATAAGCTCGCCAAAACTTCATACTATACAAAAATAACTTGTAATGTAAGTGTGAAAATAAACGGGTGTGGAATGCAAACAGAAAAGTACGATAAAGCTAAAGCAAAAAAGCTTAAGTACAACAAGCAGAGCACAGTTTCATCACAATTAACAACAACACAAGTCAGATACAAGAGTTTTAGAAAAGATTGTGCATAAAGTGATAAGCGAGAACCGACACTCGCATATACAGCCGGTCTAAATGCAATACGTAAAAAGAAAAAACAGAAAGTAAAGCAAGAAACAATAAGCACTACTTCTTCATCTTCCCAATCTTGGAATCGCCAGACTGCGAAGACAGATTGGTAGAAGAGAGAGGAGGTGAATCAGATGGATGGTTTCCGTCTTTGACTCCTATGCCACCAGGACTCTCGGGAGAAGATAGAACGATAACTACTTTCTTTTGAACAACGTGCTTCCCTCCTTTGCACTTCGAAGATGAAAATTTTAGTATTCTGCTTCCTTTGGTCCTCAGCATCTTTTCTGGCCTCTTGTCTGCGTTGTCAGAATCTTCAGCCTCATAACTAGGGATATAGTCAGATCATCATCCAAATTAGCAAGTGCACCAATCTATGTGTCTTGTGATCCTGGAGTTGTAGTAGCAAGTAAGGATGAATCACCCAGAGGAGGAGTAACAACTGAGGCAGGGGAAGTCGACATCAAGGTTGAATCGTTAATAATAGCCTCAACGTCGTCGTGCTTCCTACAACAGGATAAAGTTGTGGTGAGAGTAAGCCTAATGCAAAGGTATAATGAGCATGGAACACAAGAGATCCAAGTGAATCAAAAAGAGAATCCAAGTATGACACAGTTTGGTCAATCTCAGTTTTCCAGGAGCCTAAGGATTTCTGTACTCAACTTTGTATTTGTCTGCATTATCGTCATCATCACCTTCACAATCTCCGTTATGCTCCTCAACAACATCCTTCGTGGCGGTATGCTTCTCAGTGATTGTATCTTTCTCTTTGGGAACAACAGAAGGATCAATAGGAGGATGGATCGAAGTTTGAGAACTAGAGACTTCGACATTGGCAGGATCAATAGGGGCATTGATATTGACCATATCCCGAGCTTGTCCCCCAGAAGGACCGGCTTCGTCACTTGACAATCATTGCCTTTTCATCAGCTGTATCTTCCCCTCGACCAAGGCTTTACGAGATTCCTCATCTAACAGAGTGTACATGAGGTATTCTTCATCGTGAGTACCTCCACTATACTTAAGTATGGATTCCCAGACTAAGGCCAAGGTCAGTGGAAAGTTAGATCCCTGATAACATAAGCTCCCCCAGCTCATAACGTAATAGACGTAAAATTTAAACAAAGTGGCATCAGCATCCACCTTAGCTTTTTTAAGGGCAGTCACAGCTTCAACTCTATCCTCCTTAAGAAGTTCATTCCTAGTATTTACCATAGAAAGAGCCATACTCTAAGAGGTAATCTTCTCTTGAAGGGTAGCATTCTCTCACTGATAAGTGGTGGAATATTATTTTCCATAGATAATTGAGCTTCAGAAAGTTGTTTGGCAGATTGAGCAACTTTGACTTGCGCTATTAGTGTGTTTTCTCTCAGCTTAGTGGAAACAAGCTCTTCCTTGAGCCTCCTGTTTTCAGCTTCTAGGCCTTCTAACTCTGTGTTTCTTTGTGTAATAGAAGCAATGGTATTATCCTAGGATTCAAGAACTTTGGCCCACTCGGCCTCATCGTTCTCCAAAGTAGCAATCTTTTCATGGTTGAATCCGTTAAGTCTTTGGAGATCCTCGGCGAACTAGTACCATAAACCCAGCTGTTTCTGAGCATGACTTCTGACTACATCTAACTGCGTCTCAAGATGACTTTAGCAGTATCCAACTGCGTAAACATCTGGCCTTTCAAGGTGTCCAATTCTTTAAGCATATCTCGCTTATCAGATGGGTATATGTCTAAGTCGAAGTACATGCCTCTCAAATACTAACCCTAGAATCGTTCAGTAAGCGCAGTAGTTGGCCGGACAGGAACGTAACGTGGTCGTTGTATGATTGCTTGAATGTCAGTAGAAGGAACACTCACTACACCAGAAAAGGCCTTTCGTAGCATTGAGAAACTACTACTAATTCTTGTAGTAGCGTTTCGACAAACGCTACAATACGACATGCGACTAAAAATCTGAAAGTTTTAGTTGTGTTGTAGAAAATGCTACCAAAAATAAACATATTGTAGCATTTATGAAACCCTACAAAAGGTTTTTTTTGGCAGCGTCTTAAAAATGCAACTAAAATGATCCTTGCCACCTTGTTTTTTTTATTTTTTGTAGCGTTTTAGCTATGCTGCTATAATATTTTTGGTAAATTGCATTTTCTTCTGCAACACTTTTGAAACATTACTAAAACTTATTGGTTGTTATATAATACATTTTAATCGCAACTATTTACTGTTAATGGCTTGTATCATTTTTAATAACCACTTATATATAATAGTCAAATTAAAACAAATAACCAGTCACATAATTATCATTTTCAAACCAACATCGATAATCACCATATTCAAATAATTAAAAAACATATTTATCGCATAATCAAGTATAATATCCATAGTCATTTCAACAACAGTATTTTGACAAAATAAGCGAATCTACATACCATAATTATTTACAAACAAGTCTACGCAACTAGTACGAATAAAATATTACTTTACATAATAGTTAAAGTCTTGTGCATGGCTTAATTACTAACAGTTCTTTGATGCAGGTCTTCTTCACTTCGAAAATGCTAATTACCTGTACACAAGTATAATGGTCAACAGTTGAAAAAAGAAGGATAACACTCCATAAACTTCATAAGTGTACTTAATAAATATCACTGAGTAAAATATATAACTTTAGGGAGTGGCTCGACATCACATCACAAAATTGAAGATGATTTAAATGAACAAATGATAAGAACTTTTTTCACTTGCTATTTCAAAGGGAGGTCGTGTGTTGTCTTGAATAGAGTAATGAGCATGTACCAAGGAATGATTCTCCAGTAATGACTATAACATAGCCATAATTTTCTTTTCTTTTCAATTTTCAAGTAAAATTTGACTGCACATATTATTCATGCAATTCACAGCTATGCATCTTTAATCAATAGCATGTCTTCACGCCTCATCTCCCTTCCGTGTTTGCACCTTTCTCTCAACAACTATGCATATAGTTCCACGCGATCATTCTCCTTGTTTCATACTATTATTTCCACACAATTCAGTTCAGCTATAGTATTGTCAGCAGTTGCCTTCCATTTACTGATTTGTTTACACATTTACCGCACATGCCGTATCTGCCCCTATCCTCAAGCATCTGCTCGGTCTAGCACCCAATTTGCTTTGGACCTGTAACTGAAATAGTTTAATTTTTCACAGTTCATCTAACTGGGGTTGTTCACTTTATTGGACCTACATTGTTCAATTTGCATGGAAATATTTTAATGGATTGATATGCCGCTAAAATTTTGCAGTTTATACAGTAATTTCATAATTTCAATTCTAAAATTAATAATAATAATAATAATAAACTTCTAAAAGAATGAAACAAATAGGAATCAATTAATTCCAATAGAAAACAAAGAATCATAAATCAGAACACGTCTCTAATTGATTAAGTACACTAACTGTGAAAAATCTATATGGATAATAGTTAGAACCGGGGTAGGAGCTAAAAAGGGGAAATGATTGGAATTTTGTATTACGACAGTTAGTTTAGTTTATCTAGAGTTATAGAATCAAATTTCAAGAAGGAAAGTGATTAAAATTTAAATTTGTTCACCTTAGTGGATGCACGTAGCCAAAGATGAAGACCTTTAAGAGTAAAGGATGAGGGACTCGTCTTTAATTATGCAGTCCATTAATCAAGTGCTTTTCCACAAACGTTTTTCTACAACATAATCAGCAAGTAAAACAAACCTAAAGCTATTTGAATGTCTGCTAGTCTGATCCTTCATGAAAAATGTTCAGTGAGGTGGTCATTATTTATATAAAAATAAAATTTAACAAACTTAGCTATGTCTATATTGAAAATATTCATGTACGTGGTCATCATTCCAAATCCTTGCCAAGTTTCAACTTAGATATTTACATCAAAAAAAGAAAATAGTATCAAAAGGTTAAAATTCCTAACAAAAATAGGACTATGCAAACTACATGTGTAAACATTATATCCAATAAACTATAATAAGAATAAGGCGAGATTTCTTATTGATATCTCAAAAATAAAAGATCTGAAATCCGGAAACAAGAGACATAAATAACTTTTTGGGTTGTCCCTAGAGTGATTTAATTTACTCAAAGAAAAGATTCAAGATAATTTCTAATTAAAAATCTTGAACCACTCAAATTCTTGGAATTGCTCCAAGGAAATCTAGAAATAAATTTTCTAGAAAAATAACAAACGATTATGAAAAAATTGCAAAAATCCAAAATATTATTATTTTGATTAACATACTAGAAGTGAATTTTAATTTTAGGAATCATTTTGAATGTCGAATTGTCACATAATGGTGTTTAGGAATTCCGAACTACAACATGGCGTCCAATATCTCGTTCGAGATCCTTAACGCACCCGATGTACAAGTTAACACAAGATAGTCCTCATAATTTCTAACGTTCATGCAAATCTCGCGAAAATATTAAAATTTAATAAATCATTCGGGATGGCATAAAGGAAATAAAATTCCTTTTCAACTTACGAATAAAACACAAATGATATCTTTTGATAACGAAGAACACAATCGACGTATGTCAAAAGAACATAAATAAAATAATCTTTGAACAAGGTAAATGACATTAAGGAATTAATGACACGTACCTTGACTCAAGAAGAGGGATCACAAGAAGTGGGATGCTTTCCCTCGTTATTGATCTTGAGTTTGGAACGCAACGATACATTTGTTGAGTTAATTTAGCACAAAAGCTTGGTGACTCACACCAGCACAACGAGGTAACAAATGAGTTATTTTAGCCCGAAGCCATGGTGATCTCACACCGAACTAGAACCATATAGCTGACAACAAGGGAGAAGATTTAGACACAAAGACATGGTATCTCCATACCGACCGACAAGTGATCAATAGACCATGCTAGGTACGTAACGACATACGAAACAATCGTAACTAGAAATCAAGAAATATCAGGATCAAAGGCGCTTACAACGTGCATAACGACCGGGCAAGATATCCAATGATCAATCAACTACAAGGATCATAAATGATCAACTAGATAAGTGTGATACACAATAGGCCAAACAGACATCGATTAGCAACTCGAGTCAAAGAATGAAACAGAAGCACCACTAGAGCACACATGCCCTAGACAGACTATAGAAATCAACCCGAAAGGGACAAGTCGATAACTATTTTAATGGACTAAAAATAGGCCACTTAATCACCCCTCCCATAGGAGGTACACTGGTTGAACCGGCACTTGCACGGCTACGACCAACTATTTCGCTTCTTTAAGGAAAAAGAAGAAAGAAAAAGTTAGTCTCAAGTTGAATTCAAACGATGCGAATTCAATCAAAGTGGAATCGTATAGGAAGATAAGCTATGACGGGTCTTAAGACTCTAACTAAAACCCTAAAGCACGATTCCCGAGAGAGGCTTAAGACAATACCATCGTCATACTATCTTACACTGTTTTGGAAAGTGGCTCTGATACTAACTGTAGTGCCCCGCCTCTATACCCACTATCGTCCAGTTCATTTCAGAGAAATGTCGTAGACAATAATGTAGAATGAGGTTTGTGAAGAGCGACCGATTGTATGATTATTCCATGTAAGGAATGCATATCGAATTCTGATACTGATTAAAATTTCGACATGAACATTCAGCACATAGGGCAACTACACAACGACTATAAATAATCTTGAAAGCAGTATAAAATAAATGACAACAACAATATATATCACAGCCAGACACAGAATAATCATATCACAAAGGCGGAATAGATATGAATAAATCAAGAATGTGTACAACAAGTTAGTGGTCACCAAAGATCCACTAATACATGTACCATGATCTAAATAAAAGAATAGGTACACAACGATAAACAATGCCATAGGTAAAAAAGTACATAAAGCTGAGGAGACAGAGTAGCAAGCTGAAAGCGGAAGATCAATCCTGCGATAAGTCCCAGAGGAGTACCTAAAATGACTCGGTCTAACCCGTGTATTATTTATAGGAATAAATAATAAACGAGTCAGTCTAGCTGTACTTATCAAATAAACTGAAATAATAAGAGATATAACAAAGGATGAAATGATTCTAGTAATAATATCTAATCATAATAAATATGAAACACGACATGTCAGCACAATCAGGAAATGACGATGGAATGTCAGCACACAAATTTCTCTAAATAATCTCCTAGTAATGTAGAATGCAACATTCAAATAGTAGCACACATCAGGAAATAACAAAGGAATGACAAACATAAATCAAATTGACGCGCACCGCATCAAAGTAAACATAAATCAGATTGACGCTTATCGCATCAAAGTAATCATAAATCAAATTGACGCGCATCGCATCAAAGTAATCATAAATCAAATTGACGCTCATCGCATCAAAGTAATCAAGAATCAGAAATCATTTATCAAATTGACACGCATCGTGTCAAAGTAATCAAGAATCAGAAATCACTTAGAAATCCAGAAAACATCGTAAAAAGGCATGTTCATAGAAGATGAAATACGATCTCTAGGTAGCGAACCCATTTGTTTGAGCCGAAGCTCCCCATTGAGCCGAGTCGTGACCTCGGTAGCGGAAAACATAAATCATAGAAAATCATAGAAGGTTGGACCAAAGTCCCATAAATGAAGGTCCCAAATCGTAAATTCCCACTCGGGCGAATATGCCAGGAGGCGGATAACATCGATCCGGGTGACTAGAAGTTATTCCGAGCTAGTTAATATAAGAAAAGAGCGACATGTCCCATAACACATGCTGTTCTCGAATATTTACACACCCGTAAATGGTTTCTATTCAAAACAGAGAAAATCATAAAACGTGTTCGAACGCACGAGTCCAAGAGTTATTCGTCGAAGCAAACATATAAGGGGTCATAGTCCTCAAGTTTACTAAGGTAAATAAACTAAATTTCTCGCTCGATCGAGTAAAGAGGATCTGTGCACACTAATAGATTGGAATCCGAAGAAGGGTTCGTAGTCCATTAATAATATATAAACCCTCTTATAATTCGAAGTGACAATAAACAATTGTACGATTGCCGAGGCAAATCGATTAGGGGGATTCACGTCATAATGACGTAAATTCAAATCATAAATCATCAAATATAACTCGATAAATTGAATATACATATAGCTCATTAGTGAATCCAATGATGTTAAGAAACGATTAGAAATCACCCTGGAGCGACAAGAAACAAAGACACAAAATCAGGTGTTACGGATCAAAGTACGATCACCAAAGTGGTCGCTAATGCATAATTCACATTACATCAACATACATGAAATCAAAGGGATAACGGTTGTAATTTCGATCAGCGAACGAATCGAAATCCCAAACTAGCACCCGAAGGTTTTAAAACTATATCAACATAGACTTGAAGGATATCGAGTCGATAATTCACGTTTTAATGGAGTGAATCATATTAACAAGAGTATCGAATAAATTTGATATACAGGATAGAGCGTATGAGCTTTAGAATGATCACTTATTCAATTCACATCTTAAACAATGTGAATAGACCAAAAGAATCAACATTGGAAGAATTAATTAAGAATCAAAGTCAATGAATCAAGCTGTTGGAATATGTGAATTCATGAAGCTGAAGTTCACAAACGAAGTCCGAACGACCCGAACTCCGGTCGGGAAAGAGCCTGGATGGGGGTAGACTATGGAGCGAGGTTTCTCTGGTCCATAGTAGAAAAACAGATTCAGACGTCTGAATCATCTAGGTCAGACATCTGAACTGGGATTTTCAGAAACCAGCAAGGATTTGGTTCATTTTGGCCCCCTTTCAGATGTCGGAATTATTCCGGCCAGACGTTTGAGTTACAATTTAGACGTCTGACTAAAATAATTCAGACATCTGAATTTCTCTTCTAATTTTCATAATTATTTGAAGCAGGTCAGACGTCTGACCTATAATATTAAGACGTCTAAAACCTGTTGTAACAACCCGGAAAGTTTGAACCAATTTAAAATTTTATTTTAACTATTTTAATGGATTTAATATGTTTAAAATAATTTATTTTAAATAATAATGATGAAAATTTTATTTAAATCGAAGTTAGAACAATTTTTTTTAATTTAATTATAAAAGGAGTATAAAATAGCACAGCAGTTTGAAAATTCGATTTCAAATTTCAATTAAATGTACAGGATTCAAAATAAAGCAGATTTTAGTGAAACAAGAAAATTTTAAATCTGTTTAAAAATATCTTTCCAACGAATCTGAAAAATTGAAATTTCATAACAGGAATCAAAAGTTATGCCCAGTTTAAAATTCAGAATAGCCGCTATGGAATATATATATATTTTTTAATATTAAAAATTGCCATTTTACCCACGACCTCCGTTTACGACGAAACCACTTTTGTTGGATCCAAAATTTCAAATTATTATTAGATTCTAATTTTCATAATTTTTGGAATTAATGCGTGGGCGTGGCATAAGAAAACGTGTTTTGTCAATTTCGGTCAAATTGGATCGAACAGAAAATGGCCATTTTTCAAACGGTCTCCAAATTCGACATAAACATGTTCATTTTTTAGGTCATTTTTATGTAAAGAACATGTTAATGTAAGAGATTATTTGTGGTAGGTAGACCGTTTGAAAAATGGCCATTTTCTGGTCAATCCAATTTGATTGAAATTGACAAAACACGTTTTTTTTTGCCATTCCAAAAATTATGAAAAGTGGAATCTAATAATAATTTGACATTTCGGATCCAACAAAAGTAGTTTCATCGAAAACGGAGGTCGTGGGTAAAATGGCTATTTTTAATATTAAAAAATATATATAAATTCCATAACGACTATTCTGAATTTTAAACTGGGCATAACTTTTGATTCCCGTTATGAAATTTCAATTTTTCAGATTCGTTGGAAAGATATTTTTAAACAGATTTAAATATTTCTTGTTTCACTAAAATCCGCTTTATTTTGAATCCTGTACATTTAATTGAAATTTGAAATCGAATTTTCAAACTACCGCGCTATTTTATACTCCTTTTATAATTAAATTAAAAAAAATCGTTCTAACTTCGATTTAAATAAAATTTTCGTCGTTATTGGTTAAAATAAATTATTTTAAACAAATTAAATCCATTAAAGCAGTTAAAATAAAATTTTAAATTGGTTCAGAATTTCCAAAATGTTACCCCCCACTTAAAATCTTTTCGTCTTCGAAAAGGAACGGAGCTGAAAGTTGTTTAACTAACCAACTCAACTTTCAATTCTAATCAATTTTGAATTCAGCTCAATATTAAATTCGATTTGGTTAAATTTATCATTCCTTCTCATATTAGTTAAATTAATTATCATTCCAATATTTTAATTAGTTAAACTAATTATCAAACATCACAACCAGCAATCAATTAGTTGATTAACTTTTTCAAATATATATAACTTTTATATATAGTCAAAAATCACATTTTTAGTGCAAATCACAACAATAAACCCTATTTAGTTTTGGTTCTCACACCAATCAATTGGAAATATATAGATATTCCACTTTCGAAACTCGAACATAAATACTGATGATGTCACGCTCATCATCAGAATCATGTTCGGGCAACTACATCGTGATTCTATATCTACCCAGTATATTTGAGACTTCGTATACACATGGATCAGATGTATATTAAAATCTCTATATACTTGATTGTCCAAATTAAGATATAATAATATTTTAAATACGTATTTTAAGATAAAATTTTCAAAAATAAATTTGTTATCATTTTTATTTTAAATATAACACTCTTCCGACTCATTTTAGGATATTGTTGATCCTATCTCTAACGAGTCATTCTTATAGGATGCTACTGATCCTATCTCTGATGAATTCTTTCGTTCGATTCTAATATGTCTAGTTTTCGAGCTCTGTAAACCAAAGCTCTGATTCCAAATGAAACAACCCAAACTTCCCCGTAAAGGAAAGTATGGATTACTTTGAGAACAAGGCAAATCAGGACACAAACAGAAGAACATTTTCATTGCTATCACAACAATTAAATCAGAGTACAAGAATATATTAGAGTATGAATAAATATTTTACATTTGATAAATACAATATCATAGATTTAAATTACATTTATAAAACAACAGAAAATTAATACAAAATACATGTGAGATTAATACACGAATACAGAGCCTTCTGAATATCGCTTCAGTTGTAAACCAGGATCCTGTGAATATAATATCTGCAAAACAAAAACTACTAGCTACCCGTGTGGAAATATGGGCTCCCAGAGTTTAGGTTAAAACAATAAACACCAGGTCAGTCATGGGACTAGTATGAGAACTAAAACGGTTATTAGCTTGATTTTAAAGTTGGGTAAATCACGGGACCACGCCGTATAACACGGAACAGGTTCACCCATATGACCCCTAGTTTAAAAGAAAACAACGCAATGCTTTTTGGAAAAATGAAGCTATTATAAGACTCAAGTCCCATCACATAATGCAACGCAAGCCGAAGGATAGAGTTTTCCCTTATAATAGCCAAAAATGCTTGATACGCGAAATTTCTCTTTTATTATACTATAAGTGCATAGTGTAGAAATCAATTTCAAAAGTAAATGTATCAATCATAGAAGGCATGGCTACCATATATCATGTCGCCATACTAGTTCTACAATCAAAACCGTACAGTATCGTATTGGAAGTTGGATTTCCATCATGAACCAAGGCAAGAGATAGTCCTTACCGAATTCGAGACACTTTAGCCCGTGCCTCAGGACTCAGCCGCAACTGCACCTAGGAGCGCTAGGTCCGGTCACCCGTCGATGATTACTTATACCATAAACTATATGTTAGCCTGCCCTATGGGGCATAAAATAATCTGAACAGTAATGTCGACCAGATCACTATCAATATATATATATATATATAAATCTGAGGTGCCTCTCTATCCATCAAGTAATAAGCAACATCCACATGAGTAAAATGTCAGGGCTTGCAAAACGCTGACATCCCTCCTAGCTAGAACCTAACATATGTCCATTTCCTTGGGGTCCTTCTCCCGTTTCTGGTTCATACCGGGGTGTGAGGCTCGCGAAGTAACGATATACACAAAGCTATGCCTAAATAAGTTGTGCTTTGATCGTCAACCACAAGGCTCTGCTTTTCAACAAAAGCCTTAATCATTTACATCTTAGCATGCCACATTGTCAGTCCATACCATACCATTGATTTTTGCTAATAAATAACCTCTGAGCTCATATATCCCAGAGAAGGGTGTTAAGCAAGAGAATAAATTCTCCGCCACCAAATAGATATATATTTAGCAGAGATCAACGAATACAGCATAAAGGAATACAAAGTCAGACATACCATCCATTTACAAGTCCGTTCTGGGTGTGAACGAAACCGAAGGCACCTTATTCCTTGTCCCATATGTCCAATACAGGAGAGAGGTCCTCGCATATCCATCGATCTCTAAGTACGTTTGGATGATCACCACTTATTACCTTGTCTTGGGTGTACGGCCCAATCAAGACATTAGTAATCACCCAAACGATGTGAAGAACTCCGGTCTTCAACCACCGTCTTCATCTTCGACTCTTAATCGTCGTAGAAATGATTCAGAATGGGTTAACCCCGATCTTTCCAAATAATTCGCGTATTTTATAAACAAGTTCTATAAAAACACATCAAACGCCTCATTCCAATTCAGAATATTCTTTTAATAAAATATTCACATTATTAATCTAGTTTAAGATTCATTAGAACTCTAATTTAGTTTTAATCTCAAAAATCATTGCTTAATGATTATTCAAATTTAAGAAATTAATCTAATCTTTAACTGGGTTAAAGAACAAATGTTATTTAAAACATAGTTCACGATAAACCCAAAATCATCTTCCATAAAAATGGAATCTACACGGAATACAGATCAATATATAATCGATATAAATTTCCGTATCAGACTAATAATATAAATGGAATAATGGCAAGGCCTTTTAAATTCCATATATGGTAACGGTCTTCATTCGCAGAAGCTTATCTCTATTATCATTAAATTGAATTCCATTCAATTCAAATTTAACATATTAAATTAAATTGGAAAACTTTACTTTGGAAAAATTTCCATTTAAATCTAATTAAAGATTTATACTCTATTTAAATCTTAATAAAAGATTTATAAATTTCATTTAAATCTTAAATAAAAGATTTATAAATTCCATTTAAATCTTAAATAAAAGATTTATAAATTCCAAATTATATTTCACTGTTAATCGGGTTAAAGAACGAATGTCGTTAAAAACACAGTTCACAAGAAACCCAATTCACATTTCATTTTATTCCAATTACAAAATATAATTGGAAAATCTAATAATCTTAATTAAAAGATTTGTAACTTCCAAAACTATATTTCTACTTAATTCCAATTGAATATTAATTGGAAAACTTCATTAAATCTTATTTAAAAGATTTATTCTTTTCTAATTGGGGTTTAAGAACAATGTTATTAAAGACACCGTTCACGACAACCCAAAATCCAATTTGACATTAAATATAAGGTTCTGAAAAGAAATTATATCGGCTTATATTCAATATCAAATTCTGAAACCAACAAATATTGTATTGGGAATAACGATATACATATATATATATATATATATATATATATATATATATATATATATATCTTCCAAATTCCTCACAATATTCGTATAATAACGGAATCCAATATCGAAATATTCCGAGGATAATTCCCATTCAAATCCAACCCAATATATTTAAATATATATAGGAAAATTCTGGTTATTTTAAGACCATTTTCAAATCTAATTTATTTATTTCTAAAAATAATTAAATTATTATTCTAGTTAATAACTAGTTCGTTAAACAGTTCATTTCGATAAAAATATATTTTATCTTACAAAATTGGAATTTTTCAACCATATTCTTTCCAAATCAATTATTATGATTTTACATAATTTTTCCATATTTTTAATAATTTTATTATCGCCCGTACAGTCGGTATCCAATAACGGCCACCGAACTGCATCCATAGCGACCTTTTTCAAATTTGATTTGGACATAATTCCAAATCCAACCGTTAGATTTCAAACTTCTTATATTCATTGGAAAGCTCTTTTTGATACGAACCCAACGGTTCCGGTTTTAGGAGAATCCGATGGTCGGATCTCCAGTTACATCAATTTGAAGTTAATGGTCGAAATTCACGAACGGTTGCAGCTCAACGCGTTCTATTAGGGCCATTTAAATATATGTAATATATATCGTCGATTTCCATTTAAATCGTATTGATAAATTGTTTATAAACTCGTTTTAAAAACGATTCCAACTTTATTTTCAATTTTAAATCAGAATTGAATATTCTATATCTTTATCATATTAAAATGATAATATTTCCAAAATATCATAATTTGAAATCATTTTTTTCCGATGTTCATTATAAAATGAATAAAATCGATTGATAAACCCGTTCGGGTTAAAATGTCGTTGCTACTTAACACGGCTTCATATTTATATTCGTGTGTCCATTCAAAAACGGACATCAAAATTGTAATCTTATTCTTCACCGTATATTATTTTAAAATATTGTTTATTTTAAAATATTATTTACTTTGAAATATTCTTTATTTTAAAATAATCTCTTACATTAACATGTTCTTTACATAAAAATGTTCTTTTACATTCTTTTACATCAAAATGTTAGTCTACATAAAAATGTTCTTTACCGTTGAAAATGTTCCTTTACAATTAAAAGTGATTCTTTTATGTAAAATGTTTCTTTAATCATTATAAATGATTCTTTACATTGTTTACATTAAAAAGTTTGATTTCATTAAAATGATTCTTATATTTTGTTGACAATTCTATTTCAACAAAATGACTAAAAAGCGACAACTTCATTTTGTTAACAATTCTATTTTAACAAAATGAATTAAAATGATAACTTCATTTTATTTACAATAGTCTAATTCAACAAAATTGGCACTTTTGTTTTAACACACATCTATTTAACAAAAATGCTATTTTTGTTTTGATACAAATCTATTTAACAAAAATATTATTTTTGTTTTAACACAAATCTATTTAACAAAAATATTATTTTTGTTTTGACTATTTCATTTCAACAAGAAAATGATATTTAGGTTTCAACTATTCTCTTTCAACAAAGATTTAATTTTAATTCTAAAATGTCCTTTTTAATTCTAAAATGTCCTTTATATTCTAAAATGTACTATTTCATTCTAAAATGTTATTTGATTCTAAAATGTACCTTTTACATTATAATGTTATTTTATCCTAAAATGTTCTTTATAATAATAGTGTCTTTTATTATAAAAATGTCTTTTATAATAAAAATGTCTTTTTACATTTTAAAATGTTATTTTATTCAATTTTCATTTCTTATATGAATATTTTTCATATTTTGTACATTCAAAAAAATGTAATTTTTATTATTTCAACATTTTATTTTAAAATATTCTTTATATTCTGAATGGGAATGCGACTCAATCAATTACCACATAATTTTCAATTATATGGATTTCATACATCGCTTGTGTGCAAGATAATGATAAAAAATCAACAAACAATCCATTCACAACCAGAGTGAAATTTACAACTATGTGAGCATTAAAATAAATAAATAACGCCCATCACAGGCTGTCAATCCAACGATTGACATACAGCTAAATATTGGGACTAGTGTATGCAAAATATCATCCCAATACACGTGTGGGGTTTCCAAAAAATGGTTTATTTAAATAAATTATTGGTTTAGAAATTTAACCAATTTTCAGTGTTCAAATTATAAATGAATATTTATAATCTAATTTCACTATCCTATCAATACTAAAAATTTTAATGTGTTACACATTTCACATCAAAAACAACATTCAATACAGTCAATTTAAATCATCCATGGTTTGTGGACAGGGAAGGTGATCTAACAAGCATTGTATACAGTTTATAATGATTAAACTGATAAAAATCTAAACCAGTAATTCTATATATTTTTCAGTTATAAAAATAAATAACCGTGCAGAAATTTTAGTGAGAAGTTCTCACCTTCGTTTCCACTCTGTCAGTCTTTAACTGATGATTTTGGTACCGTTTGGATATAAAATTGCCCCAAATCTAACTTGCTCCAAATTGGACCTAGTTAGTGTCGTTGCGAAGCTCTCGACTCCACGATCGCAACGGATTTGAAATCGTCAGATTTTGACCTCGTATGGGGAAGATATGATGTTACAAAGTTTAAACATGTAATTAAAGTTAATAACCCTAATTTTACCCTCAATTTGATTCCATCGCGCTTCCCCCTCTTCAGATCGTCACCGCCGCCACTGGGGCCCGCCTGGGCACCGCCGCCACTCAGTGGAGCCTTCCCTGATCGGAGGCATTCCGATCCAGACCGGCCCAATGCCTTATTGCGCCGTCGTTTTATCAAGTTTCGGGTTTCCCCCTTTTCCGCCTCGTCGCCGATTTCACCACCACCGAGCCGAACCACGATCGCGTACCACCTCAGATCAACTCGCTGTCGACCCTCTACTACCTTCCTTCAGACTCCAACCTCCGACAATCACCGTGGTTGTCGGGAAATGGTGATCTTCCTCCGCTGCTCACCAGAAATCTGCTACGAAGTTCATCTCGATTTTCCTACCAATCCGTCCATCTTCAGATCGAACAACCGAAGACAAAGTCGTTCATCTGACTCTCCTCTACATTTTCTTCAACTGGGCCATCACCTAATTCCTTCTCGTTTGACCAGAAACCGCCAAAATCCGAAATCAGTTTTTTGGCTTTGACTGTCAATTCCGGCGAATCCGTGCAACGATAGGTTATGGAATTTTTGTGGTACGTAGAGATCATCTTGATCTACAATACCTAGAAACGGTTTGGGTTGATTATGTACGGATTGGGAGGTATAAATTATTTTGTTTCCAGGGGCTTATTTGCAAAATTTCAAGAGAAAAGAGAGATGACTGCTGTCAATTTTTGAGGAAGAAGAATAATGAGGGTTAGGGAAGGTGGAAAAGATATTATATAGCAGTGGGTTGGGATTTATTATTTATTATTAATTTTCTAGCTTTATTATTAATTCTTTAATTCACGCTCTCTTTATTCGACAGTTATTGATGTCACGGTCACATACGAACCCCGTTGGCGATGAAACTTGACATGCTACTATATCTTGGCGATACAGTTCTAATAAAACTGGTTTCGTCGAATTCCGAGTCCGTTTGCTCAAAAAGTCCTGTTTTTGTCCTTATATGGCTGATTGATTCACAATTAATTTCTCACGCCCACATATTAGCTCTAAAAATTACATAAAAATTATTTCTAGCTTTGTTTTGACGATATGATCCTAACAAAACTAATTTCGTCGAATTTGGAGACCGTTTGAAAAATGGCCATTTTCTGGTCGATCGAATTTGACCGAAATTGACAAAACATGTTTTCTTTTGTCACACCCACACATTAATACCAATAATTATGAAAATTGGAATCTAATAATAATTTGACATTCCGGATCCAACAAAAGTGGTTTCGTCGAAAACGGAGGTCGTCGGTAAAATGGCTATTTTTAATACTAAAATATATATATAAATTCCTTAGCGACTATTCTGAATTTTAAACTGGGCATAACTTTTGATTCCCGTTATGAAATTTCAGTTTTTCAGATTCGTTGGAAAGATATTTTTAAACAGATTTAAATGTTTGTTGTTTCACTAAAATCTACATTATTTTGAATCCTGTACATTCAATTGAAATTTGAAATCGAATTTTCAAACTGCTGCGCTATTTTAAACTCCTTTTATAATTAAATTAAATAAATTCGTTCTAACTTCGATTTAAATAAATTTTTCATCGTTATTATTTAAAATATATTATTTTAAACAAATCAAATCCATTAAAATGGTTAAAATAAAATTTTAAATTGGTTCAGAATTTTCGGGTTGTTACACCTGTTCCAGAGCATAATTTTCCTTGAAAACATGTTCAAAACGATATCGACGAATGCCCGAAGGCCTATGATGTTATGCACATGTATATGAGGCTTCACAGGCTTGTCGAAACAACTTATAACACCCAAATACGCATGCACAAACATTCATACAAGAGATTAACAATGGCTACAATTATAAATTCTAAAATGGACGAATTTTCTAACCAAAGCGATCAAATACGATTCAAGCGACTTGTGAAGAGTTAGAATTTTGTCGAGGGACAATGGAGCTTCACAACATCACCAAATCAACTCATAGCATATGCATCAGATCATGTAAACAATCCTATTTATAATTTCAATTCAATGGAACATAAATACATGATATCAGCTAAGTTACACTAACATAACCAATTCACTAGCATATGCAAACTCATATGAACACTAAATTACACTTGTACAAGCCAATGGCTTGTGGCATAGATGTGAGTTCAAAAAGATCTCATCTTGGTTTCATACGGAGGAAGAACAAGCACCAAAACGCACAAAGAACCTCTCTTTCTCCAATAGCTCCTCAAAAATCATCTCCTGAACACAAATGAAGACACATGAGTATTAGGGCACACTAAAAATTTGAAATTGAGAGGAGAGAAAGGTAGAGAGTGAGTAGAGAGAGAGAGAGAGCTTACCCTTGTTCTCCTTGGATTAGCACATGATTGGAGCTTCAAATTGCAAAACCTAGGTTGCAATTTCTATTTCCCTTTCCACTCTCTCCATTCTTTTGCCTTAGGAAACAAAAAATGAAGTTAATGAGAGGAGAGGGAGAAGGGTTGGGCTGATAGTAATAGTGGGGGAGGTTTAAACAAGTTAATCTGGCTAGTTTAGCCACAACTAAGCCCATTTTTGGAGCCCGAAAATCCATAACTCCAAATATATCGAAGTTTATAGTCAAAAAGGTTGTAAACGACGTTCCGGACTCAATGGAGTGGTCCCAAGTCCTAATTTTATCGCTTGTGAAGAATGACATTTTAAGTGACACATCGGATACTACTATATTTTTAAATAAAATATTTAAATCTATTATCATGGAACGAGCAGGTTGTTACATTTGTTATCCTAGAGGCCTGATAAATAAGATAGCTTTTTGGTTCAAAAATCAAAGTACTCTAGTTTGTTAAAGATGGTTTTTATGTTAACGCCAACATAATAAAGAAACATGAAACAAAGCCATATATACCGCCAACAGTTTTATTTGTTTGACATTTCAAGAGACATATAAGAATAAGAATTATTGTCCTTTTTTACAATATTTAATGTTTTGATCAAATACTACTGCTTTTTTTATCATAACTCTGCCAGTAACAGATAAAATTAGTTAACACAATATATTTTCAATGAAAGCTACCATTTTAATGTTTTATTTCAAGGCATGACCCTCCTTGCATTTAACATCGACTCGTATTTTTTCTAAGAAAACAAACAGCTGCCCGTCTTGCCCCTTTCATATTTTTCCAGAATGTTTTGATGGTTATTGCTAGTGAAGTTAAGTGGGTAGTTAAAAGTTTTAAATCTTTCAATTTAAATTCATGATAAGTTTCACGATGGGTTCCAAATTTGCAATCCCAGAGAAGAAACATGTAAGAATTCTGCAGTTCTTGCTTCTGCATATATAGCCATTAGAGATAATTTAAAGCACTTTTTAAAGCTACAGTACCAGGCCAAATTACTAATATTTTCATTGTAGTAAGACATGTTTTATGATGCATTTTGTGGTTTATTCTGGTACTTAAATACAACGAAAACTACTTGTAAACTTTTTGGTATATGACTCTTTCATGTTAAGCACGTCCATATCCTTCAGCTTTTAATTCTAAAAACAGGATTTTGGAGTTTAGCTCCAAAAGATCTTCTCCATGCAAGAAACCAAGCTTGGCACTTCATCTATGCCCCATCCTACAAAGAAAGTAAATAAATAAAAATGAAAAAAAAAAGAAAAAAAAAAGCCTAAAACAACTACGAATAGGGATAAGTCCAAAAGGACTTATAACATGACTTCTAATTCTGAGAATGAGCTCACATCAAAGTAAGGCATGCTCGAATTAATACATCAAAGCAAGGCATGCTTGAATTAATATCCATCTGATTAGTATTTGTTCTTAGTTCTGTGATTTATTCATTAAAATAGACCCAATTTCTAAGAGTTTAGAATAAAGATAACTATGGTAAATTTACCAATTTGGATCACTAACGTGAAGAGGGCCCAAGCAAGAATGGCTAGTACATGGAACAACAAGCCAACCAAAAATTCTTTTTTCAGACTTAGCCACATCGGGTGCACTACTTTCTTGATGGGTTGTGTGTCTATTTAAACTTCTATCAAGAAAGGACCAATAAAGTTGTAGATAGAGTAGCCTTCATATTGTTCGCCCTTTTATATCACATTCATGTTTTCTGGTTAGGACATGCATAGTAATTTTGTACTTGAAACACGTCTAATTTGAAAACATGAACACTAACTTCTAACACAATTGACATATAAAATTAAAGTGTTATATTTGAACATTTCCATTTATTGTACAACAATGCCAGCTAGAAACATTAAAAATCAACCAGAGTTTGAAAAAAAATGAAACTCACATGCATGTATCCTTGCAATTTTTGTAATAATGAACGATAGAATAACAAATACTTTCATACCCATGCATAACCAATATACCGATAGAAGCAAATCAAACCAATTTAGCATATCCATATGCAGGCTATATTGATTTGTGCATCGATTTGTTACTATACACAAACAAATATAACATGGATAGCTAACCATGTAAAAATGCACGATCCTATTCCAGAACGAGGAATAAGAAGCAGTAGCAGCTGCATCGAACCTGAATTAAAGAATCCACGATTCAGAGAAAATTTTCAGGTCTTGTAATATATTAAGTGGCTGATAAATTGTTTTTACCATGTTGTTGACATTTTGCTACTTAAATGTTTAGACAATGCAAAATTCGTGGCTTTGTCACTTAATTCCTCATTCCATGAGCAATTTGTGAGTTTTCTCATTGACTCTTGCAAAAGAAAAAGCAAAATTCATAATTGGTTTCTTAAGAAATGTCCCAATTCTGTCACTGATTCAATGATAATAGCAAAATATAGTATCTAGAGTTATTGTAACAACATTAAACATACGCAAATTAAAATACCTTAACCAAATTAGGGTTTTACTATTACCTAAAACCTCGATTTGTTGATTTAGGGCTTGTGAACAATCAAAAGTAAATGAAAGCAGACTGAAGGAAGAACCGATAGGCGAGATGAAGGGAAGCAGGTTCAGGTAGAGAAGTATGGTGAGATGGAGGAAATTTTCCAGTAGAAAAAAAAGAAAAAATTAAATTAGGGAAAAGAACATAAAAATGCACTGAGGAAGGAGATGGAAAAATGTGACGAGGTTTTAGTATTCGGCGGGAACAAAAAAAAATCGGCGGGATTGAATCAGAGCAAAATGGATCCTGAAAAAAAATCAGTTGCATACACATCACAAATGCTACTAATAAATGAAACTAAATGTAGATTTTCTTGTAGTGGCTGTATGAAGTAGTTTGGGTGGCAGCAGGATGTTTGTATGATTTAAGGCGCTTTTGAGAACCATCCCTTCCCTAATCATCCTTATGTCTCTTCCTCCGCTGGTTTTCCTCATCTTCCCGATCATCGTATCTATTGATCATCGTGTTTTTCTCCATCACTGTGATAACCTCATGCCCTCTCTCTCCAGTCTCTCCCTCTCCTTTGCATCTCACATGTCTTGGTGATCGCTTGCCCTTCGCTTTTGCTCATCGGTCATAAAGTAGCCATGTTGTGAGTATTGCGGGGGGAGGGGGGGATGGTTGTACGGGATGCTTAGGATTGGTATAGCTAGTGTGTTTTTTAAAGGTCTTCATAGCTGAATAACTCATGTTTGGACCTAAAAAAAGGCAAACCAGGATTTCCATACTTAGAGTGGAAAGAGTTTGAGCAAATTATAAAGCTTATGCAATGAATCAAAAACTTATAGCGCATGAAAAATATTCTATAATGCGCATTTAATAACGAACTGATCTTAAGAGGTGAATCTAAATCAATCCCTATGTATGCAAGTGTATTTCCTGAGGGAGAAATTGAAGCTACAGCTATATCAGTTCATGTTTTTGTGACCTGGGGATTAAGCTGTTGAGCAACAATCTCGCATGAGAGGTCCTTCGCAGAGCTGAGATCACTAAAGGTCCTAAAACTATCTGCAGAACTCTCCTCATAAGCGTCTGGAATAATGGGGTTCTCACCTACATTCTTAACACCTAGACTACCCCCAGGAGATGTCTCAACCTCTCTGATATGTTCAGTTTCCTTATTTGGATCTAGGGAAGTATCTTTCTTCTTGATCTGTTCGGGAGAAACCATAAGACTTTTGCTCTCAAGCTGTTTGAACTCTTCTTCTTCAATAGGAGTCAGTTTAGACTTAGGAGGTGTCTTACTACTACCCGCATGGTTTGAGCATTTTTTTAGAGAGGCTTTCTTAGCAGGAGATTTGCCAACAGTGTCTTCCTTAGTAGTTGGGTCTAGCATAAGAGTACGTAAAGGATCGAATACTGGCAAAGTAATTCCTCAGTAAATTAAAATTTTCTACTTCTCTCTCCCTCAACAATGGATTTCAAATCATCAAATGTGCTTGATCAACAACGACATCTTGATCGAAAGAAGGAAGTTCTGTAAAATAAGGAAAGGATTTAAGAATCAAAGCTTGGATGGAAATTGAAATGACAAAATTCTGAGTAAATATTCACCTCCTTCCATCCACCTGCCATAAAAACTCTCAGGACACCAGACACAGCAATACTGATCTATGAATCCCTTAACACTCTCTTATAAGTTAGTTATGGTTTTAGAATTCCAGATTCATTCAAAAAAGATAATTAACGGTCGTTCTTTCCTCCTTTTGAAAACATATAGAGAACAGATATCCTCAAAAGTGGGCCCGCGTTGCTTCGTCCTCATAAAAAGCATATGGAGACCAGTTAGAATGGCGTAGCTGATCGGGCATAGCTGATGGGTGTAGCTTGAAAGGGGCAATAGCTAAGCGCTAGAGAATCATTTCCAAAATGGATCAAAGGGTGGAATGACCCCATTTACTAACATGTGATGGCTTACTGTAACGTAGCCAGGGGCGGAAGGTCAGCAAATTCGTTCATCTCCGGTAATTTCGCATCAGTTTTTGAAATATTAAACTGAGCACACAAGTGATTAAACGAATGCTTGGAAAGTTTCGTGATTCCCTCTCGAGGGGTACTTTAGTAAGAGGTTGAGCAGATGAAAATCCTGTTCCACATTCGGCCCAGAAGCATTAGCCATCACAATTTCTGAAGTCTGGGAAGAAGTCTCGACTTGAGTAGACCCAGATGCTTCCTCGGGTTGTTTGCGCAATTGCTGTCGAGTCACCATTTCTACACAAATAATCATGCTCGAAAACAAATTACAGATGCGCGTTTCCTAATATGGATAGTATTATGTTGTATATAACTATTTGTGCGAGGTTTGCAATCTATAATCGTCATGAGTTGATTAATCGATTCCAAGCATCACTACGAACTTGTATTAATGTGTTTGTACAAGAGATATTCGACTAGATTATAAATGGTCAGTAAAACACTATAGCACAAATATATTATTCAAATGCAAGTTGTAAAGTTCACTATAGAAGTTCTACAAACATTTATTTAACTTGTTCTCAACGTGGGCAGTCGACAATAATGTATATTGGCCCAAAACATGCACGTATTTTTATTACAAAATACGTGATAATAAAAGGACACATTCAGTTAGTCATCGCCTCTACACTTAGCTCAGTGCAAAGAAGGTCAATAAACAGAAAGGCCAATGGAATAATACAAGAGTAGATTGGACTGGAAATAACCAATCCATGATGGTTCGGTACTAGCCGATCCACTATGGATCGATATTAACTAGTCCATCATGGGTCAGTATTAGCCGATCCAAGATGGGTCGATACTAACCGATCCACAATGGGTCGGTACTCACCGACCACGATGGATCGGTACTAACTGACCATAATGGATCAGTACTAACTAATCCACCTTGGATCGACATTAGCCGATCTAAGATGGATCGGTACTAACCGATCCACCATGGATCAGTACTAACCAATCCACCATGGGTCGGTTTTAGCCGATCCGTTAGCATTTAAACTTTCCAGGCCTTCAAGAAAGTATGGCTAAGCTTCAAATATACTGGTTCAAGCGCAAGAAACTCAAAACAAATGGATTCACATGTCATAGCAAAGTCGATAACAGTTCATCAGCAAACAAAAAGGCTAAAACTCGTTTAAAATGAAAGCTTCAAAGTGCTCATACAAAATTTCGAGTATCAGACATTTCTACAAACACCTTGTAAGCGTGAAACTCCAAATCCAAGTTCAAAGGATTCAACGCCACCAAATTCATTTGGAATTACATTTCTCTAGTTCAAATTACAGGTTATGAAACGATAGAATCCAAATGCAACAATACATGGTGGATCAACCTATAAATCGCAATTTACACACAAATTTCTGATCCAAGTCCAAATTCCAAGTACAACTCACACCTTAGATCCAAAATAACTAATTCAACGCAAAATTCAAAGGAGCAATCACCTACAATTGGTATAACGCTTCAAATTGAAGAAGAGTGTTGTGATTTGATTCGAAAATGGTGATGGGAGTTGGATTCAATGATGGCGTTGGAGCTTCCAATGTTTAGCGAGGTGAACTTGTTCAAGATTAAGGAGGCAGAGCAGATCAAAGCATGGATTTTCTTTAAAGAGGCATAGTGCCTGCCATTAAAAGAGATTTTGAACCGAGAAGGTGAAATGAAGAAGATAAAGGGTGAAAAGATGTTATAAAGACCATACTCAAGTGGATCGGCCGATCCAGGAGGCCTCGTCACTCCTGATCCACAAAGCTCTGTCACGTTCGATCCATGGAGCAACGCAGTTGCCGATGCATAAAACTTTATTATACCCGATCCGTTCAGATTTCTTTCCAACCTACCCATAGCAATTTAGCCCATTCGGATCCATCCCGCATTGAGTACTAGCGATCCATCATGAACCCATCTGTATCCAATCCATATGTAAAATAATAAAACATGAAGATGTGACCGAATCATCATCTAATGGACACCTATCATGTATAAACGTACATTTTGAAGCTCATAATTTTTGTTACCAACTGAAATTATAAACTCCGAGGGGCAAATGTTAACCCACTAAAATTAGGCCATAGATAACGGGTCGGTAACGAGGTAACATAATGGATCGGTCAGGAAAAGGTTCTATGGGTCGGTCCTAAAAGGCCATGGATCGATCAGTACACGTTCTGTATGGGCCAGCTCGGTTGGTTAGAAACAAAGGTATGGATCGATCGGCAACAACAGGATGTGTCAGTCATCTCTTTAAGCTATGGATCGGTCAACAACTCTTGCAATGGATCGGCTGGAATCCTTCGGCATGGATCAGTCGACATTAAAAAATGGATCGGTCAACATTGTAATAAATGGATCGGTCAGCCAGAGGACAACTTGTGACAGCTGGATGGATCGACATAAAGTCAACCAGTGGCATTTTCGTAACTAAGTTTGAGACCGATCCATAGCCTGCACATAAGATTTCAGCTTCTTCATTTCATTCTCTCAACACCTATAAATACTCCATGGCTGCCACATTTTGGGGGATCGATTCCTAACTCCACGAAGTGCTGTCCAATTGTTTTCTGAACTATTATAAGCCATTCTAACCACCATTAGAGTTGATTCAAGCTCCGATCTACAATCTTATCCCATATAGAATCAACAAAGATCATTCAAATGCGAAGTTATGGTAGATTCATCCCGTTAATATCCACAACTCCAGAGATCTAAGGTTTTTCATATCAAATTCGAGAGATTAAAGAGATTAAAGTGAGAAACTTGAAGAAAAAAGAGAGAATATATGAGATTGAAAAAATCATGTACTTTGTAATCATTCAAATGCTAATGAAGTCCTCTCTTACAATGGACGTAGGTCAAAATTGAGATCGAACCACTTTAAATTTCAGTGTTATTATTGCCTTTCTATGTTTGTGGCTCCAATTTAGTAGATCTAATTACTTGTGAATTGTACACATCCTCTTCGGGGCTGTTTGTCCAATTTTTTGTATAAACAGATAGTTGGTAGAAAGAAATTAGAGGGTGAGATAAGAAAGAAAGAAATATTAGAATAGAAGAAGAAGAAGAACCAACACAACACAGAGTCTTACATCGTAGCATAACAAAATATAATATTAAAATAAATCTTTGCTTAGAGCTTTGAAAAATACTTACAATCATCAGAGTACATCAACACCTCTGGACAATTATAATAACTTGTCCTCATGTACAACACACAGCAGAAACACAACTATATATTATCATATGTATGAACTTTTTTGTCTCGTCTCTTCACAGCATCTGATAACCTGAACCTGTAAAACCCTGTCTAACCCAAGCAATACAAAAGCCGGATCAGTCTGGTGAACCAGACTGAGAAAAACACACTAAGTTTAAAGGTATCATCCATACATAAATACAGACAGTTTTTACCTTATGATAACCCAAAACATTTTTGAAAACAATATTATTCTAATATCATGATAGTGTCTAATACAAATAATTAACAATCTAGCGGAACGCTTGCATCTCACGCTCCACATACATTGTATACAATCAAAACCCCAGACTCTTATTAGAGAATGAATTCCCGTGGTAAGGTATGGGCAACCACCTTTCCGACAATGTACCTCCAGAGATGAATACATCCGGGTTCAACAAGAACGTCTTGCAACCCGGGCAAAACATGACCGACCCTTCACTTCGCTTGAGAGTACCAAATATATCATTACCATCGTTGGGGGCCAGCCAACCGCAGAAACCATACAAAAATAAAAGAGACTACTGAAGGCATTTGATTTCTCCAGATTAGGTAATGATATACTCTTCTAATGGGTACGACCCACAAAGCCATGCGACCTACCCAATTTTGTCGTTTCCCGGTTGATGAGGCTTGAGATTATAATCTTTTGGAACATCTGTGAAACACCCCACCTCCGCTAGGGTCACTCATAAAGGGAATGCACTAGTTTTGGAGGGGTATTATCGAGATAACATCACAGAATTATCACAAGACAGAACATAAATAAATAATTAAGTAAGCAGCGGAAGAGTTTTTGAGCAAAATAGAACTTCATTTTATTCCAAAATAAAACATGTCTCTTACAACATTTCAGATAACAACTTCCTTACAACTGTCTTGTAATAATAGCCAAAGAAGCAATGACTTAAAAACAGCTTATTCCCCAAGTGCAGTAAAAAGAAGCAGCCATAGCAAACCGTACATGCTGAGCCAAAGCAAGTGATATCCAGGCTAAGAGCTAGTGTTTCCTCCCTGAGAACCTTGGGAGGGGAACGAAAGAAAAAGAGGCAAAAGGAAAAGGGTCAGTCATAAAGACTGAGTAAGTTCTAGTGACTTTCAGTGTAGAAACGGTTAAAACAACCTGTCATGTATGAACTGGAACTAAACTTAAGAATGGTGTCAAGGTGAACAAGATAGACTAAGGTGATCAGGATAAGTCAAGACAAGTCAAGTAAAGCATCACATGTTCGAGATTCGTTGCATCGACTGTACTAGTATACTAAGCCCATATCACAAGTTAATCACGAAATAAATCCCACGGCCCAATGTCATGAAATGACCCTGAAACGGGGTCTGACCCAAGTACGGGGTCCTACGGAGCGATTATCTAGTCGATCGGCTCCCTACAAGTTCTAGCTCGTCAAGTGTCCGTGTCATACGGCTAATCACGAATGTAGTCACCTGTGCTGGGTTCACCTTCGGGTGTATCAGCCCTAGGGTGTCAACCCCTGACACGATTCAAGATGCACAGATAAATCTACGGATACCCAGTGTCTGCCCCGGAATACGTGCACGATCGTAGTCCACCGAACCTACACTGGCATACCCCACTGCCGTCGTTCACCTCTTACAATCAGCCCAGTAATCGTGCCCCACCCGGCCCAGCCCCAGGGTACCTTGATACATCTAGAGGGTTACTGCTGAAAGCGGTCGTGTCTAGGGTTTCGCCTAATAGATTAGGTCATGTAATTCGTGACCTAACCTGCCTAACAGATTAAGTCATGTAATTCATGACTTAATCATTTTCTGGTCTAGTCATGTCAAGATGGTTAAGTATGTCATTTCAGTTCACGACTTAACCCGCCTACGTGTCATGTCAAGTTGGCTAAGTGTTGTCGTTTTCAAGTTCATGACTTAGCCCTACAAATCGTGTTCAAGTTGGTTAAGTTGTCTTTTCATGTTCATGACTTAACCCTAATTGGCATTAATTGATTCGTTAATGCACCGAACCACTCACATTGGATCCTATTGTTCGTAGCCACTGGATTTGCCGGGCGGTTCCGGGCAGGTTTACGCTACGAACTCAACCCAACCTCGGGTTTCAAGCGCGATGTGACCAACTACCCACATTGGATCCTATTGTTTGTAGCAACTGGATTTGCCGGGCGGTTCCGGGCAGATTTACACTACAAACTCAACCCAACCTCGAGTTGGCCACTTTCTTGTTTTCTAAAGTCATGCCCATGTTCTTATCAGATTTTTCTATTTCCACATCATGTTCATATATCAACTTCGTGCCCAACTAAGGCATGTTTAAAGTCAAGTTATGGCATGTTCAAGTCAAGTTTTCGTGCCATATTTCATGTTCTACTTATGCCAAATTTCACAGTTTATGCTTATAATTAATTCAAGTTTTGCCTATTCTACCCAATCGTATCCCCAACGTATATAAACGTACTTCGTTCACAAGCATAAACAATTCAAGAGATAAAGGGGAATAACACCAAACATGTGATAGGCATATGTGACAATTCCAACATCACTTGCATAATAAACAGGCTATAACATATCACATGGTTTCAATACTAGTATGATGATAACTTGGCATAGTAATGATTCCAACTTAATTTAACATGATGATTTCAACTTTACATCATAGGCATAATAATCATTGCGGGCATAATAATAATTTTATTATAAACATGAAACATTAAAGGCATAGTAATCCTAATAGGCATAGTGGATTCCAATTTTAACATAATAATTCTCATAGACATAATGATTCCAATTTATCATAATGATTCTCATCTAACATTATAAACATAATGGTTCCAACTTAGCATTTTTAACATAATGATCCTCAACTAACATTATAGACATAATGATTCCAATTTAGCGTTTTTAACATAATGATTCTCAATTAACATTATAAACATAATGGTTCCAATTTAGCATTTTAACATAATGATTCTCAACTAACATTACAGACATAATGATTCCAATTTAGCGTTTTTAACATAATGATTCTCAATTAACATTATAAACATAATGGTTCCAATTTAGCATTTTAACATATCTAACTTTTCATCATAACCTAACAATACCCAATTTTTCATTAATCATGATGGGTATATTAACATCACAGGCATAATTCCATTAATAGTCATAGCCATGGTTTAATTAGCATCATAGGCATGGTTTAATCAACATGAAGATTTCAATAAACATAGTGATTCCATGGACATGTATTAGTCCAACTTGCCAAACAATTAAGCCCAAGTGATTCATAACAACATCAAAATCATGACAAGTTTAACTTGCAACGTTGCCATAGTAATATCCCCAAAATATAATTCAAAGATAAACAATATAAACAATGGATTAACAATAGTTCCTAAATCCGGTTTCAATTCATGGCATGTCCATATTGTTTTAGCGTTTTTGCCTAAAAAGTAACATAGAACTTACAATATGAAGCAAATAATCCGAATAAAAATCCCAAATTAATTAGTCCCAAATTCGTTGTCTAGAGCGTCGTAGTTGTTGTAGCTTCTAGTTGTAGCCTTCAAGAATCGTCCTCCATCTTCTATAATCTTATTCTTTGTATTTTTAATTCAGAGCTCTAGGTTTAATGGCGGCGGCCTGAGGCTAAAATGAAATAGTATGATTTATGCTAGGTCTAGGTGTTATTTTATAGGTGAATAGGGTGATTTAGAGCCTTCAGATCAGTCCAGAAGTCATCAGAATCGCACAGCTCGAATACACATCATCTAGCCACTCAAAAGAAGACACGTCACCTCAGAACACTCCAGAATTCGGTGCCGGATTTGTACGGGCGCACTTGGCAGGTGCGCCAGTGTATTTTTGTACTGGCGCACTTCACAAGTGCGCCAGTGTATTCTGGGCTGTTTTCGGTTTTTCTGCCTAACTTCGTTCGTCCATATCTTCTTCATACGGTATCCGATTTTCGAAAACACGGACTCTATTTCGCGTATTTTTCCGAGTCGAACGCAATAGCGTAACCCATTTCCCTTGATTTCATCATTTATAATTAATTATACTTTAATTCGTGAAGCTTAATGTTATAGAATTCATGGGGTGTTACATTCTCCCCCACTTAAAAGGATTTCGTCCCCGAAATCTTCAAGTTCAGGAAGAATGTACATCCTAACATCCAAACATCCATCTACTCATCCATCAAACACGAGCATCCATTGTCCTTAAAAAAAACTTCTAATGCTTTATGATCATATGCGAAGTGTGTGTATATGTTCCTTAGCTAATGCTAATGATCATGCCTGATTGATCTTCTAAATGCAAAATATGTTTAGTGAAATGAATCCAATATGTATGCAAATTTTTCCTATTATAATTCATAATTTCTACATGAGTGCCCGAACATTCAATCATATGCAACAACCAAATGATAGCACAACCAAGTTTCCAAAATAAACACTCATGCATATGCAACATGAAAATGTGTCTGAGCCGATCTAGTGCCTAATGTGTATTCATGCATCCACGAGCAACCACTTGCGACCACTTGCAACCATTTCGCAATCATAACATGTTTCAATTACATGTTTACATCCAAAAAGATTCTACCTATGGTTCTCAAGATAGGATCGAGGAGATAACAAGACAAACATGGATAGCAAGAGAAATGTATGTAAACTTATAGGAAAATAGATCGAGAATGTACCCTCAAAAAGAAATGGGTATAGTGCGCTTATCTTTTCTTCAATTTCCCAAGTTGCGTCTTCTAGGGCTTCACTCCACTGTATTTTAACTAGCTTGACTTCTTGATTCCGTAGCTCCTAGATCTCCGTTCCTAAGACATGAATTAGAACTCGCCTCAATGTTTCCACTTTTATGCCTTCAAGGATGCTTGGCTCAACCACTCCGGAAGACTCATCCGCCTTATCTTCATTCTTATCACTCATACCTATCCTATATAACATGTTAACAAGCCTCACGAAAACTATCTCCATCGTATGGGAAAACCCTCTATGAAGCTAGAAAGAAGATTAGCCGCAGGTAAAGCTACTGCGACTACAGATGGAGAAAAGGAAGGGAAAGAGATTCAAACAAGGAAACAAAGGATAGTGCTAATGGCTTTTGGGGAATAGCCTTTAAAAACTTTTCTTGGAAAATGCTTCTTTGAAAAGGGTTTTGACAAAAAAGATTCAAAAGGTTTTCAAAACGTTTGCCCAGTCTTGGTAACCTTCTGCTCTGATACCAAGTGAAACACCCCACCTCCGCTAGGGTCACTCACAAAGGGAATGCACTAGTTTTGGAGGGGTATTATCGAGATAACATCACAGAATTATCACAAGACAGAACATAAATAAATAATTAAGTAAGCAGCGGAAGAGTTTTTGAGCAAAACAGAACTTCATTTTATTCCAAAATAAAACATGTCTCTTACAACATTTCAGATAACAACTTCCTTACAACTGTCTTGTAATAATAGCCAAAGAAGCAATGACTTAAAAACAGAAAAACAGCTTATTCCCCAAGTGCAGTAAAAAGAAGCAGCCATAGCAAACCGTACATGCTGAGCCAAAGCAAGTGATATCCAGGCTAAGAGCTAGTGTTTCCTCCCTGAGAACCTGGGGGGGGGGGGAAACGAAAGAAAAAGAGGCGAAAGGAAAAGGGTCAGTCATAAAGACTGAGTAAGTTCTAGTGACTTTCAGTGTAGAAACGGTTAAAACAACCTGTCATGTATGAACTGGAACTAAACTTAAGAATGGTGTCAAGGTGAACAAGATAGACTAAGGTGATCAGGATAAGTCAAGACAAGTCAAGTAAAGCATCACATGTTCGAGATTCGTTGCATCGACTGTACTAGTATACTAAGCCCATATCACAAGTTAATCACGAAATAAATCCTACGGCCCAATGTCATGAAATGACCCTGAAACGGGGTCTGACCCAAGTACGGGGTCCTACGGAGCGATTATCTAGTCGATCGGCTCCCTACAAGTTCTAGCTCGTCAAGTGTCCGTGTCATACGGCTAATCACGAATGTAGTCACCTGTGCTGGGTTCACCTTCGGGTGTATCAGCCCTAGGGTGTCAACCCCTGACACGATTCAAGATGCACAGATAAATCTACGGATACCCAGTGTCTGCCCCGGAATACGTGCACGATCGTAGTCCACCGAACCTACACTGGCATACACCACTGCCGTCGTTCACCTCTTACAATCAGCCCAGTAATCGTGCCCCACCCGGCCTAGCTCCAGGGCACCTTGATACATCTAGAGGGTTACTGCTGAAAGGGGTCGTGTCTAGGGTTTCGCCTAATAGATTAGGTCATGTAATTCGTGACCTAACCTGCCTAACAGATTAAGTCATGTAATTCGTGACTTAATCATTTTCTGGTCTAGTCATGTCAAGATGGTTAAGTATGTCATTTCAGTTCACGACTTAACCCGCCTACGTGTCATGTCAAGTTGGCTAAGTGTTGTCGTTTTCAAGTTCATGACTTAGCCCTACAAATCGTGTTCAAGTTGGTTAAGTTGTCTTTTCATGTTCATGACTTAACCCTAATTGGCATTGATTGATTCGTTAATGCACCGAACCACTCACATTGGATCCTATTGTTCGTAGCCACTGGATTTGCCGGGCGGTTCCGGGCAGGTTTACGCTACGAACTCAACCCAACCTCGGGTTTCAAGCGCGATGTGACCAACTACCCACATTGGATCCTATTGTTTGTAGCAACTGGATTTGCCGGGCGGTTCCGGGCAGATTTACACTACAAACTCAACCCAACCTCGAGTTGGCCACTTTCTTGTTTTCTAAAGTCATGCCCATGTTCTTATCATATTTTGCTATTTCCACATCATGTTCATATATCAACTTCGTGCCCAACTAAGGCATGTTTAAAGTCAAGTTATGGCATGTTCAAGTCAAGTTTTCGTGCCATATTTCATGTTCTACTTATGCCAAATTTCACAGTTTATGCTTATAATTAATTCAAGTTTTGCCTATTCTACCCAATCGTATCCCCAACGTATATAAACGTACTTCGTTCACAAGCATAAACAATTCAAGAGATAAATGGGAATAACACCAAACATGTGATAGGCATATGTGACAATTCCAACATCACTTGCATAATAAACAGGCTATAACATATCACATGGTTTCAATACTAGTATGATGATAACTTGGCATAGTAATGATTCCAACTTAATTTAACATGATGATTTCAACTTTACATCATAGGCATAATAATCATTGCGGGCATAATAATAATTTTATTATAAACATGAAACATTAAAGGCATAGTAATCCTAATAGGCATAGTGGATTCCAATTTTAACATAATAATTCTCATAGACATAATGATTCCAATTTATCATAATGATTCTCATCTAACATTATAAACATAATGGTTCCAACTTAGCATTTTTAACATAATGATCCTCAACTAACATTATAGACATAATGATTCCAATTTAGCGTTTTTAACATAATGATTCTCAATTAACATTATAAACATAATGGTTCCAATTTAGCATTTTAACATAATGATTCTCAACTAACATTATAGACATAATGATTCCAATTTAGCGTTTTTAACATAATGATTCTCAATTAACATTATAAACATAATGGTTCCAATTTAGCATTTTAACATATCTAACTTTTCATCATAACCTAACAATACCCAATTTTTCATTAATCATGATGGGTATATTAACATCACAGGCATAATTCCATCAATAGTCATAGCCATGGTTTAATTAGCATCATAGGCATGGTTTAATCAACATGAAGATTTCAATAAACATAGTGATTCCATGGACATGTATTAGTCCAACTTGCCAAACAATTAAGCCCAAGTGATTCATAACAACATCAAAATCATGACAAGTTTAACTTGCAACGTTGCCATAGTAATATCCCCAAAATATAATTCAAAGATAAACAATATAAACAATGGATTAACAATAGTTCCTAAATCCGGTTTCAATTCATGGCATGTCCATATTGTTTTAGCGTTTTTGCCTAAAAAGTAACATAGAACTTACAATATGAAGCAAATAATCCGAATAAAAATCCCAAATTAATTAGTCCCATATTCGTTGTCTAGAGCGTCGTAGTTGTTGTAGCTTCTAGTTGTAGCCTTCAAGAATCGTCCTCCATCTTCTATAATCTTATTCTTTGTATTTTTAATTCAGAGCTCTAGGTTTAATGGCGGCGGCCTGAGGCTAAAATGAAATAGTATGATTTAGGCTAGGTCTAGGTGTTATTTTATAGGTGAATAGGGTGATTTAGAGCCTTCAGATCAGTCCAGAAGTCATCAGAATCGCACAGCTCGAATACACATCATCTAGCCACTCAAAAGAAGACACGTCACCTCAGAACACTCCAGAATTCGGTGCTGGATTTGTACGGGCGCACTTGGCAGGTGCGCCAGTGTATTTTTGTACTGGCGCACTTCACAAGTGCGCCAGTGTATTCTGGGCTGTTTTCGGTTTTTCTGCCTAACTTCGTTCGTCCATATCTTCTTCATACGGTATCCGATTTTCGAAAACACGGACTCTATTTCGCGTATTTTTCCGAGTCGAACGCAATGGTGTAACCCATTTCCCTTGATTTCATCATTTATAATTAATTATACTTTAATTCGTGAAGCTTAATGTTATAGAATTCACGGGGTGTTACAATCTGGCCACCATTCACTTTAAATGCCACATTGTCAGATCCGTCAAATCACTAATTGATGTCCACAAATATACTCCGGGTATAAAAGAAGTGCCCTTCTTTGCCACCAACTCGGTATATTTGTAAAAATCAACATACGTGGTTTTTAGGAAATACTATGTCAAACATTCGTCCATGCAAGTCGTACAGGAACAAGATGAACCGAAGGCACCCTCCTACTGCATTCTTATTGTGACAATCCCAAAATCCGTGTGACGGTATTAAGGATAATCATTGGAATATAACACATCAATCATCATAGCAGAGTACGGATAATAGCCAAAACAATAAATAGAATAATTTTACATCGATATGACAGCGGATTCACAACATGTAACAACATCAGAATAGCACAACGTAGGATATAACTTAGTAAATAAAAGGGAAATGATCAGTCACCATCGCCAGAGGCGGAATATATAAATGCAGTGAGACATAATAAGGGTATCAGTCTACATCGCCGAAGGTGGTACATATACATACGATAATAAGTACTGGAAGTAAAACAGTCTGCATCGCCTGTGGCGGAATCATAATATAAATACAATATGGCGGAAAATGTCAAAGTCATCTCGGTGAAGTCAGCCTCGCCATGAGCCAAAAGTGCACTCCATACTACAGTGCTGAGCCAAAAACAACCTGTCACCCGTGAACTAGGCTGCCCGTGTGAAAATAAGGGCACCCGCGTTTGCAAAGTGAAACAAACAACGAGTTAGTAATGGGGACTGGTATGAGAAATCTACTTAACAGTTTAAACAACAATAATAAGCAAATCATAGGACCACGCCACTTTCGCGGAACGGGTTTACTCCAGTGATTGCTGGTGCATTTAAAACAAAGTAAATTCTTTAAAACAACGCAATGTTTTTTTAAAAAAAGAATGAAGCCATTATAAGACTCAAGTCCCATCATACAATGCAACGCAAGCCAGAGGATAGAGTTTTACCTTATAATGGCCAAATATGCTTTATACGTGTAAAGCAAAATCATTTGATATTATTACTAGTGCATATATGTTTCAAAAACGAATAGCATCATAAATAACAATCATAGGCGACATGAGCGTCCCATGCCACTATGTCGCCATACATAAGTTACAATCAAATCCGTTATCTCGTATTGGAAATTGGATTTCCGTCATGAGTCGAGGCAAGGGGTAAGCTCCTCTCCGCTTCGAGACATTCTAGCAAATGCCTCAGGACTACACACTCTGGGTAACCCCTGGATCTTCAGGGTCTGTCCTCTCTTACGTTTGAGGATTAATTATTCATGAACACACGTTTCCCGGTCCTTACAGACCTATAATCGAGGCGCCTCGCATTCCAACAACCACATAGGTGAAAAGTATATATAAATGTCAGGGCTGGTAGGTCACTGACACCACCATAGCTAGAAAGAAACGTCGTGCTCTCCCTACAGTCCTTATCCCGTTTTTAACTCATATCAAGGTATGAGGCTCGCGAATCCACGCTATACACAAAGCCAGGCTACGTATGTCGTGCTTTGATCATCAAACACAAGACTTTGCTTTGCAACAGAAGCCTTGATCACAGCATCTTGGCATGCCACATAGGCAATCCACTCCATACGACTGATTTCTATCGATATATAACCTCTGAGCTCGTACGTCTCAGAGAAGGGCGTTAAGCAAAAGAATAAATTCTCCGCCGCCAAACAGATATATATTTAACAGAGATCAATCAGCATAGAACAAAATCCAATGTCAGACACACAGTCCATTTACAAGTCTGTTCTGGGTCTGAACGAAACCGAAGGCGTCAAATTCCTCGTATATCCGTACAATCAACACATACGTTCAGACGGCTACTACTTCCGTTCCTTCACGGTAGCTACTCCAATCAGGAACCTCAGCAGTGCCTATCCAACCGATACGAAGATCGTCGGTCTTGAATCGTCTTTGTATCTTCCAATTCGAATCATTCGATCAACTATTTGAAATGAGGGTTAGCTCGGCCTTTTCAAATAATTCACGTAATTAGAATTCAAAACAATTCTTTCCATGGTTATATTATTCGACATTCATATTTCAGTTCTTTAGTGTTATTTTCGTGTCAAACACATACAACCATCAAATATCAAGCAGATCAAGCCAAATTGGTTTATTTCCAATCTATGTTGCTTATAATATTTTATAATGATTTTTCGCCATTTTTATTTATTTAAAAATGGCCATATTTAATTAAACGACGTTTCAGGTCGTGCCGTGGCACTGGTGCTGTTTTTCCCCTAATTTGTTTTACATATATCGGAAAATCTAACCGTTGGATTTCTACAAAGTCCATATCATTGGGAAGATATTCCCAAAGCGAACCCAACGGTTCCAGTTTCGTGAAAATCCGACGGTCGGATCTTCCACACTAGTCGTTTGAAGTTACGGTTTCAAAATTCGAACTGCAGCATCGTTATTCGATTTAATTTAATTATATTTATATATAAATACAAACGATTCTGGAGCTGTTTTTCTTCAGATTTGAATTAAACATTTCAGACAATCCAACCGTTGGATTTTTACAAGGTTGGCGCCGTTGGAAAGATATTTCCAAGGCGAGCCCAGCGGTTGCGGGTTCGGGAAAATCCGATGGTCGGATTTCTCGTACTAATCGATTCAAATTACGATTCCAAAACACGAACTGCAGGGCTTCGATTCCTTTCAATTCTATTTATATTTATATATATAAATATAGTTCATTCTTTTACTTCAAATATAGTTCATTCATATATTTCAACATCGTTTTCACTTCAAATATTTCAGTAACGCCTTAATATTTCGAAAAATTTCGCCATAACCTCCTTTGTACGGGAAGGGGTTTGGAAATTTATTGGGCCGTGTTAGGTACCCAATAAATCCTATAAAGCATCCACATATTTATAGTGATATATTCTGGTGTTTGCAGGGGAGCGTGTATAGATAATAACTCTAGAGAATAAATTCTCGTCACCTTGTCAAGCCTGAGGGAGCGTGTATTTTTAATTACTCCAGAGGATAAATCCTCGTCACCTCGTCCCGTGTGGGAATAAATAGTCCATGTGCCATATCTAATGACTAGAGAGACGTGATTATTGTCAACTCCAGACCCGTGTGGGGTTTTTATTAATCTGGTAATTTGTCGTTTTATTTTATATAGTCCATATCAGTCATCAGTTCAACCTATAGTATAAAATCATCGCCATACAAGCCTCTCGCTCGTATGGTAAATCTTCCACCTCGTCACACAAGCTCCAAATGCTTATGTGGAATATGATGAAGTATGCCTATCGTCAATGAGTATGCCATGTAGTGTAGTTCAAAATTAATTGTTACTATCCTATGGCGATGTTTATTATTTCACACAGAATAACCAGCACTGCGCATCCAATGGCATTCACACGAGTTGATATAAAAATAAAATTGCGCAGCCAACTCATCAAGGCTTACCTATTTGTCGGGCACGCAAATAATTTCTTTACTCTACAGCTAATCCATTTTCCTGTTCGACACATGTATATATATGCAGAACAAAGCTAATAATAACATTTCTAACGAACTAATATTTATTTCAACATGTGTGTATTTTTATCAAAGCGTATACGTGATAAAAGAAATATTTTTATCATCAAAAATATTTATTCAACACGTGAATGTTTTTAACACTTCATATTCACAATAAAAATGTAGTTTTTATTGTCTATTCATTTTATTTTAAAATACGAAAACATTCAACACATGAATTTCAATTCAACGAATGAATTTCAATTCAACACATGAATATTCTCTATAGTTTGTATACATATAAAAATGTGATTTTTATCGTTAAATTTATTTGTTTAAAATTCGAATAATATGCAACACATGAATTTCAACTCGACGAACGAATCTCAATTCAACACATGAATATTGGTTTCAACATATGTAATTAATTTCAACAAATGAAAATTATTCTAACACATGAATATTTCAGAAAATTTCGGCAGCATAACGGCAGGGTAGTTAAAACCGGGACCGTCCCTAGTACGGCTCCTCGCTCTACCTTAAAACCTCGCGGTTTTTGACAATGGGGATCATGCATCTAGTTCGCACGCAGGCGGCATGTTTTATTTTCATTTCCACAATCCTATTCTAATTTGTTTTCAACCACAAGAGGGTATTTTTCAACCACAAAGGTATATTTCAACCACAATATCAACCACAAACAATTATTTCCAACCATTCATCATACCATATAATATCACGCCAATCACAAGCAATGAATATCGTCCATGGTATGTGGATGAGGGGAGTATATATATATATATTATTTCTATAATTCACTCGCATTTCATCACAATTCAAAGCATATATGTTTCATACAACGCTTGTATAATTTATACATCGCTAATATAACTTATACAACACATGTACATGAGGTATACAATGCTTATATAATTTACACTTTGCTTATATAATTTATACAACACGATTCCATTCACACAATTTAGTTTAGATTCCTCACATTGGTTTTTGAAGTGCTAAAAATCGTATGAAGATCAGAAAAATCCACGGCTTCTGCTAGATGGTAGAGAGCCTCCCTGCGGTCCCGATGTTTCCTGTTTCATCGAATTTCGTTAAAACACTAAAAAGATGTGATTTTTCAAAGTTTTGCAACACTTAAAAGTGTTATTTTCAATTCAGAAATTTAAAGCAGCTAACTTTTCAAACCTTCAAAACTAGGTCTTTATTTTTCGATCAATCCGTGCTGTTTCATCTCGATCGGATGCTGCGACGTCGAAGAGCTTCGAGCATGCTTCCCGGCGCCTGTGGTGGTAGCGAATTCGGCGGCTCCAGGGACGATCGGCGACGCTCCAAAGGTGCGGACTTCCTCGAGGTAGAACGACGCAAATACTAATTGATTTCAGTCGAGGGTTGTATTGATTGAAAGAGGGGAGGAAGACGATCGGAAAAGCCAACTGGAGGCGGTGGCGAAATTGCCTGTGGTGCCGACGATCGAGTTGGGATGGTTTGAACGGGTTTCGCTGTTCGTTTCAGGGGTTTGACCGACTTTTTTTAGATGAGAGAGAAATGAAGATATTTTCTATTATATTAAAATTTTAAATTCCTATAATATCCTTTCTAGCCAACGTACACCAATTTCAACCCAACGACTGTCGCCCCCAGCTAAATATCCCCATTTCGGACACAATAGGATATGTTTCGTTAGCTAATTCGACTGTTACAGTCAGTTATTTTTCAAATTAAAGTACAAAACATTTTATATTCAATTTGAACGTACATTTCAATTTGCCAGGGCCACAAACTGAATCGAAAAATTCCAGAAAAATAAATCTAGCATTATTTTGATGATACGGTCCCAACAAAACCAGTATCGTCGAATTCTGAGCTCGTATGCAAAATGTCCATTTTCAGGTCGACCCATTTTTACAGAAATTGACCAATCACATTTTCCTTTGCCCCGCTCACATACTAGCTTCAAAAATTATGAAATTTGAAACCTAGCAATAATTTGACATCCCGGATCCAACAAAAGTGGTTTCGTCGAATTCCGAGGTCGTATGCAAATTATCTATTTTCAAGGGCTATATATTCTATATAGCGACCTTTCTGAAAATTCATTTGGCCATAACTTTTGATTCCTGTTATGAAACTTTTATTTTTCAGATTCGTTAGAAAGGTATTCATAAACAGATTTAAATATTTTTGGTTTTGCTAAAATCTGTTATATTTTCCACCCGGTACAGTCAGACAAAGTTTGTATTCAAATTTTCAAACTGCCTCACTATTCCCAATTCATTATTTTATTGAAATATGCTATTTCAATTGTTTAAATTCTTTGACAAAAACCAATTTTAAAAATTTAAAATTGGTTCACATTTTCCGGGTTATTACAATCTCCCCCACTTAAAACTTTTCGTCCTCGAAAAGGAAACAACAACAAAGTAGGAAACAAAATGTAAATGCAAAGTATTGTAAAGGTACCTTGTACCGGAGTTAGTCAGAGATGTCCACTCTGCATTTGGGGTAGGCTTGTTTAATGCTTTCCTCAGTCTCCCAAGTACAGTCTCTAGGATCACTACTCCACTGCACTTTGGCTAAATGATTCTTTTTGCTCCTTAGCTCTCTAGTTTCTTTTCCAACGATCTTTAATGGCTCTCTTCTGACTGCTAATTCTGGAGTTATGTCTATATCCTGTTGCGCTGCTTCTTCTACCACAAGATCCGGATCATGCACATGTTTTCTGAGTTGAGACACGTGGAACACATCATGTACACCAGGCAACCAATCAGGTAATGAAACCCTATATGCCAGAGTTCCAATCCGTTCGAGTATAGGAAAGGGACCAATGAATCTCGGTGCCAGCTTCCCAGTTTTGCCAAATCTGATTACTCCCCGCATCGGAGAAACTCTTAAATAAACATAATCGCCAACGACAAATGATAAATCTCTTCTTCTCGCATCAGCATAACTTTTCTGTCGGCTTTGTGCGGTTTTCAATCGCTTCTTAATGAAATCGACTTTATCTGATGCTTCTCGAATCATATCGGGCCCCAACACAAGTCTATTGCCAGGTTCTACCCAACATGCGGGAGATCTGCACGGTCTACCGTATAATTCTTCAAATGGAGACATTCCCAAACTTGCTTGATAGCTATTGTTATAAGAGAATTCAGCTAAATGTAAGTGATCTTCCCATGAGCCTCCAAAATCAATAATGCAAGCCTGCAGTAAATCTTCTAGAATTCTATTCACTCGCTCAGTTTGGTCGTCCGTCTGAGGGTGATAAGCGGTGCTTAGATTCAATTTGGTTCCCAATTCTGTCTGGAATGCTTCCCAAAATTTACTAGTAAATAGGGGATCTCTATCACTGACTATATTGAGCGGCACTCCATGCAGTTTAACTATTTCTTTGAAGTAAACCTGTACTAAACTTTGAGCCGTTCTGTTGGATCAGACAGGTATGAAATGGGCAGTCTTCGTGAAGCGATCTACGATCACCCATATACTGTCATTTCCTTTCTTTGTTCTAGGCAAGCCATTAATGAAGTCCATCGAAATCTGCTCCCACTTCCATCTTGGAATTTCTAATGGTTGTAATAGTCCAGCCAATTTCTGCTGATCGCTCTTAACTAGCTGACATGTGGAGCATCTGCTAACATATAATGAAATATCTCTTTTCAAAGCCCACCACCAGAATGTGCGCTTGATATCATTATACATTTTGCTCACACCGGGATGGATGCTTAGTTTGGACTTGTGACATTCATCTAGTATTTCTCTTCGAAGCTCTGGAATTTCTGGCACACAAATTCACCCTCGTAATCTTAGGACCCCTTGGCTATCTAGGCTAAAATCTGAGGTTTTTCCTTCTCGGATCCGCTGGCTAATCCTTTTAATAAATTCATCGTCTTTCTGGAGAATAGTAATCTTATCTTCTAAGGAAGAAGTAATGACAAAACTGGCGATGATTTCATTCTTTCGGCTGAGCGCATCTGCTACAACATTGGCTTTCCCCGGAGTGTATAGAATCTCAAAATCGTATGTTGCAAGGAATTCTAACCAACGCTGTTGCCTCAAGTTTAAATCTTTCTGAGTGAATAGATATTTCAATGATTGATGATCGGTAAATAGTTCGAACTTCTCGCCCAATAAATAATGCCTCCAGATTCTCAAAGCAAACACGATAGCTAACAACTCAAGATCATGAGTTGCATAGTTTCTTTCATGCGGCTTCAGCTGACGGCTGGCATAAGCGACCACTTGGCCCTTTTGCATTAATACTGCGCCAAGCCCCCTAATAGAAGCATCTGTCCATACAGTCAAGTTTTGGTTGCCTTCTATAATTGTCAATACTGGAGCAGTTGTCAATTTCAGTTTCAGCTCCTGGAAAGCTTCTTCACATTCGGGAGTCCATTTGAATTTCTCATGCTTCTTTGTAAGCTTTGTCAATACACCAGATATCATTGAAAAATCCTGAACGAATTTCCGATAGTAACTAGCCAATCCAAGGAAACTTCGAAATTCTGTGGGGGTAGTAGGCTGTTTCCAGTTGTGAATCGCTGTAATTTTGCTTGGATCTACAGCAATCCCTTCTTTTGATACGACATGGCCTAGGAACTTAACTTCATCCTGCCAGAAGACACACTTAGAAAATTTAGCTTTCAAGACATTTCTCCTCAGAATTATCAACACTTGTTCTAAATGCTTTGCATGCTCGCCTTCCGACTTGGAGTAGATTAAAATGTCATCGATGAAGACTAGCACAAACTTATTCAATACACCACGGAACACTCTGTTCATAAGATCGACGAAATATGCGGGAGCGTTACACAAGCCGAACGGCATTACTAACCATTCGTAGAATAAATCGGGACCCCTGAAGGCTGTCAATGGAACACAGTCTTCGGCTATACGTAATTGGTGGAAACCTATAGCTAGGTCCATTCTAGAGAATACTGTTGCCCCATTTAATTGATCTAACAGATCATCTATACGTGGCAAGGGATATTTGTTCTTCAGTGTCTGCTTATTGAGATCTCGGTAATCAACACAAAGTCTTAGGGTACCGTCTGATTTCGGGACAAATACTACTGCTGCTCCCCAAGCTGAAAAGCTCGGTCTGATTAGACCTTTCCAAAGAAATTCTCGAGTTTGACTACCTAACTCTTCTTTTTCTTTCGGGGCCATCCTTCTAATTGGGTGTATTACTGGTCGGGCATTAGGGATTAGATCTATTCTGAATTCAATTTCTCTTTGCGGCGGTAAGTTTTCTACTTCTTCAAACACATCCGCATAGTTTTTAACGACCGGTATCTTTTCTAATGAAGTGGGAGTAACTTCTAAAGACGACCAAAATTCTACTCTATCCGGCTCTGAACCGAGACATGGTATAGTGATATGCCCAAATTTTGTTTTAGCTTTCACGATTCTCTCGGTACATCTAACTTCAGCCTTATATTTGGTTAACAATTCCAAACCGAGAATAACATCGAATTCAGATAAATTCATGACTATTAAGTTGATGGGAAACTTGTAACATGAATAAGAGATAGGCACTCTGCAGTACGAACCGAGAACAATAGAACCTCCTATCGGGTTTTGAACATTAATTGATTCTTTAAGATCTCTTACTTTTAACTTTAACTTACTAACAATGTTACCAGAAATGAAGCTACGTGATGCACCAGTATCAAAAAGTACAAAAACTGGAATATTTTTAATGGTAAGGGTACCTCCCAAGACGTCGGGTTTACCTGATCCATCGGTGATAGCTGGCGGGGTCTCCCCGTCATACACATGAGCCACTTGTGCATTCTGCTTCAAAGGACAATTTCTGCTATAGTGCCCTTTCTTATGGCAGTTGTAGCATTCGGCTGAGATGCGGTCTGGATTTACCTTTAGCTTCTTTGGGGCTTTGCACACATTAGAAAAATGTCCTGTCTTCCCGCAGTTGTAACAGCTTCCTTTGGGTATCTTCCCAGATAGCTGAGTAGCGGCCGCTGAAATGCTGGACTCTGGCTGATCTGCTGCAGCTTTGCGCTTGTTTCCAGCTTGGCTTTTGGCGCGGTCTTGGTTGGAGTGTCTTTCATCCATATCTTCATAATTGCAGGCCATTTCTACTAATTTTGAGAATGAGAGTTTGATGTTGCTCATGGCTCTGTCATGGTACTTGCGCCGTAGCCCAAATATAAACCTCTTGTTCTTAGCTTTGTTGGTCATAATAAGCTCTGGAGCATAGCGCGACAGCTGAGTGAATTTATTGAGGTAATCTTGGATAGAGAGATCTCCCTGTTGGAGATTAGCGAACTGCTCTCGCATCCGCTCTAAGGCCTGCTCAGGTACGAACTTCTCATTGAACATGGTCTTGAATTGCTCCCAGGTCCTAACAGTACCTGCCACATCTTCTGAGGTGATGGCATCCCACCACAACTCTGCTTCTTCCTGTAAGAGCCAAATACCTAGACGTGCATTGTTGTTGGTCCCCAAACCCATGCCCTCAAAAATCTTTTCACAGGTCTTCAACCAAGCAATAGCCTCTGTCACTGTACCAAGGCCAGAAAAGGGTTTTCCCCCTAGGTTCCTATATCTCTTCGCTGCTCTGTCTAGCTCAAAGTCCTGGGGTGCTGGTGGCTGTATGATAGGGCCCTCCTCAGCTACGGGGATATTCCCCCGTCCTCCTGCTACGCCTGCTCGGCCTCCACGGCCACCTCTGGCTACTGCTGCTCGGGTAGCCATCTGATAGAGTACTGTATAAGCAAGAAAAGAGTCAAGCTCACAGAATTGATAACTTTCATAAATGATAAAGCAGGGGAACATAAGGAAAGGTAATGATGTACTGATCAAATTGTTTTGCTAATCTGCTTAGCTCATTCTAGGACATCACTAATCCTATCTCTAATGAGCTACTCGCCTTAGAACACTACTGATTCTATTCTGACGAGGTGTTTAATGTGTTAGACTCCGGAACTAAGGTTAACCAAAGCTCTGATACCAACTGTGACGATCCCAAAATCCGTGTGATGGTATTAAGGATAATCATTGGAATATAACACATCAATCATCATAGCAAAGTACGGATAATAAAAAAAACAATAAATAGAATAATTTTACATAGATATGACAGCGGAATCACAACATGTAACAACATCAGAATAGCACAACGTAGGATATAACTTAGTAAATAAAAGGGAAATGATCAGTCACCATCGCCAGAGGCGGAATATATACATGCAGTGAGACATAATAAGGGTATCAGTCTACATCGCCGAAGGCGGTACATATACAAACGATAATAAGTACTGGAAGTAAAACAGTCTGCATCGCCTGTGGTGGAATCATAATATAAATACAATAATGGCGGAAAATGTCAAAGTCATCTCGGTGAAGTCAGCCTCGCCATCAGCCAAAAGTGCACTCCATACTACAGTGCTGAGCCAAAAACAACCTGCCACCTGTGAACTAGGCTGCCCGTGTGAAAATAAGGGCATCCGCGTTTGCAAATTGAAATAAACAACGAGTCAGTCATGGGGACTGGTATGAGAAATCTACTTAACAGTTTAAACAACAGTAATAAGCAAATCATAGGACCACGCCACTTTCGCGGAACGGGTTTACTCCAGTGATTGTTGGTGCATTTAAAACAAAGTAAATTCTTTAAAACAACGCAATGTTTTAAAAAAAAAAGAATGAAGCCATTATAAGACTCAAGTCCCATCATACAATGCAACGCAAGCCAGAGGATAGAGTTTTACCTTATAATGGCCAAATATGCTTAATACGTGTAAAGCAAAATCATTTGATATTATTACTAGTGCATATATGTTTCAAAAACGAATAGCATCATAAATATCAATCATAGGCGACATGAGCGTCCCATGCCACTATGTCGCCATACATAAGTTACAATCAAATCTGTTATCTCGTATTGGAAATTGGATTTCCGTCATGAGTCGAGGCAAGGGGCAAGCTCCTCTCCGCTTCGAGACATTCTAGCAAATGCCTCAGGACTACACACTCTGGGTAACCCCTGGATCTTCAGGGCTGGTCCTCTCTTATGTTTGAGGATTAATTATTCATGAACACACGTTTCCCAGTCCTTACAGACCTATAATCGAGGCGCCTCGCATTCCAACAACCACATAGGTGAAAAGTAGATATAAATGTCAGGGCTGGTAGGTCACTGACACCACCATAGCTAGAAAGAAACGTCGTGCTCTCCCTACAGTCCTTATCCCGTTTTTAACTCATACCGAGGTGTGAGGCTCGTGAATCCACGCTATACACAAAGCCAGGATACGTAGGCCGTGCTTTGAGCATCAAACACAAGACTTTTCTTTGCAACGGAAGCCTTGATCACAGCATCTTGGCATGCCACATAGGCAATCCACTCCATACGACTGATTTCTATCGATATATAACCTCTGAGCTCGTACGTCTCAGAGAAGGGCGTTAAGAAAAAGAATAAATTCCCCGCCGCCAAATAGTTATATATTTATCAGAGATCAATCAGTATAGAACAAAATCCAATGTCAGACACATAGTCCATTTACGAGTCCGTTCTGGGTCTGAACGAAACCGAAGGCGTCAAATTCCTCGTATATCCATACAATCAACACATACGTTCAGACGGCTACTACTTCCGTTCCTTCACGGTAGCTACTCCAATCAGGAACCTCAGCAGTGCCCATCCAACCGATACGAAGATCGTCGGTCTTGAATCGTCTTTGTATCTTCCAATTCGAATCGTTCGATCAATTATTTGAAATGAGGGTTAGCTCGGCCTTTTCAAATAATTCACGTAATTAGAATTCAAAACAATTCTTTCCATGGTTATATTATTCGACATTCATATTTCAGTTCTTTAGTGTTATTTTCGTGTCAAACACATACAACCATCAAATATCAAGCAGATCAAGCCAAATTGGTTTATTTCCAATCTATGTTGCTTATAATATTTTATAACGATTTTTTGCCATTTTTATTTATTTAAAAATGGCCATATTTAATTAAACGACGTTTCAGGTCGTGCCGTGGCACTGGCGCTGTTTTTCCCCTAATTTGTTTTACACATATCGGAAAATCTAACCGTTGGATTTCTACAAAGTCCATATCAATGGGAAGATATTCCCAAAGCGAACCCAACGGTTCCAGTTTCGTGAAAATCTGACGGTCGGATCTTCCACACTAGTTGTTTGAAGTTACGGTTTCAAAATTCGAACTGCAGCGTCGTTATTCGATTTAATTTAATTATATTTATATATAAATGTAAACGATTCTGGCACTGTTTTTCTTTAGATTTGAATTAAACATTCCAGACAATCCAACCGTTGGATTTTTACAAGGTTGGTGCCGTTGGAAAGATATTCCCAAGGCGAGCCCAGCGGTTGCGGTTTCGGGAAAATCCGATGGTCGGATTTCTCATACTAATCGATTCAAATTACGATTCCAAAACACGAACTGCACGGCTTCGATTCCTTTCAATTCTATTTATATTTATATATATATAAATATAGTTCATTCTTTTATTTCAAATATAGTTCATTCATTTATTTCAACATCGTTTTCACTTCAAATATTTCAGTAACGCCTTAATATTTTGAAAAATTTCGCCATAACCTCCGTTGTACGGGAAGGGGTTTGGAAATTTATTGGGCCGTGTTAGGTACCCAATAAATCCTATAAAGCATCCGCATATTTATAGTGATATATTCTGGTGTTTACAGGGGAGCGTGTATAGATAATAACTCCAGAGAATAAATTCTCGTCACCCTGTCAAGCCTGAGGGAGCGTGTATTTTTAATTACTCCAGGGGATAAATCATCGTCACCTCGCCCCGTGTGGGAATAAATAGTCCATGTGCCATATCTAATGACAAGAGAGACTTGATTATTGTCAACTCCAGACCCGTGTGGGTTTTTTATTAATCTGGCAATTTGTCGTTATATTTTATACAGTCTATATCAGTCATCAGTTCAACCTGTAGTATAAAATCATCGCCATACAAGCCTCTCGCTCGTATGGTAAATCTTCCACCTCGTCACACAAGCTCCAAATGCTTATGTGGAATATGATGAAGTATGCCTATCGTCAAGGAGTATGCCATGTAGTGTAGTTCAAAATTAATTGTTACTATCCTATGGCGATGTTTATTATTTCCCACAGAATAACCAGCACTCCGCATCCAATGGCATTCACAGGAGTTGATATAAAAATAAAATTGCGCAGCCAACTCATCAAGGCTTACCTATTTGTCGGGCACGCAAATAATTTCTTTACTCTACAGCTAATCCATTTTCCTGTTCGACACATGTATATATATGCAGAACAAAGCTAATAATAACATTTCTAACGAACTAATATTTATTTCAACACGTGTGTATTTTTATCAAAGCGTATACATGATAAAAGAAATATTTTTATCATCAAAAATATTTATTCAACACGTGAATGTTTTTAACACTTCATATTCACAATAAAAATGTAGGTTTTATTGTCTATTCATTTTATTTTAAAATACGATAACATTCAACACATGAATTTCAATTCAACGAATGAATTTCAATTCAACACATGAATATTCTCTATAGTTTGTATATATATAAAAATGTGATTTTTATCGTTAAATCTATTTGTTTAAAATTCGAATAATATTCAACACATGAATTTCAACTCGACGAACGAATCTCAATTCAACACATGAATATTGGTTTCAACATATGTAATTAATTTCAACCAATGAAAATTATTCTAACACATGAATATTTCAGAAAATTTCGGCAGCATAACGGAAGGGTAGTTAAAACCAGGACCGTCCCTAGTACGGCTCCTCGCTCTACCTTGACAATAGGGATCATGCATCTAGTTCGCACGTAGGCGGCATGTTTTATTTTCATTTCCACAATCCTATTCTAATTTGTTTTCAACCACAAGAGGGTATTTTTCAACCACAAAGGTATATTTCAACCACAATATCAACCACAAACAATTATTTCCAACCATTCGTCATACTATATAATATCACACCAATCACAAGCAATAAATATCGTCCATGGTCTGTGGACGAGGGGAGTATATATATATATATATATATTATTTCTATAATTCACTCGCATTTCATCACAATTCAAAGCATATATGTTTCATACAACGCTTGTATAATTTATACATCGCTAATATAACTTATACAACACATGTACATGAGGTATACAATGCGTATATAATTTACACTTCGCTTATATAATTTATACAACACGATTCCATTCACACAATTTAGTTTAGATTCCTCACATTGGTTTTTGAAGTGCCAAAAATCGTATGAAGATCAGAAAAATTCGCTGCTTCTGCTAGATGGTAGAGAGCCTCCCTGCGGTACCGATGTTTCCTGTTTCATCGAATTTCGTTAACACACTAAAAAGATGTGATTTTTCAAAGTTTTGCAACACTTAAAAGTGTTATTTTCAATTCAGAAATTTAAAGAAGATAACTTTTCAAACCTTCAAAACTAGGTCTTTAATTTTCGATAAATCCGTCCTGTTTCATCTCGATCGGATGCTGTGACGTCGAAGAGCTTCGAGCAGGCTTCCCAGCGCCTGTGGTGGCAGCGAACTCGGCGGCTCCAGGGACGATCGGCGGTGCTCCAAAGGTGCGGACTTCCTCGAGGTAGAACGACGCAAATACTAATTGATTTCAGTCGAGGGTTGTATTGATTGAAAGAGGGGAGGAAGACGATCGGAAAAGCCAACTGGAGGCGGTGGCGAAATTGCCTGTGGCGGCGGCGATCGAGTTGGGAAGGTTTGAACGGGTTTCGCCTTTCGTTTCAGGGGTTTGACCGACTTTTTTTAGATGAGGGAGAAATGAAGATATTTTCTATTATATTAAAATTTTAAATTCCTATAATATCCTTTCTAGCCAACGTACACCAATTTCAACCCAACGACTGTCGCCCCTAGCTAAATACCCCCATTCCGGACACAATGGGATATGTTTCGTTGGCCATTTCGACTTTTATAGTCAGTTATTTTTCAAATTAAAGTATAAAACATTTTATATTCAATTTGAACGTACATTTCAATTTGCCAGAGCCACAAACTGAATCGAAAAATTCCAGCAAAATAAATCTAGCTTTTTTTTGACGATACGGTCCCAACAAAACCAGTTTCGTCGAATTCTGAGCTCATATGCAAAATGTCCATTTTCAGGTCGACCCATTTTAATAGAAATTGACCAATCACATTTTCCTTTGCCCCGCTCACATACTAGCTTCAAAAATTATGAAATTTGAAACCTAGCAATAATTTGACATCCCGGATCCAACAAAAGTGGTTTCGTCGAATTCCGAGGTCGTATGCAAAATATCTATTTTCAAGGGCTATATATTCTATATAGCGACCTTTCTGAAAATTCATTTGGCCATAACTTTTGATTCCTGTTATGAAACTTCGATTTTTCAGATTCGTTAGAAAGGTATTCATAAACAGATTTAAATATTTTTGGTTTTGCAAAAATCTGTTATATTTTCCACCCGGTACAGTCAGACAAAGTTTGTATTCAAATTTTCAAACTGCCTCACTATTCCCAATTCATTATTTTATTGAAATATGCTATTTCAATTGTTTAAATTCTTTGACAATAACCAATTTTAAAAATTTTAAATTGGTTCACATTTTCCGGGTTATTACACTTATATAGGAATCATCCCAAGAATCAGTAGCGAGAAGTCCTTGCAATCCGTAGATTCCAGTCACGACAGAAGAATCATCCAAATATCTTTAGCTGCAGACTAGAGAAAATTCATCAAGTAATCCTTTCGCTTATGAAGATCCACGATCTTCAATTGCCCAATCTTCAATCAGCATTTTCATTTTTTTGTATTCGCTGGACGGATTGTTTTTCGAATATAAATTCAATCTCGGTCTTTCCGTAACAACAATCATATGGGACATGTTTTGATAGTCGGTTATTTAACAATCAAAATATACAACCATTCAACCATACGGATAATATGGATTCATTGATTCAATACACAACGTCACTTGGCCTATTTAATTCACTATTTGTTAATTAAAACTTCAAAATCTTCCAATATTTAGATCATATCCTTTTACTTCTTATTTCACAATAAGAATATTCTTAAAAACATTTTATTCAACTTGTAAACTTTTCGAATTACCATTTATAATCTTATTCATAATAACTCTCCTTCACTACTCTTGTTTCCAAACTAATATCATTCTTGGATAATCCTAAAAATGTTCAAATTGGGGTATTTATTTACCTCTTAGACCTTGAGTCGATAACAACCTTATCTTCAGAATATATAGAAGTTTATTAATGAAAGCCAATTCCAATAACTATCCCAAAAGTTCAATTTACTATACGATTTAAAAACATAGTTTTTAACACCATATATTTCCTTTTGGAAATTATATTTCAATCACAAAACACCTTTACCCAACATATCTGATTTCTAATGCACTTAAGCTTCCATTTTTTATTTTCACTTTTATATTCTTCACTTCCAAATTTTTATTTCATTTATTGGCCTTTCTTGAGATTATAAATCGAGTCATAGCTCGTTTTGACAGTTGGAATCGCATACAACTATTTCATTTTAAACTTGGTTTAACACTTAAGCTCAACTTGGATTTCATAACTTTTCTTCACTTGGATCAAATCCTTTTAAATAAAATTCCTTTAAGAATTCAGCTTTATTAACTTAAACTTTCCTTTTTTATAAACAGAGTCTTAAGATTATATTAAATTTTATTAATTAAATGACGATTACTCGATCATCCCCCTGATCATTAGATAATAATTAATATCCCTTAAATCCAAAAAAGTTTACTTTATCATTTGTTATCAATATAATAGTAAATTTTCCCATAAAAAGTTATCTAAAATAATAATTAACTTGAATAACAATTAACAATTCAAAATTTATTTAATAATCAATTGTAGTTAAGGCAGTTGACTTAGTCAACTCAGACACGATTAATTTGTTAACCGATTCTCATTATCCTTTATTCAATGTAATTAATTTAAATAACTCCATTAATTGTTTTCTCAGAGACAATTAATAAATTTGTTAACCCTTGGGTAATCTCTGCTCATATTTCTTATAAATTTGCTTTATAAACTCATTTTGTATTTTTTTAATAAAATTAGGCAATGATAAACATTTATTTACTTTAATAAACTTCATTAAAAACAATCTATATAAAATAGATTTCTAAATCTATATTCAGTTGTAAAATAAATTTTATAACTTCATTCTATCGATTCATCTGACGGTAAATCAATCTTTATAAAATAATTCATTTCTAGGCCATCTTCTGCCAATTACCCAACCAATATCACCCATTGGTTAGTAACAAACAAGCATTGGATTTGGATTCAACGATCACAATCAAACAATCAGATTTGATTAAACAATTCATATAATATAATATGTAAATAAACAACACATTTGAGGACCCGGTTGGATCCCTCCAACCTGTCCTTCCTAGCATCCAAATAGGTTACCTCAAATTTAATTCAGTAGGACAATATATTTATGATAGACAAAAATAAACAGTTCAACTGAAAATAAACAACCAGTCAATAACAACAATCCAAACACATCAAACTGTCAGTTTTAATGCGTTTATGTTATTATAAATATAACCAACAAAGTAAGTTACCTTGTTTGGAAATATAATCGTTAAGACAACAATATCATTTCATTTAAATTAAATAACCATTTAATTTAAACACCATACATAAGAATAAACAACAAACATCCAAAAAATTATCAAATAATCTAATAACTAGCAAACATAACACATAAATATCAAACCCGACTTATAAAAATATAAGTGGGACAACTGAGTGAGTTTAACTCACCTTTATTCCATTCGCTGTTTAAGCAGTCAGTTCTAGTTAAATTAAACATGCGTTTAATTTAACTATAAATTGCGACAGTCTCCAATCCTGTCCAAATTAGATCCATAATACAATACTCGTCTATATAGTTCCAATGTCTCTAGTTTTGTTCAATTCTGTCCACAATACATAAGATATAAAAATTATAAGTTATATGATTTAATTTAAGTAATTAATCAGTTGATTAGACCCTGATTAAATCTAATTACCCTTTCACAGAATAAGCAGCCGGCTTAATACTTTAATATTCATAATACAGGTCACTTATCCTTCATTCTTCTGTTCGAAATATTGTTCCAGGCATGCTACTTCTTTTCTGAACAAAACATAGCACGGATTATAATATTATAGTCATACGATTTGTTTCAAATATTTTTTTTGAAACGCAAGTAAACAATTTATTCGTACTAAAACATTTACAATTGTTCACAACACAACATATACAACTATATCACCCCTCCATTACACACCTAGACAGTAATGAGAAAAAAACAATAACAGCTATACAAATGTAATGAGAAAAAACATAGACGATTTGTTTCAAATAATTATTTCTTAAATAAGAAACATTAGTGACCAATTAGTTAGTTTTATAGAGGTCTGGTGTAATGACCCGCATTGGCAGAGGTATTTTAATTAATTTATTTAATTATATTAATAGTGATATAGTGAATTAAATGGTCGTGGAATTACATAACTTTGAATATTTAATTAATATAAATAATTAAATAATATATTTAATTCTGAAATAATCAGAATTTGTGGAATTGACGATATAATGTGAACTGGACAATTTATAAAATATAATTCAGTATAGAGTTGAATTATATTAACGAATATATTATTTAAATGAAGTTTGAACGTATAATTATATTATAATTATAATCGAGCTCGAAATGACACTGTAGTTCGTAAATTGGCGATTCGAACTTCAAACGACTATACAGAAGCCGTTTTAACTTGGATTTCTGTGAAACAAGAAACGTACGAAGCTGGTGGAGTATATCTTTCTAGTGTAAAGAAAAATCAGGGTTTCGTCGTGTAGATTTTGAGATATGTCCAAATCAAATTTTAAAATAGTCGCTATAGAATCGTTTAGTGATCGTAACGGTTTATTCGATATAACTAGAGATCGGGTTTGAATTTAGACAAGGTTCTTTTGGGAAGTAGTGATAATTTAATTTTTAGAATTTTACTGTAATTTTTAATAAATTAAATAAGCAACTTTTTATTTGGAGTATTTCGCACCCTGTAATCAACATTTTTGAGGTTTCAAAATATGAGTTAATCTACCGGTATTATTATATTTTTGGGATCGGGGCACTGAGCTCTACACAATAGTATTTTTATTTTTATTTTTGTCTACAACGGTTCATAAAACTAATAAGTATTCGATCAGTTGAGAGACTAAAGTGCAAGGAAAAAGTAAAGATATAAGAAGAGCCACGTTGCCTACTCCTTTGTCCACAGAAACCACATTTTTACTTCATGGTTAACATTGAACCACGTCTTCATTTCTTTGTGGGATATAATAGGATCCACGTCTTCTTTTATTTGTTGGGTTCAGTGAAGAAAAACCGATGCTAAAGCGTTCATTGTTTCAAAACCAAAGCGAGAGTTAAAATACAAAACCCGAATTTGTTTTTCCACTAACATGAATCTCAACCCAATATATCCAGCTCGTTTGATTCCTCTTCACGATAGCAGACTCGGGAGCAACTCGACACCATTTTCTTGGACCTCGAAACACGTCCTGAAGCCCGCGGAGTCATGCATCTCGAGCGCAGGTCATGTTGGGAAGAAGGATGAGTGGTGAGCGCGTTGGGAGAGTTATAAGCAGTACGGTTATGGTTCGAATGTTCTTTTGAGTGAAGTATCGATGATAATTGGGAGTTCAGTTCTGACCTTATGACAAAAAGATAGTGGTACTTCGAGCTTGGCGAGAGGAGTTGGAACACGACAACGGAAGAACACGTGCGAGTTACGGGTAAGTGTCTGGAGGAGAGGCTTGTGTGCATAGGGGAGCGGTTTTGGAAGGAGCAAGCTACAGGAGCATGCAGTTACAAATGGTGAGAAGGTGAACAAGTTGAGACAGTCTGGTGGTGTTTTTTCCTGTTTTGAATTTTTGAGACATAGAAGGGGAGGGAGAGTGATGAGCGAGCTATCAAGAAGAAAACGCTTGTGTTAGTGTTAATGAGATGATTAAGGAAGTTTAAGGGCTTGAACGTTGGGCTGAGAACGTGAATTTGGGATGGCTACCGTATGGTTTGGAGTTTGTGGTCTTTGGTGAAGTCAGTTTTTACTTTTGAGAAGTAGGTGGTTATATGAAAAGGGACGTGCATTAGTAAGAAGAAATGGGAGTGGAGCAAATGTGTTTTTCCAAAGGGTGGTACTGCGTATGCAGATATGGGAGGAGGGAGTTAATTCACCGAAGTGTCTGTTGGGTGGGAAAGAAGAGTGTGCGTTGGGGTACATATGCAGTGAGAAGATGTAACACATGAAGTATTTTAAAAAGAAGAATGTCGTTGTTTTGCTGTGAAGAGGAGTTTGACGTGATCAAGAGGAGGGGATATGAGTGTTGGGAGATGAGTGATTGGTACACAGCTGTTGTTTTCTTTACGGGAGGAAAAAGAGAAGATAGTAGGGGGATTAAGAGGATCGTGGGTTAAGGAATGGGGAGATGGGCCATTCACTTTTGGTAAGGCCCAAAATTTAGAAGTATATTAAGTTTATTTAATTAAAATAAAGTGATAACTTGTTAACTTAGTATCTTTACCATACGATATCGAAATTTAGCGAAACAAGATTCGATAGGATCGTATGGACGGACACTACACGATGACTGGAAGTCCATCGGAGCTCGTTACAATTTATAGCAAAATAAATTGTCCATCTGAATAAAATCGAGAGATGGTTATCGTTATTAACGATGATCGTCCAATGTGAGTAAATCTCACTAACTCTGAACAGTTTATAATTTCATGTTGTATTTTTAGAACTATTAAATATAGGCTGATTGACTGTGTGTTGACTATTTGATTGAACTGCTAGTCAGTTAGTTGAATTTCTATATTGATTCTGTTTATCAGAATATATCATATGGAACTGAAAGTGATGTTATCTATATTGTTTAACATCTGTGATGCAGGGAAACAGGTTGGAGGAATCCAACTGGATTCCTCAACAATTATTTTACTGTGATTCATATATTGTGATATATGATGTGATATATAATCTGTTGTTGATTATATGTGTTTGGACGATATTTATCGTTGTTATATGGTATGTTAAATACCATAAGAAATACTGGATGTGGGAAAGGGGATTTTCAAAGTGTATTTTGAAAATGAATTATTTATATAAAATCGATGGATTTTATATAGAAAAGGAAAAGGGTTTTTATAAAAGAGAATAATTATAAAATCGAAGGATAAGTTAAAATAAAGGAAATATTTATTGGTTAGAATAAATAGAATATATATAAAAGGAAATATTATTGGTTAGAATAAATAGGAAAGATAAAAGAAATATTTATTTGTTAAATAAATAGAATAAAGGAATATTTATTTGGGAAAATAAATAGGATTTATAAAAGGAAATTTACGAGATAGAAAAGAGTTAGTCGATTAGAGTTATCAAAAAGGAGTTAATCAAACGTAGTTTATCGAATGGAGTTAAATCAAATATAGTTATTCGAAATAAAGAAACCAGATATAGTTATTCAGAATAGAGTTAATCGTATAGAGTTGAAGAAATAGAATTAAGCAAAATTGGAAACTGACTAGAGATTAGTAAGTTAAACGGTTTTATAAGTGTCGATCTGATGTTGGTTTCGGCCTTCGGGGTTTATACTTAAAGAATTGTTCTCCTACTAGTTTACAGTCAAGGACTGATAGCTGTGAAATGATAGTGATATATAAATAAACAATGGAAATGTTTTCCAGTGTTAATAACGTATATTTTCTAAACATAGAAAATAAGGAAATATATATATAGATATATATATGATTGATGATTGATTGATAGAATTTCCATTTGGAAATGATATCGTTGTTTGCACACGTATTTTCCTTCGATAGTTAAATCACAGATTATCGAAGTTTTGACCAATTTACGTTGTTAATATGGAGAGACCGATTGGATTATTATCCAATGAACCACTCTGTATTGGCATAAGCGTTGCGAATCATATATGCCAAAGATAATTGAAGACGGAGTGAAGTGCAAGGGCTATTGTATAAGTCTTAGATAACAGTGCCTAAGATGGATATTCTGAATAGTACCTTCGGTTCATCCTGTTCCTGGATGACTTGTATGGACAGATGTCTGACGGAGTATTTCCAGACGATCACGTATATTGATTTCTCCAAACGTACCAAGAGTGGAAGCGAAGAAGGAAACTTCTTTTAGCTAACACATAATGTATGGTTGAGGACGTCCATCGGTGATTTGATGGATTTGACGATGTGGCATTCAAAGTGAATCTGGTGTGATGACGAAGCGTAACCTCAAGCCTCATCAATCGGTAAATGACAGAAATCGGGCAGGCAACATGGCTAAGTCGGTCGCTCTGAAGTAGGGTGTATAATCACCTGATCTAGAGTTTCATTTATTTCTAAAAATCTATTGTCGATACTGTCCCATTCGGGAAACGGTTGCTAATCCCAACCGTTGGTGATATACATTCGATACACTCAAGCGAAATGAGTGGTCAGTCATGTGTGGCCGGGTTGCAAGATGTTCTTGTTGAACCCAGTGTATTCCTTTCTAGAGGTACACTAGCGAAAGGTGGTTCCATACCTTGTCATAGTTGGAAATCCATTACCCAATACGTGCTTGCGGTTTTGATTGTATACTGTATATGTAGAACGTGAGATGAAAGTGTTTCTGCTAGATGATTATTATATTGTGATCGATAGACATTATTATAATATTAAAGGTTTTTGATATAAAGATATTTTGGATTCTCATAAGGGAAAAACCCGTTCCGTTATACGGCTTGGTCTTATGAGAAATCGTTTTCTTGTTCGAACTATTTTAAACTGTTTTACTCATACCAGTCCCATGACTGACCCGGAGTTTATTTTGTTTTGTTTTCCCTAAACTCTTGGGTGCCCAATTTTGTATGGGCAGTCAAGTAGTCAGGATTTTATAGATACTTGAAGAGCTGGAGCAGGAGGCTTCAGGATCATATAGCTATAGTTTATTTCCGCTATGTTGTAAGTGTTGTACTTTGATAATGATATGTATATTCCAGTACAGATTTGTATTTCAAAGTTATGTTATGAAATATATTTATTCGTTCCACTGTGAGATTCGTGTTACTCTGATATTGTGTTCTTCTTCTTCTTCTTCTTCTTTTCTATAAGTTTCTATCTTATCTTTCCTCACCCTCTGTTTTTCTTTCTATTAATTTCCTGATTTTCAGTTTAATTTTGGGTTGGACTTGTGTTTTTGGTCAGCTCAAATTGGACCGGAATTTTGGGTCATTACAGTTGGTATCAGAGCTTAAGTTAAGTGAATTACCTTGGCTCTATGGTGTGACTCAGTAGAGATGGGGTTAGTAATACCCTAGATTGAGTTGAGTGTATATATACGAGTGAGCGTATTTGTTATTGATATCAAAATAATTTTATATTGTGGAGATTTATTGGTTGAGTTGTTTATGGGTTCTGGTCGATCAGTTTGATCCACTGTATCGGTAGGAGTTACTAAACACTCGAATATGATGGGTCGACACAATATGTTTTGAAAAGAGGGTGAATTAAAATAAGTTTACCCAAGGTATATCTTGATATAGAGAAGATATATATATCAAAATTATAATATAGTGGATATATTGGTTGTTATTATAATCGAGTAAGATTATAAATTAAATGGCTATGTAAATAACCAACCAGAATTCATATAAGTGAAATACGTGAAATCAGATGAGTTAAATCTGAAATTTAAATCAGAAATTGAATTAAAACTCTGGAGAAATTGGATAAGTGTTTGTAAATGGATTTGGATTAAAAATAAATAAAATTTAAGATCCTGGGAGATTTTAAATTGTTTTACAAGCAGTGTGAATTATATTTTGAAAGGAATTTCAAAGTGGAAATGTTTAAAAATGGTTTTATAGTATTGAACTCACTTCGATCGCTGGAAAATAGATTCCGATGATGACAGCTGCATCATCAGTATTCATTTTCGAGTTGTAAGTGACGAATTACTACCAGAGATACTGTTTTGAATTTGTTTTGGGAAAGACAAGTTGTGTTGAATTTCAAAATGGGATTTATAATATAAAATTGAATATAGAATTTGAATAAAGAGAATTCAAATATAATTGAATATAGAAATTCAAAGGGAGTTTGAATATATGAAATTCAATGGAATTGAAGTAGAATTGAATATAGAAATTCAAAGGGAGTTTGAGTATATGAAATTCAATGGAATTGAAGTAGAACTGAATATAGAAATTCAAAGGGAGTTTTAATATATGAAATTCAACGGAATTGAAATAGAGTTTGAAAATAGAAATTCAAAGGGAGTTTGAATATATGAAATTCAATGGAATTGAAATAGAGTTTGAATATAGAAATTCAAACGGAATTTGAATATAGAATTCAAATGGAATTTAAACTATAGAATTTGATATATATAATTTAATATAGAATTCAAATGGAATTTAAACTATAGAATTTGATATATAGAATTTGAATATAGAATTCAAATGGAATTTAAACTATAGAATTTGATATATAGAATTTGAATAGAATTTGATTTATAGAATTTGAATAATAGAAGTGATATAAAATTTGAATAGAAATTGAATAGAATTAACTAAGTCGAAGAGGAATTAGTTAATCGAGTTTTGAATTTGAAGTTGAACTTTGAAAGGTGAATTGGATTTGTAAATGGATATTCGAAATCGAATATAGAACTTAAATTTGAAATTTGGATTTAAATTAGTTAATAAGCAAGTTAAAATATATTTGAACATGTCATGTTCAAATATAAAAGTGAAATAGACTAAAGAGTTAATTAACGAATTGAGTTAAAATGATCAGGTATAGTTAAAATAGATTAGGCAGGTATAAATATACATGAAATAGATATGGATAAGGTATGAAGGTATATAAATAGAATGCTCGACGAAAAGGTATGTATTTAATTCATATATGAGATTTTATGCGCCGAATCGGCTAGCCGCTTGGCTTTTTCATTTTCTTTTGGATTGGTGAGGGCCATGGGAGGCTATTTGAAATATCCCGATGCTCCTGGTACAAAGGAGGTTATGGCGAATTTTTTCGGGAATTCAAAGAGTTAAAATATTTTTTAGATAACTTGATAGTTAGAAATCAATGTATCGATATATATATATAGTAGTCGATAAGGAAACGAACTTAGAAATAGAATAGTAAAATCAAAAAGGAAGACTAAGAATAAAATCTAGAAAGAATAGAAAGAGGAAGTGTATACGTGTTTAAAAGTGAATAAGTAGTTGTATGGTATTGATTATTCGAGTAAGTAGTCATATCTGTTTTGACGTTATAAATGTTATTCAGTCAAGGTCTGAGAGGTAGTTATACCCCCAACTTGATTGATTTCATTATTAACAAATAAATAGTAAGATTTCAGGCTCGAAGATCAATGTTGAATAAGAGTTAGTTGAATATAGTATTTGGGTTGTCGTAACGATGTTTTACACAACATCTGTTTTAACCCAAATAAGTGTAAGCTTGGAAATATAATAAAGAATATTTCCTAAGTATAGAAATAAACGAGATCGGAAAAGAGATAAGTAATTGGAATATTTTCCAATTATAAATAGCATATTTTTTTAAAGTTTAGAAAATAAAGGAAGGCAGTATTCGGAAATGTTTTCCAAATAACATAAAAGGCCAATATGGTTATTGAAAATATTTGGTTAACAAATATTGATAAAGAAATGAGAAGTGATTTAACTAATGGAATATTAATTAAGGGCTCAGTGACATGTTCAAAAGGAAAATTTGATTTTTGAAAAGAGTAAACTGTTTAAAAACTCCCAGGGAAAGACTATTTGAATTAAAAACAAATTTAACAGAAATTTCTGGAAGCAAATTTGAATTAAAGTAAAGCCAGTAAAGTGGTAACTGAGATTGAATTAGAATAATATCAAGACAAATTGGATTGTGAGATTCAAATTTGAAGAGTAATGTGATAATCAAGTTAAGAGTGGGAATCGAGAAGAAACTCGAGTTGAAATGATATTTGGCTCGGATATAAGCGAATAGTTGTGTTATGGATAAAAGCAGATTGGGATTTGATTGGGATGACCCTTGTATCCGCTGAATTGATAATAGGTGGAAAGGATATATCATATGGTATGAGATTTTGATGAGCCGAATTGGCAAGCCGCTTGGCTGTTTGATTTTCTTTTGGGTTGGAGATGGCCTAGAGTGGCAAATTGGAGTTTTACTGATAGGGTTGTACAAAGGAGGTGCTGGCGAAATTTTTCGAAAAGTTAAGGCGTTAGAAAATTTTTGGGATTTTTGGAAATTTTCGTTGATAAGAATTAATTAATAATTTAATTGAAATTAAATTGCTTCAGTTGAAACTTAAGTTAAGAAGTGAACAAATATGTTCTAACCAGTCGAAAGGGTCGTCCTCTACCTTTTAGCAATTTCGAGGACGAAATTATTTTAAGTGGGAAAGATTGTAATGACCCGCATTGGCAGAGGTATTATAATTAATTTATTTAGTTATATTAATAGTGATATAGTGAATTAAATGGTCGTGGAATTAAATAACTTTGAATATTTAATTAATATAAATAATTAAATAATATATTTAATTCTGAAATAATCAGAATTTGTGGAATTGACGATATAATGTGAACTGGACAATTTATAAAATAAAATTCAGTATAGAGTTGAATTATATTAACGAATATATTATTTAAATGAAGTTTGAACGTACAATTATATTATAATTATAATCGAGCTCGAAATGGCGCTGCAGTTCGTAAATTGGCGATTCGAACTTCAAACGAATATACAGAAGTCGTTTTAACTCGGATTTCTGTGAAACAAGAAACGTATGGAGCTGGTGGAGTATATCTTTCTAGTGGAAGAGAAAAATCAGGGTTTCGTCGTGTAGATTTTGAGATATGTCCAAATCAAATTTTAAAATAGTCGCTATAGAATCGTTTATCGATCGTAACAGTTTATTTGATATAATGTGACGGCAAGGAATTTCGCTCGATCTGAATCAGTCGTTAAACCGACAAAGACCGTTCGAAACCCCTGATCGTTTGAGAACAGGACAAATCAGAACACAAACAGAAGAACATTTCATTGCTATTACAACAATTTCATCAGATACAAGAATATACAGAGTATAATTGAATATATTACATTCGATAAATATCAGAGGTTTAAATACAATACTGCAGCGGAAAATAATACAAAAGCACAACTAGAAGTGATACACGGATACAGAGCTTTCCGAGCATCGTTCCAACTGTAAATCAGGATCCTGTGAATATAAATCTGCAAAACCAAAACTACTAGCTGCCCGTATTCTCTACATAAGTAAAAATCGAATTATTTTTATTTTTCTAACTTATTTGGAAAATTTCAGCGGCATAACGGCACGATACTAGAAACGGGACGAGGCCTAGCCTTATCCCCGGTCTAGTGAAGGCCCACGCCATTCACACATCAATCAAGTCCGTTATATATTCAATTCGAATTCAATTCGTTATATATTAAATTCGAATTCGTTTTCTATTCAATTTAATTCAAATTTCAATTCAATTTGAATTCAATTCAATTCGTTTTCAATTCAATTCGAATTCGTTTTCAATTCAATTCAGATTCGTTTTCAAATTCATTTCTATTCAATTCAAATTTGTTTTGTTTTCTATTTAAATCAAATTCGTTTTGTTTTCTATTTGAATCAAATTCATTTTCTCGTCGATATTATTTAAAATAATCTATTTTAAATGTTCAAAATTCGCTAAAATTGCCAAAATAAAATTTTTAAACTGGCCCAGATTTTCCGGGTTATTACATATAACTAGAGATCGGGTTTGAATTTAGACAAGGTTCTTTTGGGAAGTAGTGATAATTTAATTTTTAGAATTTTAGTATAATTTTTAATAAATTAAATAAGAAACTTTTTATTTGGAGTATTTCGCACCCTGTAATCAACATTTTTGAGGTTTCAAAATATGAGTTAATCTACTGGTATTATTATATTTTTGGGATCGGGGCACTGAGCTCGACACAACAGTATTTTTATTTCTGTCTACAACGGTTCATAAAACTAATAAGTATTCGATCAGTTGAGAGACTAAAGTGCAAGGAAAAAGTAAAGATATAAGAAGTGCCACGTTGCCTACTCCTTTGTCCACAGAAACCACATTTTTACTTCATGGTTAACATTGAACCACATCTTCATTTTTTTGTGGGATATAATAGGAACCACGCCTTCATTTCGGAACCACGTCTTCTTTTATTTGTTGGGTTCAGTGAAGAAAAACCGATGCTAAAGCGTTCATTGTTTCAAAACCAAAGCGAGAGTTAAAATCCAAAACCCGAATTTGTTTTTCCACTAACATGAATCTCAACCCAATATATCCAGCTCGTTTGATTCCTCTTCACGATAGTAGACTCGAGAGCAACTCGACACCATTTTCTTGGACCTCGAAACACGTCCTAAAGCCCGCGGAGTCAGGCATCTCGAGCGCAGGTCATTTTGGGAAGAAGGATGAGTGGTGAGCACGTTGGGAGAGTTATAAGCAGTACGGTTATGGTTCGAATGTTCTTTTGTAACAACCCGAATTTTAATAACGTGTTAAGACGAGAATCGAGGCAGAACTAAATTTTAAAATAAGAATCAAGCGAAACGGATTGCGCCGTTGCGTGCGTCTCGGAATTCTGGTTGGAAACTAGTCCGAAATTTCGTAAATCGGAGTCCGTATGACCGAGATATGGCCTCTAGAAGTTTCACGAAAAATCAGAAAACAAAAACAGATTTTCGAAATTCGAATTTAGCCCCAAACAGACTGGGCGGGAAAATTTCCCGCCCAGCCCCAGGTCGACTGAGGAGTCGACCCCCCAGGGACCAGGTCGACTGCCCAGTCGACCTAGGTGTCGACATGGGTGTCGACTTCCCTGGTCGAGCCAGGTCGGCCTGGGTGCACCTGCATGGTCTTTTGGCTCTGGTTTGTTGGCCTGTGACGATTTTGACGGTTCAGATCTAAACTAGGGTTAATCTAAGGGCCAAAACTTGTCCTAACATCTATAAAAACGCCCTAAGACCTAACCTAAATCACTAAAAATCATCCTAACAACTAAGTGCTGCCAAAATGCTCCTAAATCATAGCCTCCATCTTCATCATTGAGAGCTTGAGAGTTCTAAACTAAAGCTAAGGCAAAGGAGCAATCTTTCTCCATCAAATCAAGGAGCTACTTATATTCTCAAGGCTTCTAGTGTTGCTACATCATTCCTAGAGCTTCTACAACGATTCTATGACGATTCTTGCTCCTAATTCACTAGCCACGCTTGGTAAGTTCGAGATGCTTTTAGATTGAAACGATAACTTGAATATGACATGTGATAAAGTTGAAAATTTGATCTATGCATGATAATCGATCCATGCTCATTCTTGTTCATTTTTGATCTTGACCTTTGGGGATGTTGCTATGACATTAATTTGGACCTATGCATGTTGCAAATCACTCTTTCATATCCTTATCATGCATGTAATAATGTTTTTTTCTCGAATCTTGTTTTATTGCAAAGTTTCTACCTTCCCCTATTTATCTACTTTTGATGAACCTTGGTCGATTTCGGACCTAGGCCTAAACTACGATTTACATGCGATTTGTATACGGGGGAATATTGGGATTTCACCTATTTGGACATGGGTGTGTGGTAGAATTGATTGCATAACATGAACAAGGGGAAGTTTGGGGTATTGCAAATGTAATTTGCAAGTTTGGGCATACATGAATTGGCATATGAGTTAAATCACGAGTTTTGGGGACTATGTAAGTTAAATCAAGGGATTGGGCTTATGTAAATTAGGCATAAGTGGAATTGGGAACATGAACCATGATGAGGGTTTATTTGGGCATGAACGTGACAACATGTAACTTTGGCTAGAACATGATTTAGGGTAAATTGGCATAAACTCGACATACATGCAAATAGGCGAGAATTGGACATATGTGAAGTGGCTAGAATTGGGTACACAATTTGATGGACATGTAATTGGGAACTTGGGAATATGCTTAGTAATATTGTAAAGTGGGGATCTTGACTTAGATGACACGTACGTAATTAACAATCTAACGGATGCCTTCGACACGAGGTTAGACTTGAGTTGTGGTGTAATTCTGCCCGGAACCGCCCGGCATATCTAGTGACCACAACAATAATAGTCTAATGTGAGAGGTCGTAGGCAAAGATTAGATTGTGGTAATGCATTGAACCCGTGGTTGGAATGAGTTTGCGGTGTAATTCTGCCCGGAACCGCCCGGCGTATCCAGTGACCGCAAATAAGTCCAATGTGAGAGGTTGATGCATTAGTAAGTAATAAATGAATATGACATGGACGGGTGGGTTAAGTAACTTGATTAGACTAATGACACTTAACCAATATGACATGGACAGGTGGGTTAAGTAACTTGATTAGACTAATGACACTTAACCAATATGACATGGACGGGTGGGTTAAGTAACTTGATTGGACTAATGACACTTAACCAATATGACATGGACGGGTGGGTTAAGTAACTTGATTAGACTAATGACACTTAACCAATATGACATGGACGGGTGGGTTAAGTAACTTGATTAGACTAATGACACTTGACCAATATGACGTGGATGGGTGGGTTAAGTAAAACCATACTTGACTTCTTGATGACACTTAACCATATAACACGATTAGAGGATGAGTAAATCTAACCTGAATGGGTCGATAACACCCGACTAGCATAACGCGATGCATGGTAAGGTTAAGTAAACTAAAAAGGGTAACACTTAACCGTTATAATTTGACTAGTGGATGGGGTTAGGTTAACATATACTTAATCGATCTAACGCGATGATTTGGATGGGGTTAAGTCATGAATCGCTTGAATATACTTAACCAATCTAACATGATAACTTGATGGGATTAAGTCATGAATCGCTTGAATATACTTAACCAATCTAACACGGTAACTTGATGAAGATTAAGTCATGAGTCACTTGAATATACTTAACAAATCTGACACGGTAATTTGATGGGGTTAAGCTTGAATATACTTAACCAATCTAACACGGTAATTTGATGGGGTTAAGCTTAAATATACTTAACCAATTTGACACGATGATTTGGATAGGGTTAAGTCATGAACCGCTGGAATACGCTTAACCTACTTGACACGTGATTCGTAGGGCTAAGTCATGAACTTGAATGACAACACTTAGCCAACTTGACATGACATGTAGATGGGTTAAGTCACGAACTTGAATGACCACACTTAACCAACTTGACATGTTAGACTGATAGGGGTTAAGTCATGAATTTAGATGACAACACTTAACCTGCTGGACGGAAACCCTAGTTACGCGGTCCTTTTCAGCAGTAACCCTCTTGGATGTATCACGATACCCTAGGGACTAGGCTAGGGTGGGGCACGATTACTGGGCTGATTGTAAGCGACCAGAACGACAGGTGAGTTGGTGCGCCATTGTAGGTTCAGGCGGACTACGGTCGTGCACGTAGTCCGGAGTTGAAAAAGCAAGCATTGGGCACCAGTAGGTCTACACTGTGCGTGCTTGATTCGTGTCAGTGGTTGGCACCGTAGGGCTTGATACACCCTATGGTGGACCTAGCACAGGTGACTACATTCGTGATAGGGCCATATGACACAGACACATGAACGAGATAGGACTTGTAGGGAGCCGATCGATTAGATCGTTACGTGGAAAAAGGGCGTTGTTCGATAGGTAGCATAATCCCTAGTGGTCCTAGGTGGCATAAACCCTGATCGAATCTAGAAAACGTCCAATAGGTAGCATAATCCCTAGTGGTCCTAGGTGGCGTAAATCCTAGATGAACACGCGATAATTCATGATAAGGGAATCTGGCCAGAACAAGGATGGCAGTCCGAGCGATTTCAAGGATGGTGATATTACATTGTAGTGGTACAGAATACCGTGATGGAACCCGTACGATATACGGCATGGGACTATACATATACATGTGATTGACATAGAAATGTGTTTATTTTATGCTCTAATATCTCGTCTTTTGTATATAAATAAATATTACTTGGGTATTGTTTTGTTACTTTTACAGATAGTCCAACCCAGCCCGCATGCAACCAGAAATGTAGAGAAATAGAGTTCAATTTGCTGTGTATTTGCATTTTGAAGAATTGTAGATAAAGATATCACATCTAGTTGCTGTTGGACAAGAAAAGGAGTGATAAAAAGGCTTTGCACATCACAAATCAATGAAGAAGTGTCAAGGAAGCAAGAGGAAAAAGAGAAAAGGCACAGATTTGCTTTATTTATCTAAGGCCCATTTATGTTTCTCATTGTAAACTAATTAGTGGTGTAATGACCAGGCCCATTTACCATTAGGGTTAGGGTTAAGGTTTGGCTATCTACCCTATATATACCCTTGTAATGGCATTGTAGCCACCATCCTATATCCCATTTTCTATTTCTAATAAAGTATCTAGTTCTTCTTCTTCTTTTTATTTTCTGCATTTTTTTCTATTTCTTAGCAATTAGTGTTGTCTACACGATTAGATTCGGTAGAACACTATTTGTATTTTGCATTTCTTTTCATTAGTGATTGACCGTCTGATTAGATTCAGCGGTAATCCTAATTTTATTTCCTGTTGTTATTTATATTCTGCACTTTTATTTTCTGTATTTTAATCGCGTTCATAGGTTAAATTAGATTTGATTAGATTTGAATCTGATTCATAGTTTCATTGCTTTTCCATTGAAATTGTGATTTGATCGTCGGTTCAGTTAGATCTGTTCTGAATCAAATTACAGTTTTAATTTTGTTTTGTTTTATTTTCAAAATCAACCTCCAAAGTTTCGTCTAACTCGCCCAAGAGATTAGATAAATAATTTGATTTAATTCACCTCCCTGTGTTCGACCTGTATGCTACACACCTGTATGCTTGCAGAATTTATTACAAATGTCGCGCTTTTCTAATTCATAGATTAGCGTCGATCAAGTTTTTGGCGCCGTTGCCGGGGAGGTAACGATTAAATTTTATTATTTATTTAATTTCTGATTCGTGTTAGTTTTTATTTAATTTAATTTCCTTTTGTCTTATATATATAGAAAAAATAATCTTGATTGGTTAGATTTGGTGTTGTTTAGTGATACCGTAATCTTCCAAACAAAGGAAAAAAAATACTTGCCAAATTTTCAATTTTCTTGCCAATTTCTTCCGATTTCTTGCCTTCCATTATCTTTCCTGTTTCCTATACATCTTTTTGTTCCTCTACAAGTCTAGAAAAAACAAAATTAAAAAAAAGAAAAAAATTCCTATTGTTCTCTTCTCTGCCTTTCTCTTCCTTTTGTAGATCTTTTTTCCTTTTTACACTTCTCTGCAATTTGGTTCTTTCCCAAAACACAAAAAAAAACACATTCTTTATCACAAATTTCCCTTGCCAAACAAGACCACTTCTCTCCTGCTCGGCAGCATCTTCTTCTACATCTTTTCACAAGCCATTCTTCATAGCGCAGAAATTCACGGTACCCCAACCACCTCATCCATACTCTCTGACCAATCTCCATCCACAAACAGCACCATCTCAACCAACTAGAAAGCTACATCGTCCTCAACACACAACCACTATCCGCAATTCCAACAAACCCCCATCGAACTGCTCAATCCACTTCTGTCCACCACGCCATCACCCAAAACTGTAAACAGTTCACATAACTTCGTGTCATCAACTTCTCAGCACAGACCCACCAAATTCGCAGTCAACCTACCACGTCCATTCATCATGCAAATTCCATTTCGCAGACCATTATCCATAAAAACCCACTTCATAGTCTCCATCAGATCCACCCTAGTTATACCACGTTCAACTCACCATCCCCCATCTGTTTTCACGAGTGATCACACCCAGATCTCCAATTCATCCCAGACCAACATCAAATTCAAAAGCTTGATTCACAAACATTAAACCATCCCCATCTACCAAACACCACAGTCACGCAACTCTGCATTTTTCCAGACCATCCAAACCCCTTCAAAGTTCAAATCACCACCTGTACCATCTTCAAACAATTTCACCGATCTCCTGCTGCCAAGAATCCACCGTCTCGCAGATAACAGTACTGCAACTATCCTCCCACTGAAATTCTATCACTTTCACCACGTTCACTTCAACTCAAACCTACCATCTGGCATAACAATAAACCCTCCACCGCCATTAGCTGGTGCTCCTTTCACAAACCCCCCATCACCAATCAGCACAGTGCGTCAACCTCACCTTCCCTGCATCCTATCTTCTTCACGCATAACAGACCGTCACCACACCAACAAACACCAAAACCTGAACCATCAATCCCTTCATCCAAACGAAACGAATCCGTCCAACTAGACGCAAACCGCAACCAGAGATAACCCTAATTCAAACCCAGATCTGCTTCCGCCTCAACCCACAAACATTTACACCCAACCTGAACACCCAGTTCGAACAGCCTTCAGTCGACTCTGATTCATCAAATCGCACCCATCAGTACATGCGCCATTCACCATCTACAGATCTTGTAAAAAGCCTACCTCATTGACAGTTCGTAACCCAATTTGAAGTTTCGGCAGATACCCCAATTCGTATTGTTCGGATCCAATTCGAAACCCGCAAAAACCCCGATTCAAGCTTTGACTTTCGATTATTATTATTTTAATCGATTCTGAGAAGAAAATAAAAGGGGCGTGTTAATTTTTCTCTGTTGTGTTTTGGGTTATCATACGATGGAACTTGAAGGCTTATATTAAACATTTTAATGTGGCTGTTGAGTAACTAGGTTTTTCATCTTTGAGGTTACTGGAAAAAAAAAGGGACGGAGGTCTTTTGTTTGTTGAGAGCTTCACTTCTAGGGGCGTTGAGTTCTTTTAAGTGCGGTTTTGATTCGTGTATTTTATATTTTGATCCGTAACTTTGTTGTGTGCGAGCAAGTTGGTTCGACTTTTGTTAAATTGTTGAGTCTAGTGTTTAATTTTGTTAAGCTTAATTCTCTTGTTTTTTTTTCCTTTCCTTTTTAGGATTAGTTTCAATTTTTTTTTGTTTTTTCCCCTCTCCTTTTGTTTCTAGTTTTGTTTGTTTCATTTGCTTTCTTTTCTTAAAAAAAAAAAGGAGAATTTTTTAAAAACAGGTGCAGCTGAAAAAAAAAAAGGTCTAAAAAAAATTTTTTTTTTAGGCTACTAACCCGTGCCGCAGCGCAGTCAAGCAACTAATAGAAGGGGACAACAACAGAAAGCAGCGGACGATTCAGATGGGTTGGAGCGGTTGCACACCAAGTAGGGTGTGAACGCGCTAGCGCTTCCCAAATTCACTGGAGGACTGCCGATCAAGGTGAAAACTTTTAAACTCTACAGGTGCTCTGCTGCAAAAGGAAAAAGAAAAAAATATATAGACAATTGTTGTAAAAAAAAATTCTGCAGGGGCAGCGGCTTGAATGTAAATTTTAATTCTGCAATTTATATTTCTGTGTCTGTTCTGTGACTGATATTTCTGAATTAGTGGTGAGGAACGGTTTTCCATAACTAATCACTCTCATCGATTTTCAATTTTAACACGTGATTTTGATTTTCAAAATAATATAACTGAAAAGTGGTGCTTTGTGAAGTTGACTGTCTCGTACAATTGGATCGCGGATATATATTAGTTCAATTTATTGAACTTTTAGCAAAAGAGGTTGCATACTACCCGTAAAACATTGGTCGTATCCCTTAGTTTTATACTATACGTGAACGGCCATAAGACCCTCTTCCCCCTTCCAATTGAGTCAACTAATTAATAGAGCACAACTCATTATTTTATATTATTTTGAATTGAGAATAATTTATGTCTTGCCGTGATTTCATTTCAAATGTCTAATTCAAAAAAATCATTGAGAGAAATGTGGGATAATAATCGAAGTAGACGTCCTCTTGAAGAGTATGAGTATGAATTGCAACTCATGAAACAAGATTTTCCAAAATTTCGTGAGCCCAATGTCAACAATTTTCAAAATTTTCCAACTGACCAACATTTTCAAAATCATAGATATAATCGAAATGATGATTTCAATTTAAATTTAAATTTCAATAATTTCGGTTATGGGTCACATCCACATCAAAACGGTTTTTAATCGCAAAATAGCCTTGATCCACATCAATATGGGGTTGGAAACCAATTCGAAAATAATTTTGAAAATGATTTTCAAATCGATCAAAATTTTCAAAACTACAACCCATATCAACATCTTGAAAATGACCAAAATTGCAATTTTCACTCGAATTTTAACAGTTTTGGTTATGAACAAAATTTCTATGATCAAAATGATTTCCAACATCATTGTCAGTTTTCTGAAAATTCAAACAACTACCACATTGGAAATAATATTGATTGTGAAATTGATGTGGATTATAATTTTGAAAATCAGGAAATTCCAAACGAGAGCTCTCAAATCAACGATCGTCTTAACATTTTTAGAGAGAGGGTAGAAAGGCTAGACAGACAGCTTAATGAAAAAGATGGAAAGATGGATGAACTTCTTTGTTTATTGACATCTTTGAAAGAACAACGAGAGCAACAAAATCAAATTCAAACAAGCGATGAATCAGGAAATAATCCATTCTTTGCTGACATTGAAAATTTTCAAATAACGACTCTGGAAATTGAGAATAATCATCTTGATGAAGTTTTTCAAAATTCAACCAATGATTTGAATTTCAACTCTTTTCAGGAAGAAGATTTAAGCTTAAATTTTGATCTTCATCTTTCAGGCTGTGAGAAACTTGAAATTTTTGAAATTGAACCAAATGAAAATGTTGAATTTTTCAAAAACTCAGAAGTGGAAATGGATTTTAATGAACATGAATTTCTTGATTTGTACGAGGATGAATTGCCAATTAAGGAAGAAGTGGATTCATGTCACGAGTTCGAAAATTTTAACTTTGAGGAAATTTCAAATGAACTTGAGATTGTCAGTGTCGAAAATACGTTGACAGTTAATGATGAGAAATGTGATCACACAGTCTTGAACACCACTCAGATGTCAAATTTCACTGAATTTACATACGATCACAAATTTTTGAAAAATTACACTGACAAATTTGTTGAATACATGAATTACTTTTGGAATGCTGGCTTGGTTGAAAAACTTCGTGTGAGGACGACCCTGAATATTTATCTCCTGGACTTTAAATCTAGGTTTAAAGATGAGATGGTTTTCAAAAACCTGTGCTTATTAGAAAATATGCCTAGACATAGTGGGAACGGGACTCATCGGGCTAGGACCAAGTGTGGAGGAAAAAGATGGTGGAATTCTTTGCATTGCGTGCACCGCAAACACATATATCATTGTATATATGATCCATTCTTACATATAGTTAGATTGCATTTCATTTTACAGATCATTTTGCATCTCATTCACCTTTGGGTGCGATCATTCAAATTTAGGAAACGTTCACAGTGTGGACACTGTTTTGTTCAAGTGTGGGGGGGAGTCTGCATTTCATCCATTTTCATTTTTCTTTGTTTTTATTTCTTTTCAATTTCATCCATTTAAATAGTACCATCATGCATTTTAAACTGTACGAACACACCATAAATTTTTTTTTTGAAGATACGACTCATTTTCAATTGATACAGCAAAATAAGTTTACAATTTTTAGCCAGTTGATAGTATTTTTCTCTCTCAACTTAGATCGAATAGGAAATATAATGAAAAGTTTAATTTTGAGGGATAATAGTGTAACCGGTACATAGGGAGATTCTTAGGTGATGGCCATGAAATCTATTCTATATTGTAGACTTTGTTTAAATAAGTGGAGGACTTAAAATACTTATATTGGCTTTTCAAATCTTTAAAACTAAGTTGTGTTAAGTTGAATTCGCATAACTCTCTTTTGTGCTTATATTTTCGATAATAATAATAATAGTATTCCAAGGGTATCCAACATTGCTTGTATATCGAGCGTTGGTGTGCAAACCCGCCAAGCTCTATCCGACACGTTGTTGACAAAGTCAACGTTGGAATATCTTGGTCTCATTTTATGGGATTGGACACCTAAGGATTACCGACACGTTGTTGACAAAGTCAAAGTCGGCCTGCACAATCCACCAAGCTCTTTACCCACTCTCCGTTAGTCCGCGAGGCAGTGCATGGGGGGGTAAACCTTGGTCTTTTTAGTTAGGTGTATATACTTAATCATAAATTTTAAAATTTTATAGAATAAGGAATAAGCGATGATACCCAAACACTTCTTGACCTTATTGATTTGACTAGCCATACATGAGAAAATTAGAATACCACTTTGCAAACTGTGCCAAGCAAACTAAGAATTTATTTCATGGCTGCACTATGTTATCGACCGAACTAACTGGCCAAACTGGAATTTAACATTTGAAAACTTGATTTATATTGAAAATTTGTGACAAGTCGAGGTATCTAAAATAAAATCAACTGATTAGAAATTATTAACTTAATTTGTTGTACCACTTTCATGAAATAAGTCGTGTTTTCATCTTTCGTTTTTATTTGCATATGTCCATTGCATTCATGTAGTTTCATTAGAATCATAGCATACTGCATTTGGATTTTGTGGGTAGTATCCGCTGAAAACCCTCACGAGACACCACTCGTCCTACTGGGGACACCTAGAGGTTTAACGGCTTGTTGCATACGCTCAATGCAATCGTGTTTCCTACGAAAGTGCGACCTATCTAGTTAGTTTTTCATTTTTTGTTTTACTCGAGGACGAGTAAAAGATAAGTGTGGGGGTATTTGATTGACATAGAAATGTGTTTATTTTATGCTCTAATATCTCGTCTTTTGTATATAAATAAATATTACTTGGGTATTGTTTTGTTACTTTTACAGATAGTCCAACCCAGCCCGCATGCAACCAGAAATGTAGAGAAATAGAGTTCAATTTGCTGTGTATTTGCATTTTGAAGAATTGTAGATAAAGATATCACATCTAGTTGTTGTTGGACAAGAAAAGGAGTGATAAAAAGGCTTTGCACATCACAAATCAATGAAGAAGTGTCAAGGAAGCAAGAGGAAAAAGAGAAAAGGCCCAGATTTGCTTTATTTATCTAAGGCCCATTTATGTTTCTCATTGTAAACTAATTAGTGGTGTAATGACCAGGCCCATTTACCATTAGGGTTAGGGTTAGGGTTTGGCTATCTACCCTATATATACCCTTGTAATGGCATTGTAGCCACCATCCTATATCCCATTTTCTATTTCTAATAAAGTATCTAGTTCTTCTTCTTCTTTTTATTTTCTGCATTTTTTTCTATTTCTTAGCAATTAGTGTTGTCTACACGATTAGATTCGGTAGAACACTATTTGTATTTTGCATTTCTTTTCATTAGTGATTGACCGTCTGATTAGATTCAGCGGTAATCCTAATTTTATTTCCTGTTGTTATTTATATTCTGCACTTTTATTTTCTGTATTTTAATCGCGTTCATAGGTTAAATTAGATTTGATTAGATTTGAATCTGATTCATAGTTTCATTGCTTTTCCATTGAAATTGTGATTTGATCGTCGGTTCAGTTAGATCTGTTCTGAATCAAATTACAGTTTTAATTTTGTTTTGTTTTATTTTCAAAATCAACCTCCAAAGTTTCGTCTAACTCGCCCAAGAGATTAGATAAATAATTTGATTTAATTCACCTCCCTGTGTTCGACCTGTATGCTACACACCTGTATGCTTGCAGAATTTATTACAAATGTCGCGCTTTTCTAATTCATAGATTAGCGTCGATCAAGTTTTTGATGAATTAGATTTGAATCTAATCAAATCCAATTTGACCTAAGAAAATAATAAAAGCAGAAATTGAAATTGCAGAAATTGAAATAACAAACAAGAATACCGTGATGGAACCCGTACGATATACGGCATAGGACTATACATATACATGGAAGGGATGATACGAGTTAGGATGCTAGTACGGTTGGTGTAGAGGACGTTAGACATGCGATGCTATTCCGAGTTTATCTTGTTATCCTGTTACCTTGGTTATCTTGTTACTTGAGTTTATCTTGTTATCTTAGTTTGATCTGTTTATCTTGTCATCATGTTTATGATTACTTTCAGTTTATACATGTCATGTTACCTTTACCTGTTTTTAGGCTGAAAGGAGCTAGGACTTACCAGTCTTTATGACTGACCACGTTTTGTTTCGCCTCTTTTTCTTCCGTTCCCCCCCAGGTTTACAGGGAGGAAATGTTGCTACTTAGTGCGGATTTTCTGCTTCAAGATCATCATCTATGGCTTGGACTTTTCTTGGCTATGGCTATTTTACTGTTTTACTTGGGGAATAATTTATGACTATGGTTATATGCTTCTTTACTATTGCAAGACAGGTTTCGATGTAAGTAATTTAATGGCACTTTGATGTAAAAGGTTTTAGACCTTACTACTTTTATAAAGTAATAAAATCTTGTTTTCTTCCGCTGTTTTATATGTTCTGTCTTGTAATATTTCTGTGCATGTTTACCTAGATAATACTCCACCAAAGCTAGTGCATTCCCTTTGTGAGTGACCCTAGCGGAGGTGGGGTGTTAGATTTGGTATCAGAGCAGAAGGTTACCAGACTGGGAAAAAGTTTTTAAAAAACCTTCTGAAACTATTTTCAAAGCCATTTTACAAAGAAGCATTTTCCAAGAAAAGTTTTAAAGAAAAAAAAGGCTATTCCCCAAAAATCCATTAGCACTATCCTGTGTTCCCTTGATCGAATCTCTTTTCCTTTCTCTCCTCCGCCTGTAGTCACAGTAGTTTTAACTGTGACTAATCCTTTTCTAGCTACGTAAATGTTTTCCGTGCGATGTAGGAAGTTCTCAAGAGACCTGTTACCGCGTTATACAAGAAAGGATAGGAGTGGTTAAGGCGAATGAGGCTTAGAACAAGAAGGTGGTTAAGTACTATAGGACAAGGACATGGGCAAAGAACAAGATCGCCGAGAGGGCAATTGTATACTCTCACCTAAGAGGGATGGTAATGTTTCTGTTAAAGGTTTTCCTTTCTATCATCCCGTCAGGACTTTGTTTTGTACATAGCATCCTTTTTTTTTAAATCTTGCTTCGATAGTTGAGTCTCTACACCTTAGTACTAGCACAATAGAGGGTCCCGTTTTGTCTCAAATCCTGTTGGGGGATCGTCCCATTTATTCATGAATTTTTTGGATTTGAGGACATCTATGACTTTTGGGAATAATGCTAATGTTTTTGAGCTATGGGTTGATTCTAGGGATGAAGTGGTCATCCCGTAAGGGTGCAGTTCTCGGGTCGGAATGGAGGGTAGTTAGACTCTTGACTTGCCTTGGTAATACCCTTGAAGTCTCGTGTAACCTTTAGGGTTCTGTCATGATTGGTTACCTAGAATCTCTTGATGCATTTGTTGGTAATCCATTCTAGTAGTGTTCGCCACTAAGGCGGACGATTCATTTCGCTTGTGCATGCGTTATGGAAGTCACTCTAGTAAGTACACTTGGTAACATGGTTGGCATCTGTTTGTTTTTAGGAGATAGTTCTTCTGCATGAAATGCCGTATAGTGAGTAAACGAGATCCAGAGTTCACTAGTGAATTTTGGAGAGCTTGCATGAAAACCAAGAGGACACGGATATGGTTGAGCCAAGTATACTAGAGGGAGAATAAGTAAAAGTGGAACGAGAGGCGACAATGAACTAAGTTCCAGCTCATATTTGGAAATAGGAGTTAAGAGGCCACGAAATCATGAGGTTAAAGATGGTCAAAGCACAATGGAATTAAGCTCAAGGAAATGCGACTTAGAAGACTGAAGACAAGATACGCGCATCATATCTCTTTTTAAGAGTATATTCTTGATCCCTGTTTTCCTGTAGAGCTTACCCGCATGTTATCTTTTATGCATATCCTCTCGGTCCTATTCTCGATCTTATTTCTGTTGCAAACTCCATAGGGGTATGACTCATCGGTTAATAATACATGTCAGGGTTTAAAGGTGTCCGTTAGGTTGACTAAACCTTATTGGGCTTTATAGGATATGGGTTGGGTTTAGAAATGGATTTCTTGTAATCCGAAAAGGAGTTTATCTTGCTTATCTTCTCGATCCTTTCTTGAGGACCTTAGGTAGAACCCTATGGATGCAAACATGTATTTGAAACATGTTATGATTGATGATTGCGAAATGGTTGCAAGTGGTCGCAAGTGGTTGCTCGTGGATGCATGAATACACATTAGGCACTAGATCGGCTCAGACACATTTTCATGTTGCATATGCATGAGTGTTTATACTTGTTTATTGTAACACCCCGTAATTTGAACATAAAAATTCACAAATTAAAGTATACTTAATTAAGTGAAATGGGTTGCGCAGAGAAATATATATATATTGATATATATATATAATTGAAAATTAAATAAATAGATATGCAAAAATGTTCAAAACAGCGAATTGGGAAAGGGGAATAACCGAACCGGCCGATTTTTGAGGTCGACCCGAGCTTGCTGGGTCGACTAGGGGTTAATCCAGGGTGTTTGGCTGTCAACCCGTGGGCCGATTCGCTCAAATGCAGATTTTGCATTTGAATGGTTCTCATGGTTCAGCTTTAATCTAAAGGCCCTAGATGGTTCCTACACTTGACTTCTTCCCCAAGACATGCTTTGATGGCTAGGATCTAAACTAAGGTTTATCCTATGGCTAAAACTATCCTAGTCTTCTATAAAAAGACCCCTAACCTAAACCTAAATGCTCATTATTCAATCCTATAGCTAAACTATGCCAAAATGTTCTCTCATGGCCTCCACCCTCATCCTCTTGTCATAATCTCCATCTCTAATCATATGAGAGAGTTCCTAAAGAAGTATAAGAGTTCCTAAGCTTGCTTAAGTGTTTCTAAGTTTGATTCAAGGCTTTTCTTCATCAAAGCTAGGATCTTTATTATTGATTTGGCTCAAGGGTTTTCATTTGGAGCATTCTTATTTGGAGTTTTTGAGTTGATAGCTTAGTGGCTTCATCTCAATCCTTTAATATATTCATAAGAAGGCTAATCAACAAGTTGTGAGTTTTCTATAGCCTTAATGACCAATTATTGAAATGATTATGATAGGATATAATGAGGTTATGGCTATGAATGTGGATCAATGCAAGTTATGCAAGTTGTATGCTATGTGTTAATGATGTTATGCATGTTATGCAAGTTATGTGCTATGTGTTAATGATGTTATGCATGACATGCAAGTTATATGCTATGTGTTTGTGATATTATGCAAGTTATGCAAGTAATATGCTACATGTTTGAGATGCTATGCAAGTTATGCAAGCCATATGTTACATGTTCATGATGTTATGCAAGTTATGCAAGTCACAAGTTACATGTTCATGATGATATGAAAGTTCATGTATGATATGTATGCAAGTTTGGTGTATGATAATATGCAAGTTCACATATGACATGTTATGCAAGTATGATGTTTGATTATATGCAAGTGACATATGCAAGTTTACCCCTTTGTATGACATAAGAAACTTATGCAAGTTAACCCCTTTACATGTCATACATACATATGCAAGTTTACCCCTTTGTATGACATAAGAAACTTATGCAAGTTAACCTCCTTATGACATATGTGATTAATGCAAGTTTGGGTTGATTATCTATGCTAGTTGGGTTTGATGCTATATGCATGTTGACACCTTTAAACCCATGTTGATGCTAATGTTATGCAAGTTGAACCCATTACATTTATGATGAATCTTCCCTTTTATGTCATGTTAGCGAATTACGTGGGGAACGATGGGGTTAATAAACATGTTAATGAAATGGTGTGAAGTTGGTATGATTATGCATACCATAAAGTGATGGACATAATTGAGTCAATTATGTACATCGTTAAAATTGGAATTAATTAGGGAAAATTAATTCGGGGGTGATTAATTAGGTGTAATTAATCGACTAAGACACGAGGTTGGACCCTTTTGTAGCATAAGACTGCCCGGAACCGACCGGCAAATCCAGCGGCTACAAATGATTGGCCCAATGTGAGAGGTCTTAGGCACAAACTATATACGTGACAAGTGTAAAGACACGAGGTTAGATTCGGTTATGGCGTAAGGCTGCCCGGACCCAACCGGCAAATCCAGCTGCCATAAAAGATAGTCTAATGTGAGAGGTCTTTACAACGGTTACGTTCTTAATCAATTAAGAAACACTTAACCAGATAAGCATGTAGTGGGCATGAGTGGTTAAGTGGGTGCCTTGGGTGGCATGTGGAAATGAAGTAAGTGCCTTGGGTGGCATGAGGAAATCTAGTGGGTTGCCTTGGGTGGCAATAGAAAATACGATTAGATGACTTAACCAAGTGGAAACATGTAATTAAACATGATTAAAGGGTTAAGTGGGATGCACTAGATAAATTGACAAGCTTAGGTGGTAGCTTGTGGGGGCCCATTTCAACCAGTAACCCATATGTATCTTATTGGGCTCGACCCATGTCGAGGACGGGACACGCGTACTGGGCTTGATTATAAGAGGCCAAAACGGGGTAGCGGTGGCAACGCGAGTCCAACGGGTTTCATATGCGTGTGTGGACCCGGGCTGGTAGGTAAGACGTTGTTGCATCGTGTAGATATAAGCCGTGCACCATTTGTTGTATCGGGTTGCCACTTTGGGGAGTGATACACCCCATTGTGGGGCCAGCACGGGTATCTACGGTAGGGAGCCGATCACTTGGGAGTAGTGGGTACACCTAGTGGAGGTAGGGGCAGACGGCACCTATGTAGTCAGCTAGGGGTACACGAAACTACTGGGTAAATTTTCTAAGTCCTTGGGAGGGATCAACCTTTAAGTAGGAATGACTGGTGTGGTGCAGTTAGTCATTATCCTTGGGAGGGTAGATGCGTCTTTATCGTTATCTTAGTTATCCTATGTCTAGTTGGCTACTTAGTGTAGTCATTTATCCCCAGTCATCCCGTGCCAAGTTTATATCATACCCTAATTATTTTAATGATTGTGTGGTTAAAGTTATAGGGCTCACTCAGACTTATGTCTGACCCCGTTGTTTTTATCTTTTTCTCCCTCAGGTCCTCAGGTTGGGCCTAGCACTAGTGGGCTTTGATCAGACATCTTTATCTATCTTCTGGAGCTTGGACCGTGACGTAAAGCCCAGCTTATCTTTTCTTTTATGGCTATTGTTTATGTAGTGGGATTATGTACTTATGTTTTTATCAGGATGGATATTTAGTACTTGACTCTTTATGGTGTTGTAACTAAACATGTTTACCTTCTGCTGCTATGAAAGAATGTTTTAGATTTTCAAGTATTTATATCTGTCTTGTTGTAATTTTTCTGTTCTATACTCACTTAAAATGCTCCACCGAAGTTAAGGCATTCCCTTAGTGAGTGACCTTAGCGGGAGTGGGGTGTTACACGTGGTATCAGAGCGAAGGTTACCAGAACAGATAAAATTTTTAGAAAACTATTTTTCTAAAAGCATTTTTGGAAGAAGTGTTTTCAAAAACATGTCTTTAAAGAGAAAAGTTTTTGAAAGAAAAACATAATCCCCAATAGCCATATCTTTATCTTTCGAATTCTCCGTTTTGAATCTTTCCTTTTTTTCGTTTCAGCATGGCTGAGGATCTTAACTTTCCGGAGGGTGTGACGATACCAGTATGGTATAGGAGATTGATGGAGGCTAGGGCCGCCACTGCGGGTCCAGCAAATGTTCCTCCACCAACCGTAGCACCCGATCTTCCTCCTCCCCCTTATCCTCCTCGCACGGATACTTTTGCTAAGACTTGCAAGGAATTTAAAGCTATGGGAGGGAAACCTTTTCAAGGATCAGAAACTTTTGTGGAGGCTAGAGATTGGCTTAAGGAGGTGGAAGAGTTGATAGATATCTTTGGGATGGAAGAAGGAAAGAAAGTCAAGTTAGCTGCTTGGTTAATGAAGGGAGAGGCCTCATTCTGGTGGGAGGTCACTAATGGAGAACGCCCCGTTGACTCTTGGGCGGATTTTAGGCAAAGATTTATGGCAAAGTTTCTCTCAAGGGCGGAGGAAAACTTGTATATGGAAAGGTTCTTGACTCTAAAGCAAGGAAATCTCTCGGTGAAGGAATATGTCAACAAGTTTAATCAATTGGCAAGGTTTGGCATGGATATGGTGAATACTCCGGAGAAGAAGGCTTTGAGGTTCGTCAAAGGCTTGAATGAACCGATGCATGGATTGGCTATGACTCACATCCCTATGGGGGCCACCTTTGAAAAGCTAGTTGACATGGCACTCATGCATGAGGAAGAGAAGGGTCCCAATGCTAATAAGGCACCCGAGAAGAAGGGAGATCAAAAGAGGCCTCAACAACAACAGCAAAACAAAGGTGGGAAAGGCAACGGTGGCAAGGGGAAGAAGAAGTGCTTCAATTGCGGGATACCAGGCCACATAAGCAAAGATTGTCGAAAGAAGAAGAAGACTGGCTGCTATCACTGTGGCGAAGCAGGGCATCTAGTGAAGGATTGCCCTAAGAAGGGGCAAAGGACGGGATCTACCTCAGGAGGACAGGTGCAAGCTCTTATGGCACCGGGTCAGGCTAGGGGGCAAGTACAGTCTCTCGCGGTTCCACCGATTCAGGAAAGAGGTAGAACTATTTCCGTTGAAAGTCTGGTTTTTCTATTTGATCTTCCTGTCCGTACATTGTTTGATTCTGGCGCATCTCATTCGTTTATCTCATCATCATTAGTTGAGTCACTGCACTTAGACACCAGTCTAGTAGATGATCCCTTGGTTGTTTCAAACCCAATTGGGGGCTCCACTTATTTTTCCATGATATGTTTGGGTTTGAAGATTTCTATACTTAGCATTGAGTTTAGATGTGATGCTTTTGTTTTGGGCTTCACGGGCTATGGGTTGATTTTGGGCATGGACTGGTTATCCAGTAATGGTGTCGTTCTTGATTGCGAAAGGAGAGTTGTTAGGCTCATGACCCGCTTGGGTAACACTCTCGAGATCTCTTGTAATCCCATGGATTCTGTTATGCTAAGTTATCTTGAATCGCTTGACGCTTCGGTCGAGAGTTTGCGATCTGTTAGAGTGGTCCGGGAATACTCGGATGTGTTTGAGGAGGTGAAGGGCTTACCTCCGAGGCGGGAGATAGACTTCCGAATATATCTGGTGGATAATGCTAAACCAGTATCTTTACCAGTGTGCCACATGGCTCCTCGTGAGGGGAGGGAACTCCATAAGGGGAGTTGCTTGAGAAGGGGTTCATAAGACGAAGTATATCGGAGTGGGGTGCTCCAGTAGTTTTTGCTACGAAGGCGGATGGGTCCCTCAGACTTTGTGTAGACTATAGAGAACTCAACAAGCTCACAAAGAAGAATAGACACCCATTGCCGAGGATTGATGATCTTTTCGATCAGTTGGTTGGCGCTTCAGTATTTTCTCAATTGGACTTAGCCACGGGGTTTCATCAGTTGAGGGTGGCTGAGGATAGCATAGACTGCCTTTAGGACTCCGGATGGTTTCTATGAGTGGCTGGTGATGCCATTTGGTTTGACGAACGCCCCGGCATATTTTGTTGATTTGATGAGTAGGGTGTTCAGGGAGTTCCTTAATAAGTTCGTGGTGGTCTTTGTGGATGACATCTTAGTATTTTCTAAGAGTGAAGAAGAGCATGCCCTACATCTTAGGGAAGTGTTGGAGACTCTTCGAGCGCATAGCCTTAAGGCTAAATTTTCTAAATGTCACTTCTGGAGGAAGGAAGTGCGGTTCTTGGGGCACGTGGTCTCCAAGGAAGGGATAGCTGTGGATCCCGCGAAGGTAGTATCAATTCAAGATTGGAAGGTTCCGAAGAATGCTACCGAGGTGAGGAGTTTCTTGGGGTTGGCTGGCTACTATAGGAAGTTTATCAAGGACTTCGCGAAGATATCAGTCCCATTAACTCGCTTGACGAAGAAGAATCTAGTCTTCGTATGGGACGTAGATTGTGATGATGCGTTCCGACGGTTAAAGAGAGCTTTAACCACGGCTCCAGTCTTAGTGTTGCCAGATGGGAGTAAGCCATTTGTTGTCTATACCGATGCTTGTGGGACTGGACTGGGCGCAGTCTTAATGCAAGAGGGAAGGGTAATAGCCTATGGTGGAAGGAAGTTGAGGAAGCATGAGAAAAATTACCCTACCCATGATCTAGAGTTGGCTGCTATTGTTTTTGCGCTTAAGATTTGGCGCCATTATCTTCTTGGCGAGAGATTCGAATTGTTCACTGACCACAAATCATTGAAGTACTTGTTTTCTCAGAAGGATTTGAACTTGAGACAGCAAAGGTGGATGGAGTTCTTAGCATCCTATGATTTCGAGATAGCGTATACCCCTGGCAAGGGTAACGTGGTGGCGGACGCCTTGAGTAGAAAAAGGTTGTCCTTGAGTCCATTGTTCGTGGAACGACGAAGCTTGGAATTCATCTCGATGTTTGATTTCAGGCCTTCCGTTGACTATATACCCGGTTTGCTAGCATCCTTGGAGGTTAGACCTACTCTTTTGGGGCGGATTGGATAAGCACAGAGGGACGACCCACAGTTGGTTGAGTTGGTAGAGAGGCTCATAAGGAGGGAGTCGTCCAGCCATTTGAGTAGGTACACCCTAGACGATAAGGGGGTGCCTGCGTAGAGACGATAGACTTTGTGTACCGCAAGACGAGGGTTTGAGGAAGGCGATTCTTGATGATGCACACCGTTCTAGGATGACCATTCATCCCGGTGGGGACAAGATGTACCAAGACATGAGGCGAGTTTTCTTTTGGGCCGGTATGAAGAAAGATGTGGCCGAGTATGTCGCTAGATGCTTGGTGTGCCAACAAGTGAAAGCGGAGCAAAAGAAACCAGGTGGGTTGCTTCACCCATTGGAAGTTCCGCAATGGAAGTGGGATAGCGTCTCGATGGATTTTATTGACGGGTTACCCAGATCGAGAAAGGGTAATACGGGAATTTGGGTTGTGGTAGACAGACTTACTAAGAGCGCCCATTTCATACCTGTGAAGAGCAAGAGGACTGCTCCATGGCTAGCTTCAGTTTATCTTCGAGAGATAGTTCGATTGCATGGGGTACCCTCTAGCATAGTGAGTGATCGAGATCCTATCTTCACTAGCGAGTTCTGGAAGAGTTTGCAGGAAGCAGTGGGGACTCAATTGTGTCTGAGCACCGCATATCATCCTCAGACGGACGGCCAGACCGAGAGGGTGAATCGTGTTCTGGAAGACCTGTTGAGGCTTTGTATCTTAGATTTTGGAGGTACATGGGAAGAGCATCTTCCATTGGTGGAGTTCGCATATAATAACAGCTTTCAGTCCAGTATTGGTATGGCTCCTTTCAAAGCTCTTTATGGGAGGCCTTGCCGATCACCTACATGTTGGTGGGAATCTACGGATAAGATCTTGCTTGGGCCTGATATGGTTAGGGAGACTTCAGAGAAGATTGACTTGATTCGAAGAAGGATGAAAACAGCGCAGGATAGGCAAAAATCTTATACGGACAAGAGGAGGACGGATCTGGAGTTTGAGGTTGGGGACATGGTCTTTGTCAAAGTATCTCCATTACGGAATATAGTTCGCTTTGGGTCCGTTGGGAAGTTAGCTCCAAGATTTGTTGGGTCGTTTCCTATTAAGGAAAGGATTGGACGGATGGCATATAGGGTGGATTTACCCGAGAGACTTAGTGGGGTGCATGATGTATTCCATGTGTCACATTTGAGGAAGTGCCTACATGAGACCGCAGAGGTGGTAGAGCCAAGCTTACTTAGAGAAGTGGAGGTAGAGCGTGATGCAACTATTCGACGAGCTCCTACCCGCATCCTTGGGTCAGAGATTAGGAAGTTGAGGAACAGAGAGGTGCGGCTAGTCAAAGTGCAATGGGGAGAAGATGAGAGCAATGCTACCTGGGAGACAGAAGCGAAGATGCGTTCACTATACCCATTCCTTTTTGAGGGTATGTCTTTTAACTTCTCCTTTATCGTTTTTCTAGTACTTATCTTATCTTTAGTATGTCCTCTCATGAGTACCTTTGACCTTTAGATAGGGTAAAACCTATGGTTGAAACATGTGTTTGAGACATGTTATGATTGATGGATGCATGTGGATGCAAGTGTTTGCTAATGGTTGCTCGTGGATGCATATACACACACTTTAGACACTAGATCGGCTCAGTCACTTCATATTGCATATTGCATATAATTGTGTGTAGGTAGCTATATTTATGGATGTATAATGGTTGTGTTATCAGATGGATGATGCATTTTGGTGTATGGTTGTGCACACATGTAGAAATAGTATGTGTCGATAGGGTTCTTCCGCATACATATTGGATGCATGGCACTATCATGGTTTGCATTAAGAAGGTCAACTGAATCAGTAGACCGCCTGATTTAGCATTAGTATACGGGCATATACACACACTTTCTGCATATGTTCATACGTCATTAGAAATTTTAAGGACAATGGATGCCAGTGTTTGATGGTTTAGTAGATGGTTGTTTGGTTGGTAGGATACGTTCTTCTTGACTTAGAGATTTCGGGGACGAAATCCTTTAAGGAGGGGAGAATGTAACACCCCGTAATTTGAACATAAAAATTCACAAATTAAAGTATACTTAATTAAGTGAAATGGGTTGCGCAGAGAAATATATATATATATATATTGATATATATATATATATATAATTAAAAATTAAATAAATAGATATGCAAAAATGTTCAAAACAGCGAATTGGGAAAGGGGAATAACCGAACTGGCCGATTTTTGAGGTCGACCCGAGCCTGCTGGGTCGACTAGGGGTTAATCCAGGGTGTTTGGCTGTCAACCCGTGGGCCGATTCGCTCAAATGCAGATTTTGCATTTGAATGGTTCTCATGGTTCAGCTTTAATCTAAAGGCCCTAGATGGTTCCTACACTTGACTTCTTCCCCAAGACATGCTTTGATGGCTAGGATCTAAACTAAGGTTTATCCTATGGCTAAAACTATCCTAGTCTTCTATAAAAAGACCCCTAACCTAAACCTAAATGCTCATTATTCAATCCTATAGCTAAACTATGCCAAAATGTTCTCTCATGGCCTCCACCCTCATCCTCTTGTCATAATCTCCATCTCTAATCATATGAGAGAGTTCCTAAAGAAGTATAAGAGTTCCTAAGCTTGCTTAAGTGTTTCTAAGTTTGATTCAAGGCTTTTCTTCATCAAAGCTAGGATCTTTATTATTGATTTGGCTCAAGGGTTTTCATTTGGAGCATTCTTATTTGGAGTTTTTGAGTTGATAGCTTAGTGGCTTCATCTCAATCCTTTAATATATTCATAAGAAGGCTAATCAACAAGTTGTGAGTTTTCTATAGCCTTAATGACCAATTATTGAAATGATTATGATAGGATATAATGAGGTTATGGCTATGAATGTAGATCAATGCAAGTTATGCAAGTTGTATGCTATGTGTTAATGATGTTATGCATGTTATGCAAGTTATGTGCTATGTGTTAATGATGTTATGCATGACATGCAAGTTATATGCTATGTGTTTGTGATATTATGCAAGTTATGCAAGTAATATGCTACATGTTTGAGATGCTATGCAAGTTATGCAAGCCATATGTTACATGTTCATGATGTTATGCAAGTTATGCAAGTCACAAGTTACATGTTCATGATGATATGCAAGTTCATGTATGATATGTATGCAAGTTTGGTGTATGATAATATGCAAGTTCACATATGACATGTTATGCAAGTATGATGTTTGATTATATGCAAGTGACATATGCAAGTTTACCCCTTTGTATGACATAAGAAACTTATGCAAGTTAACCCCTTTACATGTCATACATACATATGCAAGTTTACCCCTTTGTATGACATAAGAAACTTATGCAAGTTAACCTCCTTATGACATATGTGATTCATGCAAGTTTGGGTTGATTATCTATGCTAGTTGGGTTTGATGCTATATGCATGTTGACACCTTTAAACCCATGTTGATGCTAATGTTATGCAAGTTGAACCCATTACATTTATGATGAATCTTCCCTTTTATGTCATGTTAGCGAATTACGTGGGGAACGATGGGGTTAATAAACATGTTAATGAAATGGTGTGAAGTTGGTATGATTATGCATACCATAAAGTGATGGACATAATTGAGTCAATTATGTACATCGTTAAAATTGGAATTAATTAGGGAAAATTAATTCGGGGGTGATTAATTAGGTGTAATTAATCGACTAAGACACGAGGTTGGACCCTTTTGTAGCATAAGACTGCCCGGAACCGACCGGCAAATCCAGCGGCTACAAATGATTGGCCCAATGTGAGAGGTCTTAGGCACAAACTATATACGTGACAAGTGTAAAGACACGAGGTTAGACTCGGTTATGGCGTAAGGCTGCCCGGACCCAACCGGCAAATCCAGCTGCCATAAAAGATAGTCTAATGTGAGAGGTCTTTAGAACGGTTACGTTCTTAATCAATTAAGAAACACTTAACCAGATAAGCATGTAGTGGGCATGAGGGGTTAAGTGGGTGCCTTGGGTGGCATGTGGAAATCAAGTAAGTGCCTTGGGTGGCATGAGGAAATCTAGTGGGTTGCCTTGGGTGGAAATAGAAAATACGATTAGATGACTTAACCAAGTGGAAACATGTAATTAAACATGATTAAAGGGTTAAGTGGGATGCACTAGATAAATTGACAAGCTTAGGTGGTAGCTTGTGGGGGCCCATTTCAACCAGTAACCCATATGTATCTTATTGGGCTCGACCCATGTCGAGGACGGGACACGCGTACTGGGCTTGATTATAAGAGGCCAAAACGGGGTAGCGGTGGCAACGCGAGTCCAACGGGTTTCATATGCGTGTGTGGACCCGGGCTGGTAGGTAAGACGTTGTTGCATCGTGTAGATATAAGCCGTGCACCATTTGTTGTATCGGGTTGCCACTTTGGGGAGTGATACACCCCATTGTAGGGCCAGCACGGGTATCTACGGTAGGGAGCCGATCGCTTGGGAGTAGTGGGTATACCTAGTGGAGATAGGGGCAGACGGCACCTATGTAGTCAGCTAGGGGTACACAAAACTACTGGGTAAATTTTCTAAGTCCTTGGGAGGAATCAACCTTTAAGTAGGAATGACTGGTGTGGTGCAGTTAGTCATTATCCTTGGGAGGGTAGATGCGTCTTTACTGTTATCTTAGTTATCCTATGTCTAGTTGGCTACTTAGTGTAGTCATTTATCCCCAGTCATCCCGTGCCAAGTTTATATCATACCCTAATTATTTTAATGATTGTGTGGTTAAAGTTATAGGGCTCACTCAGACTTATGTCTGACCCCGTTGTTTTTATCTTTTTCCCCCTCAGGTCCTCAGGTTGGGCCTAGCACTAGTTGGCTTTGATCAGACATCTTTATCTATCTTCTGGAGCTTGGACCGTGATGTAAAGCCCAGCTTATCTTTTCTTTTATGGCTATTGTTTATGTAGTGGGATTATGTACTTATGTTTTTATCAGGATGGATATTTAGTACTTGACTCTTTATGGTGTTGTAACTAAACATGTTTACCTTCTACTGCTATGAAAGAATGTTTTAGATTTTCAAGTATTTATATCTGTCTTGTTGTAATTTTTCTATTTTATACTCACTTAAAATGCTCCACCGAAGTTAAGGCATTCCCTTAGTGAGTGACCTTAGCGGGAGTGGGGTGTTACATTTATGGATGGAATTGAATGTGTTAGCATGTGGATATTGCATATGGATGAATGTTTGTGCACACATATAGTGTTTATGTGACTAGGACTATTTGCATACATGTGGATTCATGGCACTAAACATATTTTGCATTTAGAAGATCAATCAGGCCTGATCATTTGCATTAGATAAGGAACACATATACACACACTTTCTGTATATGTTCATACAGCATTAGAAATCTTTTAAGGACAATGGTTGCCTGTGAATGATGCTTTGAGTAGATGGATGATTGGATGGTAGGACACATCCTCCCCAACTTAGAGATTTCGGGGACGAAATCCTTAAAGGAGGAGAGAATGTAACAACCCGAATTTTAATAACGTGTTAAGACGAGAATCGAGGCAGAATTAAATTTTCAAATAAGAATCAAGCGAAACGGATTGCGTCGTTGCGTTCGTCTCGGAATTCTGGTTGGAAACGAGTCCGAAATTTCGTAAATCGGAGTCCGTATTACCGAGATATGGCCTCTAGAAGTTTCACAAAAAATTAGAAAACGAAAACAGATTTTCGAAATTCGAATTTAGCCCCAAACAGACTGGGCGGGAAAATTTCCCGCCCAGCCCCAGGTCGACTAGGGAGTCGACCCCCCAGGGACCAGGTCGACTGCCTAGTCGACCTGGGTGTCGACCTGGGTGTCGACTTCTATGGTCGAGCCAGGTCGACCTGGGTGCACCTGCATGGTCTTTTGGCTCTGGTTTGTTGGCCTGTGACGATTTTGACGGTTCAGATCTAAACTAGGGTTAATATAAGGGCCTAAACTAGTCCTAACTTCTATAAAAACACCCTAAGACCTAACCTAAATCACTAAAAATCATCCTAACAACTAAGTGCTGCCAAAATGCTCCTAAATCATGGCCTCCATCTTCATCATTGAGAGCTTGAGTGTTCTAAACTAAAGCTAAGGCAAAGGAGCAATCTTTCTCCATCAAATCAAGGAGCTACTTATATTCTCAAGGCTTCTAGTGTTGCTACATCATTCCTAGAGCTTCTACAACGATTCTATGACGATTCTTGCTCCTAATTCACTAGCCACGCTTTGTAAGTTCTAGATGCTTTTAGATTGAAACGATAACTTAAATATGACATGTGATAAAGTTGAAAATTTGATCTATGCATGATAATCGATCCATGCTCATTCTTTTTCATTTTTGATCTTGACCTTTGGGGATGTTGCTATGACATTAATTTGGACCTATGCATGTTGCAAATCACTCTTTCATATCCTTATCATGCATGTAATGATTTTTTTCTCTCGAATCTTGTTTTATTGCAAAGTTTCTACCTTCCCCTATTTATCTACTTTTGATGAACCTTGGTCGATTTCGGACCTAGGCCTAAACTACGATTTACGTGCGATTTGTATACGGTGGAATATTGGGATTTCACCTATTTGGACATGGGTGTGTGGTAGAATTGATTGCATAACATGAACAAGGGGAAGTTTGGGGTATTGCCAATGTAATTTGCAAGTTTGGGCATATATGAATTGGCATATGAGTTAAATCACGAGTTTTGGGGACTATGTAAGTTAAATCAAGGGATTGGGCTTATGTAAATTAGGTATAAGTGGAATTGGGAACATGAACCATGATGAGGGTTTATTTGGGCATGAACGTGACAACATGTAACTTTGGCTAGAACATGATTTAGGGTAAATTGGCATAAACTCGACATACATGCAAATAGGCGAGAATTGGACATATGTGAAGTGGCTAGAATTAGGTACACATTTTGATGGACATGCAATTGGGAACTTTTGAATATGCTTAGTAATATTGTAAAGTGGGGATCTTGACTTAGATGACACATATGTAATTAACAATCTAACGGATGCCTTCGACACGAGGTTAGACTTGAGTTGTGGTGTAATTCTGCCCGGAACCGCCCGACATATCCAGTGACCACAACAATAATAGTCTAATGTGAGAGGTCGTAGGCAAAGATTAGATTGTGGTAATGCATTGAACCCAAGGTTGGAATGGGTTTGCGGTGTAATTCTGCCCGGAACCACCCGGCGTATCCAATGACCGCAAATAAGTCCAATGTGAGAGGTTGATGCATTAGTAAGTAATAAATGAATATGACATGGACGGGTGGGTTAAGTAACTTGATTAGACTAATGACACTTAACCAATATGACATGGACGGGTGGGCTAAGTAACTTGATTAGACTAATGACACTTAACCAATATGACATGGGTGGGTTAAGTAACTTGATTAGACTAATGACACTTAACCAATATGACATGGACGGGTGGGTTAAGTAAATTGATTAGACTAATGACACTTAACCAATATGACATGGACGGGTGGGTTAAGTAACTTGATTAGACTAATGACACTTAACCAATATGACGTGGATGGGTGGGTTAAGTAAAACCGGACTTGACTTCTTGATGACACTTAACCATATAACACGATTAGAGGATGGGTTAGTCTAACCTGAATGGGTCGATAACACCCGACTAGTATAACGCGATGCATGGTAAGGTTAAGTAAACTAAAAAGGGTAACACTTAACCGTTATAATTTGACTAGTGGATGGGGTTAGGTTAACATATACTTAATCGATCTAACGCGATGATTTGGATGGGGTTAAGTCATGAATCGCTTGAATATACTTAACCAATCTAACATGATAACTTGATGGGATTAAATCATGAATCGCTTGAATATACTTAACCAATCTAACACCGTAACTTGATGAAGATTAAGTCATGAGTCACTTGAATATACTTAACAAATCTGACACGGTAATTTGATGGGGTTAAGCTTGAATATACTTAACCAATCTAACACGGTAATTTGATGGGGTTAAGCTTAAATATGCTTAACCAATTTGACACGATGATTTGGATAGGGTTAAGTCATGAACCGCTGGAATACGCTTAACCTACTTGACACGTGATTCGTAGGGCTAAGTCATGAACTTGAATGACAATACTTAGCCAACTTGACATGACATGTAGACGGGTTAAGTCACGAACTTGAATGACCACACTTAACCAACTTGACATGCTAGACTGATAGGGGTTAAGTCTTGAATTTAGATGACAACACTTAACCTGCTGGACGAAAACCCTAGTTACGCGGTCCTTTTTAGCAGTAACCCCCTTGGATGTATCACGATACCCTAGGGACTAGGCTAGGGTGGGGCACGATTACTGGGCTGATTGTAAGCGACCAGAACGACGGCTGAGTTGGTGCGCCTTTGTAGGTTCAGGCGGACTACGGTCGTGCACGTAGTCCGGAGTTGAAAAAGCAGGCATTGGGCACCAGTAGGTTTACACTGTGCGTGCTTGATTCGTGTCGGTGGTTGGCACCCTAGGGCTTGATACACCCTATGGTGGGCCTAGCACAGGTGACTACATTCGTGATAGGGCCGTATGACACAGACACATGAACGAGATAGGACTTGTAGGGAGCCGATCGATTAGATCGTTACGTGGAAAAAGGGCGTTGTTCGATAGGTAGCATAATCCCTAGTGGTCCTAGGTGGCATAAACCCTGATCGAATCTAGAAAACATCCAATATATAGCGTAATCCCTAGTGGTCCTAGGTGGCGTAAATCCTAGATGAACACGCGATAATTCATGATAAGGGAATATGGCCAGAACAAGGATGGCAGTCCGAGCGATTTCAAGGATGGTTACACTACGTTGTAGTGGTATAGAATACCGTGATGGAACCCGTACGATATACAGCAAAGGACTATACATATACATGGAAGGGATGATACGAGTTAGGATGCTAGTACGGTTGGTGTAGAGGACGTTAGACATGCGATGCTATTCCGAGTTTATCTTGTTATCCTGTTACCTTGGTTATCTTGTTACTTGAGTTTATATTGTTATCTTAGTTTGATCTGTTTATCTTGTCATTATGTTTATGATTACTTTCAGTTTATACATGTCATGTTACCTTCACCTGTTTTTAGGCTGAAAGTAGCTAGGACTTACAAGTCTTTATGACTGACCCCGTTTTGTTTCGCCTCTTTTTCTTCAGTTCCCTCCCCCCAGGTTTACAGGGAGGAAATGTTGCTACTTAGTGCGGATTTTCTGCTTCAAGATCATCATCTATGGCTTGGACTTTTCTTGGCTATGGCTATTTTACTGTTTTACTTGGGGAATAATTTATGACTATGGTTTTATGCTTCTTTACTATTGCAAGACAGGTTTTGATGTAAGTAATTTAATGGCACATTGATGTAAAAGGTTTTCGACCTTACTACTTTTATAAAGTAATAAAATCATGTTTTCTTCCGCTGTTTTATATGTTCTGTCTTGTAATATTTCTGTGCATGTTTACCTAGATAATACTCCACCAAAGCTAGTGCATTCCCTTAGTGAGTGACCCTAGCGGAGGTGGGGTGTTAGATCTTTTGAGTGAAGTATCAATGTTGATTGGGAGTTCAATCTGATCTTATGACAAAAAGATAGTGGTACTTCGAGCATGGCGAGAGGAGTTGGAACACGACTACGAAAGAACACGTGCGAGTTACGGGTAAGTGTCTGGAGGAGAGGCTTGTGTGCATAGGGGAGCGGTTTTGGAAGGAGCAAGCTACAGGAGCATTCAGTTACAAATGGTGAGAAGGTGAACAAGTTGAGACAGTCCAGTGGTTTTTTTTTCCTATTTTGAATTTTTGAGACATAAAAGGGGAGGGAGAGTGATGAGTGAGCTATCAAGAAGAAAACGCTTGTGTTAGTGTTAACGAGATGATTAAGGAATTTTAAGGGCTTGAACGTTCGGCTGAGAACATGAATTTGGGATGGCTACCGTATGGTTTGGAGTTTGTGGTCTTTGGTAAAGTCAGTTTTTACTTTTGAGAAGCAGGTGGTTATATGAAAAGTGAGGTGCATTAGTAAGAAGAAATGGGAGTGGAACAAATGTGTTTTTCCAAAGGGTGGTACTGCGTATGCAGGTATGGGAGGAGGGAGTTAATTCACCGAAGTGTCTGTTGGATGGGAAAGAAGAGTGTGCGTTGGGGTACATATGCAGTGAGAAGATGTAACACATGAAGTAATTTAAAAAGAAGAATGTCGTTGTTTTGCTGTGAAGAGGAGTTTGACGTGATCAAGAGGAGGGGATATGAGTGTTGGAGATGAGTGAATGGTACACAGCTGTTGTTTTCTTTACGGGAGGAAAAAGAGAAGATAGCAGGGGGATTAAGCGGATCGTGGGTTAAGGAATGGGGAGATGGGCCGTTCACTTTTGGTAAGGCCCAAAATTTAGAAGTATATTAAGTTTAGTTAATTAAAATAAAGTGATAACTTATTAACTTAGTATCTTTACCATACGATATCGAAATTCAGCGAAACAAGATCCGATAGGATCGTATGGACGAACACTACACGATGACACTGATTGGAAGTCCATCGGAGCTCATTACAATTTATAGCAAAATAAATTGTCCATCTGAATAAAATCGAGAGATGGTTATCGTTATTAACGATGATCGTCCAATGTGAGTAAATCTCACTAACTCTGAACAGTTTATAATTTCATGTTGTATTTTTAGAACTGTTAAATATAGGCTGATAGACTGTGTGTTGACTGTTTGATTGAACTGCTAGTCAGTTAGCTGAATTTCTATATTGATTCTGTTTTTCTGAATATATCATATGGAACTAAAAGTGATGTTATCTATATTGTTTAACATCTGTGATGCAGGGAAACAGGTTGGAGGAATCCAACTGGATTCCTCAACAATTATTTTACTGTGATTCATATATTGTGATATATGATGTGATATATAATCTGTTGTTGATTATATGTGTTTGGACGATATTTATCGTTGTTATATGGTATGTTAAATACCATAAGAAATACTGGATGTGGGAAAAGGGATTTTCAAAGTGTATTTTGAAAATGAATTATTTATATAAAATCGATGGATTTTATATAGAAAAGGAAAAGGGTTTTTATAAAAGAGAATAATTATAAAATCGAAGGATAAGTTAAAATAAAGGAAATATTTATTGGTTAGAATAAATAGAATAGATATAAAAGGAAATATTATTGGTTAGAATAAACAGGAAAGATAAAAGAAATATTTATTTGTTAAATAAATAGAATAAAGGAATATTTATTTGGGAAAATAAATAGGATTTATAAAAGGAAATTTACGAGATAGAAAAGAGTTAGTCGATTGGAGTTATCAAAAAGGAGTTAATCAAACGTAGTTTATCGAATGGAGTTAAATCAAATATAGTTATTCGAAATAAAGAAACCAGACATAGTTATTCAGAATAGAGTTAATCATAAAGAGTTGAAGAAATAGAGTTAAGCAAAATTAGAAACTGACTAGAGATTAGTAAGTTGAATGGTTTTCTAAGTGTCGATCTGATGTTGGTTTCGGCCTTTGTGGTTTATACTTAGAGAATTGTTCTCCTACTAGTTTACAGTCAGGGACTGATAGCTGTGAAATGATAGTGATATATAAATAAACAATGCAAATGTTTTCCAGTGTTAATAATGTATATTTTCTAAACATAGAAAATAAGGAAATATATATATAGATATATATATGATTGATGATTGATTGATAGAATTTCCATTTGGAAATGATATCGTTGTTTGCACACATATTTTCCTTCGATAGTTAAATCACAGACTATCGAAGTTTTGACCAATTTACGTTGTTAATATGGAGAGACCGGTTGGATTATTATCCAAAGAACCACTCTGTATTGGCATAAGCGTTGCAAATCATATATGCCAAAGATAATTGAAGACGGAGTAAAGTGCAAGGGCTATTGTATAAGTCTTAGATAACAGTGCCTAAGATGGATATTCTGAATAGTACCTTCGGTTCATCCTGTTACTGGATGACTTGTATGGACGGATGTCTGACGGAGTATTTCCAGACGATCACGTATATTGATTTCTCCAACCGTACCAAGAGTGGAAGCGGAGAAGGAAACTTCTTTTAGCTAACACATAATGTATGGTTGAGGACTTCAATCGGTGATTTGATAGATTTGACGATGTGGCATTCAAAGTGAATCTGGTGTGATGATGAAGCGTAACCTCAAGCCTCATCAATCGGTAAATGACAGAAATCGGGCAGGCAGCATGGCTAAGTCGGTCGCTCCGAAGTAGGGTGTATAATCACCTGATCTAGAGTTTCATTTATTTCTAAAAATCTATTGTCGATACTGTCCCATTCGGGAAACGGTTGCTGATCCCAACCGTTGGTGATATACATTCGATACACTCAAGCGAAATGAGTGGTAGGTCATGTGTGGCCGGGTTGCAAGATGTTCTTGTTGAACCCAGTGTATTCTTTTCTAGAGGTACACTAGTGAAAGGTGGTTCCATACCTTGTCATAGTTGGAAATCCATTAACCAATACGTGCTTGTCGTTTTGATTGTATACTATATATGTAGAACGTGATATGAAAGCGTTTCTGCTAGATGATTATTATATTGTGATCGATAGACATTATTATAATATCAAAAGGTTTTTGATATAAAGACATTTTGGATTCTCATAAGGGGAAAAACCCGTTCCGTTATACGGCGTGGTCTTACGAGAAATCGTTTACTTGTTCAAACTGTTTTAAACTGTTTTACTCATACCGGTCCCATGACTAACCCGGAGTTTATTTTGTTTTGTTTTCCTTAAACTCTAGGGTGCCCAATTTTGTATGGGCAGTCAAGTAGTCAGGATTTTACAGATACTTGAAGAGCTGGAGTAGGAGGCTTCAGGATCATATAGTTATAGTTTATTTCCGCTGTGTTGTAAGTGCTGTACTTTGATAATGATATGTATATTCAAATACAGATTTGTATTTCAAAGTTATGTTATGAAATATATTTATTCGTTCCGCTGTGAGATTCGTGTTACTCTGATATTGTGTTCTTCTTCTTCTTCTTTTCTATAATTTTTTATCTTATCTTTCCTCACCCTCTGTTTTTCTTTCTATTAATTTCCTGATTTTCAGTTTAATTTGGGGTTGGACTTGTGTTTTTGGTCAGCTCAAATTGGACCGTAATTTTGGGTCATTACATCTGGCCGATACGTTTTCTTCTTCATAGGGTCTGTTTCCTGTTCAACATCCATATTTGTATTATTCTAAATAAACATGACTATTTGTTTAATTATAAATATTATAAATCGATAATTACGTTGGTTAAAAATCCCGATGCTCTCCTTGTACCATTCTTTCAGGCAACCTGAAACCCATTGCTTCACTGTTCTTATTCCAAACATTGCACCATGTACAAGGGTCGATCATCAAAGGTGATGCACTATTCACATATACAGGGGTTAAGTATGTTAATTATACGAATTTAATTAAAAACCAGTAAACATTTAGTTAATATTATACTGTAAATCGATTGCGTTATATTACTTTTGGTGCTCTCGATGGTCTGCAACTGCTTTGTTAACCTTGTGCCCACATACAACAATGCCATGCATGCCATCAGAAATCCCCCACCGCTTCAACGTAAGGTCCTTCGAGAGTTCATATGACATCGCTAACTCAAGCAGTCTGACCCCCTTGACCTTTGACAGAAAGCGTGCCTCACCGTCCCTCTCCATTCGCCGGCAAAACCTCTTTCAAAAGCCCCATCGAACACAATTTCTGGCTGTAATGGCTTACCTGAGATGATCACCACCGTTCCGATGAACGAGCTCGCTGAGTTAACAATCTTTTAGTTTGGTTTTTTTGATTAAATGAGTAGATTTTGTGAAAAATGGTAAGGAAATTTTGAAGAGTTCAACCGTTCAGAGATTTAGAAAGAAGTATGCGGCGGCATTAATACGTTGACTAGGCGCGATTTATTTTGATGAGGAGTTAGGGTTTTTGTAATGACCCGGGGAATTCGACGCTCGAATTACGACAACAATACATAACTCTGTACTACATACCAAAACTCAAGTATCAAGAACACCAGATAATTAATAGAAAGAAAGATATATTAGAACAGAAGAAGAAGAATAACATAACAGTAGAACCAGAGTCTCACATCGCAGTGGAATAAAATATAATATAGAAATAAATCTTTATTGAGAGCTTTAAATAAAAACTTACAATCATTGGAGTACATAAACATATTTGGACAGTTATTATATCTTGTCCTCATATACAACACAAAGAGGAGTAATAACTAATACGTCTTAACTCCTCCAGCACGTCTTATGAACTCTGTAGTATCCAATAACTTGGACCTGCAAAACTCGGTCTAACCCGAACATTTACAAAACACCGGATCAGTCTGGTGAACCAAAGTGATAAAAACTCACAAAGTTTAAGGGGAATCATCCAACTTGATGTTCAAAATATTTTCTAAAAGATAATGATAATCGTAAGACCAATCCACACATAAACATGGACGGATTTTATCTTACGATAACCCAAAACATTTTGAAATCGTATATATCATCTGATATTATAATAGTGTCTAAATAAAAGTAAATAGCAATCTAGCAAAACGCTTGCTTCTCACGCTCCACATACATAGTATACAATCAAAACCACGGGCGCTTATTGGAAGTTAGATTCCGACTATGACAAGGTATGGAACAACCTGCCGATAGTGTATCTCTAGAGCGGAGTACACTGGGTTCAACTAGAATATCTTGCAACTCGTCCACAGACTATGGACGATATAATTGACTATACTGTGTTGTGATGTGAAATGAAGTAAATAATATATATATATATATATGCGATGTGAATAAAAAATAGAAATGGTGTAAATAAAATATATGTGTGTTGTATAGAATATATAAGCGTTGCATAAAATATATATGCGTTGTATAAAGTATATATGCATTGTATAGAATTGAAATGCGATAACATTGATTATGTGATTTGGAAAAATAGTCATGTATTGAAATAATGATTTGTTCGCTAAAAATATTATTTTTAGCTTATGTATAAGATATATAAAATGGTCATGAAATGGAATAAATATTTGTTCATTAAAAAAACTATTTTTAATGTATATATACGATGAATAAAATGGTCATGTATTGAAATAAATATTGGTTGGCTAAAAATATTATTTTTAGCTTATATATAAGATATATACAAAATTGTCATGATATGGAATAATTATTGGATCATTAAGAATATAATTTTTAACATATATATGCGATGTATAAAATTGCCATGATATGGAATATTCAATTTTGATTTAAAATTGAAATGGAAATTGGAATCGTTTTTAAAACGAATATATAAAACTTTTTTTAAATGAAAATCGACGATATATATATATATATATATATATATATATATATATATATATATAATGGCTTGAGTAGAACGCGCCGCACAGCGACCGTTCGTGAATTTCGATTATTAACTTCAAATTGATGTAACGGAAGATCCGACGGTTGAATTTCCCAAAACTGGAACCGTTGGGTTCGTATCGAAAAGAGTTTTCCAATGAATATAAGAGATTTGAAATCTAACGGTTAGATTCGGAAACATGTCCAAATCAATTTTGGAAAAGGTCGCTATGAATGCAGTTCGGTGGGCATTGAAAACCGACTGTAAGGGCCTTATTAAAATTATTAAAAATATGGAAAAAATGTGTAAAATCATAATAAATGATTAGGAAGGTTTATGGATGAGGAATTCCAAGTTTGGAAAGATAAAAATATATTTTTATCGAATTGAACTAGTTATTAACTAGAATAATAATCCAATGTTTTTTTAATAAATAAATTGGATTTGAAATGGTCTAAAATAACCAAAATTTTCCAATGTATGAATTGGAATGGTTTTGAATGGAAATAATCTTCGGAATATTTCGATATTGGATTCTGTGATTATACGGATATTGCTGAGGAATTTGGAAGAAAAAGATATTGTTATTCCCAATACAAAATTTGTTGGTTTCAGAGCCTTGTATTTAATATCAAATTGGATTTTGGGTTTGTCATGAATGGTGTCTTCATTAACACTGTTCTTAAACCTAGTTGAGAATAGAATAAATCTTTTAATTAAGATTTGCAGAAGTTTATCATTTAATTAATATTTAATTGGAATTGAATTCAGGAATCAGATTTTTGGTTTATCTTGAACAATATTTGAAATAACAGTCGTTCTTTAACCCAATTAACAGTGAAGATATGATTTGGAAATTATAATCGTTTAAATAAGATTAATGGAATTTTCCAAAGTAAAGTTTTCCAATTTAATATATTAAACTGGAATTGAATGGAATTCGATTTGGTAGTGATCGAGATGAGCTTCTTTAAATAAAGACCGTTACTATTTATGGAATTTAAAAGGCTTTGCTGTTATTCCACTTATAATATTAGTTTGATATAGAAATTTAAATCGATTACGACTGATCAGATTTCCGTGAAGATTCCATATTAAATGGAAGATGATTTTGGGGTTTATTGTGAATGTTGTTTTAAATAACATTTGTTCTTTAACCCGAGTAAAAGCAGGATTAATTTCCCGAAAGTTAAATAATAATTAAGTAATGATTTGTGAGATTAAAACTAACTAGAGTTTTAATAAATCTTTAATTAGATTTGAATGAACGGATTGTAATTAAATTTGCCAAAACACGAGAAGTGGTATAAAATCAAATATGCTTGGTTGTTGATATTGATTGTGATTGATTGACTGTTTGGATTGTGCTCGACCAGTTTATGAGAAAATATGCTTTTACATTTAGCATTGGGTTGGCTAGAAATATTGGTATGCTAACATCTTGTGAAACACTTCATGATTTGACTATGAGATTTTTGACGATGTTGTTAAGTTGATTTTAAATTTAATGAATGATTTTGAAATGATATTTTTCTTAAGTAAAAAGAAATGTTTTCCCGATTTTGGATAGGGAATGTTTTCTAAAAATGTTTTATAAAATACAAAGGATTTCGTGGGATAACCCGATGTTGAGAAATGATTTAGAAATGTATTATGTGTTACATTGTAGTTCATCACATAATCGATTAGTTTCTATTGATGATGTATCTGTTTGGTGGTGAAGAATTTATTCTCTTGCTTAACACCCTTTTTGAGATGTACGAGCTCAAAGGATATGTGATTAATAGTGACTGATCATATGTGTGAGTTGCTGATGTGAAGTACTATAGTTTGAAAGTTCTTGTGATCATTATGTTGTGAAATGATTTTCCCTACTTCGGGATTTAAAAATGATTTAATATGTTGCTAAAGATTCTGGTAACCCGGACGACTAAAAGGATGGGTGAGATGGCGGTGTAGTCCCCGAGGGTGTGGGATTGTGCATCGTCAGTGTAGCCTGCTCCATCGTTGGAGGTGCATATATATATATATATATATCGAGTTGGTAAGGTAGTACCCTTTGCCTTGTCTAAGGGGATCCCAATATTTGGTTGCATACTTGTTTGTATGCATTGTTATGTTTTGGAATTCATATTTTCAAAGATTTTGATTTGAGATCCCGAAGTGAAATCTACTTTGATAGAAAGTTAGATATGTATTTCAAATGATTTGGAATAAGAAATTAGTAATAATGTAACGGCTCTGGATTTCGCCCGGATTCAATCGATTGCAAAATCGACTAAGGCTGTTCAAAACCTGAATACGTTAACTCTGGGAATACAACAACATCAGAACAATAACAACAGACTTTTATAAACATTACAATAATGTTACATCAGAGTACAGAACATATCAGAGTACATTGAATAAAATTACAGCGGAAGATAAATTTCAATAAATTAAATACAATAAACAGCGGAAGACTTCTATGCTCTGGACACAGCTTTAGGCTTCGATCTAGAATCCTGCTCAAGAGATAAATATCTGTAAAAAGCTACTCGACTGCCCGTGTGGAAAAGAGGGTACCCGAGTTTGCAAAGTGAAACAAACTGCGAGTCAGTCATGGGACTGGTGTGAGAATTCTTAACTAATATGACTAATAGCAATAAGGAAAATCCAAGGACCACGCCGCTAACGCGGAATGGGTTTTATTCCAATGGATTGCCGATGCATAAATTGAAGTAAATCGTTAAACAACGCAATGCTTTTTAGAAAAATGGAATCATCATAAGACTCAAGTCCCATCACACAATGCAACGCAAACCAGAGGACAGAGTTTTACCTTATGATGATTAAACATGTTTGGTACGATAAAAAAGAATTTGATATTATTATTAGTGTATATATGTTTCAAAAACATTTCAAAGTAAATGTATCAATCCTAGGAAGCATAGCTACCATATACTATGCCTCCATACTAGTAATACAATCAAGTCTGTAGGGTCGTATTGGGAATTGGGTTTCCATCATGAGTCAAGGCTAGGAACGATCTCCTTACCGATTCGAGACACTCTAGCTAATGTCTCAGGATCAGAGCTCGAGTGACCCTTGGATAGCTGAAGGGACGGTCCACACTTGCGGTTTGTGGAATAGTTATTCCTGAACACACGTTTCCCGGTCCTATAGGACCTAACATACGAGGCGCCTCATTCCATCATCCACATAAGTAAAATGTCGGGCCGTGTAAAACCCAAACACCACTTCTAGCTAGAAAAAAACGTGCTGCTCTACCTGCGTTCCCTTGCTCCATTTTTGACTTATACCGGGGTGTGAGGCTCGCGAAGTCACGCTATACACAAAGCTACGCCTAAACAGTCCATGCTTTGAACATCAGCCACAAGGCCTGCTTTTCAACAAAAGTCTTGATCATTTGCATCTTAGCATGCCACATTGTCAATCCATACCATACCATTGATTCCTACCAATATATAACCTCCAAGCTCGTACGTCTTTGAGAAGGGTGTTAAACACCAAACAGATATATATTTAGCAGAGATCAACGAATACCGTATAAAGGAATACAACGTCAGACATACAATCCATTTCAATTCCGTTTTGGGTTTGAACGAAACCGGAGGCACCTTATACCTCGCATATCCGAACAATCAACAATACGTCCGGACGGCTACCCCTGACTCCCCTTCAAGGTAGCTACTCCAATCATGGGCCTCAGTAGCAACACATCAATTTGATGTGAAGATCGTCGGTCTTCAATCACCGTCTTCAACTCTTCGACTTATGTCGTCGTATAATCATTTGAAATGAGATTGAACTTGGACCTTTCAAATGATTCTCGTATATAAATATATTTTTTAAAATCATTTCATATCGTTATTAGTATTTAATAACGATCTATCACTATTTTTCTTTATATAAAAATAGCCCAAATTAATTTAACGGCGCTTCGGGTCAATGGGCGACCCTGACGCTGTTTTCACCCAAATTTGTTTTACACATTTCTCTATATCTAACCATTGGATTTTAACACAATTCATATCATTGGAAAGATCTTCCCAAGGCAAACCTGATGGTTTCAGTTTTGGGAAAATCCGACGGTCGGATCTTTCGGTATGACCGTTTAAAAGTACAATTCCAAAATGCGAACTACCCACTCGATTCGTTTGCTTTTAATTTATATATATATATATATATATATAATTATACATAAATATAATTCCTTCGTCCATTTTGTTATCGTGATTAACACAACAAGTAAAGAACGTTATATTTTCGTAACCTATTTACATTTTTATAATACATAGTGAAATGTATTTTATTTTACTATATTTTGCTAACGACAGGAATTATTATCTAAATATAATGTCATGGCACATAAGAATGTTGATCTTTATTTCGACTTGCATTCACATCCTATATACAAAAAGTTATATTTTTCAATCATCTTTCAAACTACACAAAATTGTATTTTCATGTATCATTACAATTACAACAAAAATAGGTATTTTTGTGTTTCATTTCCATTACAACAAACATGAATATTTTTGGTGTGTCATTTATAATTTAACAAAAAAATGAGTATTTTTGTGTCATTTCAATTTCTAACAAAGATGCAATATATTTTGGTGTCAACTTCAATTCTACAAAAATAATAACTTTGTTAATCTTTCATCACAAACAAAATAATAATTTTGTATGTTAATCTATCTACACAAAAATGTAAATTTCTATCTTTATCTTTTTAATGAAAATCCAATTCATTAAAATGTAAATTTCATCGTTATAATCTTTACTGAAAATCTTTTTACATAAATATGTAAATTTCATACCGTTGTCCTTTTTAACGAGAATTCAATTCATTAAAATGTAATTTTCCTTCCTTAAGTTCCATTTACATGAAAATGTAATTTTACTTCTTTAAATTCTATTTACATGAAAATGTAAATTTTCTTCTTTAAATTCTATTTACATGAAAATGTAAATTTTCTTCTTTAAATTCCATTTACATGAAAATGTAAATTTTCTTCTTAAAAACTAATTACATGACAATGTAACTTTCACTTTAATTCAATTCACATGAAAAATGTAGTTTCACTTTAATTCAATTCACATGAAAAATATAATTTCACTTTAATTCAATTCACATGAAAAATATAACTTTTGCTTTTATTCAATTACATGAAAAATGTAACTTTTACTTTTATTCAATTACATGAAAAATGTAGCTTTTACTTTTAAATATAATTACATTAAAAATGTAACTTTCATTTCTTTAATCTTATTCACATTAAAAATGTAAACTTCTCTTAAAAATGTAAACTTTTCTTCTTTTATTTACATTAGAAAACTGTAAATTCTATTTCAATGTTGAATTCTACTCTTTTAATTACACTGTAAAATCTCCTTTTTAATTACAATGTAAATTGTAATTAACATTATAATGTAAAATTCCTATCTTTTAATTACAATGTAAAATCTCCTTTTTTTATTACACTAAAAATTGTAATTAACATTACAATGTCAAAATCTTTCCTTTTTATTACATTAAAGATGTAGTTAAGGTTACCATGTAAATTCTATTTCTTCTTATTACATTAAAATGTAAATAATTTTGCAGCGTCAAAATCTAATCTTTAATTACGTAAAAATGTAATTTTAATTTCAATGACAAAATCTTACCCTTTTTTTAATTCAATTACATGAAAAATGTAACTTCACTTGAAATCTTATTCTCATTACGTTGTAAATAATGTCATTTTCTATGTATTCTAATATCAAACTAAAGAACATTTTATTTGTTAACATTTTTCTATGTTTTCTAATATCATATAAAAGCATATTTTATAGGTAAATATTTTTAACCATTCATATTAACATAAAAAGAATACTTTATGTTAAATCTTTCTTAACATTTTATTTTAACATAAAAAGAAAACTTTATGTTAAATCTTCCTTAACATTTTATTTTAACATAAAAAGATAACTTTATGTTAAATCTTCCCTAACATTTTGTTTTAACATAAAAAGATAACTTTGTTTGTCGTCAATTCTAACACAACAAAATATATAAAATGTTATATTTTGTCTACCTAACATTTTATAACTAAATTGTCATTTTAACCAATCTCGACATTTTATATCTAAAATGTTATTTTTCTTTTACTTTAACAATTTTCTATTTAACAAAATGAACATTTTGTTATGACATATCTTTCTATTTAACAAAACAAATATTTTGTTTTACATACCTTTCTATTTAACAAAATATGACAACGTAAATTATTTTTTATGATGTAAATCTTTTATTTTAATATAATCTTTTATTTTAATATTTTGTTCGCTTCAAGGAATGCAAACAAAATACTACTTTTTTCCCTTACAAAACCAATTTTCCATTTTACACCAATGTCAAATTTGGTGCTACATTCTCAATGAACAAATATAATGGTTTTTGTCTAACCATTGTCTAATATCACAAAAACGTCAAATTTGGTGTCACATAATTAATGAACAAAAAAAGGGAATTTTGTTTTAACTAATTTCTAATCCAAATGAATAACACTGCAAAGTGATTATTTTTATTTGATTTGGAACTTCTACTCCAAATAAATAAATAAACAATAATGATCTATTATATTGAGATGACGATTCTATTCCAAATCAATAATATTACAAAATGGTTCATTATTTTCAACACATACAGATCTGTGTTTATACACCATAAACAACAAATAATTCAGCCACAATCACATCATAGCAGATTTAGAACATATACAAACTATAGTTACACAGCAATTAAATTAAATAGATTAATTAACCATTTTAAAAAAAGAAATCTCACATCGTTATTGAGTTCTGCGCTGTTCAGATCCAAAATTTGTCAAAAATTTAACTTGCCCAGCATCAGATCTAGTTTATGTCATCGCGAAGATCTCGGTCTCACGATCGTGGCGCACCTGAAATCGTTCAAATATGATTCAGTACGAACAAGATACGGTTTAATTAAGATTGAGAAAATTGACTTTAAATTAAATAAATAATTAAATAAGAAAAAGAACCTTTCTTCTTCATTCATGTTACAAGGTCGCACATGAACCCATTAGGTTCATTTCTAGGGTTATATTTATCGATCAATCGAGGAGGTTTGAAGCCGATCAGGTTGTATGACGTCGAAGAGGAGGAAGAGGAGGTCACGACGCCGGGGTGGTAGTTGGTCGCGGTGGACACCACTGAGTGCGGCGGCGGTTCGTTTGCAGCGGGTTTGGGAGGGTGGTGCGGCCGATTCAAAGCACTAGGGAAGATCCAACCTTATGGATTTGAAGAGGGCTTGATTCTCTTCAAAATTGTCTTAAGAAGTGAACGATTTCGCTGTGTGGTTTGTGAGATTTTAATGGATCAAGAATCGAGCATTTTCAGCCATGGAGAAGGAACAAGCGGCGGCCACGAAATGATATTAGGGTTTTTCCTTGATTTAATAATATATTTATATATTTAGTTAACTAATTAACCCAATTAAGGCCCGATTAGCAACTTTGTCAGATTTTAGCCCAACGACTGGCGTTCTTACCTATTAACCCCTATTCCGGACTCATCTAGCTATGTTCCGCAGGCCCAAATGACTGTCTTGACCCAGTTTTCTTTATTTTAAAATATTTTTACTTTTATTTTTAATTCAACCGTACGAATAAATTCACCGCGGCCACAAATTAACTTCGAAAAATCCCGAAAAAAATATTTAGCTATGTTTTGACGCTGCGAATCTAGGAAAATTAATTTCATTAAATTCTGAGCCTATTTGAAAAATGGCATTTTTCAAGTCGATTAAAATTGACCGAAATTGACAAAACACAAATCTTTTTGCCATAGTCACAAATTAATTCTAAAAATTATGAAAAATTAAACTTAGCAATAATTTGACATTCCGAATCCAACAAAAGTGGTTTCGTCGAAACAGAGGTCATTTGAAAAATGGCTATTTTTAATATTAAAATATATATATAAATCCTACAACGACTATTCTGAAATTTAAACTGGGCATAACTTTTGGTTCCCGCTATAAAATTTCGATTTTTCGGATTCGTTGGAAAGATATTTTAAAAGAGATTCTAATATTTTTGGTTTCACTAAAATCCTTTAAATTTGGCATCATGTACCGTCAGTCAAAATTCAAGTTTGGCTTTTCAAACTACCGCGCTATCACTAACTGCTTTTATAATTAAATTATTCATCCTAACTTCGATTTAAATAAATTTTTAATCATTATAATTTTAAATAAATTATTTTAAATATCAAAACCCATTAAAATTAGTTAAAATAAATTTACCCCAAAATTCAGGGTTGTTACAATCTTTCCCACTTAAAAACTTTTCGTCCTCGGAAAGGAACGTAGCTAAAGTTGTTTAATTAACTAACTCATCTTTCATTCTTTAATTCGTTTCTATAATTTTATTAGTTGAACTAATAATTACACTACACAACCATCAATCAATTAGTTGATTAGGTTTCCAAATATATATAACTTTTATTTATTCAAAAATTATATTTTCTAAAATCAGTTTATATATAATCAAAAATACGTTAATTATAAACTGGGCACTCTCAACTCATTCTAGGGAATTACTAACCCCATCTCTAACGAGTTTTCTCATTCTAGGATACTACCGATCCTATCTCTAATGAGTATTCTTATTGGATATTACTAATCCAATCTCTGATGAGTCTTTTGTTCAGTTATAACGAGTTGTACCCCAAAGATTTGAGCTAACCAGAGCTCTGATACCAACTGTAACGGCTCCGGATATCGCCCGGACTCAATCGATCGCAAAATCGACTAAGGCTGTTCAAAACCTGAATACGTTAACTCTGGGAATACAACAACATCAGAACAATAACAACAGACTTTTATAAACATTACAATAATGTTACATCAGAGTACAGAACATATCAGAGTACATTGAATAAAATTACAGCGGAAGATAAATTTCAATAAATTAAATATAATAAACAGCGGAAGACTTCTATGCTCTGGACACAGCTTTAGGCTTCGATCCAGAATCCTGCTCAAGAGATAAATATCTGCAAAAAGCTACTCGACTGCCCGTGTGGAAAAGAGGGCACCCGAGTTTGCAAAGTGAAACAAACTACGAGTCAGTCATGGGACTGGTGTGAGAATTCTTAACTAATATAACTAATAGCAATAAGGCAAATCCAAGTACCACGCCGCTAACGCGGAACGGGTTTTATTCTAATGGATTGCCAGTGCATAAATTAAAGTAAATCGTTAAACAACACAATGCTTTTTAGAAAAATGGAATCATCATAAAACTCAAGTCCCATCACACAATGCAACGCAAACCAGATGATAGAGTTTTACCTTATGATGATTAAACATGCTTGGTACGATAAAAACGAATTTGATATTATTATTAGTGTATATATGTTTCAAAAACATTTCAAAGTAAATGTATCAATCCTAGGAAGCATAGCTACCATATACTATGCCTCCATACTAGTAATACAATCAAGTCTGTAGGGTTGTATTGGGAATTGGGTTTCCATCATGAGTCAAGGCTGGGAATGATCTCCTTACCAATTCGAGACACTCTAGCTAATGTCTCAGGATCAAAGCTTGAGTGACCCTTGGATAGCTGCAGGGCCAGTCCACACTTGCAGTTTGTGGATTAGTTATTCCTGAACACACGTTTCCCGGTCCTATAGGACCTAACATCCGAGGCGCCTCATTCCATCATCCACATAAGTAAAATGTCGGGCCGTGTAAAACCCAAACACCACTTCTAGCTAGAAAGAAACGTGCTGCTCTCCCTGCGTTCCCTTGCTCCGTTTTTGGCTCATACCGGGGTGTGAGGCTCGCGAAGTCACGCTATACACAAAGCTACGCCTAAACAGGCCATGCTTTGATCATCAACCACAAGGCCTGCTTTTCAACAAAAGCCTTGATCATTTGCATCTTAGCATGTCACATTGTCAATCCATACCATACCATTGATTCCTACCAATATATAACCTCTAAGCTCGTACGTCTTAGAGAAGGGTGTTAAACACCAAACATATATATATTTAGCAGAGATCAACAATACCGTATAAAGGAATACAAGATCAGACACACAATCCATTTCAAGTCCGTTCTGGGTTTGAACGAAACCGGAGGCACCTTATACCTCGCATATCCGAACAATCAACAATACGTCCGGATGTCTACCCCTGACTCCCCTTCAAGGTAGCTACTCCAATCATGGGCCTCAGTAGCAACACATCCATTCGATGTGAAGATCGTCGGTCTTCAATCACCATCTTCAACTCTTCGACTTATGTCGTCGTATAATCATTTGAAATGAGATTGAACTCGGACCTTTCAAATGATTCTCGTGTATATATATATATATTTTAAAATCATTTCATATCGTTATAAGTATTTAATAACGATCTATCGCTATTTTTATTTATATAAAAATAGCCCAAATTAATTTAACGACACTTCGGGTCAATGGGAGACCCTGGCGCTATTTTCACCTAAATTTGTTTTACACATTTCTCTAAATCTAACTGTTGGATTTTAACACAATTCATATCGTTGGAAAGATCTTCCCAAGGCAAACCTAATGGTTTCAGTTTTGGAAAAATCCAACGGTCGGATCTTTCGGTATAACCAAAAGGAGTTATTCATGTTCAAGCCAGTTTCAACAATACACTTGTAACTGTTACAGAACGGGAAAGTGAACTCCTGGGTCTGGAACCAGGTCACCTTAGCCCCTAATATACTGGGTCCCTGACATTAGACCCTTTTTCCCAATATTGATAGGTGAAAGCCTCTTTCCAATGTGTAAACTGAAAGGGCAATTAAGAACCAATTAATATACTGGTCACTGCACACCTTGAACTCGTTGCATCCGCACCTGCGTTTAAAAGTACAATTCCAAAATGCGAACTACCACGCTCGATTCGTTTACTTTTAATATATATATATATATATATATATATATATATATATATAATTCCTTCGTCCATTTCGTTATCGTGAATAACACAACAAGTAAAGAACGTTATATTTTCGTAACCTATTTACATTTTTATAATACATAGTGAAATGTATTTTATTTTACTATATTTTTCTAACGACAGGAATTATTATCTAAATATAATGTCATGGCACATGAGAATGTTGATCTTTATTTCGACTTGCATTCACATCCTATATACAAAAAGGTATATTTTTCAATCATCTTTCAAACTACACAAAATTGTATTTTCATGTATCATTACAATTACAACAAAAATAGGTATTTTTGTGTTTCATTTCCATTACAACAAACATGAATATTTTTGGTGTGTCATTTATAATTTAACAAAAAAATGAGTATTTTTGTGTCATTTCAATTTCTAACAAAGATGCAATATATTTTGGTGTCAACTTCAATTCTACAAAAATAATAACTTTGTTAATCTTTCATCACAAACAAAATAATAATTTTGTGTGTTAATCCATCTACATAAAAATGTAAATTTCTATCATTATCTTTTTAATGAAAATCCAATTCATTAAAATGTAAATTTCATCGTTATAATCTTTACTGAAAATCTTTTTACATAAATATGTAAATTTCATACCGTTGTCCTTTTTAATGAGAATTCAATTCATTAAAATGTAAATTTCCTTCCCTAAGTTCCATTTACATGAAAATGTAATTTTACTTCTTTAAGTTCTATTTACATGAAAATGTAAATTATCTTCTTTAAATTCTATTTACATGAAAATGTAAATTTTCTTCTTAAATTCTATTTACATGAAAATGTAAATTTTCTTCTTAAAGACTAATTATATAAAAATGTAACTTTCACTTTAATTCAATTCACATGAAAAATGTAGTTTCACTTTAATTCAATTCACATGAAAAATATAATTTCACTTTAATTCAATTCACATGAAAAATATAACTTTTACTTTTATTCAATTACATGAAAAATGTAACTTTTACTTTTATTCAATTACATGAAAAATGTTAGTTTTACTTTTAAATATAATTACATTAAAAATGTAACTTTCATTTCTTTAATCTTATTCACATTAAAAATGTAAACTTCTCTTAAAAATGTAAACTTTTCTTCTTTTATTTATATTAGAAAACTGTAAATTCTATTTCAATGTTGAATTCTACTCTTTTAATTACGCTGTAAAATCTCCTTTTTAATTATAATGTAAATTGTAATTAACATTATAATGTAAAATTTCTATCTTTTAATTACAATGTAAAATCTCCTTTTTTTTATTACATTAAAAATTGTAATTAACATTACAATGTCAAAATCTTTCCTTTTTATTACATTAAAGATGTAGTTAAGGTTACCATGTAAATTCTATTTCTTCTTATTACATTAAAATGTAAATAATTTTGCAGCGTCAAAATCTAATCTTTTAATTACATAAAAATGTAATTTTAATTTCAATGACAAAATCTTACCCTTTTTTTTACATAAAAATGTAATTAATTATTCAATTACATGAAAAATGTAACTTCACTTGAAATCTTATTATCATTATGGTGTAAATAATGTCATTTTCTAAGTATTCTAATATCAAACAAAAGAACATTTTATTTGTTAACATTTTTCTATGTTTTCTAATATCATATAAAAGCATATTTTATAGGTAAATATTTTTAACCATTCATGTGACGGCCCGCCCCGCACCAACCGACATTTACTCCAAAGGTGCGCTGTACACATGTCCAGTTAGCGCGGAACGGGTCGCCAGAAGGAAAGGGAAGAAGGAAATGAACATACAAAGAACCTGTAGAAGGTCTCACAGCGCATAGAACAAAATATAATAATAACATACTTGACATAAAACAGGAGAGACAGTGCATAAGCTGAAAATCAGAACTAAACATCATAGCAGCGGAAATCCAAAATATAGCTTATTACAACTTTCAACTGTCTCAAAGCAAAAGTAAGATAAAGGAGGTACACTACTGATGCCCAAGTAGCGACCACCAACGACACAGGGAGAATGTGTATATATATATCATACGTGGAAGCCTCCTGCCCGCCTCCGAATCAGCTACTCGCGCATCACCAGCTAACCTGTCTCTAGTCTGCTCGTGTGAGCACCCAGAGTAATAAGAGGAGACATAAAACTCTGGGTCAGACATAAAGCCTGGTATGAGCGATAAGCATCTAAAGTGTACAATAACAGGTAGACTAAAACATACCTGAACCTGGACCTGCAACCAAAGAGTTAGCACTACATACTGTACAACACTCTAAGGTACCATATCAAACAGTGTAAAGATACGGAGGTGGGGGAGGTGTGCATGTCATAATGATGGCAAACAATCAAACATAGCATCCATCCTCACATCTCTCACTCAGTGCGTAAAGCATACGATGTTCACCACTTCGATCACCCAACATACCTTGCTACGATCACTCTGCCCCCATGAAGTCATAAATGGCTTCACTGCACTGATAACGTAGCCACTAATCATTTGCTATGTCCACATTGCCCCCATGGAGTCACAAGAACCCCACTGCACTGGCTCATAGCCTTACCAATCCTTACTATGTCCACTTTGCCCCATGGAGTCACAAGAACCCCACTGCACTGGCTCATAGTCTTACTAATCCTTACTATGTCCACTTGCCCCCATGGAGTTATTCACCCCATCTGCGCTGGCTCATAGTCTTACTACGCATCACCTTGCCCCTCAGGTCATAATGACCCAACTGCACTGATAACGTAGTCTTGCTACCATCACCTTGCCCCTCAGGTCAGAATGACCCTACTGCACTGATAAGTAGCCCATCATTCATTCTTAGTGGTGAATCGAAGTTATGAACGTCGACAACTCCTTAGCACACGTCCCGCAGCAAAGTCCAACTCATGAAGTCCACTCATTGGTTCCTATCTGGATCCTGAGTCAATACCCTTCAATTGGACTACCTTTGCATCTCGGGTTATTAGTCATCATCTTCATCCGGATCGGTCTTCATCATTCGGTTCGGCTCGCGCCTTTTGCATCGGATCGGGTCGTGATCCTCCAGGTGATCGGATCGCCCTCCTCCATTGTCTCGTGAATCCAGTCTCCATCGGATCGGGTCGTGATCCTCCAGGTGATCGGATCGCCCTCCTCCATTGTCTCGTGAATCCAGTCTCCATCAGATCGGGTCCTCTCTTCTGGTCGGATCGTGAACTCCCAGCGGATCGCGTTCCAACGGGTCGGATCGTGCTACATGGATCGGGTCGGGGTGCGAAGCGCGAGTGCGGATCGTGGACATGGCATGCGATCCGATCCGGATCCCTGCATAATTCCCGTAGCTGTTCCAGCGACTGTTTACGCCCCTCGACGGCGTTTTCGACCACTCCAACTATTCTAACCAATCACAAAGCATTTCATACAGTCATAGCAACATGCATAATCAACCACAAACATCAAAACATCAATATGATAGGTAAAAAGGGATCAAACATACCCAAAATCCCATATTTTCCCTTAAGCATATTTAGGTGAAACTAGCCATATGATTAATCAAAACTTAACCAAATCAACCCAAATTCATATCAGAGGTCTAAAACATCATTCCGAATTTTATAAACATTTTTCCAGAATTTAATCATGTTTAAATTCGCTAATTAACACTAATCACCCCTAATTAGTGCAAAACTATGCAAATCACTCACCTTAGCCACAAATAAACTAAGATCTGAAATAATTCTCTGATTTGATGTGAATCTCAATGCCAAACAGCAGCTCCTATGTTGCTTTGGTGAAGATCTTCCTTGATTAGGGGTTGCTAAGCTTAATCCTTGTCCAAGAGATGATTTGGAGGTGATTTAGAGGTTGGAGGCCATTTTTAGGGTTCCTTGGTGATAAGTGGGGGCTAGAAAACTGAAATGGAATGATTCTCCATCTCATTTCAGCCCTCCCATAACCCTAATCCCGAAATGGGTTATGGGCCTACTCACTAATCACCCGATTTGGCCCGGTTAAGCAGTTTTTCACCCTCCAAACCTTATTTCAGCCAAATCTCCCAAACGGTAAGTCCGTTTGGCTATTATGACCACTCTACGGAAGGGTAAACCATCAAACAAATCCAATGGAAGTGGTTTCAGGTCAAAATTCCTTTCCAATCAAAAGTTATGGCCAAAACAGTACCAACTAGGGGCAAAATGGTCATTTAAAAATCAACAAAAATCATGAACATGGGAAATGACTCTAATGGATATTTCCCAAAGTTACATGACCATACGACTTCACATGGGAAGGAAATAAATATTCTACAATCCTATGATGTGTAGAATACGGGTCGTTACACTCTCCCCCCCTTAAGAAATTTCGCCCCCGAAATTTCCTAATCCAAACACACACAAAGGTCCCGCATGCCTATCAACCATAAAACAACCATCAAACATGCAAAACAAGTGAAATAAGTCTATCCTAGCATGCAGAATAACTAGATCGCAAAGTAAATCTTACCAGGCAAAGAGTTCTGGATATGCCTTTCTAATGCTCTCCTCTGTCTCCCAAGTACAATCATTCTCGTCCTCGCCTGTAACACCCCGTGTATTCTATAACTGTGGAATTAACAAATTAAAGTATAATTAATTTGAAATCAAAGAACTAAGGGAAACGGGATACGCCATTGCGTTCGTCTCGGAAAAATACGCGAAATAGAGTCCGAGTTTTCGAAAAACGGAGTTCGTATGAAGAAGATATAGCCTCCGGAAGTTTCTGAATCAAGTTTAAAATTAAAAATCGGGCCCAATTGGCCAGGGCGGGAAAAGTCCCGCCTAAGACACCCAGGTCGACTGGGCTGTCGACCTGGTCTAGCCAGGTCGACAGGGCTGTCGACAGAGCTGTCGACAGGGCTGTCGACCTGGTCCAGAGCCAGGTCGAACCCAGCCCAACCTGGCTGGCCTATTCTATGTTGGTCGATTTTCTGCAGTTTGCTTTGTCATTAGGGCTAGGTGGCAGGCTCTAATTGGTCTCTCCTTAGGATGAATGGCTACGATCAATCCAAGCAACATCGATGGTCCTAATCAGTTCATAAACCCTATAAAAATGACCCTAGACTCTACCTAGGTTTCTTACACAATTCTCTAGCCTCCATTTCTCTCTTCTTCTAATAAAAAAATAAAAATGGCGTCGCTGCTCTGCTGGAATTAAAACTAGAAGATAATCAACATCAGCCTAAGCAACTCAATTCAAACTAGAGATTAAAGTTTCTGCAAAGATTCTTCAACAAGTTAAAGTTCTTTCTTTAATCCAATCAAGGCAAGTACAGTTATTTTCCGCTATAGACGTTAATTATAATTTTGATATGTTTTTAATTCTGAATCTGAGGTTGTATATATATATTCTCTTCTGTCAGATTTGTTTTTCTGTGACTGTTCTGTATCCCTTTTCTTCTTTTCTGTTTTTATAGCCAGGCTACCACGAGCCTGTGCCTAATCTCATAAGAGATGAACGTATGAACGCAAATTTTGGGATAAATAATGAATGATGCGAAATTTGACAAGACTAAATTGAATGTATGACTCTAGGTCTGAGGCATAAAATATATTGGACATATGCATAAATCTGACTATGAACATATAATTTATGCATGTTGTATGCATAGTTATGTTGTAATTTAGAACTGTAATTAATGAGCATATGTTGTAAACTAGATTTGGATCTATGCATATTCTATGATAAAAGAAAAGAGGAACCATTGTAAGATTACATATGATTTGAGACTTTGGACAAAATGCATATAAAAGTCAAGATCTGATTTTTAGAAGATATGATTTAAAGATTTATATTGTTGGGTATAGTTTGCATAATGATTCATGACTCAAAAAGAAGAAGATATGGAAACTTAGGTGTAAAGATTTACATTAATTAGGATATCTATTATTGTGATTACACCTAAATAGGGATTTTTGGATATATGGCATGCATTGAAATTAATGGTTATATTTGGTATAATTTATATGTGAATCTGCTGTAAGATGCTAGTTTAACAAAAATTGGAACATATGTTATATGGCAAATTATGTCCATATTCTGCGCTTATGCAAACATGGAGTATATGTTGTGAATCATGACAATTATGTAGGCATAGGAATTTAGGCCAATTTATGATTGGGCAAGGCATGTAAATAGAACTTTTAGAAATATTAAGTTTGCTAAATCTGCTAATTTGTCAAGTTGCCTAAACTACTAGTTTTGTTATATTGCCTAGACTGCTAATTAGATTGAAATGCCTAGTCTGTTAAATTTGTCGGTTGAAATGCCTAACCTGTTATATGCCAAAATCTGCTAAGTTGCTAAATCTGTTAAATCCGTTAAGTCATATAAAATCTGTTATCTGCTCTGTTGATATAATCATCCGGTTATTGATATAATCTGAATTGGCATATATATTGGGCATGCGCATAAACGGTAAATTATTAATTAATTGGCCGCAAAGATAAGCATGGCTAACTCGAGGTTAGAATGAGTTTGCGGCGTAAATCTGCCCGGAACCGCCCGGCACATCCAGTGGCCGCAAACAATAGGTTCTAATGTGAGAAGTTAGTCATAACATGCGTAAGACACGAGGTTAGGTCTGGCTTGTGGCAGAAGTCTGCCCGGAACCGCCCGGCATATCCAGCGGCCACAAGCTACCGACCTAATGTGAGAGGTCTGTGCATTAATAATTAATTAATGCAAAATCTAAGATAAGAATGACGTCTAAAACGTATTGGGGAAAAATAGGGTTAAACCAAAGGGATTAATAGATGTAGTAAAACCCGTCCATGAATCTGTAGGCCCAATACAAAGTTAGACAAATCTGAAAAATCTGTACATCTGACCTGTTAGTCTGAAAACTTGTTAACTTAATTTGTGAATTAGTAAATCTGAATTCTGTATGTCTGAACTTGTAAATCTGAAATCTGTTAGTCTGGGGGCACAAGGTTAGGAGGGGAATTACTTGTGTCATCTGTTGTTTGGGACCCATATTAGTCAGTAACCCTTTCTGGTATCAAAACTTTGACCCAACAGTAGGTAGGGTCCGGGCACGCTTACTGAACTAATTATAAGTGGTTCATTCTGATAATGGCGAGGGGTGTTGATGATGCGTTCCAACCGGGTCATGTGCGTGCATGGATCCCGGTCTGCCTCTGAGGATGTAAGACGCCGTGACATCTGTAAATAGGTCCGTGCCAATTGGTTGTCACTTTAGGGAGTGATACACCCTACTGTGGGGCCGACACAGGATATTTATGTATTAGGGAGCCGATCGCTTGGGGTAGGGTTTTAGGGTACGCTTAGTTCTGTCTGTTTCTGTTGGTACCGTCTGTTTCTGTTGGGTGGTAACACCTGTCTGTTCCTGTGTGGTACCATCTGTTCGGGTGGTAAAGGCCCATTACTAGTGTACACCTAATTCTACATTCTGTTTCCGTAGGGATTAAGCTGTTTCTGCTTCTGTCTGTTTCTGATCGGGTAGTAAAGGCCCATTATTAGTATTCTGTTTCGGTTAAAGTATTCTATACCCGTTCCTGCTTCAATTTAGACATTAGGGTGACACCTAATTCTGATATACTATTATTAGTGCAGAGAAGTGTAAAGCAATAGTTTATGTCATTCTGTTCTTCTGTTATATCTGCTACACCTGTTACGGTTATCTCTCATCCAGTTTTAAGTTCATGTCATATTATTATTATCTGTTCATATGCTGAAAGTCACTGGACTTGCCAGACTTTATGTCTGACCCTTGTTGTTTCGCCTCTTTCTTCCGTTTTCCCCCCCAGGTTATCCAAGGAGGGAAATACTTTAGCTTGATCCGGATTTCTCTTTGCTTGAAGTGCTTAAAGTATGGCTTGGCTCTGTATAGCTTCTGTTCCATGGGGATTATGATTTTAAACTATGCATTTTGAAGGCTTTTGTACAAGACTGATATTTTGTACTTGAATTCTGAAATTGAAAGGATGTAACCATATTAATTTCTGTTTCCGCTGTAATAAAGTTAAAAATTTTCAAGTACTGTTTTATCTGTCTTGTAAGTTTCTGTTCTGTTTACTAAAATGCTCCACCAAAGTTAAGGCATCCCCTTTTGTGAGTGACCTTAACGGAGGTGGGGTGTTACACTTGGTATCAGAGCTGAAGGTTACCAGATTGGGTAAAGTTTTTGAAAACTGTTTTCAAAAAGGTTTTGAAAGGAAGTATTTTCAAAAATAAAGCTTATTTTGAAAAACATGATCCCCAAGAGCCATATATCTTTCTTTCAGTCCTTTTTGTATTGAACCTTTCCTTTTTCGTTCCAGCATGTCTGAAGCATCTGAGATACCAGAGGGTGTTCATGTACCCGGTTGGTTTCGTCAATATCTTGAGGCTAGGACCGCCGTTGCAGGTCCAGCAAATGATCCCCCTCCTCCACCCCCTCCTCGTGCAATTGCTTTCTCAAAGATCTGTAGAGATTTTAGGGCCATGGGTGGGAAGGATTTCAAAGGAACTGAATCATTCGTAGAAGCAAGGAATTGGCTCAAAGAAACTGAGGATCTATTCGTTATCTTCGAGGTGGACGATAGGCAGAAGGTACAGTTGGCAGTATGGCTGCTCAAAGACGAAGCTTCCTACTGGTGGGAGGTCACTAATGCCGAGAGGCCGGTTGAGACATGGATGGATTTCTGAACAAGGTTTGAGACAAAATTTCTCTCGCAAGCTGAACGAAGTTTACAATTGGAAAAGTTCTTGTCTCTTAAGCAAGGAAGTATGACGGTCAAGGAATACGTCAACCAGTTCAACCAACTAGCAAGATTCGGATTGGATTTAGTCAACACTCAGCATAAAAAGGCTCTCCGCTTTGTTAAAGGATTGAATGAGCCACTGCACAGCCTAGCCATGACCCATGTACCCATGGGAGCAACTTACGAGAAATTGGTGGATATGGCACTACTGCACGAGGAAGACAAGGGTCCGAAAGAGACAAAGAAGGAAGAACCACAGAATAAGAAAGCGGGGCCCAAAAAGGAAACACAAAAGAAGGATGAGAAGTCTGAAGATAAGAAGGGGAAAAAGTGCTTTACTTGTGGGAGCTCAACTCATCTGAACAAGGATTGCAGAAAAAGGAAGGGCGCTTGCTTCAACTGTGGGGAGATGGGACACTTCACTAGGGACTGCCCGAAGAGACGAGGACAAGGAGGGCAGGCGAACACTCTTGAGGCTAGTGGCTAGGATAGAAATAGGAAAATTTCTATAGTAGGTTTAATTTCTTTATCTGATTGTGACTTTTTCTGATTTTGGTATTTTGATTTTGTAATCGATACTCTGCACTTTAATGCTAGTATTATTTCTGAATTCCGCTATAGACTCAGACCCATAAGGGTTATGGATCATCTGTTTGAGACTGGGGTTTGAGGGATATCTGTGTTAGGCGTCAAGTATGACGCATACATTCTGAGTTTTCGTGGGGTGTCAATTTGATATTGGTTTCGGTCTTTGGGGCCGATACTTAGGACCCATGTCTAATGGGAACCAAATTTTCGTTCTATCTGTACTCGCTTCCATCATTCGACTGTATCCTATCGATCGAATATTTGAACTTTAGGTAGAAACTAATGGGTGTAAACATGTGTTTGAGACATGTTATGTTTGATGGTTGCAAGTGGATGCAAGTGGTTGCTAGTGGTTGCCCGTGGATGCATATACACACACTAGGCACTAGATCGGCTCGAAAACACTCTCATACTGCATATGGATGGGTGAGCATTTTTTTTCAATTCTTGTGGATGCAAATTGGTTGATTCAGCACATGGATGTTGCATTTGAGTGAATGGTTGTGCACTCATATAGAAATAATATATATCATCAGAATTCTATTGCATACATGTTGGACTCATGGCACTGACATAATTCGCATTAAGGAGGTCAACTGAATCAGTAGACCGCCTGATCTTTGCATTAGATAAGGAACATATACACACACTTTTGCATATGTTCATACAACATTAGAAGTTTTCTAAGGACAATGGATGCTTGTGGATGATGGTTGAGTAGATGGGTGATTGGATGGTAGGACACATTCTTCTTAACTTGAAGATTTTGGGGACGAAATCCTTTTAAGTGGGGGAGAATGTAACACCCCGTGTATTCTATAACTGTGGAATTAACAAATTAAAGTATAATTAATTTGAAATCAAAGAACTAAGGGAAACGGGATACGCCATTGCGTTCGTCTCGGAAAAATACGCGAAATAGAGTTCGAGTTTTCGAAAAACGGAGTTCGTATGAAGAAGATATAGCCTCCGGAAGTTTCTGAATCAAGTTTAAAATTAAAAATCGGGCCCAATTGGCCAGGGCGGGAAAAGTCCCGCCTAAGACACCCAGGTCGACTGGGCTGTCGACCTGGTCTAGCCAGGTCGACAGGGCTGTCGACCTGGTCCAGAGCCAGGTCGAACCCAGCCCAACCTGGCTGGCCTATTCTATGTTGGTCGATTTTCTGCAGTTTGCTTTGTCATTAGGGCTAGGTGGCAGGCTCTAATTGGTCTCTCCTTAGGATGAATGGCTACAATCAATCCAAGCAACATCGATGGTCCTAATCAGTTCATAAACCCTATAAAAATGACCCTAGACTCTACCTAGGTTTCTTACACAATTCTCTAGCCTCCATTTCTCTCTTCTTCTAATAAAAAAATAAAAATGGCGTCGCTGCTCTGCTGGAATTAAAACTAGAAGATAATCAACATCAGCCTAAGCAACTCAATTCAAACTAGAGATTAAAGTTTCTGCAAAGATTCTTCAACAAGTTAAAGTTCTTTCTTTAATCCAATCAAGGCAAGTACAGTTATTTTCCGCTATAGACGTTAATTATAATTTTGATATGTTTTTAATTCTGAATCTGAGGTTGTATATATATATTCTCTTCTGTCAGATTTGTTTTTCTGTGACTGTTCTGTATCCCTTTTCTTCTTTTCTGTTTTTATAGCCAGGCTACCACGAGCCTGTGCCTAATCTCATAAGAGATGAACGTATGAACGCAAATTTTGGGATAAATAATGAATGATGCGAAATTTGACAAGACTAAATTGAATGTATGACTCTAGGTCTGAGGCATAAAATATATTGGACATATGCATAAATCTGACTATGAACATATAATTTATGCATGTTGTATGCATAGTTATGTTGTAATTTAGAACTGTAATTAATGAGCATATGTTGTAAACTAGATTTGGATCTATGCATATTCTATGATAAAAGAAAAGAGGAACCATTGTAAGATTACATATGATTTGAGACTTTGGACAAAATGCATATAAAAGTCAAGATCTGATTTTTAGAAGATATGATTTAAAGATTTATATTGTTGGGTATAGTTTGCATAATGATTCATGACTCAAAAAGAAGAAGATATGGAAACTTAGGTGTAAAGATTTACATTAATTAGGATATCTATTATTGTGATTACACCTAAATAGGGATTTTTGGATATATGGCATGCATTGAAATTAATGGTTATATTTGGTATAATTTATATGTGAATCTGCTGTAAGATGCTAGTTTAACAAAAATTGGAACATATGTTATATGGCAAATTATGTCCATATTCTGCGCTTATGCAAACATGGAGTATATGTTGTGAATCATGACAATTATGTAGGCATAGGAATTTAGGCCAATTTATGATTGGGCAAGGCATGTAAATAGAACTTTTAGAAATATTAAGTTTGCTAAATCTGCTAATTTGTCAAGTTGCCTAAACTACTAGTTTTGTTATATTGCCTAGACTGCTAATTAGATTGAAATGCCTAGTCTGTTAAATTTGTCGGTTGAAATGCCTAACCTGTTATATGCCAAAATCTGCTAAGTTGCTAAATCTGTTAAATCCGTTAAGTCATATAAAATCTGTTATCTGCTATGTTGATATAATCATCCGGTTATTGATATAATCTGAATTGGCATATATATTGGGCATGCGCATAAACGGTAAATTATTAATTAATTGGCCGCAAAGATAAGCATGGCTAACTCGAGGTTAGAATGAGTTTGTGGCGTAAATCTGCCCGGAACCGCCCGGCACATCCAGTGGCCGCAAACAATAGGTTCTAATGTGAGAAGTTAGTCATAACATGCGTAAGACACGAGGTTAGGTCTGGCTTGTGGCAGAAGTCTGCCCGGAACCGCCCGGCATATCCAGCGGCCACAAGCTACCGACCTAATGTGAGAGGTCTGTGCATTAATAATTAATTAATGCAAAATCTAAGATAAGAATGACGTCTAAAACGTATTGGGGAAAAATAGGGTTAAACCAAAGGGATTAATAGATGTAGTAAAACCCGTCCATGAATCTGTAGGCCCAATACAAAGTTAGACAAATCTGAAAAATCTGTACATCTGACCTGTTAGTCTGAAAACTTGTTAACTTAATTTGTGAATTAGTAAATCTGAATTCTGTATGTCTGAACTTGTAAATCTGAAATCTGTTAGTCTGGGGGCACAAGGTTAGGAGGGGAATTACTTGTGTCATCTGTTGTTTGGGACCCATATTAGTCAGTAACCCTTTCTGGTATCAAAACTTTGACCCAACAGTAGGTAGGGTCCGGGCACGCTTACTGAACTAATTATAAGTGGTTCATTCTGATAATGGCGAGGGGTGTTGATGGTGCGTTCCAACCGGGTCATGTGCGTGCATGGATCCCGGTCTGCCTCTGAGGATGTAAGACGCCGTGACATCTGTAAATAGGTCCGTGCCAATTGGTTGTCACTTTAGGGAGTGATACACCCTACTGTGGGGCCGACACAGGATATTTATGTATTAGGGAGCCGATCGCTTGGGGTAGGGTTTTAGGGTACGCTTAGTTCTGTCTGTTTCTGTTGGTACCGTCTGTTTCTGTTGGGTGGTAACACCTGTCTGTTCCTGTGTGGTACCATCTGTTCGGGTGGTAAAGGCCCATTACTAGTGTACACCTAATTCTACATTCTGTTTCCGTAGGGATTAAGCTGTTTCTGCTTCTGTCTGTTTCTGATCGGGTAGTAAAGGCCCATTATTAGTATTCTGTTTCGGTTAAAGTATTCTATACCCGTTCCTGCTTCAATTTAGACATTAGGGTGACACCTAATTCTGATATACTATTATTAGTGCAGAGAAGTGTAAAGCAATAGTTTATGTCATTCTGTTCTTCTGTTATATCTGCTACACCTGTTACGGTTATCTCTCATCCAGTTTTAAGTTCATGTCATATTATTATTATCTGTTCATATGCTGAAAGTCACTGGACTTGCCAGACTTTATGTCTGACCCTTGTTGTTTCGCCTCTTTCTTCCGTTCCCCCCCCCAGGTTATCCAAGGAGGGAAATACTTTAGCTTGATCCGGATTTCTCTTTGCTTGAAGTGCTTAAAGTATGGCTTGGCTCTGTATAGCTTCCGTTCCATGGGGATTATGATTTTAAACTATGCATTTTGAAGGCTTTTGTACAAGACTGATATTTTGTACTTGAATTCTGAAATTGAAAGGATGTAACCATATTAATTTCTGTTTCCGCTGTAATAAAGTTAAAAATTTTCAAGTACTGTTTTATCTGTCTTGTAAGTTTCTGTTCTGTTTACTAAAATGCTCCACCAAAGTTAAGGCATTCCCTTTTGTGAGTGACCTTAACGGAGGTGGGGTGTTACATCGCCCCACTGAACCTTGACTAGCTTCACCGCCTTCCTTCGAAGTTGCTTCGTATCGTGCCCCACAATACGAATCGGCTTGCGGTTCCCAACCGCCTCGGGTTCTACTTCGAAGTCCTCTAACTGATCAGGTGAAATAGTCATATCTGAGCCGTGAACGAACTTCCTTAGTTGGGAAACATGAAACACATTGTGAACTCCCGCCATTTTCTCTGGTAAGCCAACTCTATATGCCAAATTCCCGACTAATTCAAGAACAGGGAACGGGCCAACAAATCTTGGTGCCAACTTGCCTCTCCTGCCAAATCGTATCACGCTCTTCAACGGAGAGATCTTGACGAACACCGAGTCACCAACGGAGAATTTCAAGTCTCTTCTCCTCTTATCAGCATAACTCTTCTGCCTATCTTGAGCAGCTTTCATTCGTTGCTGAATGATCTTAATATTACCTGAAGTTTCTCTCACCACATCTGGTCCAAGCACAAACTTCTCGCCAGTCTCTATCCAACATGATGGTGAGTTGCACGGTCTTCCGTTCAAAGCTTCATATGGAGCCATACCGATACTGGATTGGTAGCTATTATTATATGCAAACTCTACTAGATGCAAATGGTCATCCCATGATCCACCAAAATCCAATATACAAGCTCTCAAGAGATCTTCCAATATACGATTCACCCTCTCCGTTTGACCGTCAGTCTGAGGATGATATGCGGTACTGAGATGTAATCCTGACCCTAGAGCCTCTTGTAAGCTCTTCCAAAATCCACTAGTGAACAACGGGTCTCGGTCACTCACAATGCTTTTGGGTACTCCATGAAATCTCACTACCCACTTCATATACAATTCTGCCAACTTGGCTGCCGTTCTGGTCGATTTGACTGGTATAAATCTTGCACTTTTAGTCAATCGATCCACAATTACCCAAATGCTATCATATCCCGATCTAGTCCTTGGTAAACCATCGATGAAATCCATCGAGACTTGCTCCCATTTCCATTCGGGAATTTCTAATGGTTGCAACAAACCACTAGGCTTCTTTTGCTCGGCCTTAACTAGCTGACAATTCATGCATTTGGATATAAACTTCCCAACGTCTCTTTTCATCCCTTCCCAGTAGTAAGTCTGTTTCATGTCTCGATACATCTTATTACCACCGGGATGTATAGTCAGTTTTGAGTGATGACATTCCCTAAGCACTTCATCTCTCAAACCATTCACGTTCGGCATAACTAGCCTTCCATTCTTTCGAAGCCATCCATCTCGATCAAGCCCATATACATTCATCTCCTCATCGATACCCATCTCTAACTTGGAGATGATTTGTAATAGATTAGGATCGTCCCTCTGACTAGAACCAATCCGCTATATCAAAATGGGTCTGATCGTCAAACTAGCTAGCATGACTGGATCTAATTCGCACTTTGGTCTGAAATCAAACCCCGCGATATACTCCAGTTGCTTCCACTCAAGAAACATTGCCCCTAAACTGGCATGTCTCCTACTCAAGGCATCAGCTACCGCATTACCTTTCCCAGGTGTGTATGCGATATTAAAATCATACGAAGCCAAGAACTCTAACCATCTCTGCTGACGGAGATTCAGATCTTTCTGAGAGAAGAGATACTTTAACGATTTATGATCGGTAAACAACTCAAACCTTTCTCCCAAGAGATAGTGTCTCCACATCTTCAACGCAAATACAATCGCTGCCAATTCCAAATCATGGGTAGGATACTTCTTCTCATGCGGCTTTAGCTGTCGACTAGCATAAGCTACAACCCTACCTCCTTGCATCAATACTGCACCCAGTCCGGTACCACAAGCATCTGTGTATACCGTCATCTCTTCATTCCCTTTAGGAATGACTAACACTGGCGCACACGTCAACCTCTCCTTTAGACTCTTCAAGGCATCCTCACACACTCCGTCCCAGACGAAGGACTGATTCTTCTTAGTCAACTGAGTCAACGGTGCTGCAATCTTGGAGAAGTCCTGGATAAACTTACGATAATACCCAGCTAATCCCAAGAAACTTCTTACATCTGTAGCATTCTTGGATGTAGGCCAATCCTGTACCGTAGCCACCTTCGCAGGGTCCACGGCAATACCACTCTCGGAAACAACATGACCCAAGAATCTTACTTCCCTTCTCCAAAAATGACACTTAGAGAATTTCGCTTTCAATTGGTGTTTCCTCAACACCTCCATCACTATCCTCAAGTGTCCCTTGTGTTCCTCCTCTGTCCTTGAATAAACAAGGATATCATCCACGAACACAAGAACAAACTTATTCAACTGATCTCTGAATACTCGATTCATAAGATCCACAAAATAGGCTGGTGCATTGGTCAACCCAAACGGCATGACCAACCACTCATAAAATCCAGACGGCGTCCTAAATGCCGTTTTCGGAACACTCTCATCCGCTACTTGAAGCTGATGAAATCCTGTCGTGAGGTCCAACTGGGAGAACACTCTTGCTCCTTCCAGCTGATCAAACAAATCGTCTATCCGCGGTAGAGGATACTTATTCTTCCTCGTCACCTTATTCAACTCGCGATAGTCCACACACAAACGAAGGGAACCATCTGCCTTAGTGGCAAACACAACTGGTGCTCCCCACTCGGAGACACTTCTTCTAATCAATCCCTTCTTCAAAAGATTGCTGACTTGCACCCCGAGCTCTCGCTGCTCCCTTGGTGCCATACGACGTAGTGGCATCACTATAGGTATGGCATCTTTCACTAAATCAATACGGAACTCAATCTCTCGGTGTGGTGGAAGCCCGGTCACCTCCTCGAAGACGTCCGGATACTGGCCAACCACGGGCACATCTGACAACTCATCCTGCGGGATGTCGAGGGAATTTACAAAACTAGCCATAACCCCATCACTGGGTAGACTACCAAACACTACCCTCCGCCCATCATCCGCCCTCACTGTCACCAAAAAGCCCTCACAGTCTACCACCACCCCGTATCTTTGGAGCCAATCGACTCCCAATATAATGCCATACCCAGTAAATCCCAAAACAAAGCAATCACATACAAACATACATCCATGACTCGATAAGACCAAATTCCTGCAAATCATACTAAGGCTAGTCGAACCACCAATCGGGTTCGTCACAATCAATGGTCTATCGACTATCTCGGGTTCCAGTCCCAACCTATCTACCAGGTCACTAGATATGAAGGAACGGGAAGCCCTAGTATCAAACAAAACTCGAACTGGCATATCATAAATAGAAAGCATACCTTGAATAACAACATTCTTTCCTTTCTCCGCCGCAGTTGGGGCATTCGACGAAGAAGGAACAACATCAATAGCATATGCCTTCACAATCTGCTTCTCCTTCAGAGGTTGCGGACACTTATCCTTCTGATGTCCCACTTGACCACAGTTGTAGCACTTCCTTTCCGCTGGCTTGGCCCGACATTCTTTAGCATAATGGCCTTTCTTTCCACAGCTGAAGCACTCAACGTCCTTCTTACTCTTTTTCTGGCCACCTTTAGATTGGTCCTGCTTCCTCTTATTCTGAGAATTATTCTTGCCTCCACCGCCTGCTTGCAGCTTTGGCCCTTCTGCAGATGCAGCCTCAGTCTTTGACTTAGGGTAAAGACTCTCTGATCTCAAAGCTTTCCCCACGATCGATTCAAAAGTCTCATCGATGTGATTAATAAGCCTTTCCCCCAAGTACCCATCCAAACCAGTAATGAACTTCTCATTCTTCTTTTCAGGAGTATCAATAAGAGACAGTCCATACTTCGACAAAGTGTCGAACTCAGCAATATAATCAGAAACTGCCCTTCCGTTCTGCTTGAGTTCCAAGAACCTCTTGAACAACACTGACTTCTGGGCAGCTGGAATGAACTTCTCGCTAAAGCGAGCCTTGAACTGAACCCAAGTAACCTGGTCCTTTGGAGTAGCTGTTCTAATGGCATTCCACCAAATCATCGCTCGCCCTTGCAGCTGACGAGACGCTAGCCTTCTCTTCATCGCATCCTCAAGACCCAAGTCATCAAAGATACGATCACAGCTATCCATCCAATCTTGAACATCTGTGGCCGACTCCGTTCCGTGGAACGGCTTCCCACCAAGATTAGTGTAATCCTTGCACAACTTGGCGAAATCGACCCTAGGCGCCTGCACTACTGGGCCAACACCAACTCCGAGATTGGGAACTGCCCCTTGCACTTCTCTAAGCATGTCTCTCATGAGGTTAGTAAACATTGCCCTCATGTCAGCGGCATTCCCTTGGTTGGTCCCTCTACCAGCAACTCTCGTGTCTCGGCTCATCGTCAATCTGAAAAAGGGAAACGATTAACGACCCCATAGTGGTGCTAGTGCAGTGCGACTTCATCTCTATACTACTAATATGATATATATATATAGCTTTTGAAAACCAAAGTAATCACAAATACGCGCTCTCATATACGTACTAACTCTCCCTAGTGTCTTTCGCTAGGTTAACTACGCAACCTAGAGCTTTGATACCAAGTGTGACGGCCCGTCCCGCACCAACCGACATTTACTCCAAAGGTGCGCTGTACACATGTCCAGTTAGCGCGGAACGGGTCGCCAGAAGGAAAGGGAAGAAGGAAATGAACATACAAAGAACCTGTAGAAGGTCTCACAGCGCATAGAACAAAATATAATAATAACATACTTGACATAAAACAGGAGAGACAGTGCATAAGCTGAAAATCAGAACTAAACATCATAGCAGCGGAAATCCAAAATACAGCTTATTACAACTTTCAACTGTCTCAAAGCAAAAGTAAGATAAAGGAGGTACACTACTGATGCCCAAGTAGCGACCACCAACGACACAGGGAGAATGTGTATATATATATATCATACGTGGAAGCCTCCTGCCCGCCTCCGAATCAGCTACTCGCGCATCACCAGCTAACCTGTCTCTAGTCTGCTCGTGTGAGCACCCAGAGTAATAAGAGGAGACATAAAACTCTGGGTCAGACATAAAGCCTGGTATGAGAGATAAGCATCTAAAGTGTACAATAACAGGTAAACTAAAACATATCTGAACCTGGACCTACAACCAAAGAGTTAGCACTACATACTGTACAACACTCTAAGGTACCATATCAAACAGTGTAAAGATACGGAGGTGGGGGAGGTGTGCATGTCATAATGATGGCAAACAATCAAACATAGCATCCATCCTCACATCTCTCACTCAGTGCGTAAAGCATACGATGTTCACCACTTCGATCACCCAACATACCTTGCTACGATCACTCTGCCCCATGAAGTCATAAATGGCTTCACTGCACTGATAACGTAGCCACTAATCATTTGCTATGTCCACTTTGCCCCATGGAGTCACAAGAACCCCACTGCACTGGCTCATAGCCTTACCAATCCTTACTATGTCCACTTTGCCCCATGGAGTCACAAGAACCCCACTGCACTGGCTCATAGTCTTACTAATCCTTACTATGTCCACTTGCCCCATGGAGTTATTCACCCCATCTGCGCTGGCTCATAGTCTTACTACGCATCACCTTGCCCCTCAGGTCATAATGACCCTACTGCACTGATAACGTAGTCTTGCTACCATCACCTTGCCCCTCAGGTCAGAATGACCCTACTGCACTGATAAGTAGCCCATCATTCATTCTTAGTGGTGAATCGAAGTTATGAACGTCGACAACTCCTTAGCACACGTCCCGCAGCAAAGTCCAACTCATGAAGTCTACTCAGTGGTTCCTATCTGGATCCTGAGTCAATACCCTTCAATTGGACTAACTTTGCATCTCGGGTTATTAGTCATCATCTTCATCTGGATCGGTCTTCATCATTCAGTTCGGGTCGCGCCTCTTGCATCGGATCGGGTCGTGATCCTCCAGGTGATCGGATCGCCCTCCTCCATTGTCTCGTGAATCCAGTCTCCATCGGATCGGGTCGTGATCCTCCAGGTGATCGGATCGCCCTCCTCCATTGTCTCGTGAATCCAGTCTCCATCGGATCGGGTCCTCTCTTCTGGTCGGATCGTGAACTCCCAGCGGATCGCGTTCCAACGGGTCGGATCATGCTACATGGATCGGGTCGGGGTGCGAAGCGCGAGTGCGGATCGTGGACATGGCATGCGATCCGATCCGGATCCCTGCATAATTCCTGTAGCTGTTCCAGCGACTGTTTACGCCCCTCGACGGCGTTTTCGACCACTCCAACTATTCTAACCAATCACAAAGCATTTCATACAGTCATAGCAACATGCATAATCAACCACAAACATCAAAACATCAATATGATAGGTAAAAAGGGATCAAACATACCCAAAATCCCATATTTTCCCTTAAGCATATTTAGGTGAAACTAGCCATATGATTAATCAAAACTTAACCAAATCAACCCAAATTCATATCAGAGGTCTAAAACATCATTCCGAATTTTATAAACATTTTTCCAGAATTTTATCATGTTTAAATTCGCTAATTAACACTAATCACCCCTAATTAGTGCAAAACTATGCAAATCACTCACCTTAGCCACAAATAAACTAAGATCTGAAATAATTCTCTGATTTGATGTGAATCTCAATGCCAAACAGCAGCTCCTATGTTGCTTTGGTGAAGATCTTCCTTGATTAGGGGTTGCTAAGCTTAATCCTTGTCCAAGAGATGATTTGGAGGTGATTTAGAGGTTGGAGGCCATTTTTAGGGTTCCTTGGTGATAAGAGGGGGCTAGAAAACTGAAATGGAATGATTCTCCATCTCATTTCAGCCCTCCCATAACCCTAATCCCGAAATGGGTTATGGGCCTACTCACTAATCACCCGATTTGGCCCGGTTAAGCAGTTTTTCACCCTCCAAACCTTATTTCAGCCAAATCTCCCAAACGGTAAGTCCGTTTGGCTATTATGACCACTCTACGGAAAGGTAAACCATCAAACGAATCCAACGGAAGTGGTTTCAGGTCAAAATTCCTTTCCAATCAAAAGTTATGGCCAAAACAGTACCAACTAGGGGCAAAATGGTCATTTAAAAATCGACAAAAATCATGAACATGGGAAATGACTCTAATGGATATTTCCCAAAGTTACATGACCATACGACTTCACATGGGAAGGAAATAAATATTCTACAATCCTATGATGTGTAGAATACGTGTCGTTACAATTCATATTAACATAAAAAGAATACTTTATGTTAAATCTTTCTTAACATTTTATTTTAATATAAAAAGAATACTTTATGTTAAATCTTCCCTAACATTTTATTTTAACATAAAAAGATAACTTTATGTTAAATCTTCCATAACATTTTGTTTTAACATAAAAAGATAACTTTGTTTGTCGTCAATTCTCACACAACAAAATATATAAAGTGTTATATTTTGTCTACCTAACATTTTATAACTAAATTGTTATTTTAACCAATCTCAACAATTTATATCTAAAATATTATTTTTCTTTTACTTTAACAATTTTCAATTTAATAAAATGAACATTTTGTTATGACATATCTTTCTATTTAACAAAATAAATATTTTGTTTTACATACCTTTCTATTTAACAAAATATGACAACGTAATTTTTTTTTATGATGTAAATCTTTTATTTTAATATTTTGTTCGTTTCAAGGAATGAAAACAAAATTCTACTTTTTTTTCCTTACTAAACCAATTTTCCATTTTACACCAATGTCAAATTTGGTGCTACACTCTCAATGAACAAATATAATGGTTTTTGTCTAACCATTGTCTAATATCACAAAAATGTCAAATTTTGTGTCACATAATTAATGAACAGAAAAAAGGGATTTTTTTTTTAACTAATTTCTAATCCAAATGAATAACACCGCAAAGTGATTATTTTTATTTGATTTGGAAATTTTAATCCAAATAAATAAATAAATAATAATGATCTATTTTATTGAAATGGCGATTCTATTCCAAATCAATAATATTACAAAATGGTTCATTATTTTCAACACATACAGATCTGTGTTTACACACCACAAACAACAAATAATTCAGCCACAATCACATCACAACAGATTTAGGACATATACAAACAATAGTTACACAGCAATTAAATTAAATAGATTAATTAACCATTTAAAAAAAAAGAAATCTCACATCGTTATTGACTTCTGCGCTGTTCAGATCCAAAATTTGTCAAAAAATTAACTTGCTCATAATCAGGTCTAGTCAGTGTCATCGCGAAGATCTCGGTCTCACGATCGTGGCGCACCTGAAATCGTTCAAATCCGAGTCCGTACGAACAAGATACGGTTTAATTAAGATTGAGAAAATTGACTTTAAATTAAATAAATAATTAAATAAGAAAAAGAACCTTTCTTCTTCATTCACGTTACAAGGCCGCACATGAACCCATTAGGTTCATTTCTAGGGTTATATTTATCGATCAATCGAGGAGGTTTGAAGCCGATCAGGTTGTATAACGTCGAAGAGGAGTAAGAGGGGGTCACGGCGCCGGGGTGGTGGTTGGTCACGGTGGACCCCACTGAGTGCGGCGGCGGTTCATTTGCAGCGGGTTTGGGGGGTGGTGCGGCCGATTCGAAGGACTAGGGAAGATCCAACCTTATGGATTCGAAGAGGGCTTGATTCTCTTCAAAATTGTCTTAAGAAGTGAACGATTTCGCTGTGTGGTTTGTGAGATTTTAATGGATCAAGAATCGAGCATTTTCAGCCATGGAGAAGGAATAAGCGGCGGCCACGAAATGATATTAGGGTTTTGCCTTGATTTAATAATATATTTATATATTTAATTAACTAATTAACCCAATTAAGGTTCGATTAACAACTTTGTCAGATTTCAGCCCAACGATTGGCGTTATTACCTATTAACCCCTATTCCGGTCTCATCTAGTTATGTCCCGTAGGCCCAAACGACTGTCTTGACCTAGTTTTCTTTATTTTAAAATATTTTTACTTTTATTTTTAATTCAAACGTACGAATAAATTCACCGAGGCCACAAATTAACTTCGAAAAATCCCAAAAAATATATTTAGCTGTGTTTTTAATGCTTCAAACCTAGGAAAATTAATTTCATTCAATTCTGAGCCTATTTGAAAAGTGGCATTTTTCAAGTCGATTAAAATTGACCGAAATTGACAAAACACAAATCTTTTTGCCACGGTCACAAATTAATTCTAAAAATTATGAAAAATTAAACTTAGCAATAATTTGACATTCCGAATCCAAAAAAAGTGGTTTCGTCGAAAACAGAGGTCGTTTGAAAAATGGTTATTTTTAATATTAATATATATATATATATATATATATCCTACAGCGACTATTTTGAAATTTAAACTGGGCATAACTTTTGATTCCCGCTATAAAATTTTGATTTTTCGGATTCTTTGGAAAGATATTTTAAAAGAGATTCTAATATTTTTAGTTTCACTAAAATCCGTTAAATTTTGCATCCTATACGGTCAGTCAAAGTTCAAGTTTGACTTTTCAAACTACCGCGCTATTTCGAACTCCTTTTATAATTAAAATTAAATTACTCATCCTAACTTCGATTTAAATAAATTTTTAATCATTATAATTTTAAATAAATTATTTTCAATACCAAAACCCGTTAAAATTAGTTAAAATAAATTTACCCCAAAATTCAGGGTTGTTACAAATAAAGTCCCAAGAAATAATTTCTGTAAAGTGAATTGGATTTCGAAAAATCTAAATTTGGGGTTAAGCCTAAATGGGTAGATTGAGGAATTGCATGTTGTATGATGCATTGTAGATCCATATGAGTGTTATTAGTTGTTGTTTATTCACTGCTATTCATGGGGGTGAATCCGTTCCGTGATATGTGGCGCGGTCCCGTGATTTACCTTATTGTAAAGTAAAGTTTAATAACTGTTTTGAGTTCTCACACCAGTCCCATGACTGACTCAGAGTTTATTGTTTCTACCTAAACTCTGGGTGCCTATATTTTTTCCATACGGGCAGCTAGTAGTTTAGTTTTGCAGATTATTTCATTTAGCAGGATTCTGGATCGAAGCTTAAAGCTATGTCCAGAGCATTGATACTCTTCCACTGTGTTAGTTTATTTGTTTCCGCTGCATTGTATTACATTTATTTTAAATTTATTTTCCACTGTACATTATTTTCAATACTCTGATATTCAGTACTCGGACGTAACATTATTATGATGTTTATAAAAGTCTTCTATTGTTTGTTCTGATGTGTTGTGCACCCAAAGTTAGCATATCCGCCTTTTTGGTTCAATTTAAGTCGGTTTAACGATCGATTTGGATCGACCGGTGTAATAACCCAGAAATCTTAGTCAATTTAATTTTTTTTTTTGGCAATTTTGATGAATTTTGGATATTTAAAATGATTTATTTTAAATATAAACGACGAGAAATTTATTTTGAATAGATAAAACGTATATATTTATATAGATTGTCGTTAGAATATAAATATTTATTTATAAATATAAAAGGAATTGAAAATGGCGCGGTAGTTCGATAATTCGATTTCAAATTTCATTTGAACATACCAGGTGCAAAATAAACCGGATTTTAACTAATCAAAAAATAATAGAATCTGATTGAGAATATCTTTCCAACGAATCCGAAAAATTGAAATTTCATAACGGGAATCAAAAGATATGCCCTATTGAAAATTCTGAATAGTCATTACGGAATTAAGGCCCTTAAAAATGGGAATTTTGCAAACGACCTCAGATTTCGACGAAACCACTTTTGTTGGATCCGTGATGTCAAGTTATTGCTAGATTCCAATTTTCATAATTTTTCGAATCAATATGTGAGCGTGGCAAAGGAAAACGCGTTTGACCAGTTTCAGTTGATTTTAATCGACTGGAAAATGACCATTTTTCAAACGGTCTCAGAATTTGATGAAATTAGTTTTGTTAGGAACGTATCGTCAATACGAAGCTAGAAAATATTTTTTTGGAATTTTTCTAGTTAGTATGTGACCCCCAGTAAATTGAAATGTGCGTTCAAATTCAATATATAGAGTTATATGTTAATTTTGACGAAAACTGATCGAAACGATCGAATCAGCTTACGATACATATCCCATTGTGTTCGGAATGGGGGTAATTAGCTATAGACGACAGGCGGTGGGCCTCGTTTAGAGGTCAAATGAAAAAGTCAACTTTTTGAAGTTAAATAATTAAAAATAAAATAAACCTCCCTTCATCTCTTTAACCCTTCAGGCCCCCCCATTTCAAAATCCTTATAGAATTAAAAAAAGAAAAGAAAAAAACCCGCCCCCTTTCCTCGATCGCCACCACCCCAAGGCGGCGCCGCGCCTGGCCAGACCCCCTCCCCCGCTCCGACGATCTCTCTCTCCTCCCTCTACTTCTCCCTCCTCTCGAAAACCGCACCTCCCTCTTCTCCTACCAGCACCGTACCCACCAGCCGACGCAACCATCCCCAAGCCCTAACCCTCATCACCGATCCGCCGCCCCCCTTTTTCCCTCCAACCCCTCGCGCCTTTCCTCCTCTGACGAAACCGCCGAGCCCCTTAACCCACCACCACGAGCTAGAGCACCCTGGCGCAGTGAAATCCCCCTCCCCACTTAACCACCTGTAAGTTTTATTTATTTTCTCCTTATTAATTTAATGTTTTAGTATATGATGACGATGATTTTCAATTTTGATTATAGAAAAAGTTACGATTTTTATAGTTAGAAAGTTTAGATTTTTAGATAAACAAAATTAAATTTTTATAAAAGTGAAAACGATATTTTTATATAGTGAAAAATCGAATTTTTGTATAGAAGAAGGCGTTTTAAAAATATAATCTTTATCTATATAGTTTGAAAATAAAATTATAATCTTTATCTATAATAAAAATATAATCTTTATAGATATAGCGAAATAAAAATCTGATTTTTATTATATATGTTGAAATAAAAATGTGATTTTTATAGTGATGAAATAAAAATTAAATCTTTATATTTGGAAAGGCGAAATCTTTATATTTGAAAAGGAGAAATCTTTATATAGAGAATAGCGTGATAAAAATATAATCTTTATTATATGAACATCGTTATAATAATAGAATTTTTATCTATATAGTAGCGATGTAAAAATAGATTTTTTATCTATATAGTAGCGATGTAAAAATAGATTTTTTATCTATATAGTAGCGATGTAAAAATCGAATTTTTATCTACATAGTAGCGATGTAAAAATAGAATTTTTATCTATATAGTAGCGATGTAAAAATAGAATTTTTATCATATATGTAGCAAAGTAAAAAACGATTTTGATCATTAGAATGGTTAAGGAAAAATATGATTTTTAAATTGAAAGTGAACAAATAAAAATGTGATTTTTATTTTAAAGACAGCCGTATAAAAATGTGGTTTTTATATATGTAGTGGATGCGGTCAACGGAAGTGGCAAAAGGCGAGAACGACGAAGATTTCCTACATTTGAAGAGTCGTGGCGTTCGGTTTAGCTAGTTGGTGAGAACTTCTCACTTTAAATTTTCTTTTCTAGTTAAAAATATATACTAGGATGCAGACGGTGCTTAGTAGCACCTGACACCCGTCATCCACAGACGATGGATGGCTTGTATGTTTGATTGTTTGTTGTGGTGAAAATTGATTGTGTGATGTGAAATGAAATAAAATATTTTATAGTTAAAAATAGAAATTTTAACGTGTATTTGAAATGAAATAAACTAATATAAACAAATCGGACGATTTGTTTATATACACACATTTGAGCGATATTGATTGGGACGATAAATTTTACACATCGCCCAACTGCACAAATAAAATCTGTGTTTGATTGTTTGAAACCCCACATGGGTGTTGGGATTATATTTGGCGTACACTAATCCCAATTATTTAATTGTATGTCGATCGATTGGTCTAAGCGTTAATTATTTATATTTGATGCTTATGTAGTTGTGTGGTGCACTTTGGATGATGGTTGATTGATTATCGTTGCAATTATATACATGTGTTGTATGGAATCCATATAATTAACGTTGTATGGTAATTGATTGGGCCTCATTCCAATTGGGAAAATAAAGAACGTTAGAATATAAAAATAGTCATGTGTAGACAGTACTCATGTGTTGAGATTAGTCATGTGTTGAAAGAAACATAGATTCATGTGTTGAATAGAACCAATATTCATTTGTTGAATAGAGTAACGAATTTATTGAAATATATAAAGCCGTGTTGATTAGAGTTGCGCCATTTTGACGTGAACGATATTTATATCGATTATATTCGTTTTATAATGAATATAGAAAAGGTAGTGATTTCAAAATATTACGTTTTGAAAATATTATCATTTATACAGTAATGATATGAAATATTCAATTTTGATTTGAAATTGAATATAGAGTTGAAATGGTTTTGAAAACGAATTTAAAACGAATTTTAAAATACGTTTTAAAAGGTAATCGACGAAATATATAATATATATATATATATATTATATAATGGCCTGAATAGAACGCGTCGCGCCGCGGTAGTTCGTGAATTTCGACCATTGACTTCGAATTGACGTTGCGGGAGATCCGACCGTCGGATTCTCCTAAAACCAGAACCGTTGGGTTTGTATCGAAAAGAGCTTTCCAATGAATATTAGAAATTTGAAATCTAACGGTTGGATTTGGAATTATGTCCAAATCAAATTTGGAAAAGGTCGCTGTAAGTGCAGTTCGATGGCCGTTGATGGAAATCGACTGTACGGGCCTTGATAAAATTATTAAAAATATCAATAATTTGTGTAAAATCATAATATATGAATTGGAAAGAACTGGGATGACAAATTCCACATTTGAAAAGATGAAAATAGATTTTTATCAAAATGAACTAGTTTTGAACTAGAATTAAAATCAACTTATTTTTGAAATAAATAAATTGAATTTGAAAGTGGTTTTAAAAATAATCAGAATTTCCAATAATTGAATTGGAGTGGATTTGAATCGAAATTGTCTTCGGAATATTTCGATGTTGGATTTTGTGATTATACAGATATGGTTATGGGAATTTGAAAGATATATTTATATCGTTATTTCCAATACGATATTTGTTGGTTTCAGAATTTGATATTGAATATAAGCCGGTATATTTTCTATTCAGAGCCTTGTATTTAATATCAAATGTGATTTGGGTTTGTCGTGAATCGTGTTTTAGGTGACACTGGTTCTTTAACCCAGTTAAAGACAGGATATTGATTTTTGAAAAGATTAAAACTAAGTGGAGTTTTAATGAATCTTTAATTAGATTGAAATGTGAGTTAATAATTTAAATTACCAAATCTGAAAGGTGATCGAGAATGGAGTACCACCAGTTTTGCTCCAAAGCGATAGTTAAATCTTTAATTAGATTTGAACATGAAATGGTAATTAATTTTACCGATAACACCGTGGTGTTAGATATGGAGTATTACCAATTTTGCTTCGGGGGGTGAATAGGTTGGGATTGGGAAATAAAATAAATAATTACTTCGGTGTGGTTCGCTAATCCTGACTAGTTTGGAAAACCATAATATGGTTTGAAATGATATTCAAAGGAAGATTAAAGAATAAACTTAGAAGAATTTATCTTTGATAAAATTAATGGGAACCTTTTCCTAAGAATGTGATTTTTGAATAAAAGAGTATTCTGAGTTGGAATGAGGCGTATGTTGTGTTTGTGTAACATTTGTTTATTATATACGCGGGTTATTCGAAAAGGCCGGGTTTATACCCATTCTGAATAACCGATTCGACGGTATGTCGAAGATGAAGACGGTGGTTGAAGACCGGAAGTCTTCACATCGTTTGGGTGATTACTGATGATCTTGATTGGGCTGTACACCCGAGATGAGAGAATCAGTTGGTGATCGTCCAGACGTACTTGGAGATGGATGGATATGCGAGGAAAGTGCCTCCGGTTTCGTTCAGACCCAGAACGAACTTGTATATGGATTGTGTGTCTGACATTGGATTTTATTCAGTGTTGATTGATCTCTATTAAATATACATCTGTTTGGCGGCGGAGAATTTGTTCTCTTGCTTAACGCCCTTCTCTGAGACGTACGAGCTCAGAGGTTGTATATCGATGGATATCAGTCGCATGGCATGAATTGCCTGTGTGGCACGCCTAAGTGGTAGATGATCAAGGCTTCTGTTGAAAAGCAAAGTCTTGTGGTTGATGATCAATGCACGGCCTGTGTGGCGCAGCTTTGTGTATAACGTGAATTCGCAAGCCTCACACCTCGGTATGAGTCAAAAACGGGATACGAACCGTTAGGAGAACACGACATTTCTTTCTAGCTAATGGTGGTGTTAGTGCTTAAACTGGCTGACATTTATATACATTTCACCTGTGTGGTTGTTGGAATGCGAGGCGCCTCGGATATAGGTCTGTTAGGACGTGGAAACGTGTGTTCAGGAATTGCCAATCCTCCAAAGTTAGGTGAGGACCGGCCCAACGATTCCAAGGATCAAAGTGGGGTCCTGAGACATTTGCTAGAGTGTCTCGAACGGAGAGGAGCTTGCCCCTTGCCTCGATTCATGACGGAAATCCAATTTCCAATACATGATATTGCAGTTTTATTTGTCGAGCCTAGTATGGCGACATGATAGATGGTACCCATGCCGCCTATGATTGATATTTATGATTTGAATTGTTTTGACACTATACACTTATAATAGTATCAAATGTTTTGTTTTAAACGTACCAAGCATGTTTGGCTATTATAAGGGAAAACCCTATCCTCCGGCTTGCGTTGCATTATGTGATGGGACCTGGGTCTTATAATAGCTTCATTTTTCCAAAGAGCATTGCGCTGTTTTGTTATATGCACTAGTGTTCTTGAGAGGAAACCCGTTCTGTGCTATACGGCGTGGTCCCTTGAATTACTCTCTTTTAAAGTAAAGTTTTAAATAACTGTTTTAGTTCTCACACCAGTCACATGACTGACCTAGAGTTTATTGTTTTAACCTAAACTCTGGGTGCCCCTATTTTCTACACGGGCAGCTAGTAGTTTTGGTTTTGCAGATTTATATTCACAGGTTCCTGATTTACAGCTGGAACGATATCCGGAAAGCTCTGTATCCGTGTATTACTTTCAGTTGTGTTTTGTATTGTTTTTTCCGCTGCTATGTAATTTATTGTAATCTCTGATATTTGTCGAATGTATAATATTTATTTATACTCTGGATATTCTTGTATCTGATGGAATTGTTGTAATTAACAAAGAAATGTTCTTCCGTCTGCGTTCCTTTGTGTGTTGTCCTCAAAGTATCCGGGCTTTCCTTTACGGGGAAGTAACGGGTTCTTACAACCGGGAAGGAGGGTCGCTACATATGATATCAAAGCTTTTGTTAACTCAAATATTTGGGGTACAACTCGTCAGAATAGAATGAAAGACTCATCAGAGGTAGGATTAGTAATGTCCTATAAAGAATAGCTCATTAGAGATAGGATCAGTAGCATCCTAGAATGAGAAACTCATTAGAGATGGGTTAGTAATGCCCCAGAATGTGTGAGGGTTATGTAACACCCCATGTCTATTAATGTCACTCATAAAGGGAATGCATCAATGTCCATGGAGCGTTATTGTTGTATAGAACAGATAAATTACAAGAATAAATAAATAAAACAACACAGCGGAAGATAAAACTTATTTCATAGTATCATAACTCAAAACAAGCTTACATAAGTAGTTTCCAAAACCATTACAACAGGATCAATAGTCTTTTCCAAAAACTTCAAAGTACATAAAGAAGCAAATACTTAAATAACATAAATGCATAAATCCCCACTGAGCATAAGCAAAGCCATAAAGACGAGAGAGTCCAAAGTTATACATCTACTCTTTTCAAGCAACTGAAAGAAATCGGCACTAAGCTGTAGTATTCCCTCCTTGCAAACCTGAGAGGGGGAAAGGAAAGAAAAGAGGTGGAAACAAACGGGTCAGACATAAAGTCTGGCGAGTCCAGTAATTTTAACAAATAATAGGTAAGGTAAATGATCAAGACATAAATAGGGAACATGATATGGTTGTAACTTAGATAAGGTAGATAAAAAGGATGGATAAGATGATTTCGTTCCTAAGTACTAAGACAATCCTACACCTTGGCTAAGCGAACAATCCTCCAAGTACTAACCTCGAAGACCGAAGTCAACATCAGACTAGCACCCAAAGGACTATACAACTCAACCAACATGTATTTCGTTGCACCACACTTTTGCTAAGTTACACCACATTACTTCATTACACCGCACATCTACTAGTCTCTTTTTACTAGAGGTTGATCCCTTCCCACTAACTGTACTCACATGACAAACTTGGTAGTTACTTGTACCTAGCTACTATCGTAGGTGCCGGCTTGCACCTACCACCGCTAAGGTATCCTTAATCTACCCATTCGATCGGCTCCCTAAACCCCATAGGCACCCGTGCTGGCCCCACAATGGGGTGTATCACTCCCCAAAGTGACAACCGCGATACCAACATGAAATGCACGACCATACCTACACGATGCAACAACGTCTTACCTACCAGCTCGGACCCATGCACACACATGAACCCGTTGGACTTGCGTTGCCACCGCTATTCACGTTTTGACCTCTTATATTCAAGCCCAGTAAGCGTGCCCTAACCCCGGCTTGGTACCAGGCCCAATTAGATACTCAAACGGGTTACTGGTTTAAATGGGTCTCCATCCAACACAAGCCTCCCACCTATGCTTGGTCCCCACTAGGTTTTTCTCCCACCAAACCATTTTAATTTAAATGCCCATGTCTTACACATGCTACGGTTAATTCCATACTTACATGTCATAATTTACATGTCCTATCTTATTCCGATCAAGTCCATATTTACATGTCATAATTTACATGTCACCCCACTTAACCCTCTAACCATACCCATGTCTTATTAAGGTTAGTATTCTTTAATTCATTCCTTATGACGAACGGTGCATGACCTCTCACATTAAACCGAACACTTTGTGGCCGGTGGATTTGTCGGGCGGTTCCGGGCAGTCTTACGCCACAAACCGGGTCTAACCTCATGTCATTAACCGTTACGCCTACAATTCATTCCTTTGACATCTCACATTAGCGTCCAATTGTGACCTCTGGATTTGCCGGGCGGTTCCGGGCAGTCTTACGTCACAATTGCGCCTAACCTCGTGTCAAAGGTTCATTAACATCTTATTTCACCCATACCCAATTTTCATGTCATATATATCCAATTAAACATATAATCATGTCTATAATATTGCCTATTCCAAATTGTCACTAATTACACATTAATTAGCCTCAATTACGAATTTACAATTTTAGGCAATTTCATCAATTCCATGTAATTCATACCCAAATATGCCAATTTTACAAATTATCTAATTATCCAAAATATCCTATTTTCCAAATTTCCCATATTCCCAATATTCCACATCGTTCCCACGTATTTGCATTCGTGCGTATTTTTAATATAGGCTCGAAGGTAGCCTAGATCCACAAATAAAAGGAATAGGGGTAAGAAGAGAGAATCAATTCATAGAAAATAGGAATAAAACATCATCATGAAATAAAGAGGCATATAGACTGGCATAGAGGCATAATAAAAGATTCAACATGAATAAACTGATAAAAGGTATGAACTTTACATAGAAACATAGGCATATGATGACATGAATCAAAAAGGTGAAGACTTGGTGAGATTTTCGTTACAAACATATATATGAATCCTTTTTACAACTTTTTCATGTTACTTTAATCCCATTAGATTTGTGAAAATAACTGTACTTCCCCTTCGTGGCTTAAGAAAAGGATTAATGAATTGAAATTGGTGCAGAAACATTGAATTGACGTTGATTAATCTTCTTTAATTGTTGTTGAAGCTCTAAACTTTGATTTGAATTGTGTCTGAACACTTGAGATTTAATTTAGAGGCGGCGGCTAGGGTTTAAGAGTGAGCTTGACAGCATAATGGTGTCATAGATAATATTTTATGAATTAGGGTTAGGTCTTAAGGTGTATATAAAGATGTCTAGGATTGATTAGAGCTCTTAGATTAACCCAGAAATCATCAGGACCACTCAGATGCAACATCAGCCCTCAGCGCGAATCGGGCCACGGGTTGACAGCCAAACACCCTGGATCGACCCCTAGTCGACCCAGTGGGGCTTTGGTCGACTCCAAAAATGGTGCGGTTCGGCTATTCCCCCTCCCGATTTGCTGTTTTGAACTTTTTTGAATATTTATTTATTTAATTTTTATATATATCTATATATATATATATATTTCTCTCATATGCATACAAACTTCAAGGCTTAATAACATCTTCATAAGGTATCCGTTTCGTGCAAACCAAATGTCTATCTTGACCCAAAATTTTGAGACGAACATAATAGCGCAACCCATTTCACTTAATTCTTCTTCTAAAAATTAAGTATACTTTAATTTGTGAATTTTAATGTTATAAAATTACGGGGTGTTACATTCTTCCCTCCTTAATGGATTTCGTCCCCGAAATCTCCAAGTTAAGAAGAATGTATCCTACTATCCAATCATCCATCTACTCAACCATCATCCACAAGCATCCATTGTCCTTAAAAGATTTCTAATGATTTTCATGTACATATGCATAGTGTGTGTATATGTCCGTATACTAATGCAAAATTAGGTAGTCCACTAATTCAGTCGACCTCCTTAATGCAAATAATGATAGTGCCATGTATCCATCATGTATGCAAAGAACCCTATACATATCATTACTACATGTGTGCACAACCATTCATTTAAATGCAACATCCATATGATACACACATTCAATGTACATTCATTTTACTAAATACATCCATTTATATGCAATATGCAATATGAAAGTGACTGAGCTGATCTAGTGCCTAAAGTGTGTGTATATGCATCCACGAGCAACCGCTAGCAAACACTTGCATCCACATGCATCCGCCATACATAACATGTCTCAAACACATGTTTCAACCATAGGACTACCCTATCTAAAGGTCATAGATACTAGCGAGAGGACATGCTAAAGATATAACAAGTACAAGCTAAGCGATAAAGGAGAAATTAAAAGACATACCCTCGAAAAGAAAAGGGTACAATGAATGCATCTTCTCTTCCGTCTCCAAAGTAGCGTCGCTCTCATCATCTCCCCATTGCACTTTGACTAGCTTGACCTCTCGATTCCTCAACTTCTTAATCTCCGACCCAAGAATGCATGTAGGAGCTCGTCGAATCGTCGCATCACACTCTATCTCCACATCTCTAAGCAAGCTCGGCTCTACCACTTCCGCGGTCTCATGCAAGCACTTCCTCAAAGTTGATACATGGAATATGTCGTGTACACCACTAAGTCTCTCGGGCAACTCCACTCTATACGCCATCTGTCCAATCCTCTCCTTAATACGAAACGGCCCTACGAACCTTGGTGCTAACTTCCCAACGGACCCAAAGCGAACAACATTCCGTAATGGAGACACCTTGATAAAGACCATGTCCCCAATATCAAACTCAAGATCTGTCCTCCTCTTGTCCGCGTACGATTTCTGCCTATCTTGTGCCGTCTTCATCCTCCTTCGAATCAAATCAATCTTTTCCGAAGTCTCTCTAATCATATCGGGCCCAAGCAAGATCTTATCCGTAGATTCCCACAAACATGTAGGTGAACGACACGGCCTTCCATAAAGAGCCTTGAAAGGTGTCATGCCAATGCTAGACTGAAAACTATTATTATACGCGAACTCCACCAAAGGAAGATGCTCCTCTCATGTACCTCCGAAGTCTAAAACACATAGCCTCAAAAGGTCCTCTAGAATACGATTCACCCTCTCGGTTTGGCTGTTCGTCTGAGGATGATATGCGGTGCTCAAACATAACTGAGTCCCTACCGCCTCTTGCAAGCTCTTTCAAAACTCACTAGTAAAAATAGGATCGCGATCGCTCACTATGATAGAAGGAACACCGTGCAAACGAACTATCTCTCGAATGTATACGGAGGCTAACCATGGAGCAGTCCTCTTACTCTTCACGGGAATGAAATGGGCGCTCTTAGTAAGTCTGTCTACCATGACCCAAATCCCCGTATTACCCTTCCTCGATCTTAGTAACCCATCAACAAAGTCCATCGAGACACTCTCCCACTTCCATTGTGGGACCTCCAATGGGTGAAGCAACCCACCGGGCTTCTTTTGTTCTGCTTTTACTTGTTGGCACACCAAGCATCTAGAGACAAACTCGGCCACATCCCTCTTCATACCGGCCCAAAAGTAAACTCGTCTCATGTCCATGTACATCTTGTCCCTGCCGGGATGAATGGTCATCTTCGAACGATGTGTATCATCAAGAATGGTCTTCCTCAAGTTCTCGTCTCGTGGTACACAAAGTCTACCATCCCTACGTAACCAACCCTTATCATCTAGGGTACACCTACTGAGATGGCTCGATGACTCCCCCCTTATGAGCTTCTCTATTAACTCAACCAATTGTGGGTCATCTCGCTGTGCCTCACCAATCCGTCCCAAAAGCGTAGGTCTGACCTCTAAGGATGCTAGCAAACCAGGTACAAAGTCAACGGAAGGTCTAAATTCAAACATCGAGATGAACTCTAAGCTTCGCTGCTCAACAAACAACGGACTCAAGGACAACCTTTTCCTACTTAAGGCGTCTGCCACCACATTACCCTTGCCAGGGGTATATGCTATCTCGAAATCGTAGGACGCTAAGAATTCCATCCACCTTCGCTGTCTTAAGTTCAAGTCCTTCTGAAAGAACAAGTATTTTAGCAGTTTGTGGTCTGTGAACAATTCGAATTTCTCGCCAAGAAGATAATGACGCCAAGACTTAAGCGCGAAAACAATAGCGGCCAACTCTAGGTCATGTGTAGGGTAATTCCTCTCATGCACTCTCAACCGCCTTCCTCCATAGGCTATTACCCTCCCCTCTTGCATTAAGACTGCGCCTAGTCCTGTCCCACAAGCATCGGTATAAACGGTAAATGGCTTGCTCCCATCTGGCAACACTAAGACTGGGGCTGTGGTCAAAGCTCTCTTTACACATTGGAACGCATCATCACAATCTACGTCCCACGTGTAAACTAGGTTCTTCTTCGTCAATCATGTCAATGGGGCGAATATCTTTGCGAAGTCCTTGATAAACTTCCTATAGTAGCCTGCCAACCCCAAGAAACTCCTCACCTTGGTAGCATTTTTAGGGACCTTCCAGTCTTGGATGGCCACCACCTTCGCGGGATCCACAGCTATCCCTTCTTTGGAAACCATGTGCCCTAAGAATCGCACTTCCTTCCTCCAAAAGTGACATTTAGAAAATTTAGCTTTAAGGTTATGCGCTCGAAGGGTCTCCAACACTTCCCAAAGATGTAGGGCATGCTCTTCCTCGCTCTTAGAAAAGATCAAGGTGTCATCCACAAACACCACCACGAATTTATTAAGGTACTCCCTAAACACCCTACTCGTCAAGTCAACAAAGTATGCGGGAGCGTTTGTCAAACCGAAGGGCATCACAAGCCACTCATAGAAACCGTCGGGAGTCCTAAAGGTAGTCTTGTCCATGCTATCCTCAGCCACTCTCAATTGATGGAAACTAGTGGCTAAGTCCAACTGCGAAAACACTGAGGCGCCAACTAACTGATCGAAGAGATCGTCAATCCTCGGCAGTGGGTGCCTATTCTTCTTAGTAAGCTTATTAAGTTCTCTATAGTCCACACAAAGTCTAAGGGACCCATCCGCCTTCATGGCAAATACTACTGGAGCACCCCACTCCGATATACTACGTCTTATGAACCCCTTCTCAAGCAACTCCCCTACTTCCTTATTGAGTTCCCTCCTCTCACGAGGATCCATGTGGCGTACTGGCATAGATACAGGTTTTGCATTGTCTACAAGATAAATACGAAAGTCTATCTCACGTTTTGGGGGTAGACCCCTCACCTCATCGAAGACATCAACATATTCACGGACTATACGAACAGAATGTAAATTATCATTGGATCCGTCAAGTGACTCAAGATAACTAAGCATCACCGATCCTCTCGGGTCACAAGAAATATCAAGGGTCTTTCCACTATGAGTCAACAATTTTACTACCCTTCGTTCACAATCTAGGATGGCACCATATCTGGCTAGCCAATCCATCCCTAGAATCAACCCATAGCCCATGAAACCAAGCACAAAAGCATTACATTCAAAACCAACGCCTAAGATAGACAATCTCAAATCCCTACAAACCATGGATAAATGAGCCGACCCACCAATAGGATTTGAGACTACAATGGGATCCATAACGAGACTAGTATTTAAGTGCAGTGTTTCAACTAATGATGTAGAGATAAACGAATGTGATGCGCCAGAATCGAATAAAGTACGGACAGGATGATCAAACAAGAAAATCAAACTTTCGACAGAAATTTTTCTACCTCCTTCCTGTCCCGGGCCATGAGAGCGTGAACCTGCCCTCCCAAAGTAGAACATGCCCTCTGCCCTTGCTTCTTAGGACAGTCCTTGACAGCATAACCTGGATCACCATAATGATAACAAGCGAACTTCTTCTTCTTCCTACAGTCTTTGTTCAAATGGTCGGGTATCCCACAGTTGTGACACTTCCTCTTTTCTTTACCATCTTTCTTTTGTTGTTGGGCTTTCTTTGGATCCTCCTTCTTATCTTGCGGCCTAAAAGTACTTACACCCTTCTCTTCTTCATGCATGTATGCCATATCAACAAGCTTTTCGTATGTAGCCCCCATTGGAATGTGGGACATAGCCAAACTGTGAAGCGGTTCATTTAGGCCCTTTGCAAACCTCAAGGCCTTCTTGTGAGGCATATTCATCAACTCTAGTCCAAATCTCGCCAACTTTTTAAATTCGGTCACATACTCCTTCACGATCAAGTTTTTCTGCTTCAATGTCAAGAACCTCTCCATGTACATACTCTCCTCAGCTTGAGAAAGGAATTTCAACTCAAACCTTCCCCTAAAACCTGCCACGTCTCTACAGCACGCTCTCCATTAGTAACCTCCCACCAAAATGAAGCTTCGTCCTTCATCAACCAAGCAGCCAATTGGACCTTCTTACAATCGTCCAAATCGAAAATGCCAAACAGATCCTCCACTTCTTTTAACCAATTTCTAGCTTCAACGAACGTTTCAGACCCATTAAAAGGTTTTCCACCCATCGAACGAAAGTCTTTACATATCTTGGAGAAAGCATCTCCACGCGGAGGAATGACTGGAGCTGGGGGAGGAGGAGGAACGTCAGACGGACCCGCGGCAGCGGCCCTAGCCTCGAGATATTGACGAAACCAACCGGGTACATGAACACCCTCTGGTATCTCAGATGCTCCAGACATGCTGAAAAGAAAAGGAAAGAGTTTCAAAACAAGAGAAGCGAAAGAGAGATGTATGGCTTGCGGGGATTATGCTTTTTAAAGTAAACTTTCCTTGAAAATAGCTTCTTTAAAACAAGTTTTTGAAAATACTTTCTAGGAAAATAATACTTTTGAAAACACTTTTCAAAACTTTTTATCTGTTCTTGTAACCATAGCTCTGATACCACGTGTAACACCCCATGTCTATTAATGTCACTCACAAAGGGAATTCATCAATATCCATAGAGCGTTATTGTTGTATAGAACAGATAAATTACAAGAATAAATAAATAAAACAACATAGCGGAAGATAAAACTTATTTCATAGCATCATAACTCAAAACAAGCTTACATAAGTAGTTTCCAAAACCATTACAACAGGATCAATAGTCTTTTCCAAAAACTTCAAAGTACATAAAGAAGTAAATACTTAAATAACATAAATGCATAAATCCCCACTAAGCATAAGCAAAGCCATAAAGATGAGAGAGTCCAAAGCGATACATCTACTCTTTTCAAGCAACTGAAAGAAATCGGCACTAAGCTGTAGTATTCCCTCCTTGCAAACCTAAGGGGGGGGAAAGGAAAGAAAAGAGGTGGAAACAAACGGGTCAGACATAAAATCTGGCGAGTCCAGTAATTTTAACAAATAATAGGTAAGGTAAATGATCAAGACATAAATAGGCATCATGATATGGTTGTAACTTAGATAAGGTGGATAAAAAGGATGGACAAGATGATTTCGTTCCTAAGTACTAAGACAATCCTACACTTTAGCTAAGCGAACAACCCTCCAAGTACTAACCTCGAAGACCGAAGTCAACATCAGACTAGCACCCAAAGGACTATCCAACTCAACCAACATGTATTTCGTTGCACCACATTTTTGCTAAGTTACACCACATTACTTAATTACACTGCACATCTACTAGTCTGTTTTTACTAGAGGTTGATCCCTTCCTACTAACTGTACTCACATGACAAACTTGGTAGTTACTTGTACCTAACTGCTATCGTTGGTGCCGGCTTGCTCTTACCACTGCTAAGGTACCCTTAATCTACCCATTCGATCGGCTCCCTAAACCCCGTAGGCACCCGTGCTGGCCCCACAGTGGGGTGTATCACTCCCCAAAGTGGCAACCCCGATACCAACATGAAATGCACGGCCATACCTACACGATGCAACAACGTCTTACCTACCAGCCCAGACCCATGCACGCACATGAACCTGTTGGACTTGCGTTGCCACCGTTATTCACGTTTTGACTTCTTATATTCAAGCCCAGTAAGCGTGCCCTAACCCCGGCCTAGTACCGGATCCAATTAGATACTCAAACGGGTTACTGGTTGAAACGGGTCCCCATCCGACACAAGCCTCCCACCTATGCTTGGTCCCTACTAGGTTTTCTCTCACTTAACCATTTTAATTTAAATGTCCATGTCTTACACATGCTATGGTTAAGTCCATAATTACATGTCATAATATACATGTCCTATCTTATTCCAGTTAAGTCCATATTTACATGTCATAATTTACATGTCACCCCACTTAACCCTCTAACCATACCCATGTCTTATTATGGTTAGTATTCTTTAATTCATTCCTTATGACGAACGGTGCATGACCTCTCACATTAGACCGAACACTTTGTGGCCGCTGGATTTCCGGGCGGTTCTGGCCAGTCTTACGCCACAAACCGGGTCTAATCTCATGTCATTAACCATTACGCCTACAATTCATTCCTTTGACCCCTCACATTAGATGTCCAATTGTGACCGTTGGATTTGCCAGGTGGTTCCGGGCAGTCTTACGTCACAATTGCGCCTAACCTCGTGTCAACGGTTCATTTACATTGTATTTAACCCATACCCAATTTTCATGTCATATATATCCAATTAAACATATAATCATGTCTATAATATTGCCTATTCCAAATTGTCACTAATTACACACTAATTAGCCTCAATTACAAATTTACAATTTTAGGCAATTTCATCAATTCCATGTAATTCATACCCAAATATGCCAATTTCACATATTATCCAATTATCCAAAATATCCAATTTTCCAAATTTCCCATATTCCCAATATTCCAAATCGTTCCCACATATTCGGATTCGCGCATATTTTTATTATAGGCTCGAAGGTAGCCTAGGTCCACAAATAAAAGGAATATGGGTAAGAAGAGGATATCAATTCATAGAAAATTGGAATAAAACATCATCATGAAATAAAGAGGCATATAGACTGGCATAGAGGCATAATAAAAGATTCAACATGAATAAACTGATAAAAGGTATGAACTTTACATAGAAACATAGGCATATGATGACATGAATTAAAAAGGTGAAGACTTGGTGAGATTTTCATTACAAACATATATATGAATCCTTTTTACAACTTTTTCGTGTTACTTTAATCCCATTAGATTTGTGAAAATAACTGTACTCACCTTTCGTGGCTTAAGAAAAGGATTAATGAATTGAAATTGGTGGCGAAACGTTGAATTGACGTTCATTAATCTTCTTTAATTATGGTTGAAGCTCTAAACTTTGATTTGAATTATGTATGAACATTTGAGATTTAATTTAGAGGCGGCGGCTAGGGTTTAAGAGAGAGCTTGACAGCATAATGGTGTCATAGATAATATTTTATGAATTAGGGTTAGGTCTTAAGGTGTATATATAGATGTCTAGGATCGATTAGAGCTCTTAGATTAACCCAGAAATCATCAGGACCACTAAGATGCAACATCAGCCCTCAGTGCGAATCGGACCACGGGTTGACAGCCAAACACCCTGGATCGACCCAACGGGGCTCGGGTCAACTCCAAAAATGGTGCGGTTCGGCTATTCCCCCTCCCTATTTGCTGTTTTGAACTTTTTTGAATATTTATTTATTTATTTTTTATATATATCTATATATATATTTCTCTCATATGCATACATACTTCAAGGCTTAATAACATCTTCATAAGGTATCTGTTTCGTGCAAACCAAATGTCTATCTTGACCCAAAATTTTGAGACGAACGTAATAGTGCAACCCATTTCACTTAATTCTTCTTCTAAAAATTAAGTATACTTTAATTTGTGAATTTTAATGTTATAAAATTACGGGGTGTTACAGGTTACAATTTTATAATTAATGTATTTGTGATTATATATATATATATAATCCTTAGAAAATATGATTTTGAGTATATTAAAGTTATATATTTGAAAATCTGATCAACTAATTGATTGCTGGTTGTGTTGTGTGATTATTAATCCAACTGATTAAAATATTGGAATGATAAAACCAATATAAGAATGAATGATAAGTAAAGCCAAATCAAATCAAATATTGAATTAAATTGAAAATTTATTGGAATTTCATATATGTACATGTGTACATAATGAACAGGTCATAGCAAGGAAGCTAAGAAAAGGAATAAAATTGTATGCTCGACAAATAGGTATAGATTTATTGTATTTATTGGGGTTTGATGATTTTATGAGACGATTGGCTTTTTCTTTTGGATTAATGAGGGCCCTGTGAGGCAAGTTGCGGTTTTACCAATCAGCCCGTACAAAGGAGGTTATGGCAAAAAAATTCAAAAATTCAGGGTGTTAGCCAAATTTTTGAGAAATAAAAAAAAAATATTAGAAACTGAAAAGTGGAAGAATGCAAGCCAGAATGAAAGTTGAGTTGGTTAGTTAAACAACTTTCAGCTCCGTTCCTTTTCGAGGGCGAAAAGATTTTAAGTAGGGGAGATTGTAACAACCTGGAATTTCGGAACCAATTTAAAATTTATTTTTAATTGATTTAATGGATTTTAAGAATTTAAAATGATTTATATTAAATAATAATGTCTAAAAATTTATTTTAAATCAAAGTTAGAACATATAAATTTATTATAATTATAAAAGAGTTTGAAATGGCGCGGTAGTTTGAAAATTCGATTTTAAATTTCAATTGAATGTATAAGATTCAAAATACATAGGATTTCAGTAAAACCAGAAATATTTGAATCTGTTTAATAATATCTTTCTAATGAATGTGAAAATTTTACATTTCACTTTACAAATTGAAAGTTATGTCCAGTTTAAAATTTAAAATAGTCGCTATGGAATTTATATATTTTTAATATAATATATAGCCCTTAAATATAGCTATTTTGCAAACGACCTCCGTTTTCGATGAAACCACTTTTGTTGGATCCAGAATGTCAAATTATTGCTAGGTTTCAAATTCAATAATTTTTGGAATCAATATGTGGGCGTGGTAAATTAAAACGTGTTTTGTCAATTCAGTTTGAATTTAATCGACTGGAAAATGGCCATTTTTTTCAGACGGTCTCCAAATTCGATGAAATTAGTTTAATTAGGACCGTATCGTCAAAACATAACTATTTGTTTTCGGAGTCAGTATGTGGCCCCGGTAAATTAATATGTACGTTGGAATTAAATATTGACCGTTATATTAATTTATATTTTAATTTTGACCAAAATTAATATAAACAGTCGAATTGGCTTACGAAAGATATTCCATTATGTCGAGAATGGGGGTATTTGGTTACGGGCGACAGCGTTCGGTTTCGTTTGGAGCTCGGACGCGAAATTTCATTATAAAGTAATATTAGAATTAAATATTAATTAAATAAAATGGTATAAATACAACTTTAGAAACCCTAGTCTCTATAAAACGCCAATGCTGCCGCTTAGATTTTTGAAGGCTGAAATGCTCTAGAATTAATCCCCTCCTATTTACAAATCCAAGGATCAATTTTGAAAAATCTCAAAAACAAAAATGATGAGCACAACATGATCTTTCTATCCAACAGTCGAGATACAAAATCATGTAGCCACTTATGTGATATCGTGGCTCAAAGTTGATCAGTTCGTCGTGTTTCATGAGGCATGATTGGGTATCGAATTGAACGCCATGCCTGGCGTTGAGGGAGGAGGGTGGCGCGCTCCTGGCGGCGGCAGTAGATCCGCCGATAGTGGCTCCGTTGAGTGTGCGCCAACGATTTAGGGTTTAGAAGGTGGGTTCGAATGACAACAGCGTTTTTATAGGAAGATGAACAAAGGTCTTAGCCCTAGTTAGGTAATTAATTGGTTATTAAATTATATTAACTTAAGTTGAATATTGAAATGTGTGTATCTTGATCAAATGAAATCAGAATTGGACAATTTTGGAATCGTTGGAACCATAAAATTGGAATCTAGACCATGGAACTGACTAGAATAGAAACGGAGCTAGCTACGAATTTAGGCAGAGTGGAACTCAATGTGAGAACTTCTCACTATAATTTTGTGTACATTTATTTATTTTATAACTACATATATGAACTGCCAGTATTGATTTCTATTAGTTTTTTATTATTACAAATGTTGTACGGTGCCTGTTAGCTCACCTCCCTCGTCCACAGACAATGGACTATTTAATTGCCTGTACTGTGTTGTGATGTGAAATGAAGTAAATAAAATATATATACGCAATGTGAATAAAAAAATAGAAATGGCGTAAATAAAATATATACGCGTTGTATAAAATATATATGCATTGTATAAAATATATATGCATTGCATTAAATATATATGCATTGTATAAAGTATATATATGTTGTATAGAATTGAAATGCGATTACATTGATTGTGTGATTTGGAAAAATGGTCATGTATTGAAACAATGATTTGTTTGCTAAAAAATATTATTTTTATCTTATATATGAAATATATAAAACGGTCATGAAATGGAATAAATATTTGTTCATTAAAAATATAATTTTTAACGTATATATACGATGAATAAAATGGTCATGTATTGAGATAAATATTAGTTGGCTAAAAATATTATTTTTAGCTTATATATGAGATATATATAAAATTGTCATGATATGGAATAATTATTTGATCATTAAAAATATAATTTTTAACATATATATGCTATGTATAAAATTGTCATAATATGGAATATTCAAATTTGATTTAAAATTGAAATGGAAGTTGGAATCGTTTTTAAAACGAATTTATAAAACACGTTTTAAATGAAAATCGACTATATATATATAATATTTAATGGCTTGAATAGATAGCGCCGTGCATTGACCGTTCGCCAATTTCGACCATTAACTTCAAATTGATGTGACGGGAGATCCGACCGTCGGATTCTCCTAAAACCAAAATCGTTGGGTTCGTATTGAAAAGTGCTTTCCAATGAATATAAGAGATTTGAAATCTAACGGCTAGATTCGGAAATATGTGCAAATCAATTTCAAAAAAGGTCGCTATGAATGTAGTTCGGTGGCCGTTATTGAAAACCAACTGTAAGGGCCTTATTAAAATTATTAAAAATACAGAAAAATTGTGTAAAATCATAATAAATGATTTGGAAGGTTTATGGATGAGAAATTCCAAGTTTGAAAAGATAAAAAAATATTTTTATCAAATTGAACTAGCTATTAATTTAAAGAATAATCTAATGTTTTTTCAATAAATAAATTGGATTTGAAATGGTTTTAAAATAACCAAAATTTTCCAACGTATGAATTGGAATGGTTTTGAATGGAAATAATCTTCGAAATATTTTGGTATTGGATTCCGTGATTATACGGATATTGTTGAGGAATTTGGAAGATACAAATATCGTTATTCCCAATACGATATTTGTTGGTTTCAGAATTTGATATTGAATATAAGTCGATATAATTTCTATTCAGAGCCTTGTATTTAATATCAAATTAGATTTTGGGTTTGTCATGAATGGTGTCTTCATTAACACTATTCTTAAACCCAGTTGACAATAGAATAAATCTTTTTATTAAGATTTGGAAAAGTTTACCAGTTAATTAATATTTAATTGGAATTGAATTCGGGAATTGGATTTTTGGTTTATCGTGAACAATGTTGTAATGTCCCGTATTTTTACGGTCGAATAATTAATTTATTTACTTATTTAAAATATGGTTTTTTAATTTAAATGGTTTAAATTAAAATAACTATTGAATATTTAATTAATATAATAATTAAATAATACATTTAATTCTGAAATAGTCGGAAATAGTGAATTGACAATATCATGTGAACTGGACAAATTTGAAATATATAATTCAGTTTAGAACTTGAATTATATTAACGAAGTTATTTAAATAACGTTAGTTGAATGTATAATTATATTATAATTCAAATCGAGCTTGAAATGGCACGGCAGTTTGCTATTTGGCGATTTGAACTTCAACTCGATATATAGGGTCCATTTTAAATCGGATTTCTGTGAAACAAGAAACGTTAGGAGCTGGTGAAGTATATTTTTCTGATGGAAGAGAAAAAACAGGATTTCATCGTATAGATTGTGAGTTGTGTCCAAATCAAATTTTCGAATAGTCGCTATGGAATCGTTATCAACTATAACGATATATTTAATTATAATTAAATATTGGCCTCGAATGTAGACAAGCCCTTTGATACGTAGTGACAATTAATTTTTAGAATTTTACTATAATTTTTAATTAATTAAATATGCAACTTTTTATTTGGAGTATTTTTCACCCTATATCAATATTTTGGGGTTTCACAATATGAGTTAACCTATTGATATTATTATCTTTTTGGGATCGTGGCACATTGCTGGTCACAATGGTATTTTTATTTCCGTTTGTTGTCTTACTTGAATGGAGTTTCATATAGAACGGTACCCTATGTCTACGACACCAAACGAAATCCTTGGCCTCCAAATAGACACATGATCTTAAATATAACCACATATCCAAATCTCCTTTATATATAAAACACCTTAAATTCTCTACCGTATGACCTAATTTCCATCTTCTGTAAACAAGAAAATGAGGCCGCCAATTTCTAATTCCTTCAGATAATTAAATCGAAAAATTCTCTCGACGAAATCAAGCAAGTATGGGTGTGTTGGACTCGTTGATGCTAGAGCTTCAAGCCGGTACTATCAGTTTTTGGTGCGATGGAAACTTGGGAAGCTCGGATTTTTTCCAGCGTGAAGCAAGGATAGGTTCAGATTTTGATTTAGGATGCCGGAGGTGTATTCGAGGAGATGGGTGAACTCGTGGTGGGGAGAGGCACGTTTTGGTGGTGGCGAAGCAACTTCTGGTGGCTTGAGGTGAAAGGCGTCACCTATAGTGACGAGGAGGAGCTACAGGTTGGGATTTTTGAGGGAGATCGAGTGGCTTTTAGTGGTGGTAGGTGGGTAGAGGATCAAGAGCTGAGTGATTTGGTGAAGTCGATGGCATCGTTGGGTGGTCAAAGGGATGGTGATGGACAGTCAAAATGCGGTCAACATTTTTATAGAGGAGGGAGGCCACATGGTCGTGACTGAAGCAGGAACCTCGGAGGAGGAGTTGTGGTGGACCGTAGGTGGAGTTAAGTGTACTCAATGGCGATGTCAGTTTTGTGGTTCGTCGAGCCGGGATGGGTGTCAGTGGGTGAACGAGCACGCTGTACACAGCGTATCAGGAAGGAGGAGCAAGAAAAATGTCATTTGGGGAAGGAGATGTGTGGGTCACGTGACCTGGTGAGGGGGTGAGAGAATATTAGTAATTTAGTTTATTTAATTGTTTATTTAAATCTCGTTTTAACTTAATAACGCGTTATCTAGCTCATACGGTATCAGATTGACGCACCGTCAGTTGCTTTGGGTTCGTACCACCGAGTACTTCGCGTACGCTATGGATTGGAATTATTCTGAGGAGTTTGGAATTTTATCAAATTTTAAACACCTGTTTGAAATTAGATCAAACAACGTTAAATCAACGATGGAATGGATGGTGAGTTTAACTCACAACTATCGCAATATTGTTGTACCGTATAATTGTATTGACTGTTATTGAACTGTATTACATATGTATGTGTTGATATATGAACTATGATGCAGGGGGACAGGTTGGAGGAATCCAACAGGATTCCTCAATATTTTTGCTATCGTATTTATATTCATATGTTGCATTATGAATTGGTTGTGTGTTAAACCTGACTGTGGACCCCATTGACTATATAACATTGTTATATGTGAAATTATCGTGAAGTAAATATATTATTTAATATAATATATTGAGTTTGTCTATTTCACACAAATTGGTGTGTTTGGCATAACGGGAGCTAAAAGGTCGGGTCGTTACAATTTGTTAAATAAATAAAATTATATAAGGAATATTTGTTGGGATAATAAATAAAATCATATAAGGAATATTTATTGGGATAATAAATAGAATCATATAAGGAGTATTTATTGGGATAATAAATAAAATCATATAAGGAATATTTATTGGGATAATAAATAAAATTATATAAGGAATATTTATTGGGATAATAAATAAAATCATATAAGGAATATTTATTGGGTTGATAAATAAAATCATATAAGGAATATTTATTGGGATAATAAATAGAAGTATAAAATGAATTATTTATTTAGAAAATAAATAAGATATTATTAAGGATATTTATTTGGAAAATAAATAGGAAGTATTTGTCAAACAAATATAAAATTAAATATTTGTGAAACAAATAGATAAAAGGAAATACTTGAAAAGTGAATAGAATAGTATAAAAGAGAAATTTTATATTTGGAAGGTTTAGACCCGTGCTTCGCACACGGGTATAACAGAATATGAATTTAAAGTAGATTTTAAATAGAAATTTATTTTAACAGATAAGCGGAGAAGAAAAATTTATAAATAATATTTTATAAATTAAATAAAATGTTTATCATTGGATAAATAGAATATATAAGTCAGGACTTATATAGAGAAGTAAGTATCGATTTCAACATCGATATTTGAAACCGAATATGGTCGAAGAGTTAATCAAAGGAGTTAATCGAATTATAGTTAATCGATTTGAGTTAGAATTAATCGATTAGAGTTAGAGTTAATCAGTTAGAGTTAACCAGCTAGAGTTAATCAGTTAGAGTTAACCAGTTAGAGTTAATCAGTTAGAGTTAACTAGTTAGAGTAAATCAGTTAGAGTTAATCAGTTAGAATTAATCGATAGAGTTAATTAAACAAGTTAATCAAATATAAGTTAAATCGAATATAGTTATTCGATATAGAGTTAAAACAAACATAGTTATTCAGGATGAGTTGCCATTTCGCACGACTGTAGCGTAATTCGCAGGGCTGCAGATAGCCTACGGCAGTCGGATGTTTCCTGAGGTAATCAGGCATAACCATTGTGATAGCTACAATCTAGAGTCAATCAATTAGAAGTCAATCGAATATTAGTTATTCGAATAAGAGAAGCAACTAGAGTTAATCGAATAAGTTATTCGTAGTGAGATAATCGAATATTAGTTATTCGGAGTGAGATAATCGAATATTAGTTATTCGGAGTGAGATAATCGAATATTAGTTATTCGAAGTGAGTCAATCGAACATTAGTTATTCGAAGAGAGTAAATTGTCGAATTCGATTATATCGAATTCGGGAAAGTATTTATATATTCCGATGTTTAAATCAAGATTTATTTATTTATAAATTAGGTGTTTATTTATTAATTCAAATTAAAGAATAAAAGTTATATTTGAAGTTAGATATTTCGAAAGTAGGGATTATAACGTTATCATTATAACCAATGTTTTTATAAAAGAAGTGGATTCGTAAATAGAATCCGTGAGGTTCGCAAGGAAGTTGTTAAAGGTTTAAAAAGATAAACTTTGTCTATTCCGAAGTTAAAACATTGTTCAGTTAAGGTCTGAGAGGTAATTATACCCCAACTTGATTGACTTCCTTCTTAACTAAGGAATGGCTAAGGTTTGATAGTAAAGGATGGTTAAGTGAATTTAGTTAATGAGTGAAATAGTTTGAGTTGGCATGGCGATGTATGATTTAAACATCAGTTTAAATCCAATGAAGGAGGTTAGGAAATGTTTTCCAAATAAGAATCAGAAATGTTTTCTGATAATAGAAAATAAGAAATGGGAATAAATATGGAAACGTTTTCCAGTGATTAATAACGTATATTTTCTAAGTTTAGAAAATAAGGATTTACGAATATATGAAAACGGGAAATAAGGAAATGAATAAATTAATGATAAATTAATTTAAAGGGATAAATGTTGAATGTTGATTGATCGATAAAATTTCCATTTGGAAATAATATCGTTGTTTGCACACAAGTTTTCTTTTGATAGTTAAATCACAGACTATCAAAGTTTTGACCATTTTTCCGTCGTCAATACGGAGAGACCGGTTGGGTTATTATCCGAGAACCACTCTGTATGGGCGTTAGCATTTCGAATCAAATAGATCAAACAGAAATTGAAGACGGAGTTATGAAAGGGCTATCCTGTTGACAGAATAGTGCCTTCGGTTTGTCCAGTCCCAGGACAACCTGTATGGAAGAATGTTTGACAGAGTATATATGGTGGATCACGTGAGTTGATCGTTTTAAACGTAATTATGTTGGTGGTGGAGGAATTCGTTTCTTTTAGCTTATACCCGTGGTATTTTTAGGGAAATCAATTTTTGATTTGACGGGTATGATGATGTGGCATTTAAAGTAAATGAAGACGTGATCTGTATAGAGATACGTTATAACCTCAAGCCTCATCAACTAGGAAATGACAGAAATCGGGTAGGCAGCATTGCTAAGTGGGCCGCACCCAGTTAGGGTATATTTCCACCATCTAGAGAACATTCATATTTGTTACATCTTTCAATTATGTATCTCCCGGGAATGGTTATGTTGGTTTACCAACTATAAGGTGACAATATATTCGATACACTCAAGCAAAAATAGTGGTCGGTCATGTGTGGCCGAGTTACAAGATATTCTTGTTGAACTCCAGTGTATCGCTTCTAGAGTACACTAAGCGGAAGGTGGATCCATACCTTGTTATAGTTGAATCCATTCCCCAAATAAGAGCTCACGGTTTTGATTGTATATTATATATGTAGAACGTTAGATGCAAGCGTTTCTACTAGATTGATATTACTTGTGTTAGACATTATTATAATATCATAATAATATTGTTTTATAAATGATTTGGGTTATCGTAAGGTAAAAACCATCCGTGTTTATGTGTGGATCGGTCTTATGATTATTCTTTCTTTTGAAAGGATTTTTAAAGTTAAACAAATGATTTGAGTTTACTCACACAGTCACATGACTGACCCGGAGTTTATTTTGTTTTATTTTCTCTAAACTCTTAGGTGCCCAATTTTGTACGGGCAGTCAAGTAGTCGGGATTTTACAGATATATTTGGAGAGCTTGAAGCAGGAGGCTTCAGGATTATATAACTATTGTTATTCCCATTGTGTTGTAAGTGTTGTACTCTGAAAATGTTACTGTATACATATACTGATTTTATTTAAAGAGATGTTATCTATTATATGTTATTTGTTCCGCTGTGAGATTCGTGTTACTCTGGTGTTGTATGTTCTTCTTCTTCTATTATAAGTTTCTATCTTATCTATTCTCACCTCTGTTTTCTTTCATGGACTATCTGGTGTTTTTTGATGCTTGAATAGTCGACATAGTGTTGTATGCCGATATCCAGGATCGCAAAATCCCCGGGTCGTTACAAATGTTTTAAATAACAGTCGTTCTCTAACCCAATTAACAGTGAAGATATGATTTGGAAATTATAATCATTTAAATAAGATTAATGGGAATTTCATAAGTAAATTTTTCCAATTTAATATATTAAATTGGAATTGAATGGAATTCGATTTGGTAATAATCGAGATGAGCTTCTATGAATGTAGACCATTACTATTTATGGAATTTAAAAGGCTTTGCTGTTATTCCACTTATAGTATTAGTTTGATCCATAAATTTATATCGATTGCGACTGATCGAATTTCCGTGAAGATTCCATATTAAATGGAAGATGATTTTGGGGTTTATTATGAACATTGTTTTCAATAACATTTGTTCTTTAACTCGAGTAAAAGCAGGATTAATTTCCAGAAAGTTAAATAATCATTAAGTAATGATTTATGAGAATAAAACTAACTAGAGTTTTAATAAATCTTTAATTAGATTTAATTGAACGAATTGTAATTAAATTGGCCAAAACACGAGAAGTGGTATTAAACCAAATATGCTTGGTTGTTGATATTGGTTGTGATTGATTGACTGTTTGGATTGTGCTCGACCAGTTTATGAGCAAATATGCTTTTATGTTTAGCATTGGGTTGGGTAGAAATATTGATATGCTAACATCTTGTGAAACACTTAAAGATTTGACTATGATATGTTTAGCGATGTTGTTAAGTTCATTTCAAATTTAATGAATGATTTTGAAATGATATTTTTCTTAAGTAAAAAGAAACGTTTTCCCGATTTTGGACAGGGAATGTTTTATAAAACAGAAAGGATTTCGAGGGCTAACCCGATGTGGAGAAATGATTTAGAAATGTATTATGTGCCACATTATAGTTCATCACATAATCGATTAATTGCTATGGATGATGTATCTGTTTGGTAGCGGAAAATTTATTCTCTTGCTTAACACCCTTCTTTGAGACGTACGAGCTCAAAGGTTATGTGACCAATAGTGACTGATCATATGCGTGAATTGCTGATATGAAGTACTATAGTTTGAAAGTACTTGTGATTATTATGTTGTGAAATGATTTTCCCTACTTCGGGATATAAAAATGATTTAGTATGTGGCTAAAGATTCTGGCAACCCGGACGACTAAAAGTATGGGTGAGATGATGATGTTGTCCCCGAGGGCGTGGGATTGTGCATCATCAGTATAGCCTACTCCATCGTAGGAGGTGCATATATATATATATATATATATATATCAAGTTGGTAAGGTTGTACCCTTTGCCTTGTCTAAGGGGAGGCCGATATTTGGTTGCGTACTTGTTTGTATGCATTGTTATGTTTTGGAATTCATATTTCTAAAGATTTTAATTTGAGATCCCGAAGTGAAATCTACTTTGATATAAAGTTAGGTATGTATTTCAAATGATTTGAAATAAGAATATGGGAATAAAGTCCAAAGAAATAATTTCTTTAAAGTGAATTGGGTTTCGAAAAATTTAAATTTGCCAAAATGGATAGATTAAGGAATTGCAATTTGTATGATGCATTGTAGATCCATATGACTGTTATTAGTTGTTGTTTATGCACTGGTATTCATGGGGGTGAACCCTTTCCATGACATGCAGCGTGGTCTCGTGATTTATCTTATTATAAAGTAAAGTTTAATAACTGTTTTGAGTTCTCATACCAGTCTCATGACTAATTTAGAGTTTATTATTTCTACCTAAACTCTGGGTGCCCATATTTTTCCATACGAGCAGCTAGTAGTTTAGTTTTGCATATTATTTCATTTAGCAGGATTCTGGATCGAAGCTTAAAGCTGTGTCCAGAGCATTGATAGTCTTCCACTGTGTTAGTTTATTTGTTTCTGCGGCATTGTATTACATTTATTGTAAATTTATATTGCGTTGTATATTATTTTTGATACTCTGATATTATGTACTCTGATGTGACATTATTATGCTGTTTATAAAAGTCTTTTGTTGTTTGTTCTGATGTGTTGTGTGCCCAAAGTTAGCGTATCCGCCTTTTTGGTTCGATTTAAGTCGTTTTAACAATCGATTGGGATCGACCTGGAAGGAGGGTCGCTAAACAATTAATTGGTAAATTTCTCTAAACCTTAATTAAAAGATTTATTCTTTTTTCAACTGGGTTTAAGAACAGTGTTATTGAAGACACCATTCACGACAACCCACAGTCCAATTCGATATTAAATACAAGGCTGAGAATAGAAATCATATCGACTTATATTCAATATCAAATTCTGAAACCAACAAATATCGGATCGGGAATAACGATATTTACATCTTCAAAATTCCTCAACAATATCCATATAATAATGGAATCCAATATCGAAATATTCTAAAGATCATTTCCATTCCAATTCATATGTTGGAAAATTCTAGTTACTAAAACCATTTCAATTCTTTTTCAGTTCTTTATTTAAGTTGATAAACAAATTATTGTGACAAAATATCTTTTATCTTTACAAACTTCGAACATTTCATTCCAAATCATTTATTATGATTTTACATAATTTATTCATATTTTTAATACTTTTAATAAAGCCTTTACAACTGGTTTCCAATATCTACCAACGAACTACATTCATAGCGACCTTTTCCTAAACTGATTTAGACATATCTTAAAATCTAACCGTTAGATTTCAGATCTCTTATTATCATCGAAATCTCTTTTCGATATGAACCCAACGGTTCCAGTTTTATGAAGATCCGCCGGTTGGATCTCCCGTTACGTCAATTCAAAGTCAACGGTCGAAATTCACGAACGGTCGCTGCGCGATACATTCTATTCAGGCCATTTAAATATATAAAATATATTTCGTCGAATTCCATTTAAACGTATTTTATAAATCGTTTATAAATTTGTTTTAAAAATGATTCCAACCTTTATTACAATTTTAAATCAAAATGGAATATTCCATATCATTATATTATTAAAATGATAATATTTTCAAAATATCAGATTTTGAAACAAATCTTTTCGATATTTATTATAAAATGAATAAGATCGACAGAAAATTCCGTTTGAGTTAAAATGGCACACATCTGCTTAACTCGGCTTCACGTATTTCAATACTTTCGTGTCCATCCAAAATCGGACATAAAAATCATATTTTGATTCTCATTGAAAATTATTTTAAAATGTTCATTATTTCTGAATTGGAATCAGACTCAATCAATCATCATATAATTTTATTTATATGGATTCCATACATCGCATGTACTCGAAAATAGTGATAAACTGCTATTAAACATTCCACTCACATCCAGAGTGCAATTTACAACTGTATAAGCATTAAATAATTAAATAACGCTTATAACGGTCTGTCAATCAATCGGCTGACATACAATTAAATCCGAGGGAGATGTGAATTATTTATCGTCCCCAGACCCGTCTGGGGTTTACAATCATCAACAAATAATTGGGAGATGTGTGAAATTATCGTTCCAATACCCGTGTGGGGTTTACATCACAATCCATGTGAATTTATCTACGGTTTAATAGTAATAATAGTATTAAAACTATCAACATCCATTAACCATCAAACAAATATTGCAATCACAGGTAATAAATAAATATATCTAGTCATAGATATAATAACTGTAAAATAATTTGAGTGAGAGAGTTCTCACATTGACCAGTTTAGAAATCGTTTAAGAACGATTGTTTTAATAAAATTAAACGAGCGTCTAATTTTATCAAAAATCCCAACTGCATCCGTTTTTGTCCTAGTCTGTTCTGAAATGTAGTGCTTCTCAAGACGATTCCAACGTATCCAGTATCTTTTGATTCTGATAACATCTGGATGAGATATTAACATTTTAAGTTAACACTATTATGATTATAATTAATTCCTTAATAAATTCATTAAACTAATTACATTGGATTAGGAAGAAAACCGGCCGGCCCTTTATTTCTTCTTCAATCGTGTACTCCTTCGGCCTTCACAAAAATACTTCGGCCCTACGTTTTTAAATCGCAACCACCCCGCTCGATCTGAACACCACCTGACATCACCACGTTGAAGCCGGTACCTTCCTCCACCACCGCCATTAACAGCGGCCAAATCGCACCTCGCCACCATTTGAAAATCGAGCCAGAAACTTTCGGCTTTGAAGCCAAAATCCGACCATTCCTGCGCCTTGTAGATGATCCCCACCGTTGGTTTACTAGAGCTTAGTGAGCTCTACAACATTGCAGGTGAATGATCTTCGTATCGATGTGTGGATCTGGTGAAAATTTGAGGTGAAGATTCAAAAAAATCCACCATTGATTAAATAACAGGCGGCGGCTACTTGATGTAGAAGGAAATTAGGGTTTCCTCTTTTTTGGTATATATATAGATAGAATATTAATATTAAATTCATTTTATTACTTAAATATGAAATTTGATGCTCCGAACTCCAAACGAATCCCAATGACTTCGCCCCTAGCAAAATACCCCCATTCTAAACCCAATGGGATATGTCCCATAAGCCAGTTCGACTGTTTCGATCATTTTTTATCAAAACTAAAATATAATTTAACATAACATTCAATATTAAATTTCAAGATACATTTTAATTTACTAAGTCCATATACTAACTCCAAAAATTATGAAATTTGAAATCTAGCTGTGTTTTGATGATACGGTCCTAACAAAATTAATTTCATCGAATTTGGAGAACATTTGAAAATTGGCCTTTTTAACTGGCTTATTAAATTCAAACTGAAATTGAGAATGCGTTTTAATTTACTACGCTCACATACTAATTCCAAAAATTATGAAATTTTAAACCCGACAATAATTTGACATTACAGATCCAACAAAAGTGGTTTCATCGAAAACGGAGGTCGTTTGCAAAAATGGCTATTTTTAAGGACTATATATAATATTAATATATATATATATAAAAATTCCATAGCGACTATTTTAAATTTTAATTTAGACATAACTTACAATTTATAAAGTGAAATCTTAATTTCTTACACTCGCTAGAAAGATATAGTAAAACAGATTCTAACGTTTCTTGTTTTATCCAATTTTGATTATATAGAATTATGTATATTCATTTAAAGTTCAAAACCAAATTTTCAAACTACCGCGCCATTTCGAGTTCGTTTTAATTAAATTTTAAATTTATACGTTCTTACTTCGTTTTAAAATAAATTTCTAGTTGTTATTCATTAAAATAAATTATTTTAACATTAAAAATCCATTAAATCAATTAAAAATAAAATTTTAAATTGGTTCCAAAATTTTGGGTTGTTATAATCTCCCTCACTTAAAACTTTTTCGTCCTCGAAAAAGAACGGAGCTGAAAGTTGTTTAACTAACCAACTCAAATTTCATTCTGGCCAGTTTCTAAGAACTTCTAAATTTCTCCGAAATTTGGCTAGCTCCCTAAATTTTGGAAAAATTTCGCCATAACCACCTTTGTACGGGGAGGGTCTAAAAAATTTATTGGGCTGTATTAGGCACCCAACAAATCATATATCGCATACAAATCAAATGTGAACTATATATGCTTAAAGGAGATGTGTAAAAAATCATCCCTTGATCCAGTGATGGGAATTAGTCATAATCCATGTGTCGTATCTAAAACAAGAGAGACGTGTACAATTTTGTCATTTCAAGACCTGTGTAGGGTTTGTTATTAAATCTTTTCATTTACCATTATTAGTTATTATGTCCACAATCAGTCCTCAGTACAACCTGTAACACAGTCCTCGCCGTACAAGCGTCTCGCTAGTATGGTAATCCAAACCTCGTCATATAAGTGCCAAATGCTTATATGGAATATGATATGATATGTTGTCTTCAATAGTATGTTATGCGGTGTGATCCATAATTTATTTGTTGCTATCCAATGGTGTATGTTTTAATTTCACACAGAACAACCATCACAGCGCATCCAAATCACTCGCAGTAGTTTAATATACTAATAAAATTGCGCAACCAACTCATTAAGGTGCACCTGTTTGTCGAGAACGCAAATTATTTCTTTACTCAATGCTAAGCCATTAACCTGCTCAACATATATATGTATATATATCCTATTCTAACTAAACTTGCAATTAAGTTCAATATTAGATTTTATTTGGCTCGATTTAATCATTCATTCCTATATTGGTTTTATCATTCCAGTATTTTTATTAGTTAAACTAATTATCAAACATTACAACCGACAATCAGTTAGTTGATTAGTTTTTCAAATATATAACTTTTATATACTCAAAAATCCAATTTTAAGGCCAAAATACAAAAATAATTTCTAACTAAGTTTTCGGTTCTCATACCAGTAAATTGGAAATATACAGATATCTCACTTTCGAAACTCGAACATAAGCACTGATGATGTTTCGAACCATCATCAGAAACATCTCCTGGCGACTAGAGTGTGATTCTATATCTACTTAGTAGATTTGAGACTTCGAATATATATCTCGTCAAACATATATTCAAAATCTTCTTATACTTGATAGTCCAAATTCAATATTAAATAAAATACTCAAATACGCATAATAAGATAAAATTTTCAAAGCTAAATTCCTTTATTTTCTTACATAACACTCTTCAAACTCATCCTAGAGTATTACTAACCCTATCTCTAACGATATTCTTATAGGATATTACTAATCCTATCTCTGATGAATTCTTTCATTCGGTTCTAATGCGTCATGTTCTCGAGCTTTGTAAACCAAAGCTCTGATACCAACTGTGACGACCCAAACTTCCCGGTCGGCCTAGACCAAACAGGAAGGCGGATTGATTTGAGAACACGACGCATCAAAACACAAACATGAGAACATTTCATTATTATTACAACAATTTACATCAGGGTACAAGTATTAGAGTACAAATAAATAGTTTACAGCGGAAAAATATCAAAGATTTAAAATTACAAGGCAGCGGAAAATATAATACATGAATAAAATGTGCAGTGGAAATCATCAACTACCACAATTGAAAGAAATACATGGATACATAGCATTCCGAATATAGCTCCAGCTGTAATCTAGGATCCCATGAAAAGAAATATCTCCGAAAACCAAAACTACAAGATGCCCGTGTGGAAAATATAGGCACCGAAAGTTTAGGTGGAAACAAAAAAATCCGAGTTAGTCATCGGACTGATGTGAGAACTAAAACAGATATTAACTTTATTTTAATCTTGGGTAAATCAAGGGACCACGATATATAAAGGGAACGAGTTTTCTCCCAAGAATACCATAAAACAAACAGCGTAATGCTAAAGAAGAAAATTGAAGCAGTTATAAGACTCAGGTCCCATCACACAATGCAAACACAAACCAGAGGATAGAGTTTTACCTTAAAATGGACAAACATGCTTAATACGCGAAATTTATCATTTATTATTATTATAAGTGAAGAAATCAACTTCAAATATAATTGTATCAATCATAGACGGCATAGGTACCATATATAATGTCGTCATACATAGGTTTACAACTAAAATCGCAAAGTCGCGTATGAACCGAGGCAAGAGATCTTCCTCTTCTGACTTCGGGACACTCTAGCAAATGTTCTAGGGTTTCACAACAAGTGTCGCTAGGTTAGCCGTAGGGATGGTCAGCCGTCGCTGATTAGTTATACCATAAACCTCGGTTCTATCGAACCTCGAAAATAGTCAGTACGTCGACTAAGTCTAGGGCCTTTTAGTTGGCCCTAATATCAAACTGTTGACGTCAAAAGTTGGTCACTAATGACGGCCAACCCCCAATCGCGTGAGCAACACACGATATAAGATAAAAAATGCAGAAAGCAATAAGAAAAAAGGGAAGAGCACACACAGAATTTTTATAGTGGTTCGACAAAGTCAGTGCCTACATCCACTTTATATGTCATATATCTTTTTTGGATTACAAATACAATTCTTTTTCTAATTGAAGAAGAGAAAGAGAATGATGATGGAGAAGAGTAATGGTGAAAAGCTTATGGAAGCTATCTTTGCCAAAGAAAAACCCCTCCCTTTCCTCTTTGGGTTTAGAGGTATTTATAGGTGAAAATAATGGCTTGGGCTGCTGCAATATTATCCGGCCATTTTAGGAAAGCTCGGACACGTGGCTTCCGATGATTGGCCGGACTTTCGGCTGCTGATGGGTTCAAATGTTCATAAATAGTGCCCTCGGATTCTGTGGCAGACGTGGTGTCCATTGGAAGGCATATCAAAAGTTGAGCTTTGTCTGGATATGGTTTGACCGTATCCATTGCCTCAAAAGTCGGGATATTCGGTTACTGTAGGCGGTTTCCAAACTATTCCGAGATAATCAGCCAAGGCGAGATAATCGGTCAAGGCGAGATAATCGTCAAGGCGAGATATCTGGAAGGAAGATCTTCAGCTTGAGAGTGCGACCCTTTGAAGGAGTGGGCCTTCTTCTGTTCGTGCGGGAGATAGGTCGACTGGTGACTTAGGCGACCTTATTATCTTGTGGTGCTTTCTGTAGCTCAGTTAGTCGCGCTTTGGGCTTCGGTTCAGCCCGTTGGGACTCTTGCCAAAAAGAGGGCTAACACTTTGCCCCTCAAAATATATCTTCATCGGTAGAGGGAGGTTTGTTCTGAAACCTGAGCCGGAGCACAAACGCTCGATTTGCGATGGTTATGCCAAACCATATTGAGGCCAGAAAACCGACGGTCCCGATACTGTATTAAAGCCAGAAATCCGACGACCGTTCTAGGTCGTATTAAGGCTAGAAAACCGACAGTTATCGGGGATCCGTATTAAGGCCAATGCGGTAACTATCTTGTGCATAAGGATTCCTGTGAATATAAAACAAAACAGAGTTTGGGTCGAGCATTTTAGTACACTTGGCTTAGAGGATGGCAGACATTATCCATGTCTGGCTTGGTGGCGAGTATTAACCATACTCGGCTTGGTGGCGAACGCTAATCTGGTTCGGCTTACGAAAGTGGCGAGCATTAAACATACTCGGCTTGGTGGCGAACGCTAACCTGGTTCGGCTTACGAATGTGGCGAGCATTAAACATACTCGGCTTAGTGCAAGTGTTTTTTTAATGCTCAACTCATTTTAGGTTAGTATTTTCTGCGAGTTATAAGTATTTCATGAGGAAGAGTATGCTTAAAACAGAGTCTCCCTTGTCTAAAGGGGTTTAAGCGGATGGTAAGCGTTCGTGCTAACCACGTGGTATATATAATGAAGGGGCGGGCAATTCCCATGCCCGGCTTAGAGATCTTTAGACAATTCACGTATGCTAAAGGAAATTCATAAGAAGAAACAAAGAAATTCAAAGAGGGCCACCATCAATCCCGGAACATGTCCTAGAGCTAAGTCCTAACTCTATATACAGGTACATCGAGGTGCCTTTATTACTAAAAATAAATGCATTAAGAGAAAAAACAAATTCTTAATTTATAATAATGCTGCGGGTGCTAGTCTCAGGGTCCCTTCCATCTCGAGGAGTTCGTGGACCTGCCTGAGGAGCTTGGGCAGAGGATCGCGGTGGCATGGCCGAGGCGTGATTTTTAACATATTCAGCGAGTTCCCCTTTTCTGATCCGTCCTTCGATGAGGTCGCGCAGATGTCGGCAGTCATTTGTATTATGTCCAGCTACGTTGTGGAATATACAATGCCTGCCAGAGTCGAGTTCCATCTGGGTCGGCTCTCGTCGAGGCGGTTTTGGAGTGGGAAAGGACTCGCGCATATCGAGATAGATATCGAGCAAGGGGGAATTGAGCTTAGTGTAGCGATCATATTTGTTTTCACTCCGAGGCCGAACATGGCGCTCGTTGTTCTCTGGGGCTTTTCCTCTTCCTTTATTCTGGCCGTTTCCCTCGAATGGACCTTGTTGTTTGGCTACCAGAACTTCAAGGCTCTCCATTTCCAGGCTGGCATCTTCTTGTCGGAGGAATCCCTCGGCTTTAGAATAAAAGTCATCGATGTCCTTGGGAGGATCTCGAGTTAGAGAGATGGAGAATTCCGATCGATTTTGAACTCCTGCGATGGCGGCCATAAGTACCATTGATGGCTCGGGCCGATCAACTGATGCTACGGCCGCGTTGAATCTTTCGAGGAAGGATCTTAGCGTCTCTCCGGATCGCTGTTTGATGGTAGATAGGAACATGACACTTTTCGGTCGAGAGATGTGCACTCGGAATTGCTCGATGAAACGGGTGACCAGGGTGTTCCAGCTGCTGATCGACTCTGTTGTGAGCTGCCGAAACCACATACCGGCTATATCTGTGAGAAAGAGAGGGAAGCACTTAGCCATGAAATCGGTCGATGTGCCAAGTACTTCCATATGTCGCATGTATCGCAAGAGATGAATGGTCGGGTCAGTGCAACCGTTGTATGGCTCGATAGTCGGAAACCTGAAGTCTGGAGGATTCCGAGAATTTCTGATTTCTCTGGTGAAGGGGCTGCGATTGACATTGTCTATGTCTTGCTGCGAAGAATTGCCCCGAGTGAAGCGTCGGACGATGCTTGCGAGCTGACTCCCATCTCCGAGGAGTCGTTGCCATGAACTCAATTCCGCATCCTGAGGGAGTTCTGTTCGAGGATTTGGCAAAAGCATGCTCGGAAGGGTGACCGTTGGCTGGGCTCGACCGCCGAGACTTGAGTGAAGGTGTGAGGGAAGGTGAGATCTGGTGACTGGTTCTGGGGAGAATGACCCCTCTGGAACCAGATGAGTTGTGTGTCGACCCATTCCCAGTCCCGAGGGTCCTGGCCGATCTAGCATAGCATGTGATGTTCGGAGCCCAAGATTGCCCCCGTTTGAAGCGAGGTTAGGAGGGTCTACGGTAACATTCTCTTTCGTTGTTGCGAGGGTTGGTGCAGCGGGCTGGTTGTCCTCGTTCGAAGGGAAGGCTGCACCAGCTCTTGGTTGAAGGGGAAGAGTGGTTAAACTGGTCTGTGGTAAGATCCTGGGTTGTAATGGGCATGGCATTGATGCTGAGGGACCCGGTGGTAGCTCGACTGATCCGATAGGTCGAGATGTTCCAAGGAGCGGTGGAATATTTGCCAGACGACCTAGATCATGATCGCCCGCCTCCTGAGATTCTGCTGCCATAACTGCGCTGGTCGCTGGAAGCGATACTCCTGGCTGTGAAGCATTGGTTGGTGGGACCAAACCAGGATGAAATAAAGGTGTAGGTCGATCAATGGCCTGATTTTGTGCAGACCGAAGATCAGTCATCGCTCCAGCTTCGTTTGGTGGAGGAATTGATGTTGAAGCGTTCAACCCCGCAGCTAGTCGACTGAGAAGGTGCTCCATCGACTGTTGTTGTTGTTCGAGGAGTTTGCCCTGAGATGCCATGCGATCTCGGAACTCGGTCATAATTTTATCTAGGTCGTCCCGGGTAAGAAATTGAGGCTGATCGTCATGAGAGGAAGCTTCGTGACTTACTTCCGCAGCATCTGTCTCAGTTGCGTTGGTGCCCGAGGGACGAGAGGATGTTGCATCTTTCTTTCGTTTGTTCGCCATGATCTAAAACAAGCAGAGACTTGATGGCCGTATCGGTGCGCTCCCCCTACCTGGCGCGCTAAAGTGTTGACGTCAAAAGTTGGTCACTAATGACGGCCAACCCCCAATCGCGTGAGCAACACACGATATAAGATAAAAAATGCAGAAAGCAATAAGAAAAAAGGGAAGAGCACACACAGAATTTTTATAGTGGTTCGGCAAAGTCAGTGCCTACGTCCACTTTATATGTCATATATCTTTTTTGGATTACAAATACAATGCTTTTTCTAATTGAAGAAGAGAAAGAGAATGATGATGGAGAAGACTAATGGTGAAAAGCTTATGGAAGCTATCTTTGCCAAAGAAAAACCCCTCCCTTTCCTCTTTGGGTTTAGAGGTATTTATAGGTGAAAATAATGGCTTGGGCTGCTGCAATATTATCCGACCATTTCGGGAAAGCTCGGACACGTGGCTTCCGATGATTGGCCGGACTTTCGGCTGCTGATGGGTTCAAATGTTCATAAATAGTGCCCTTGGATTCTGTGGCAGACGTGGCGTCCATTGGAAGGCATATCAAAAGTTGAGCTTTGTCCGGATATGGTTTGACCGTATCCATTGCCTCAAAAGTCGGGATATTCGGTGACTGTAGGCGGTTTCCAAACTATTCCGAGATAATCGGTCAAGGCAAGATAATCGGTCAAGGCGAGATAATCGTAGCGAGATATCTGGAAGGAAGATCTTAAGCTTGAGAGTGCGACCCTTTGAAGGAGCGGGCCTTCTTCTGTTCGTGCGGGAGATAGGTCGACTGGTGACTTAGGCGACCTTATTATCTTGTGGTGCTTTCTGTAGCTCGGTTAGTCGCGCTTTGGGCTTCGGTTCAGCCCTTTGGGACTCTTGCCAAAAAGAGGGCTAACACAAACCCAAGGTACCTCTCTATCCATAAAATAATATCCAACATCCACATAAGTAGAATATCTGGACTCCATGCTATGACATCACTTCTAGCTAGAAGCTAACGCATGTCCATTTCCCTATCGTTCCTCATCCCGTTTTTGGTTCATACCGGGGTGTGAAGATCGCGAATTAACGCTACGCAAAGCTGCACTACATAAAGCTGTGCTTTGATCATCAACCACAAGACTTTGCTTTTCAACAAAATCCTTAATCCATGCATCTCAGCATGCCACATTGTCAGTCCATACCATACCACTGATTTCCACCAATATATAACCTCTAAGCTCGTACGTCTCAGAGAAGGGTGTTAAGCTATAGAACAAATTCTCTGCCACTAAACAGGTATATATTTAGCAGAGATCAACGAATACAGCGCGGAATACAACATCAGACATACAATCCATTTACAAATCCGTTCTAGGTCTGAACCAAACCAGAGGCATCTTATTCCTCGTCCCATATGTCCAATACAGGAGAGAGGCCCTCGCATATCCGGTCGATCTCCAAGTACGTCTGGACGATCACCACTTATTTCCTCATCTTGGGTATACAGCCCAATCAATACATCGGTAATCATTCAAATGATGTGAAGATCTCCGATTTTCAACCACTGTTTTCAAATCTTCGACTTTTAGTCGTCATATCAGTTATTCGGAACGAGTTAAACACGATCTTTTCGAATAACTCACGTATCTTATAATCAACTGCTGAAAAACACATCTTACGCCTCATTACAATCCAGAATATTCTTTTATTCAAATATTCTTTTCAAAATTTAAACCCAATTAAGGTTTATCAAACTAGTCGGGATTATTAAGCCCTACCGAAGTAATCATTTATTTTATTATCCCAATCTCAACCTATTCGTCCCATGGAGCAAAAATGGTAATACTCCATATCTAACACCAGTTGTGTTATCATTAAATTTAATTAACTTTTCTCATTCAAATATAATTAAATATTTTTCATTGCATGTAGTAGAACTGGTGATACTCCATTCTAGATCATTTCTTGAATTCAGTAAATTTAATCACCTCATTCACATTCCAATCTAAGTAAAGATTCATTAAAACTCAACTTAGTTTTAATCTTCAAAATTCATTATTTAATTATTTATTCTAAATTAGGAAATTAATCCTGTCTTTAATTGGGTCAAAGAACTAATGTTGTTTAAAACAAAGTTCACGCTAAACCCAAAATCAACTTCCATTTAAATTCTAATTAAATCAATTAATTGGCAAATTTCTCTAAATCTTAATTAAAAGATTTATTCTTTTCTCAAATGGGTTTAAGAGCAGTGTTATTGAAGACACAATTCACGATAACCCAAAGTCTAGTTCGATATTAAATACGAGGCTCTAAATAGAAATCATATTGGCTTATATTCAATATCAAAATTCTGAAACCAACAAATATCGTATTAGGAATAACGATATTTATATCTTTCAAATTCCGCAACAATATCCGTATAATCATGGAGTCCAATATTGAAATATTATGAAGATCATTTCCATTCAAATCCATTCCAAATCATATGTTGGAAAATTCTGGTTATAATAAAACCATTTCAATTCTTTTTCAGTTCTTTATTTAAGTTGATAAACAACTTATTTTGATAAAATATATTTAATCTTTACAAACTTTGAACATTTCACTGCAAATCATTTCAAATCATTTATTATGATTTTACATAATTTATTCATATTTTTAATAATTTTAATAAGGCCTTTACAGTCGGTTTCTAATATCGGCCTACGAACAGCATCCATAGCGACCTTTTCCAAAACTAATTTAGAAATATCTTAAAATCCAACCGTTATATTTCAAATCTCTTATTATCTTTCGAAAGCTCTTTTCGATATGAACCCAACGGTTTTGGTTTTAGGAGAATCCGCCGGTCGGATCTCCCGTTGCGTCAATTCAAAGTTAATGGTCGAACGCGAACTGTTGTTGCGCGATACGTTCTATTCAGGGCAATTAAATATATATAATATATTTCATCGATTTCCATTTAAAACGTATTTTATGAATCGTTTATAAGTTCGTTTTAAAAATGATTCCAACTTCCATTTCAATTTTAAATCAAAATTGAATATTCCATACCATTATAATATTAAAATGATAATATTTTCAAAATATCAGATTTTGAAACAAATCTTTTCGATATTCATTATAAAATGAATAAAATCGACAGAAATTTCCATTTGAGTTAAAATGACGTACATCTACTTAACTTGGCTTCACATATTTCAATATTTTCGTGTCTATCCAAAATCGAATATCAAAATCATATTTTGATTCTCATTGAATATTATTTTAAAATATTTATTATTTCTGAATTGGAATCAGAATCAATCAATCACCATATAATTTTATTTATATGGATTTCATACATCGCATGCACTCAAAAATAGTGTTAAATAGCTATTAAACATTCCATTCACATCCAGAGTGCAATTTACAACTGTATAAGCATTAAATAATTAAATAATGCTTAAAACAGTCTGTCAATCAATCTGTTGGCATACAAATAAATCCAAGGGAGATGTGAATTAATTATCGTCCGTAGACCCGTGCAGGGTTTACAATCATCAACAAATAATTAGGCGAAGTGTAAAATTATCGTTCAATACCCGTGTGGAGTTTACATCACAATCCATGTGAATTTATCAACAGTTTAATAATAATAATAGTATTGAAAATGTCAACATCCATCAACCACCAAACAAATATTGCAATCACAGGCAATAAATAAATATATTCTGTTACATATATATTAACTGCAAAATAATTTGAGAGTTCTCACATTGACCGGTTTGGAAATCGTTTAAGAACGATTGTTTTAATAAAATTAAACGAGCGTCTAATTTTATCGAAAATCCCAACTGCATCCATTTTTTCCCTAGTCTGTTCTAAAATGTAGTGCTTCTCAAGACGATTCCAACATATCCAGTTGTGTTTGATTTTGATAACATTTGAATGAGATATTAACATTTTAAGTTAACACTATTTTGATTATAATTAATTACATGATAAATTCATTAAACTAATTACACTGGATTAGGAAAAAAAATCGGCCTACCCTTTATTTCTTCTTCCATTATGTACTCCTTCAAGCTTCACGAAAATACTATGGCTTTAGGGTTTTAAATCGCAACCACCCCGCTCGATCTGAACACCATCTGACATCACCACGTTGAAGCCGGTACCTTCCTCCACCACAGCCATAAACGATGGCCAATTCGCATCTCGCCACCGCTCGAAAAATCGAGCCCAAAACTTCTGTCTTTGAAGCCAAAATCCGACCGTTCCTGCGCCTTGTAGACGATCCCCACCATTGGTTTACTAGAGCTTAGTGGGCTCTACAACATTGTAGTTGAATGATCTTTGTATCGATGTGTGGATATGGTGAAAATTTGGAGGGAAGATTCGAAAAAAATCCGCCATTGATTTAATAACAGGCGGCGGCTACCTGATGTAGAAGGAAATTAGGGTTTCCCCTTTTTTAGGTATATATATCCATAAAATATTAATATTAAATTCATTTTGTTACTCAACTATGAAATTTGATGCTCTGAGCTCTAAAAAATCCCAACGACTGTCGCACCTAGCCAAATACCCCCATTCTGGACCCATTGGGATATGTCCCGTAAGCCAGTTCGACTGTTTTGATCACTTTTTTATCAAAACTAGAATATAATTTAATATAACATTCAATATTAAATTTAAAGATACATTTTAGTTTACCAGGGCCACATACTGACTCCAAAAATTGTGAAATTTGAAATCTAGCTATGTTTTGATGATACGGTCCTAACAAAATTAATTTAGTCGAATTTGAAGACCGTTTGAAAAATGGTCTTTTTAACTGGCTTATTAAATTCAAACTGAAATTGAGAATGTGTTTAAATTTACTACGCTCACATACTAATTCCAAAAATTATGAAATTTTAAACTTGGCAATAATTTGACATTCCGGATCCAACAAAAGTGGTTTCATCGAAAATGGAGGTCGTTTGCAAAATGGCTACTTTTAAGGGCTATATATAATATTAATATATATAAATTCCATAGCGACTATTTTAAATTTTAATTTAGACATAACTTTCAATTTATAAAGTGAAATCTCAATTTTTTACACTCGTTAGAAAGATATAGTTAAACAGATTCTAATATTTCTTGTTTTATTCAATTTTGATTTATATTGAATTCTGTATATTCATTTAAAGTTCAAAACCAAATTTTCAAACTGCCGCGCCATTTTGAGTTTGTTTTAATTAAATTTTAAATCTATACGTTCTTACTTTGTTTTAAAATAAATTTCTAGTCATTATTTATTAAAATAAATTATTTTAACATTAAAAATCCATTAAGTCAATTAAAAATAAAATTTTAAATTGGTTCCAAAATTCCGGGTTGTCACGGGTTTCATGCATAACTCTGTGGTCAGTAAAAACTATGATGGTAATTGTGTCTGAATTTGCGATGGAATTTAGCATGAGTTTTCCGTTATTTTACTAATTTTATAACAAAAATAAAATTTTATTTATTAATTTAATTTTTATTTATATACCGACTATTAACCGACGGATAATTAATTTATAATAAAGTATTATTTACAAAAGTAGTGGGTAAACCCTAACTAATTGCCAAGGGATTAGCGACAAAATATTTTTTAGATCAAACATTTTTTATAGGTGATCCATCGCTATTCCCTTTCTATTCTGCCAATAAACATTCTTTCATATTTTTTGCTTATAGCTTTACCGAATACTATCGTTCAATTGTCAATGGTAAAATAAATAACATAACCCAACAAAAAATAATAAAAAACAAATATATATATATTATTGTATATTATTTCATACATATCATTCAAACAACTTAGCATTTCAAACATATTGTTTTATCAACTTTTCCATGTCCACACATAATACAACATGCATTTTTACATCACTATATTTACCTACAAAATAGAAAAATGATAGATTTAGTCTTGCTTTGCTTCTGACATTTTCTCCTGAACATCAATAACAATGGTCCTGTTAATGTCAAATAAACAGTCAAAACGTTAGTAATTGTTATATTGTATATTGACAAAACAATTAAGTGTTGGCTCTGGATATGTAGCACAATTTAGTTTATAAAGTTCATAATTAGTGGTATGACACACTATGTCGAGATTACATAAAATCAACTTGAACCTGATTCAGAAGAGGGGTGGATGATGGGAAGTTAGACAATGTCTTATATCATCTTCTTGCAATGCTTCCCACTTGCAGTGTAAAAAGTGTAGTTCTTCGTATCTACTATCTCTCCTTCCCAAAATGTAACCACCTATGTAAATGTCATTTAAATAAACTATCACTAAATGGAAAAATGAGTTATACATGGAGGAAAATATGTCATTTAAATAAACTATCACTAAATGGAAAAATGAGTTATACATGGAGGAAAATTGAAATGTTATATCTAAACTCAACTTACACAGGGAAAAGAAAAAAAAGCATCCTCAAAATCAAAGTAAGCAACTTGATAGAGTAAAAAAAAACAAATTGAACTCATAGTTTAACCCATGAACAAGGATAATGACAGCTTAACTATGCTAGAGCAGCAAGCTTGAACTACAGCCATATAGTTAGAAACTTAGAACTAGTTGAGATTTGAAAACTATAGTCTTATTTTAAGCTGCATGTAGTTAATATCAACTCTGGTTATTGGCATCTTATGTCTGAAAGATCAACTTTCTTTTACAAGAAGAGTGGTACTTAATTTAAGCAAAACACTCCTTTTGGTGTCTCCAAGAATCTAAGACCTCTAGAACCACTGTCCGGATATTTTACCACCTGAGGTCCTCAACTATTGGTCTTTGACCTTGAAGGACCAACTATTGAATATAGATTTTAAGAAATAACCAACATAATATCATACATAGATTTAAGATCAGGCAACTACGCAACAATCAATGCTAATTACAACAGTAATCTAGTGTTAGGAAATAAAATTCAACTTTAAAACTTTGGAATGCATCCCAATAAATAGTTTCTTATAAAATTAAGGGAAAATATAAAACTTACAGGCGTGTCGGCAAGAGGAACATTGAGTGCTTCCATAGTACCACACAAATAACCATGATCAAGGTCGACTCCTTGAATCCTGACATTAACTCTTCATGCTTCATCTTTACGCAAACTTGAAACATTTTAAGTTCCAGCAAAACTCTGTATGTTTGAATTGTAGTTGTCGTGAAAATTTCTCAAAGTGTAGAAAATAGTTACCCATCTGAAACGACCCAAACTTTGGGAAACCCCGGATTGAGTTGAGAATACGACGCATCCGAGCACAAACAATAGAACATTTCATTGTTATTACAACAATTTGCATCATAGTACAAGAATATATCAGAGTATGAATAAATATTTCACATTGGAAATACAATATCAGATATTTAAAATTACATAGCAGTTGAAAATAATACCTAAGTATAATGCGTAGCGGAAAAAAACAACTGACACAACTGAAAGAGGTATACGAAAATAAAGCTTTCCGAATATAACTCCAACTGTAATCCAGGATCCTATGAAAACAAATATCTGTGAAAACTAAAACTACAAGCTGCTCATGTGGAAAATATGGACACCCAGAGTTTAGGTTAAAACAATAAACTCCGAGTTAGTCATGGGACTGGTGTGAGAACTAAAACGGTTATTAATTTTTTTACTTTAAAGGTTGGGAAATCATGGGACCACGTCGTATAACACGGAATGGGTTCACTCCACATGAACCACAGTTTAAAATAAAACAACGCAATGCTTTTTGAAAAAATGAAGCTATTATAAGACTCAGGTCTCATCACACAATGCAACGCAAGCAGGAGGATAGAGTTTTCCCTTATAATAGCCAAACATGCTTGATATGCTACAAAACAAATTATTTTGATACTATTATAAGTGCATAGTGTTTAAAACAACTTTAAATATAAATGTATCAACCATAGACGGCATAGGTACCAAATATCATGTCGCCATACTAGTTCTACAATCAAAACCACACGATGTCGTATTGGAAGTTGGATTTCCATCTATGAGTCGAGGCAAGGGATCGTCCTCACCGAATTCGAGGCACTCTAGCCTGTGCCTCAGGATATAGCCACAACTGCACCTGGATCCTCAGGGCCGGTCCACACATACTTTAGTGGATTAGTAATTCCTGAACAATATGTTTCCCTGCCCTATGAGGCATAAAATTTGAGCCACTAGGGACTCAACATCCAAGGCGCCTCGCAATCTATCATCCACATAAGTAAAAATGTCTGGGCTCCATACCATGACACCGCTTCTAGCTAGAAAGAAACGCATGCACTCTATGCAGTCACTATCCCGTTTTTGACTCATACCGGGGTGTGAGGCTCGCGAATTAACGCTATACACAAAGCTATGCTAATTAAATCTGTGCTTTGATCATCAACCACAAGACTCTGCTTTTAACAAAAGCCTTGATCATTTGCATCTTGGCATGCCACACTGACAATTCATGCCATCCAACTGATGTCTATCAATATATAACCTCTAAGCTCGTACGTCTCAGAAAAGGGTGTTAAACAAGAGAATAAATTCTCCTCCACAAAAAAGATATATATTTAACAGAAATCAATTAGCGCAAAATGAAATCCAATGTTAAACACACATCCATTTACAAGTTCGTTCTGGGTCTGAACAAAACCGGAAGCACCTTATTCCTCGTCCCATATGTCCAACACAATAGAGAGGTCCACGCATATCCGGTCGATCTCCAAGTACGTATGGACGATCACCACTTATTACCTTGCCTTGGGTTTACAGCCAAATCAAGACATCCGTAATCATCCAAACGATGTGAAGATCTCCGGTCTTCAACCACCGTCTTCATCGTCGACTTTTAGTCATCGTAGTAATTATTCAGAATGGGTTAAACCCGGCCTCTCCGAATAACTCACGTATTTTGAAATCAATAATCAAGTGCTATATAAACACATCATACGCCTCATTCCAATTCAGAATATTCTTTTAACAAAATATTCACATATTTAGGGAAAGGTTCCCATTAATTTTATCAAAGATAAATTTATTTAAATTTATTCTTTAATCTTCCTTTGGATATCAATTTCAAAAGATTTTATTAACTAGTCGAGATTATCGAACCTTACCGCAATAATCATTTATTATTTTCCAATCCCAACCTATTCATCCCATGGAGAAAAACTGGTAGCACTCCATACCTAACACCAACTGTGTCCTGGGTAAAGTTAATTACCCTTTTTCGTTCAAATCTAATTAAAGATTTAACTATCACCTGGAGTAAAACTGGTGGTACTCCATTCTCGATCATTTCATGAATTCGATAAATTTAATTATCTCATTCCCATTTCAATCTAATTAAAAATTTATTAAAACTCCAATTTGGTTTTAAAATTAAAAATCATTATTTAATGATTATTCAAGTTTAAGAAATAAATCCTGTCTTTAACTGGGTTAAAGAAAAAATGTTATTTAAAAACATTGTTCAGATAAACCCAAAATCATCTTTCGTCAAAATGGAGTCTTCATGGAAATCATAATAGCGTATAATCGATATAAATTTCCATATCAAACTATTAATATAAATGGAATAACGGCAAAGCCTTTTAAATTCCATATATAGTAATGGTCTTCCTTCACAGAAGCTCATCTCGATTATTAAATCGAATTCCATTCAATTCCAATTTAATACATTAAATTAGAAAACTTTACTTTGGAAAATTTCCATTTAAATCTTAATAAAAGATCTATAAATTCCAAATTATATTTTCACTATTAATCGGGTTAAAGAACGAATGTAGTTAAAAACACAGTTCACAAGAAACCCAATTCACATTTCATTTTATTCCAATTACTAAATATAATTGGAAACTCTAATAATCTTAATTAAAAGATTTATTCTTTTCACACGAGGTTTAAGAACAGTGTTATTTAAGACACCATTCACGAAACCCAAAATCCAATTCTTTTATTCAATTCCAATTAAATATTAATTAATTGGAAAACTTCACTAAATCTAAATTTAAAAGATTTATTCTTTTCTCAACTGGGTTTAAGAACAGTGTTATTTAAGACACCATTCATGACAAACCCAAAATCCAATTTAATATTAAATACAAGACTCTGAATAGAAATGATATTGGCTTATATTCAATATCAAATTCTGAAACTAACGGATATCGTGTTGGGAATAACGATATCTGTATCTTCCAAATTCCCATAACAATATCCGTATAACCACGGAATCCAATATCGAAATATTCCGAAGATTATTCCATTCCAATTTATTTATTGGAAAAATTCTGGTTATTTTTAAAACCATTTCAAATCCAATGTATTTCTTTTAAAAATATTGGATTATTATACTAGTTAATAACTAGTTCATTTTGATAAAAATATATTTTTATCTTTTCAAACTTAGAATATTTCATCTAAAATCTTTCCAAATTATTAATTATGATTTTACATAATTTTTCCATATTTTTAATAATTTTATCAAGGTACAGTCGCTTTCCAATAACGACCACCGAACTGCATCCATAGCTACCTTTTTCAAATTTGATTTGGACATAATTACAAATCGAACCATTATATTTCAAATCTCTTATATTCATTGGAAAGCTCTTTTCGATACGAACCCAACAGTTCCGGTTTTAGGAGAGTCCGACAGTCGGATCTCCCGTTACATCAATTTGAAGTTAATGGTCGAAATTCGCGAACAGTCGCTGCCCGGCGCGTTCTATTCAGGCCATCAAATAAATATATATATATACATTATATATATTTCATTGATTTCCATTTAAAACGTATTTTATAAATCATTTATATATTCGTTTTAAAACGATTCCAACTTCATTTTCAATTTTAAATCAAAATTGAAAATTCTTTCTCTTTATCATATTAAAATGATAATATTTTCAAAATATTAAATTTTGAAATCACTTCTTTTTGATATTCATTATAAAATGAATAAACTCGATCGATAAACCCATTCGGGTAAAAAGGGCGTTTTAACTGCATAACTATTTTTATTGTTCAAACATTTTACTCAACACATGAATATTTTATATGGTTTATACATTCAATAAAAATGATATTTTTATTGTTCAAAAATTTTATTCAGCACATGACTATTTAATTCACTTCATTAACATGTTAAAAATAATATTTTTATCTAACAAAAATATTTTAACATATAATTCTTTTATTCTTCATTAACATGTTAAAGATGACACTTTTTTTATCTAATAAAAATATATTTTAACATATGCTTCTTTTATTGGTTTGTACATACAATAAAATTGTGATTTTTATTGTTAAAACATTTTATTTTAAAATATTTTTCATTTTAAAAGATTCTTTGTTTTAAAAATATTATTTATTTTAAAATATTCCTTATTTTTGAATCGAAATGCGACTCAATCAATTACCATATAATTTTAGTTATATGGATTTCATACATCGCATGTATTCAACAATAATGACAAATAATCATTAAACAGTCCATTCACATCCAGAGTGAAATTTACAACTGTGTGAGCATTAAAAAAAATGCTCATCACAGCCTGTCAACCCATCGATTGACATACGACTAAACATTGGGATTAGTGTATGTCAAATATCATCCCAATACCGATGTGGGGTTTTCAAACAACAATAGTTTATTTAAATAAATCATTAGTTAATGAATTTAACCAATTCTAATTCGGTTTGAATTATTTTCTATTTAACCAATTTACAGTGTTTAAATTATAAATAAATATTTATAATTTAATTTCAACTACCACATTGATGTTAACATTATTTTTAATACGTTAAACATTTCAACATCACAAACAACACACAATACCGTCCAAACAAACAATTATGGTTTGTACAATAAATAATGTCGGATGCTGCTAAGCACCGTCTGCATCCTAGTATATATTTTACTGGAAAATAAATTGAATGAGAAAGAGTTCTTACCTTTGGTTTCCACTCCGTCAATCTTTATGGGACGGTTTGGATTCTGTTCGCTTCCAACAGGTTCCATCGCAATCTGTTTCACGCAGTTTATATTAAAAATCACACTTTTAATAACGCTTCATATATTTAAAAATCACGTTTTTAATCAATGATATTTATATTTTAAAAAAAATTATATAATGTTATATACATTAAAAATCATATTCTTATTTATGCTATATTTATTAAAAATCATATTTTTAATATCATGCTACATTTATTAAAAATCATATTTTTAACACAATGATATTTGTAAAACCATGTATATGATTTAAAACTCATATTTTTATAACAAAGGTATTTATAAAAAAAATCATATTTTTATTCTAAAATTATATTTATAAGAATCATATTTTTACCACTATATATATATATATATATAATCACATTTTTATACCATGTTTATATTTTAAAAACAATGCTATTTTTATTTTGAAAAACAATTCTATTTTTATTTTTAAAACCAAGCTACTTTATTTTAAAAGAAGTCGTATTTTTATTTTTAAACAATGCTATTTTTATTTTTTGAAACAGTGCTCTTCTTTATTTTTTTCTTAAAACAATGCTTTTTTTTAAACAATGTATATTTATATTTTTAAAACAATGTATGTTTATATTTACAAATTACGTTTTTATTTTCTATCATTCAATTATAATTTTATTTACAACTTAATTATAAAATTAAATAAACTAATACAATAAAATTAAAAATTAACCTTTAATAATGCTTTTCAAAACGTTGCCCTTCTATTATCTTATTCTTCATTTTGCCTATAACGCAAAACCCATACATCGACTAAACTTTTCCACCGTCGCACGCTAATCAGAGCGCTGGAGCATCATCAGGGGGCCCACGCCGTAGAGCATCCTGCCACCACCCTGCGCCCGCCGTTTGGTGGAACTCGCCGCCACCAGTTGATCAAAAACCGAACCCAAAGTCGCAGCGTTTCCAACCCAAAATCGAACCAACGATTTCACTGAAATCGATCATAGCCTTATGAAATCATAGATCAGAGTTTGCTCTTCAATATTTGTTTTGGATCCATGTTGTATTTCATGGTAATTTGAGAGAGATTAAAAGGAGAAAATATGAGTGTTTCCACCATTGATTATGGAGAAGGGCGGCTCCAGAATAAACGGCTAAGGTTTTCTGATATTGGGGTTTTATAATTTTATTTTAATATTATTTTATTAATTCCTTATCATGTTTCACGATACGAACTCCAAATTAAACCCAACGACTGTTGGCCCTAGACAAATACCCCCATTCCGGACACTATGGAATATGTACGGTAAGCCAATTCGACTGTTTCGATAACTTTTTATCAAAAATAAAATATGAACCAATATATATTAAACTTGAACATACAATTTAATTTACTGGGGCCACATACTGACTCCAAAATTTCCCGAAAAATAAATCTAGTCATGTTTTGACGATACGGTCATAACAAAAGTAATTTCATTGAATTTGGAGACTGTTTGAAAAATGGCCATTTTCTGGTCGATCCAATTCAACTGAAATTGACTAAACACGTTTTAATTTCCCACTGTAATGACCCGCATTGTCAGAGGTATTATAATTAACTTATTTAATTATATAAATAGTGATTTAGGGAATTAAATCGTCGTAATTAAATTATAGTGAATATTTAATTAAATTAAATAATAGAATAATATATTTAATTCAGAAATAATAAAAAATTATTGGAAATCACAATATTTTGTGAACTGGGTCATCCCTAAGATTTAATTCAGCTTAGAGTTGAATTATATTGACGAATATATTCGATCGACGTCTGTTTGAAACGTAGAATTTTAATATAATTAAAATAGAGCTCGAAATGGCGCGGTAGTTCGCTATTTGGCGATTTGAACTTCAACTGGATATACAGGGTTCGTTTTAAATTGAATTTCTGTGAAACAAGAAACGTGTGGAGCTGGTGGAGTACATCTTTCTAGTGGAAGAGAAAAATCGGGATTTCATCGTATAGATTTTGATTCACGTCCAAATCAAATTTTAGAAAAGTCGTTGTGGAATTCCTTTATAATTTACAAAGGAATTATTTATATTTTAAAAAGGAATTTCAATATAAATCGAATATCGGGTTGACCCAGATTTGAAATATCGAGTTAGAAATCCAATTGGAGTTCTATGGTATTCCACTGTGAATATATACGATAATATTAATTTATTAATATTTAATTTAATTTATTTAAATATATTTATATATTTAAATAGATTATTTGGAGCTTTAAAAATAGCCACTTTTGCAAACGAAGTCAGAATTCGACGAAACTAATTTTGTTGGATCCGCAACATCAAATTATTGTTAGATTCCAAGTTCCGTGATTTTTAGAGTCACTGTGTGGTCGTACGGATTTTTAGAGTGAAAAACAGTCGATATATTTACCTTTAAAAATACGCTGTGTGAGCAAACGGAGTCGGAATTCGACGAAACCAGTTTCGTTGAGACCGTAATGTCGAACTGTAGCTGCATGTCCGGTTTGGTGATTTTTAGGTACCGTGTGTGATCACATGGATTTTTAGAGAGCAAAAATGAATATAGAAAGGAGAATATATCGGGAATATTCCATTCCACAAAATATCTAATTTTTTTTTTAAATTTACTATATATACCCCTTAAAAACTCTTAAAACCTAATTTCAACTTCAAACAAAAATCCACCGTCATTTTTATGCTTACAGTAAAATAATTCCCTCTTCATAAATCAAAATAAAACCAGAGAAAATTCTATAAATCCAAATTTACATATATATGAGTTCGGTAAGGTGCGCTCTTCAATTTGGTCTGGAGTTTTTGTGCTTCGAAGTCATTGGGGTTCGCTGGTTTTGGTAAACCGAGATTTTAGGGTTCGATATTTTTGGTTTTGAAAGCAATGATTCTTGAATTCGAGTTGGGTTTTGGGATCGACGAGGAAATCCGCACCTAGTGTGCTGAAATGGGTGGATTCGGTGTTGATAATTGTCGATCGAACTGATGGGTTAAGGTCGTCGCATTCTGCTTGAGGGCGTCGAGTGGTGTCTGGTTGGGTCGAGGGTGGAGAAGAGGTGAAGGAGAGGTCGATTGTGTATTTAGCTTGGAGATTCATGAAGTGGAGGAGGAGATACAATGGAGTAAAGATCGGCTATGGTTGTGGGATTAAAGAAGCAGGTCACGGCAGTTTCAATTGGGGAAGATAGGGAAATTCGGGTCGGGCCTTGTGGTTGGTTTGGGTTGTTAAGAAAGGGGTGAGGCCCGTTATGTTTAAATGTTTATGTTTTGTTTTATTTAATTATAGTGTAAAATTATAAATGCGATATCTTTTACATACAATATCAGAATCACGAACCGTAAGTTGCGTTGGGACCGTATGGACGAGAGCTTCACAATGGAACTGACTGGGGGTGGATTGGAGCTAGTTTGAATTTACGGCGAATTAAATTGTTTGATTCAAATCAAATAACAGTTTATCATTCTTTAACGATGAACTGCAAATGTGAGTAAAACTCACCAACTCTGAACAGTTATATTTTTGTAATGTATTTTTAGAATTGTTAACCATCTGTTGATTGCTGTGTGTTGGTTGATTGATTGAACTGCTAGTAAGTTAGTTGGATTTCTATATTGATTCTGTTTAACAGAATATATCATATAGAACTGAAAGTGATGTTGATTTTATTGTTTAACATCTGTGGTGCAGGGAAACAGGTTGGAGGGACCCAACTGGGTTCCTCAATATTTATAATACTGTTTGTCTCATATATTGTGTTATATGATGTGATATATAATCTGTGTTGATTATATGTGTTTGGACGATATTGGTCATCGTGATTTGATATGATTGAATACCACAACATACGGGATGTTGAAAAGGGGATTTTCAAAGTGATAATGAAAATAAAATATTTATAAATGGAATATTTATAAATAAGAGATATTTATAAATTTGAATATTTATAAATAAGGAATATTTATAAATTGGAATATTTATAAATTGGAATATTTATAAATAGGAGATATTTTAAAAAGGAAATAAATTCAAAACATTTCCTTTTAGAATGGAAAGGCCTGTGTGGCGGGTTTGGGGATTTTCCCGATGCTCCCAATACAAAGGAGGTTATGGCGAATTTTCCCGGGAATTTAAGGAGTTAGAATATTTTTAAGAATAAATTTGAAAAGGAAATATTTGCAAACCATTTGCAAATAGAATAAAATTGAAAAAGAAATATTTGTAAACCATTTACAAATAGAATTGAAAAGGGAATATTTAGAAAATAAATAGAGTTAATAAAAAGGAAATTGGTTTATAACGGAATAAGAAGTTAGAAAAAGGAAACCGTTATAAAAAGGAAAACGTTATTAAAAGAACATTTATAAAGTGAAGAACCGTTACTAAAAAGTAAATCTGTATAAATGAATAAACGTTATCAAAAGGAGAAATCGAATATGGTATTCGAAATTAGTTAATCGAATATGGTATTCGAAGTTAGTTAATCGAATATGGTATTCGAAGTTAGTTAATCGAATATGGTATTCGAAGTTAGTTAATCGGATATGGTATTCGAAGTTAGTTAATTGAATATGGTATTCGAAGTTAGTTAATCGAATATGGTATTCGAAGTTAGTTAATCGAATATGTTATTCGAAAGGGGTTAGTCGAGTCGAGTTAGTTGAATAGAGTAAATCGATTAGAGTTAACCAGTTAGAGTTAACTAGTTAGAGTTAACCAGTTAGGGTTAACCAGTTAGAGTATACCAGTTAGAGTTAATCGGTTAGAGTTAATCTAAATGAGATACCATTTAGCACGACTGCTAGCGAAATTCGCAGGGCTGTAAATAGCCTACGGCGGTCGGATGTTTCCTGAGGGAATTAGGTGTAACCATTGTGATCGCTGCGATCTAGAGTCAAGCGAATGGAGTTAAATATAGTTAATCGAATATTAGTTATTCGAACGGAGTTAAATAGAGTTAATCGAATATTAGTTATTCGAATGGAGTAAATAGGGTTATCGAATATTAGTTATTCGAATGGAGTTGAATAGAGTTAAACGGAGTTAAATAGAGTTAGTCGAATATAGTTTATCCGAATAGAGTTAAAGGGAAGGAGTTATCGATTTTAGTTTAAATCGAAAGGAGTTATCGATTAGTTAATCGAAGGGAGATTATCGAATATATCGTATTCGAAAGAAAGAGATCGAATATAGCTTATTCGAAAGAGAGAGATTTCGAATATAAGTTATTCGAAGAGAGAAAATCGAATATAGGTTATTCGAGGTAAGTTAATCGAATAAGTTATTCGAAGAGAGATTATCGAATATAAGTTATTCGAAGAGAGATTTTCGAATATTAGTTATTCGAAGAGAGAAAATCGAATTTAGGATATTCGAAGAAGAGTTAATCAAATAGAGATTACTCGAAAGAGAATTATACGTCGAATTCAATTATATCGAATTCGGGAAAGTAATATTTACTTTCCGGCTTTTAAATCAAGAGTATACACTAATAAATTAGGGTTAGGTTTAATTATTCGAATTAAAGAATAAAGGTTATAATTGAAGTTAGATAATTCGAAAGTAGGGATTATAACGTTATCGTTATAATCAATGTTTTCAATAGAGAAGTGGATTCGCAAATTGAATCTGAGGGTTACGTAAAGAAGTTGTTAAAAGTTTAAAAGATAAATTGTTACTATTTCGAAGTTACAACGTTGTTCAGTTAAGGTCTGAAAGGTAATTATACCCCAACTTGATTGACTTCCTTCTTAACTAAGGAATGGTAAGGTTTGATAGTGAATGATGGTTAAGTGAATTCAGGAAATGGTTGAGTTGGCATAGCGATGTTTTATCTAAACATCTGCTTAATCCAAACGTAGAAGTTTTGGAAATGTTTTCCAAACAAGAATCAGAAATGTTTTCTAATATAGGAAACAAGGATGGAAATGTTTTCCAGTGTTAATAACATATATTTTCTAAATTTAGAAAATAAGAAAAATGTTGAATATAGGGAAACAGGAAATGACAAATAAGATAAATAAATGATAAATAAATTAAAAGGATAAAAGTTGTTTGATGATTGATCGATATAATTTCCATCTGGAAATAATATCGTTGTTTGCACACTTGTTTTTCTTTGATAGTAAACTCACAGACTATCGAAGTTTTGACCATTGTAACGTTGTTAATATGGAGAGACCGGTTGGATTATTATCCAAAGAACCACTCTGTATTGGCATAAGCGTTGCGAATCATATATGCCAAAGATAATTGAAGACAGAGTAAAATGCAAGGGCTGTTGTATAAGTCTTAGATAACAGTGACTAAGATGGATATACTGATAGTGCCTTCGGTTTGTCCAGTCCCAGGACAACGTATATGGAAGAAGGTCTGACAGAGTATATCCAATGGATCGCGTAAGTTGATCTGTTCAAACGTATTCACGTTTGGTGGTGGAGGAATTCGTTTCTCTTAGCTGTATACCCGTGTTATTTTTGGATAAGTCAATTTGTGATTTGGCGGGTATGACGATGTGATATTCTAAGTGTATGGGTGATTGTCTGACAGAGTATTTCCAGAAGGGTCACGTACATTGATTTCTTCAACCGTACCAAGAGTGGAAGCGGAGAAGGAAACTTCTTTTAGCTGACACATAATGTATGGTTTTAGACGTCAAATTAGTGATTTTGATGGATCTGACAATGTGGCATTCGCAGTGAATCTGATGTGATGATGAAGCGTAACCTCAAGCCTCATCAACCGGTAAATGACAGAAATCTGGAAGGTAGCATGGCTATGTAGGTCGCACCTATTAGGGTGTATAATCACCTGATCTAGAGTTTCATTTACTTCTAAAAATCTATTGTTGATACTGTCCCATTCGGGAAATGGTTGCTGATCCCAACCGTTGGTGATATACATTCGATACACTCAAGCAAAATGAGTGGTCGGTCATGTGTGACCGGGTTACAAGATGTTCTTGTTGAACCCAGTGTATTCCTCTCTAGAGGTACACTAGCGAAAGGTGGTTCCATACCTTGTCATAGTTGGAAACCCATTATCCAATACGTGCTTGCGACTTTGATTTTATACTATATATGTAGAACGTGAGATGAAAGCGTTTCTGCTAGATTGATATATATTTGTACTTAGACATTATTATAATATCAGAATGATATTGCTTGTCAAAGATGTTGGATTCTCATAAGGGAAAAACCCGTTCCGTATTCATGGCGTGGTCTTATGAGATATCATATATCTGTTAAACTGTGTTAAACTATTTTACTCACACCAGTCCCATGACTGACCCGGAGTTTACTTTGTTGTTTTCCCTAAACTCTTGGGTGCCTAAATTTGTACGGGCAGTCAAGTAGTTGGGATTTTACAAATATACTTGGAGAGCTTGGAGCAGGAGGCTTCAAGATCATATAGCTATTGTTTATTTCCGCTGTGTTGTAAGTGCTGTACTCTGATAAGTGCTATTGTATACATAACTGTTATATTTCAAAGTTATGATATATATTATATGTTATTCGTTCCGCTGTGAGATTCGTGTTACTCTGATGATGTAAGTTCTTCTTTTCTTCTTCTATTCTAAGTTTCTATCTTATCTATCCTCACCCTCTAATTTCTTTCATTAATTACCAGGATTTTTCGATGTTTTGGTTATCGACATCGAGCTTTTGTCGATAACCAAAGTCGCTCAAAATCTGGGTCGTTACACCCACGCTCACATATTAATTCTAAAAAAAAATGAAATTTGGAATCTAGGAATAATTTGACATTTCGGATCCAACAAAAGTGGTTTCGTCGAAAACGGAGGTCATTCACAAAATGACTATTTTTTTAGTGCTTTATATTATTTAAAATATATATAAATTCCATAATGACTATTCTGAATTTTAAACTGGACATAACTTTTTATTCCCGTTATGAAATCCGTATTTTTCACCTTCATTAGAAAGACATAATTAAATAGATTCTAATATTTCTGGTTTTACTGAAATCCGGTTTTGTACATTCATTTGAAATTAGAAATCGAATTTTTAAACTGCCGCGCCATTTTAGGCTCCTTTTATAATTAAAATAAATTTATTCGTTCTAACTTCGTTTAAAATAAATTTTTAGTCATTATTATTTAAAATAAATCATTTTAAATATTCAAAATCCATTAAAATTGCTAAAATAAAATTTTTAAATTGGTTCTGAAATCCCGGGTTATTACACCATCGGTTTTACAACAAGTCTTAGCTACCGTAATAAACTAGAGTTATGCCGAAAATTATTCTAGCTTTAATACTTTTCTTCTTCTTTTTTCTTGGAAAAAAAAACTGCTTGAAAGAAACTAAATTACCAGACCAATATTTGAAATCAGAGATCCAATATTTGAAACAAAGTAAATTACCGGAGTTAAATGAAGTAGATATCTGTCAAAATTATACGTTTACTGACAAATTAAATAAATATTTTTGTCCAATTATATGTTACATTCAGTGACTACACGAAAGGTTCTATAGGTAATTTGTTAGAGATAACCACCTTCAATGTTCCCTAGAATGAAAGGTATGTAGTAGTATCTTCTTACACAACATACACTCAGATTATTATACCTAATTTGTAGACTGTAGGAGTGTACAATATTGTGAACGAATATCTTATATTCGTGAGATAATTTATCTATCATTTACAACACATTATCCATTATTTATACTAATTCTGTCATCGTTGATCCCATATATAACATCTAACACATTTAAATTAGGCTACTGCTAAACACAGCTATGAAAACATAACAAAGGCGAACAAAAAATGGTTAAAATGCAGAACCACATGAACAACATCAAACCTTCTGTTCGACCAAAAATGTATACGCATGGGAAAGTAATGTAATATGGTAGGTATGGTGAGCAAGACGGTCAGTAATATCATATTATCATGAACCTCAACGGCTCATGCATCTACTTACGTATAAGAAATCATATTTTCTCCCATAATCCACTAGCAAGGAATTTCTGGCCATAAATAGGTAGCAAGTTGTATAAATAAATATAATTATTAAAGTTTATTTTTACGCGAACTACTAGGTAGTTAGCAAGCTATGAAAGTAACCATTGTCATTGCAAAGCAAAGCAACATCTCTTTTGCAACTTGGTGAATAGTTTGCAACAACCAAGGCAGTAAGAGCAAGCCACTTTCCAAGTCTGGCTGCATCTAGGTTATCTCCATTAGTGCAATGATAGCAGGGTCTGGCTAAACAAAAATGTAAAAGGCAGTATGAACCCACTAATGCGCACCAGTACACCACTCGCAGTGAATGAAGCGGAAAACAACTTAGCAGCACTAGTGTCTGTGTGCTTGTAAGCACTTTTAAGAAGAGGAGTGAACCAATCATCTTTGACTTTTTAATCTTTTTATTATCACAATTCTCAATGCACGTTCCCAAGTGCAATAACATTGTTGTAGCGTTTAATAGAAAGACACAAAGCCATTTGGACACAAGACACAAATCCATTTGGACACACAATAAATCTTGATTGTTGGATTCTATTATGTTCACGTTTAGAATTAAAATCAGACTTTGTCCCTTTAAAATAATTAGGACATATGTAACGTACATACTATCAACATCATCATAAACTACCAAAATGAAATGGCCTCGAAATGTTATCGAACAATTGAAGGTTGCGTACTAGGTAATTTACTTTGTCAGCTCCAGAGCTTCCCGATTCAAACAAATCCAGCAAAGTATTAAAGCAACTAAATTATAGAGAGTTATACACTTGATATGCTCATAATAACACGCCTGACTTTTTTTCTCTGAAACAGAGATCCAATATTTGAAATCGGTACCATTAATGGAGTGTAAAATGAAAACTTTATACATAAACATCTAAAAGTAATGAGATGAAATTGAAAACATTGGAAAGAAAATTACCAGACCGAAAGTTATCACATCTAAAACTATGGTAATAGAATAGCCTTTTTGAAGTATTTGAAATCAGTACCAAGATTGGAGAGGATAGGAGCAAATTGTAAACTCAACGTGAAGTGCAGCAGAAGAGAATGGATGAACCAGGCCGTGGAAGCGGATCAAAAGCCACATGGTGGAAAGGGATTTCGTGAATTTAGGGATTTCAGAAAAGGAGGCGGAAGTGAATTTGGGATTTGGGTTTGGAAAAGTGTATTTGAAAAGTGAGATGACGTGAAATAACTAGAAGCACGCAAAAAATTAGCTAGTTGGAGCAAAAATTTCAGCTGTTTGAAGCCAAAATTTTAGCTATTTGGAGCTAAAAAAAATAGTTTATAATATAAGCCTGAAGTTTAATAAAATTTAAAGTAGATCATTAGCTGAAAATTTACTTGAATATGAAGAGCGCAATTTGAAGTATTATTAAACTAAACTAAGCTTTCTTTAAAATAATGTATAAGTATTTATTCAAATTTAACAAGATGTACCAATCGTCCAATATTATTATTTAATTACTGTAATTACTACTTATTACTTATTAATTATTCAACATTAACTACTACTTATAAATTATATAATATTTTTTATTATTAAATAGTAAATGTTAAATGCATATGAAAGTATATTTGTATCATTTGTATTTTTAATTTATTAACACTACTCAGATTATTATTTTCAATAAACAATGTGTGCATATAAAGTAGTTGTAAAATCACATATAACATCTGAACAATAAAGGTTTTAAATAAATATTTGTTATTCATAATTAACTAGTTGCTATAAATTTCTATTACAACCAAGCGAAAAGAAATAATTGTTAAAAGTATATTTATTGCAATGGCAAGGAAAACAATTATTAAAACTAAACTAAAAATTATAAAAAATATTTCTTCATAATTATTAAAAATAATTATAAACTATTAAATATTACTTATTAATATTAAGGATATTAATTATAAATCATTATATAATATAAAAATAATTTAAATCATTATATAATATAAAAATAATTTAAATTGTAAATCATAATTTATGAATTATTAGATATAATAAATTATTAAATAATATAGTAAGTATACATTATTATTTATACGTTATCATTATAAATTATAAATTAATTAATTAACTATGCCATATTACTAGTTAGAAAAAATAGTTATAAACCATTAATTATTAAATATGTCAATTATTAATTTTAATTATTAATTATCAAATATTTATTATTCATTATTTATAAAGTAATCATTAATTATTGAATATTATTTACTTTTAATAGTAATTATTTATTATTTATTATTAATATATTATTAACATTAATTATTTAAAATTTATATTTACTTATTAATTACTAAGTAACAAAAAAAATGTAAAACATTATATAAATAACATATAAAAATCCGTTTCAAATCTCTTGGAAAACTGCTGCAAAAATAGCTTCAAAATTCTGATGACGGTAAGTAGCCTCTATCTACAACGGAATTTAGCGTTAAATCTTGAATGACAGGAAAGTGCTGCAATTTCCAATGATTTAGTGATAGAAATAAGATTCGATGGTAATAATTTAAAATAAGTTGACATATAAATTCCAAAATATTATCTCTTACAAAGTCCATGAAAATCCATCGCAAATTTGCAATGGAATTTTCCACCGCTAAAAACCTGCCGCTATATGCAGCTTTTCTTGTAGTGGATAAGAAAGAAAGAAATATTAGAAAAGAAGAAGAAGAATAACACAACAACAGAATCAGAGTCTCACATCGCAATGGAATAAAATATAATATGGAAATAAATCTTTATTGAGAGCTTAAAATAAAAACTTACAATCGTTAGAGTACACAAACATATCTGGACAATTATAATATCCTGTCCACATATACAACACATTACTGAATAATAACTAGATACGTCTGAACTCCTCCAGTACGTCTTATGAACTCCGTAGTATCCAATAACCTGGACCTGTAAAACCCAATATAACCCGAGCATTTACAAAACACCAGATCATTCTGGTGAACCAGAGTGAGAAAAACTCGCCAAGTTTAAGGGGAATCATCCAACTTGATTTTAATGTTCAAAATCTTTTCTGAATGAAAATGATAATCGTAAGACCAATCCACACATGAATACGAAGGCTTTTATTTTATGATAACCCAAAACATTTTGAAATCACATATGTCTTCTGATATTATAGTAGTGTCTATATACAAGTAAATAGAAATCTAGGGGAACGCTTGCATCTCACTCTCCACATACATAGTATACGATCAAAACTTCGGGAACTTATTGGAAATTGGATTCCGACTATGATATGGTATGGAACCACCTGCCGATAGTGTATCTCTAGAAAGGAATACAATGGATTCAACAAGAACATCTTGCAACCCAACCACACATGACCGACCACTCATTTTGCTTGAGTGTATCGAATGTATATCACCAACGGTTGGGATCAGCAATCGTTTCCCGAAAAGGGACATTAATAGGAGCGACCCACTTAGCCATACTGCCTGCCCGATTTTTGTCATTTCCCGGTTGTGAGGCTTGAGGATTGAATTACCATTCCAAGATAGCACACCACCATCCACTTTGAATGCCACATCGTTAGATCCACCAAATCACTAATTGACACCCATAAAAATACCCTGGGTGTTAGCTATCACCAACAGAAGTACAATTGTAAAAATCAATGTACGTGACTCTTAAGAAATACTATGTTAGACATTCGTCCATACAAGGCATCCAAGAACATGATGAACCGAAGGTACCCTCCCCGAACCCATTTCAATTTAATATTTAGAAAAATATTTAATAACCATATCTAATTTCTATTTTACTATTATTCCAAAACATTAATTACATATTATTCAAGCATTTCTATACGTCAACATTCATTAGTCCCTGACCGTAAATCGATAAGCGAATAGTTCCCTAAGTATTAACCCCGAAGACTGAAATCAACAACAGATCAATACTCAGAAAATCACTCAACTTAACAATCTCCAGTTAGGCTCTAATTCTTACCTAAACTCATCATCAACCCATTATATTCCATTTCTAATTCATTCGACCACTTTCCACTTTGGAAATCTCATTACAAATTCTATTGTTAAGTTAAATTAAAACTTAACGTTTTTGCTTCACACCCCCTTTTATAAACATCGTTTATAACCCTCAGGTTTAATATAAAGCCCTATTTACCTTGATTCCTTCTTAATTAATTTAAATATTAAGTAAACACTTATTTAAGCTATCGTATTGGCTTAAAATCCCTTTTGTTTAACTTGGTTTATAAAACTCGGTTTTATAATAAATTCCGTTCATAAACACTCTTCTCAATTCAGTCAGGTTTGGATACGAACTTTGATTACTTATTTAAATGAATTCCATTTAAACATTAACCTCTTAAATTATTATTAATTAAATTAATAATTTACTTCCTTGTTAATCACCAAAGAAATAGCTAAGTTCTTTATTAACTAAATAAATAGTAAATTTCTTTTAGTATCTTATTAAATTAAAACAAATGTTCATTAATATATTTCATTAAAATAAACAAATAAATCTGTAACACCCCACCTCCTCTAGGGTCACTCACAAAGGAAATGCACTAGTTTTGGAGGAGCGCTATCGAGGTAAACAAACACATAAATATCACAAGACAGAACATAGATAAAACAACGGAAGAATCAAAAGATAAATTTCATTACTTTCAAAAAAAAAGTCAAAACCTTTTACATCAAATAAAGAAGTATAAACTTAAAACATCAAAAGTAGCTTAATTCCCCAAAGGTAGCAGAAATGCAGCCATAGCATAGCTCAAGATCAAACCGTACATGAGTTGAACTGAAAGCAAGCGAAATCCAAGCTAAGTGCTAGAGTTTCCTCCCTGAGAACCTAGGGGGGAACGAAATAAAAAGAGGTGAAAGAAAATGGGTCAATCATAAAGACTGGTAAGTCCAAGTGACTTTCAGCATAAAAACAGATAAAGGTAACATGACATGTATAAACTGGAAGTAAACATAAGGATGCTGTCAAGATTGGTAAGATAGACTAAGATAGCATGATAATTCAAGTGTAATCAAGTATAGCATCACATATTCAAGGTTCGCTGCAACAACTGTACTAGAATCCCAAACCCATGTCTTATATTAATCATGAAATGATCCCTTGGCCCAATATCATGAAATGACCCATTTCTAGGTCCAAGGAAACGATCCACTAGTCGATCGGCTCCCTACAAGTTCTAGCTCGTCATGTGTCTGTGTCATACGGCCCTATCACGAATGTAGTCACCTGTGCTAGGTCCACCATAGGGTGTATCAAGCCCCAGGGTTCCAACCACCGACACGAATCAAGCATGCACAGATAAACCTACTGATGCCCAATGCCTGCTTTTTCAACTCCGGACCACGTGCACGAGCATAGCCCGCCTGAACCTACACTGGCGCACCAACACAGCCGTCGTTCTGGTCGCTTACAATCAGCCCAGTAATCGTGCCCCACCCTGCCTAGTTCCAGCGTACCATGATACATCTAGTGGGTTACTGCTGAAATGGACCGCGTAACTAGGGTTTCCGTCCAATAGGTTAAGTGTTGTCATTTTAATTCGTGACTTAACCCCTATCAGTCTAGCATGTCAAATTGGTTAAGTGTTGTCCTTCAAGTTCATGACTTAACCCTATGAATCATGTGTCAAGTTGGTTAAGTGTTGTCTTTCATGTTCATGACTTAACCCTATCATGTGGCATTAATTCATTAATGCACCCCAACCTCTCACATCAGACCTGTTGTTGTGGTCACTGGATATGCTGGGCGGTTCCAGGCAGATTTACACCACAACTCAGTCTGACCTCGAGTTTCAAGAGCGATATGACCAACTACCCACATTGGATCCTATTGTTTGCAGTAACTGGATTTGTCGGGCGGTTCCGGGCAGAATTACACTGCAAACTCAATCCAACCTCGAGTTGGCCATTTTCATATTCATTCTAGTGTCATGTCCATGTTCAAGATTCATGTCAAGTTCGTGTCGAGTTTCAAGGATAAGTTTCATACCAAGTTTCCTATAATTACCCGTTTTTTCCAACGTTACCCCATCTAAATATTAGGCTAACAATCTTAGCCTAATCTTCATCCGCATGATTTTTGACATATAATATTAGGCTAAAAACTTAGCGTAATTTAATGTACACCAAATTTGCATAAAGCGATTCATTAACATAAACAAGACATAGGTGTAAACTTGGCATTCTCGGTATAGTCAACGTGAACACCATAGGTGTGTACTTGCAAAATAATCAACATGAATATCACAGGTGTGAACTTGCAACATAGACTAAATCAACATACATATATGTGAATTTGCAACATAGACTAAATCAACTTACATATATGTGAACTTGCAAATCAATCACGAACATATGAATAAGTGTGAACTTGGAATATGACATAGGTTTAACATATACACATAAACATGTAGATCTAACATTTGGTCACATATGTGATATGATTTCACAACCTAAAACTTGCATAACATGATAAACTACATAACTTGTCATTACGGGTTATACTCCAAGTTCATATACATATGAATAGTCTTATTCATTAATTCCCAATTCATCCTGATGATAAAATAGAACCACAGGCAAAGACCCACATAATAAACGTTGCTCTATTATTAGTCTATTTCCAAGGCATAACCTAACTGGATAAATTGATTAAAACATCGCAGGCATAACAATATGAACATGAAAAGGTTTGAATAATAATCTAGATTCAAGAACACGGATAGATCGAACTTAAATAGAAAAGTCCCCAAAATCAAGATCCAAAGATAAATAAAGAAAATAGGTCTGAATAGAAAATCAAGCTTAGCTCCAATTTCATATTTGTAATCCTAGGCAATAACCTCATGGTCATAAATCATAGGTGATTAGCCATAATTGTCCTTGTCATAGTCATAGGCAACAGTCTTATGTTCAAAGTCATAGGCGAGGCATAGTATTATGTTCATAGTCATAGGCATAGTCTTATGTTCATAGTCATAGGAATAGGCATAGTCTTATGTTCATAGTCATAGGCATAGGCATAGTCTTATGTTCACAGTCATAGGCATAGGCATAGTCTTATGTCATTAATAATAGTTTCAACTTCATAGGAAATATTCCCAAAAGTCAAGATCCAAGATGAACAAGAATAGATATGAATCATACATAGATTAATTCCAATTTATAACATGCCCATATTAAGTTTATAGTTTTTATCTAAAAGTAACTGGAACTTACAGATCGTAGTCTAAGAAATTTAGATGCAGAAGTCAAGTCTAGAAATTTGTCGTAGAACGTTGCGGTATCGCTAATCTACTCCCTTGAATTGTTGTAGAAGCATTGATCTTTGATTTGAATCGAGTTTGAATGCTTAAGCTTTAATTTGGAGGCAGCGGCCATGGTTCAAGAGGTAAATTGGCAACATAGCAGTGTAAGAATGGTTTGTATGAATTAGGCTAGGTCTTAGGATGTATTTATAGGGGTAGCAACTAGTTTAAGCCCTTAGATTAACCCTAGAATCAATACGGACCATCAAAACACGTCTCGGGCTTCAAAAATGGGTTCTGGGTCAAAACAGGCCGACCAGGTCGACCTGTAAGGGGGGGAGGTCGACCACATGGTCGACCTGGGGGTAGGTCGACCCTAAGGTCGACCACGTGGTCGACCTGACCCCCAGGTCGACCCCCAGGTTGACCTGCCTGGTCCTATGCTGCCCGAAATTTGCTGAATCTTCTACAGACCATAACTTCTTCATCCGGACTCCGATTTTCGAAAACTCGGACTCTATTTCATGCAGAATTCCGAGACGAACGCAATGGCGCAACCTGTTTCCCTTGATTCTTATTTTAAAAATTTAATTATACATTGATTTCTTGTTTTAACATGTTATTAAAATTCGGGTTGTTACAAAATCACATAACCAATTCCAATTAATTAGCTTACTTAGTCAACTTAAACCATGATTATCTTGTTAATCAACTCCAATTAGTTCTTCTCTTAAATTAATTAATAATATAATTAATTTAAATAATTCCATTTAATTTTCTCTTGAAAACAATTAATCCAATCCTTAACCATTGCGTTAATTTCTGCTCGTCTGCTTATAAATCTTATTAACGCAAGAATTTGATTTGTAAAACTACTTAATAATACTTAGGAACTTATATAATAAATAATAAACCTTAATTTCCTTTACTAAACCTTTATTTAAATATAATAGATTTCAAAAATCTATCTCCAGGTATAAAATATCTTTATAACTTCATTAATGTCGATTTACTTGACAGTAGAACATTATTTATAAAACGATGCATTTTTGGGCCAATTGCTACCAATTACCCAACCAATATTGCCCATTGGTTAATATCAAACAAACGTTGAATTTAGATTCAACAAATCAATGATCGAATCCATTATCCAATCATATGCGGTTAAACAGTTCATATAATTATACTATGAAAATAAACAATAAATTTGAGGAATCCAGTTGGATCCCTCCAACCTGTTTTCTCTGCATCCAAATACGTTATCTCAATATAAAATAATCCATTTCAATGAACAGATATAATAATCAAAAATTAAACAATAATCCAAATGTCGATATTTAAATTTAATATAGTTTATATTACTATAAACATAGCCAACGAGGTAAGTTACCTCATTTGTAAATAATCTTTAAAATAACGATTGGTTTAAATTAAACTAAAAAAATGTTTAATTTAATCAGTTCAGTCACCGCATATAAATAATTATTGAGCATCCATCAAACAATTAACAACCATAGTACACAAATATTTAAACCCGACTTAAGTGGGATAAAACTAAGTGAGTTGAACTCACCTTGATCTCATTTGTTGCAAAAACGGTTCGTTCTAATTAAACTAAATGGACATTTAATTTAATTAAAACTTCGGTTGCTTGTAACTCTGTCCAAACTAGCTCCATAATTTTATATCTGTCGATGTGATTCCGATGTCTTTGGCTTTGTCGCATTCTGATAACAAATAGGAATGTAACAACATTTACACGGTTACGTTTTAATTTAAATTAATCAACTTAATGTAAATATATTTATCAATGTTACCAAAATATATATTATAAATATTTGCCTGGTAATACATATGATTTGTCACATGAACTAATTTGTTAGTCACGAAAAATAGGATTGACATTATAAAAAAATCACGTTATACACTCAAATATATATTTATTATTAACTAAGTCCATCGTTTTAAATAATAATCTAGGCTAGTTAGTTTGTATTTTGCAATATATACTGTTGACTTCTCGTTCAAGATGCCCAGATATAATTTTGCTTCCCATTGTAGGCCCAACTCCTATTTACGGTTAAATAAAACTTTGATTAAGCATAATTAAACAAGATTAGGCAAATATAAAAATTAATTAGACCCATCGTAAAATAATTACCAGGCCGCATCATTTTGTATAATGGGCATTGTTCATGCTTAACTTCCCCACTTACGTCTTCTATCCCCTGTATTATTTCAACCGCACATCACCATACAGGTTCCATCGTCACTCCAATGTCTCCATGTGGTTCCTTCAGAGTATGTTTTAAGTCCATGTCTCCAACTCCTGCTATTTTCGAACCCCATTTCTTCCTACTCCACTGCATGTTTCCTCCACGCAAGCTTCGCTCTGCACACCACCACCCCCTAGCGCCCATACACTGCCACTTCGACGAAAGCATCCGCTGCCTGCTCCATTTTCATGTGTTTCCCTCCCCACTATTCTTGTTTGCCACTTTTTCTTGCTTCCACTTGTTTGTATTTTTTTATTATTCCGTTATCGTGTGTGTGTATGTGTGTATATGTTATATACTGCTACTGGTTGAACATATTAGTTCCCACATGTCGTTCTCTCTTCTTCTCCCATCTGACTAAAGTTCATTTTATTTGAATGCAACTCACTCACGCATCACTACCGTTGTTCTAAACAGCGCTCCACCACCATGCTGACTATTCCCCAGTCTTCACGAAAGCTCTCCAACCTCAAAACGTCTTCCAACCCCACCTCGCCACTTTTCTGAAACACCCCACCCCACATCAGCTCCCTCACGTCATAACACCCGCCTGTTGACCGAGCATCTCAGCACAGTAGCCCGACTCTATGCTTCTCCCACTTCCCATTCTCCTCCTTCGTTCTTACATGTATTATTATATTTTTTCTTCCTCTAAACTGTTATTAACACTCTTCCTCATCACGCATGAAAACTAATAACCCGTCCATGCTGAAACTCCTCCCCATGCTATATCTTCATGCTCATCACAACTCAGTTTGCTCCCTAAAGTATTACAGGCGGACTCCCCTCCCGCAAAAGATTTCCAAGCTGATACCACTCATCGATCCCTTTTATATTTTTTCTATGCCATTAAACTCGGCGTAGTGCTAAATGAAGAACTAGTGAAGCAGCGTGCTTACTTGTACATATGGAGGAGCCTTGGCACGCAAGCTTCTTAGATTGATAGGTTTGCAGGAATTTCATAGCCTACGTTGAGATTTCATGTCGGTCACTTTCACTTCAAACTTAAGGAGGAAGAAAAGCAGGCATTTTAGTAAAATGGGTAGTTGCTGGGATTGGTTTGCTGAAAGGAAAAAATATGGAAGAAAATGGGGTAGGTCTGCAGACTCTGTGTAATGGGATAAAATCCGATGACAGTGAAAATACAATTCAGAGTGATGGAGTACGTGAAATTACAAGACTGGATGTACAAAAATATAGGTCGTTAGCTTAGCTAGTAGATTAGCATAAAAATACAACTGCTAATTGAGGTATGGGAACAGCTGGCTTTTCATAGATTTGCAAATGTGTAGGCATGTGGACAAGCTGACCATAATCTATGACTTTGCATAAGGGTAGTAATATACGAAAATAAAGTTTTTCTTTGGTAGACTACATGTGGCGAGTATATATATTGAGCAGTCTTCAGATAAATAGGATTGAAAAGAAAATACAAGCAGCTGTTGAAAATAATATATGTGGATTTCGAACAGAATAGAGTAGGCTATAGGAAATAAGTGGCTTAGACAAGAAGGATTTTAACATGGCAGTAAAATGGTTATGTTCATTTGCCTCCTTATCTATATGATGTGCATTCACACAAGGCAGTGATAAAAAAATACCATACGCTAGAAAGATTTGACAGGTAATTCTCTTTTTATTTAGTTACTTATGTTTTAAGCTATATGTATATATATCATTCGTTTGGTACACGAAACATAAATTCTACCGTTATTTATGTTGTTTTAAATATAGGCACCGACAAATACCAACTCTAAACTCAACGAAATAAATACATCGCTACGTCTTGACGTTCCAGTCCTAAAGAAATTAATTTCATTGAAAACAGACTCCTTTTACGCAACGACATTGTTTTTAATTATCGGTTCACCTTTAAATTGCATGCACAGATTAAACAACTGTGATTGGCTCCAAACTGGAAACCTAGCAATAATTAGTGATACGTATTCCAATAAAATGTGACGATCCCAAAACCCCGTAACACGGTGTTAAGGATAATCATTGGAATATAACACATTAATCATCATTAGCAGATCACAGATAATAGCATAAAAAGAAAATAGAATAATTTACACACATATGACAGCGGAATCATATAGATATCATCACATCAGAGAAGCATAGTACAGGATACAACTTAGTGCATAATGATACATAATCAGTCACCATCGCCTGAGGCGGAATCATACAGAAAGAGTACACAAAATAAATATCAGTCTACATCGCTGTAACACCCCACGTCCATTAATGTCACTCACAAAGGGAATGCATTAACTTCCATGGAGGTTATAAGTGAATATAGAACAGAAAAATTACAACAAGACAGATAATAAATAGTACTTGGAAATCTAAAACTTCATTTTATTGCAGCGGAAATTAAACATGTTTGTTACATCATAAAACCATAGTTCATAACCAAGTACAATATCCATCTTCATAAAAACAAAATTCATAATCCCATTACATAAATAGCCATTAAAAAGATAACAAGCTGGACTTTACTTCAACGGTCCAAGCTTTCCAAAGAGAGATGAAGCAATTCAATCAAACTCCACTAGAGCTGGGCCCAACCTGAGGACCTGGAGGGGGAAAAAGGATAGAAATAGAGGGGGTCAGACATAAAGTCTGGCGAGTATGATAATTCTAACAATACTATTATCAAAATAACTAGACTAAGGCATAAGCTGGAAGACAAGTAAATGTCTATGAACTCTTAGGAAGATAAAGATAGCGTTTAAGATAACGGTAAAGGCATACCTAATTACTGACGAATAATTACTATACTGCACCGCACATTACTACACTGCACCGCACCAGTCACCCTAAAGGTTGATCCCACTTGCTTCACACAGAAACATATAAATAGCCTTATGTACCCCTAGCTGACTACATAGGTGTCGTCTGCCCCTATCTCCACTAGGTGTACCCCACTACCCACTTTCGATCGGCTCCCTACTAGTAGATACCCATGTTGGCCCCACACAGAAACATATAAATAGCCTTATGTACCCCTACGGCTTATACCTACACGATGCAACAACGTCTTACCTACCAGCCCGGGTCCACACACGCATACGAAACCCGTTGGACTTGCGCTGCCACCGCTCCCCGTTTTGGCCTCTTACAGTCGAACCCAGCATGTGTGTCCCGTCCTCGACTTGGGTCGAGCCCACAAAGATACGTTTGGGATACTGGTCGAAATGGGCCCCCACAAGCTACCCACCTAAGCTTGTCACTAGTATATCCCACTTAACCCTCTTAGTCATGTTCATTTACATGTGTGTTTGGTTAAGTCTTACTAATCATATTTCACATGCCACTAAGGGCACCCCATAGATTCCTCATGCCACCCAAGGCACCTACTTAACCCCCATGTCCCACCTTACATGTTTATCTGGTTAAGTATTTCATAATTCATTCAGGCCATAACCTCATAAAGACCTCTCACATTAGACTGGCATTTATGGCAGCTGGATTTGCCGGGCGGGTCCGGGAAGTCTTACAACATAAAAGAGTCTAACCTCGTGTCTTTACAACCATTATGCTTTAGTTTAGGCCTAAGACCTCTCACATTAGGCTGACATTTGTGACCACTGGATTTGCCGGGCGGGTCCGGGCAGGTTTACGTCACAAACGAGTCCAACCTCGTGTCCTAAGCATTGATTAACACTTAAAATCTTTTACCCCAGTTTTAATAATTCCCTATTCAAATTATTAATTAAGTCAACTTTTAATGATGTCCATAATTGACTCAATTATGGCCATCCACTTATGGCATGCAAAATCATATCAATTGCACCCCAACTTTTTAATATTAAATCCTTAATATTACCCCTACCCCACGTTTATACGTTCGCTTATTCAACGCATAATATAGGCTAGACTTGTATAGTCTAACACCTAGCACAAAGATAAATTATCACAACATATAGACAATTAAAATAAATCTAATCATAATAGGGGTGAAACTTGCATAAACTACACATGTTAAGGATCAAAAGGTGTCAACTTGTTAAATGTCTCAATTTATATGATATGATCATAGCCCAAATCTATACATAAACTTGTATATGGGGTTTTTAGGCAACGTAATGATGGTGTGAACTAGCATAGGATATCACATATGTCATAGCATAATTCTAGATGTCATAATAGATGTCTTGGTATATGTTCATAACTTTTCTAATCAATCTAACTTGCATATGTGACTTGTCATATAGATCAACATAACCCAAACATGATGATTTAATTAATATGAACTAACTAGCATAGATGGTAACATCATGGCCTTTTTAACATGTATGATTCATCACAACTTAGCATAGAAACTTTCAACATACATAACATCATCAAAGCATGATTTACAACATATAAGATATCATCATCACATAACATTGGATATACAATATACATGATAGCAAAAGGGGTTTACAACAACATATATGATAATTCACATCATCTACTCATAATCCATTCATAACTCAACCTAATTAAAATGATAATAATCTTGTTAAGATCATCATACTCACAATTTAGAGAAGAAAAGAGAGAGTTTTGCTTTGCTTTAGGGTTGAGAGAATTAGAATTGAATTTGCTTTTCTTCTTTCTTAGTTGGCGGCGGCTCCATTGATTTCCATGGCGATGGTATGACGGTAACTATTCTATTTTAATTAGGTTTAGGGTTAGCATTAGGATGTATTTATAGGTGTAGGAAGTTATTTAGGACCATTAGATTAACCCTGAACCATGAGAACCAATCAAATGCAAAATCTGCATTTGAGTGAATCGGCCCATGGGTTGACAGCCAAACACCCTGGATTAACCCCTAGTCGACCCAGCAAGGCTCGGGTCGACCTCAAAAATGGGCCGGTTCGGTTATTCCCCCTCCCAATTCGCTGTTTTAAACATTTTCGCATATTTATTTATTTAATTTTTAATTTATATATATATATATATCAATATATATATATTTCTCTGCGCAACCCATTTCACTTAATTCTTTTCTAAAAATTAAGTATACTTTAATTTGTGAATTTTAATGTTATAAAATTACGGGGTGTTACATTCTCCCCTCCTTAAAGGATTTCGTCCCCGAAATCTCCAAGTCAAGAAGAATATATATCCTACCATCTAATCGTCCATCTACTCAACCATCAAACACTAGCATCCATTGTCCTTAAAAGACTTCTAATGCTTTAATGTTTATATGCACAGTGTGTGTATATGTCCATATCTAATGCAAAATTAGGCGGTCTACTGATTCAGTCGGCCTCCTTAGTTCAATTCATGATAGTGCCATGCGTCCAATATGTATGCAAAAGATTCCTAATGATACATATTAATTCTATATGCGTGCACAACCATCCACCCGAATGCAACAACTATATGATAATACAACCATTATATATCCATTTTACTAAATACATCCATATATATATGCAATATGCAATATGAAGTGACTGAGCCGATCTGGTGCCTAATAGTGTGTGTATATGCATCCACGAGCAACCACTAGCAAACACTTGCATCCACTTTGTATCCACCATACATAACATGTCTCAAACACATGTTTCAACCATAGGATTATCCTAACTAAAGGTCAAAGATACTAACGAGAGGATACTCTAAAGATAAGATAAGTACAAGACAAGCGATAAGGGAGAAATTAAAGGACATACCCTCAAAAAGAAAAGGGTATCATGAACGCATCTTCTCTTCCGTCTCCCAAGTAGCGTTGCTCTCATCATCTCCCCATTGCACTTTGACTAGTCTGACCTCTCGATTACTCAACTTCTTGATCTCCGACCCAAGAATGCATGTAGGAGCTCGTCGAATCGTTGCATCACGCTCTATCTCCACCTCTCTAAGCAAGCTCGGCTCTACCACCTCCGCGGTCTCGTGCAAGCACTTCCTCAAATGTGACACATGGAATACGTCATGTACACCACTAAGTCTCTCGGGAAACTCCACTCTATACGCCATCCGTCCAATCCTCTCCTTAATAGGAAACGGCCCTACAAACCTTGGTGCTAATTTCCCAACGGACCCAAAGCGAACAACGTTCCGTAATGGAGACACTTTGACAAAGACCATGTCCCCAACTTCAAACTCGAGATCTGTCCTCCTCTTATCCGCATAAGATTTCTGCCTATCCTGTGCTGCTTTCATCCTCCTTCGAATCAAGTCAATCTTCTCCGAAGTCTCCCTAATCATATCGGGCCCAAGTAAGATCTTATCCGTAGATTCCCACCAACATGTAGGTGAATGACAAGGTCGTCCATAAAGAGCTTCGAATGGTGCCATACCAATGCTGTACTGAAAGTTGTTATTATATGCGAACTCCACCAATGGAAGATGCTCTTCCCACGTACCCCCAAAGTCTAGGATACATAGCCTCAACAGATCCTCTAGAATGCGATTCACCCTCTCGGTCTGGCCGTCCGTCTGAGGATGATATGCGGTGCCCAAACATAACTGAGTCCCTACCGCCTCTTGTAAGCTTCTCCAAAATTCGCTAGTGAAAATAGGATCGCGGTCGCTCACTATGCTAGAAGGAACACCGTGCAAACGAACTACTTCTCGAACGTATACGGAGGCTAGCCATGGAGCAGTCCTCTTACTCTTTACGGGAATGAAATGGGCGCTTTTAGTAAGTCTATCTACTATAACCCAAATTCCCGTATTACCCTTCCTTGATCGCGGTAACCCATCCACAAAATCCATCGAGACACTTTCCCACTTCCATAGTGGAACCTCCAATGGGTGAAGCAACCCACCGGGTTTCTTTTGCTCCGCTTTTACTTGTTGGCACACCAAGCATCTAGCGACATACTCGGCCACATCTTTCTTCATGCCGGCCCAAAAGTAAACTCTCTTCATGTCTTTGTACATCTTGTCCCCGCCGGGATGAATGGTCATCTTCGAATGTTGTGCTTCGTCAAGAATAGTCTTCCTTAGGTCATCGTCTTTTGGTACACAAAGTCTACCGTCCCTACGTAACCAACCCTTATCGTCTAGGGTATACCTACGGAGATGGCTTGATGACTCCCCTCCTTTGAGTTTTTCTACTAACTCAACCAACTGCGGGTCGTCTCGCTGTGCCTCGCCAATCCGTCCCAAAAGCGTAGGTCTGACCTCCAAGGATGCTAGCAAACCAGGTACGAAGTCAACGGAAGGTCTAAAGTCAAACATAGAAATGAATTCTAAACTTCGCCGCTCAACAAACAAAGGACTTAAGGATAATCTTTTTCTACTTAAGGCGTCTGCCACCACGTTACCCTTGCCAGGGGTATAGGCTATTTCGAAGTCGTAGGACGCTAAGAACTCCATCCACCTTTGCTGCCTTAAGTTCAAGTCCTTTTGGGAGAATAGGTATTTTAAAGACTTGTGGTCAGTGAATACTTCGAATTTCTCGCCAAGAAGATAATGACGCCAAGACTTAAGCGCGAAAACAATAGCGGCCAATTCTAGGTCATGTGTAGGATAATTTTTCTCATGCGCTCTCAACTGCCTTCCACCATAGGCTATTACCCTACCCTCTTGCATTAAGACTGTGCCTAGTCCTGTCCCACAAGCATCAGTATAAACGGTAAACGGCTTACTCCCGTCTGGCAATACTAAGACTGGGGCTGAAGTCAAAGCTCTCTTCAAACGTTGGAATGCTTCATCACAATCTACGTCCCATGTGAAAACTAGGTTCTTCTTCGTCAAGCGTGTCAATGGAGCTGATATCTTTGCGAAGTCTTTGATAAACTTCCTATAGTAGCCAGCCAACCCAAAGAAACTTCTCACTTCGGTAGCATTTTTAGGGACCTTCCAATCTTGGATGGCCACCACCTTCGCGGGATCCACGGCTATCCCTTCTTTGGAAACCACATGCCCCAAGAACCGTACTTCCTTCCTCCAGAAGTGACACTTAGAAAATTTAGCCTTAAGGCTATGCGCTCGTAGGGTCTCCAACACTTCCCTAAGATGTAGGGCATGCTCTTCTTCATCCTTAGAAAAGATCAAGATGTCATCTACAAAGACTACCACGAATTTGTTAAGGTACTTTCTAAACACCCTACTCATCAAATCAACAAAATATGTTGGGGCGTTTGTCAAACCGAAGGGCATCACTATCCATTCATAGAAACCGTCCGGAGTCCTAAAGGCAGTCTTGTCTATGCTATCCTCAGCCACTCTCAACTGATGGAACCCAGTGGCTAAGTCCAACTGCGAAAACACTGAGGCGCCAACTAACTGATCGAAGAGATCGTCAATCCTCGGCAGTGGGTGTCTGTTCTTCTTAGTAAGTTTATTAAGTTCTCTATAGTCCACACACAGTCTAAGGGACCCATCCGCCTTCGTGGCAAATACTACTGGAGCACCCCACTTCGATATACTTCGTCTTATGAACCCCTTCTCAAGCAACTCCTTCACTTGCTTATCGAGTTCCCTCATTTCACGTGGAGCCATGTGGCGTACTGGCAAAGATACTGGTTTCGCATTATCCACAAGATATATTCGAAAATCTATCTCCCGCTTCGGAGGCAAGCCCTTCACCTCCTCAAACACATCCGAATATTCTCAGACCACTCTAACAGATCGTAGATTTTCCTCAGATGCGTCAAGCGATTCTAGATAACTTAGCATAACCGAATTTATGGGATTACAGAAGATTTCGAGAGTGTTGCCAAGGCGAGTCACGAGCCTAACTACTCTCCTTTCACAATCAAGAACGGCCCCATTTCTGGATAACCAATCCATTCCTAAAATTAGCCCATAGCCCGTGAAGCCTAACACATAAGCATCACATCTAAATTCAACGCTAAGTATGGAAATTTTCGAATCCAAACACATCATAGACAAATAAGCTGAGCCCCCAATTGGATTCGAAACAACTAAGGGATCCTCTACTAAACTGGTGTTTAAGTGCAGTGATTCAACTAATGATGTAGAGATAAACGAATGTGATGCGCCCGAATCGAATAAGGTACGGACAGGATGATCAAACAGAAAAACTAAGCTTTCAACAGAAATGGTTCTACCTCGTTCTTGCAGCGGTGGGACCGCGAGAGCCTGAACTTGTCCCCTAGCCTGCCCTGGTGCCATAAGAGCCTGCACCTGTCCTCCCGAGGTAGCTCCTGCCCTCTGCCCCTTCTTTGGGCAGTCCTTCACTAAATGTCCCGCATCGCCACAATGAAAACAGCCTGTCTTCTTTTTCTTTCGGCAATCCTTGCTGAGATGGCCTGGGGTTCCATAGTTAAAGCACTTCTTCTTTCCCTTCCCATTATTGTCTTTTCCACCCTTCTTGTTTTGCTGTTGTGGTTTCTTCTGATCCCCCTTCTTCTCGGGTGCCTTATCAGCTTTAGCGCTTTTCTCCTCATGCATGAGCGCCATTTCTACTAACTTCTCAAAGGTCGCCCACATCGGGATGTGGTTCATAGCCAACCCTTGCAATGGTTCATTCAATCCATTCACGAACCTTAGAGCCTTCTTCTCCGGCGTGTTTACTAAGTCCAAGCCAAACCTTGCTAACTGATTAAATTTATTGACATATTCTTTCACTGATGAGCTTCCTTGCTTCAATGTCAAGAACCTTTCCATATATAGATTTTCTTCCGCCCTTGAGAGAAACTTCGCCTCGAACCTACGTCTGAAATCCGCCCAAGAGTCAATCAGGACGCTCCCCATTAGTGACCTCCCACCAAAACGAGGCCTCTCCCTTCATCAACCAAGCTGCTAAACGAACTCTCCTCCCTTCTTCTACTTCAAAGATTTCTAGCAATTCTTCCACCTCCTTAAGCCAATCTCTAGCTTCCACAAACGTTTCTGACCCTTGAAATGGTTTTCCACCCAAAGCCTTGAATTCCTTGCACGTCTTTGCAAAAGTATCTACGCGAGGAGGAGGAGGAGGAACGGGTGCAACTGGTGGTGGAGGAACATTGGCTGGACCTGCAGTGGCCCTAGCCTCCAATAGCCTCCTATACTATCCTGGTATCGTTACACCGTCGGGTAGATTAAGATCTTCAGCCATGCTGAAACGAAAAAGGAAAGATTCAAAATGGAGAATTCGAAAGATAAAGATATGTGGCTATTGGGGATTATGTTTTTCTTAAAAACTTTTCTCTTTGAATTTTTCATTAAAACATGTTTTTGAAAACACTTCTCCCAAAAATAACTATTTTTCTAAAGTATTTTTATCTGTTCTGGTAACCTTAAGCTCTGATACCACGTGTAACACCCCACGTCCATTAATGTCACTCACAAAGGGAATGCATTAACTTCCATGGAGGTTATAAGTGAATATGAACAGAAAAATTACAACAAGACAGAAAATAAATAGTACTTGGAAATCTAAAACTTCATTTTATTGCAGTGGAAATTAAACATGTTTGTTACATCATAAAACCATAGATCATAACCAAGTACAATATCCATCTTCATAAAAACAAAATACATAATCCCATTACATAAATAGCCATTAAAAAGATAACAAGCTGGACTTTACTTCAACGGTCCAAGCTTTCCAAAGAGAGATGAAGCAATTCAATCAAACTCCACTAGAGCTGGGCCCAACCAGAGGACCTGGAGGGGGAAAAAGGATAGAAATAGAGGGGGTCAGACATAAAGTCTGGAGAGTATGATAATTCTAACAATACTATTATCAAAATAACTAGACTAAGGCATAAGCTGGAAGACAAGTAAATGTCTATGAACTCTTAGGAAGATAAAGATAGCGTTTAAGATAACGTTAAAGATAACGGTAAAGGCATACCTAATTACTAATGAATAATTACTATACTGCACCGCACATTACTACACTGCACTGCACCAGTCACCCTAAAGGTTGATCCCACTTGCTTGACACAAAAACATATAAATAGCCTTACGTACCCCTAACTGACTACATAGGTGTCGTCTGCCCCTATCTCCACTAGGTGTACCCCACTACCCACTTTCGATCGGCTCCCTACTCGTAGATACCCGTGCTAGCCCCACAGTGGGGTGTATCACTCCCCTAAAGTGGCAACCCGATACAACTTGAGAATGCACGGCTTATACCTACACGATGCAACAACGTCTTACCTACCAGCGCGGGTCCACACACGCATACGAAACCCGTTGGACTTGCATTGCCACCGCTCCCCGTTTTGGCCTCTTACAGTCGAACCCAGCATGCGTGTCCCGTCCTCGACTTGGGTCGAGCCCATAAAGATACGTTTGGGATACTGGTTGAAATGGGCCCCCACAAGCTACCCACCTAAGCTTGTCACTAGTATATCCCACTTAACCCTCTTAGTCATGTTCATTTACATGTGTGTTTGGTTAAGTCTTACTAATCGTATTTCACATGCCACTAAGGGCACCCCCTAGATTCCTCATGCCACCCAAGGCACCTACTTAACCCCCATGTCCCACCTTACATGTTTATCTGGTTAAGTATTTCTTAATTCATTCAGGCCATAACCTCATAAAGACCTCTCACATTAGACTGGCATTTATGGCAGCTGGATTTGCTGGGCGGGTCCGGGCAGTCTTACACCATAAAAGAGTCTAACCTCGTGTCTTTACAACCGTTATGCTTTAGTTTAGGCCTAGGACCTCTCACATTGGGCTGACATTTGTGACCACTGGATTTGCCGGGCGGGTCCGGGCAGGTTTACGTCACAAACGAGTCCAACCTCGTGTCCTAAGCATTGATTAACACTTAAAATCTTTTACCCCAGTTTTAATAATTCCCTATTCAAATTATTAATTAAGTCAACTTTTAATGATGTCCATAATTGACTCAATTATGGCCATCCACTTATGGCATGCAAAATCATATCAATTACACCCCAACTTTTTAATATTAAATCCTTAATATAACCCCTACCCCACGTTTATACGTTCGCTTATTCAACGCAAAATATAGGCTAGACTTGTATAGTCTAACACCTAGCACAAAGATAAATTATCACAAAATATAGACAATTAAAATAAATCTAATCATAATAGGGGTGAAACTTGCATAAACTACACATGTTAAGGATCAAAAGGTGTCAACTTGTTAAATGTCTCAATTTATATGATATGATCATAGCCCAAATCTATACATAAACTTGCATATGGGGTTTTTAGGCAACATAATGATGGTGTGAACTAGCATAGGATATCACATATGTCATAGCATAATTCTAGATGTCATAATAGATGTCTTGGTATATGTTCATAACTTTTCTAATCAATCTAACTTGCATATGTGACTTGTCATATAGATCAACATAACCCAAACATGATGATTTAATTAATATGAACTAACTACAATAGATGGTAACATCATGGCCTTTTTAACATGTATGATTCATCACAACTTAGCATAGAAACTTTCAACATACATAACATCATCATAACATGATTTACAACATATAAGATATCATCATCACATAACATGGGATTTACAATATACATGATAGCAAAAGGGGTTTACAACAATATATATGATAATTCACATCATCTACTCATAATCCATTCATAACTCAACCTAATTAAAATGATAATAATCTTGTTAAGATCATCATACTCACAATTTAGAGAAGAAAAGAGAGAGTTTTGCTTTGCTTTAGGGTTGAGAGAATTAGAATTGAATTTGCTTTTCTTCTTTCTTAGTTGGCGGCGGCTCCATTGATTTCCATGGCGATGGTATAACGGTAACTATTCTATTTTAATTAGGTTTAGGGTTAGCATTAGGATGTATTTATAGGTGTAGGAAGTTATTTAGGACCATTAGATTAACCCTGAACCATGAGAACCAATCAAATGCAAAATCTGCATTTGAGCGAATCGGCCCACGGGTTGACAGCCAAACACCCTGGATTAACCCCTAATCGACCCAGCAAGGCTCGGGTCGACCTCAAAAATGGGTCGGTTCGGTTATTCCCCCTCCCAATTCGCTGTTTTGAACATTTTCGCATATTTTTTTATTTAATTTTTAATATATATATATATATATCAATATATATATATATTTCTCTGAGCAACCCATTTCACTTAATTCTTTTCTAAAAATTAAGTATACTTTAATTTGTGAATTTTAATGTTATAAAATTACGGGGTGTTACAATCGCCAATGGCGGAATCATAATATAGATACAATAATGGCGGAGAAAATCCAAGTCAGCACGGTGTAGTCAAGCCTCGCCATGAGCCAAAAGTGTGTCAGAAACCTGTAACTAGGCTGCCCGTGTGAAAATGAGGGCACCTGAGTTTGCAAGGTGAAACAAACTACGAGTCAGTCATGGGACTGGTATGAGAAATCTACTTAACTTATTAACAACAATAATAAGGCAAATCAAAGGACCACGCCACTTTCGCGGAACGGGTTTACTCCAATGAGTGCTAGTGCATGAAATAAAGTAAACGATTAAATCATCGCAATGCTTTTTATAAAATGAAGCCATTATAAGACTCAGGTCCCATCACACAATGCAACGCAAGCCGGAGGATAGAGTTTTACCTTATAATGGCCAAAAATGCTTCATACGAGTAAAACAAAAGTGTTTGATATTATTACTAGTGTACATATGTTTCAAAAGCGAATTCAATCATAAATATCAATCCTAGACGGCATGGGTACCATATATCATGTCACCATACTAGTAATACAATCACATTCGCACATTTCGTATTGGGAATTGGATTCCTTCATGAGTCGAGGCAAGGGGCAAGCTCCTCTCCAATTCGAGACACTCTAGCAAATGTCCCAGGACCCCACTATGATCCTTGGATCTTCAGGGCCGGTCCTCTCTTACTTTTGAGGATTAATTATTCCTGAACACACGTTTCCCGGTCCTTACAGACCTATATCGAGGCGCCTCGCATTCCAACAACCACACAGGTGAAAAGTATATATAATGTCAGGGCTGGTAGGTCACTGACACCACCTTAGCTAGAAAGAAACATCGTGCTCTCCCTGCAGTCACTCTCCCGTTTTTGACTCATACAGAGGTGTGAGGCTCGCGAATTCACGTTATACACAAAGCTACGTCACACAGACCATGCTTTGATCATCAACCACAAGACTTTGCTTCGCAACAGAAGCCTTGATCATATGCCACTCAGGCGTGCCACACAGGCAATCCACTCCATGCGACTGATTTCTGTCAATACATAACCTCTGAGCTCGTACGTCTCAGAGAAGGGCGTTAAGCAAGAGAATAAATTCTCCACCGCCAAACAGGTATATATTTAACAGAGATCAATCAACACAGAACAAAATCCAATGTCAAACACACAGTCCATTTACAAGTCCGTTCTGGGTCTAAACGAAACCGGAGGCACCAATTCCTCGCATATCCGTACAATCAACAGTATGTTTGGATGGCTACTACTTCAGTTCCTTCATGGTAGCTACTCCAATCACGAGCATCAGTAGTGCCCATCCATCCAATGTGAAGATCGTCGGTCTTCAACCGTCTTCGACTCTTCGACTTCTCAACGTCGATCGATTATTTGAAATGAGATGAACTCGGCCTTTTCAAATAATCCACGTATATTTAGATTTTCAAATCAATTTATCACATGGTTGGACTGTTCAACATTCACATTTCAGTTCTTTAGTTATAATTTTCATGTTAAATACATTCAACCATCACATATCAAGCACACACAACAAAATTGGTTTATTTCCACTCTATATCGTCTATAGTATTTTATAACGATATATCGCCATTTTTATTTAATTTAAAACGGCCCGATTTAATTAAACGACGTTTCAGGTCGTGTCGATGCACTGGCGCTGCTTTTCAATAATTTTGTTTTACACATATCTGGAAATCTAACCGTTGGATCTTCACAAATTTTATATCATTAGAAAGATCATTTCAAAACGAATCCAACGGTTTCAGTTTTGGGAAAATCCAACGGTCGGATCTTCCACACTAGCCATTTGAAGTTACGATTTCAATTCACGAACTGCAGCGTCGTTATTCGATTTAATTTAATTATATATATATATATATATAATTATTTCTGGCGCTGTTATTCTTCAGATTTGAATTAAACATTCCAGACAATCCAACCGTCGGATCTTCACAAAGTTGGTGCCGTTGGAAAGGTATTTCCAAGGCGAACCCAACGGTTGCGGTTTCGGGAAAATCCAATGGTCGGATTTCCCGCACTAGTCGTTTGAAATCGCGGTTTCAAAACACGAACTGCACGGCCACGTTTCGTTTTAATTTTATTTATATTTATATAAATATAGTTCATTCAAAAATTCCTATATCGTTTTCACTTCAATTATTTCAATAACGCCTTTAATTTTTGGAAAATTTCGCCATAACCTCCTTTGTACGGGAGGGGCTGGGAAAATTCCCAAATAGCCACACGGGCGTCTCATGTCAAAAAGAAAAAGAAAAAGCCAACAGGCTCATAAAATCATCACCCAAACAAAACAGTAAATGTGTACCTATTTGTCGGGCATAAAATTTTATTCCTCTTCTCTAGCCCCTTTGCTATAACCTGTTCAATAAATATGCACGTACATATATACAATTTATATCACTTATCATTTTCCATTCAACTTCATATTTGATTTACTTGGGTTTAAAAACACCATTCATTCTAATGTTGCATGCATAGGCTAAAATCATATCATTAGCTAATTAATGTATATTTCAACTCATGCATATTTTATTTGAACAAGTGGCTATTTTTAACACTTCACATTTCAAAGATGATAATTTTGGCGAACTAAAATAGATTTCAACACATGACTATTTTATTTAGTTCCTATGCATGTTAAAAATAATATTTCTTTCACAAATATTTATTTCAACGTCCGCATATCTTTAGCATATCACATATATAATAAAAATGACATTTTTATCATTTAAAATATTTATTCAACAAATGGATGTTTTCAACACTTCATAGTTTCAATAAAAATGTAATTTTTATTGTTCGATCTTTTTATTCAACACATGAACTTTTCCACTACACACACTTCTCAACACATGAGCATTTCCACACATGGATATTTTATTTATGTTGTTCATATTAGAAAGATGGAATTTTTATCGTTGAAACTATTTATATATAAGGCAAATATTTTTCATACTTCATATATATTATAAAAAGGTGATTTTTATTGTTTATACACTTCATTCATTCACAAATGAATTTAATTTTCACACATCACTTTTCAACACAAGAACATTTCCACACATGGATATAGTTTCAACATATGACTTTAATTTCAACGCATGAAAATAATTTCAACATATGAAAATTATTCTAACACATAAAGATTATTCAAAATTTCGGCAGCATAACGGCAGGGTAGTTAAAACCGGCACCGTCCCTAGTACGGCTCCTCGCTCTACCTTAAAACCTCGCGGTTTTTGACAATGGGGATTCATGCATCTAATTCGCACGCAGGCGGCATGTTTTATTTTTATTTCCACAAATATTTCCAATTCATTTCAATCACCAATGGGTATTTTTCAACCACAACCAAACAATATCAACCACAAAAAATTATTCAACCATTCGTATTTTTCATCCAATATTTCACACCAATTCTCAACAATAAATATCGTCCATGGTTTGTGGACGAGGGGAGTATATATATATATATATATATATATTATAATTGCTATATTCCACTTGCATTTCAACACATATATCAATTATTCTATGCATGTATAATTCATACTTCGCTTATATAGCTTACACTACGCATGTACATGAGGTATACAACACGTGTGTAATTTATATTTCGCTAATATAATTTATACACGACATTTTCCATTCAAATTTATTTAATTTAGATTTCTCACATTGGTTTGTTGCTTCGCTAAAAATAGATACGGTGTCAGAAAAATCCGCGGCTTCTTCTAGAGTGTAGAGAGCCTCCTTGCGGTCACAATGTCTCATGTTTCATCGAATTTCGTTAACACATCAAAAAGATATGATTTTTCAAAGTGCAGACATCAAAAAGAACTCACCTTTCACGATGGTTCAAAACTAGGTTTGCGGTTTTCGCGAGAACCGAGGCACGAGGGGATGATCGGCGGGTTGGACGTGGAAGAGGGAGGAGAGGGCTACAGGCGCGCGGCGGTTGGAGGCGACTCGGTGGGGCCCAGAGCTCGCGGCGGCGGTTGGAAGGTCGGGACTTTGGAGGGAGATATCTCGACGTAGGAGAAACGATAGGGGGAGCTCCTTATATGGATTTGAAGAGGGGAAGGAGAACTACAAAAAGTTGAACTGGGGGAGGGGCTGATTTGGGCTGTGGCGATCGGAAATCACCAGGGAAGGGGTGGAAGCGTTCCGTCGTCGATGTCGGGGGGGGTCGGGGGTTTTCTGATGTTTTTTTTTATTTATGAATGGAGAAATATGATTGGTCGTTGGTTTTATTAAATTTTTAAATAGTGTTTTCTCCAACGAACTCCTTTTCAAACCCAAGACTGTCGCCCCTAGCTAAATACCCCCATCCCGGACACAATGGGATAGGTTTCGTTGGCCAATTCGACTGTTACAGTCAGTTATTTTTCAAATTAAAGTATAAAACATTTAACTTTAACTTTGAACGTACATTTCAATTTGCCAAGGCCACAAACTGATTCGAAAAATTCCAGAAAAATAAATCTAGCTATGTTTTGACGCTACGGTCCCCACAAAACTAGTTTCGTCGAATTCTGAGATCGTTTGAAAAATGGCCATTTTCTGGTCGATCCAATTTAACAGAAATTGACCAAACACATTTTCTTTTGCCACGCTCACATATTAGCTTCAAAAATTATGAAATTTGAAACCTAGCAATAGTTTGACATCCCGGACCCAACAAAAGTGGTTTCGTCGAATTTCGAGGTCGTTTGCAAAATATCAATTTTCCAGGGCTATATATTCTATATAGCGACCATTCTGAAAATTCATTCGGCCATAACTTTTGATTCCCGTTATGAAACTTCGATTTTTCAGATTCGTTAGAAAGGTATTGATGAACAGATTTAGATATTTTTGGTTTCGCTAAAATCCGTTATATTCTCCACCCTGCACAGTCAGTCAACGTTTGAATTCAAAATTTCAAACTGACTCACTATTTCTAATTCACTATTTTATTGAAATATTCTATTTCAATTGTTCAAATTCCTTTGAAATCACCAATTTAAAAATTTTAAATTGGCCCGTATTTTCCGGGTTGTTACAATCTCCCCCACTTAAAACTTTTCGTCCTCGAAAAGGAAACAACAGTAAAGTAGGAAACAAAATGTAAATGCAAAGTATTGTAAAGGTACCTTGCACAGGAGTTAGTCAGAGATATCCACTCTGCATTTGGGGTAAGCTTGCTTAATGCTTTCCTCGGTCTCCCAAGTACAGTCTCTAGGATCACTGCTCCACTGCACTTTAACTAAATGAACCTTTTTGCTTCTTAGTTCTCTAGTTTCTTTGCCAACAATCTTTAATGGCTCTCTTCTGAGTGCTAATTCTGGAGTTATGTCTATATCCTGTTGCGCTGCTTCTTCTACAACAAGATCTGGATCATGCACATGTCTTCTAAGTTGTGATATGTGAAATACATCATGCACTCCAGGCAACCAATCTAGCAATTGAACCCTATAAGCAAGAGTTTCAATTCGTTCAAGTATAGGAACGGGACCAATAAATCTCGGTGCCAACTTCCCAGTTTTGCCAAATCTGATTACTCCTCTCATCGGAGAAACCTTCAAATAAACATGATCACCAACAGTAAATGTCAAATCTCTTCTTCTAGAATCTGCATAACTTTTCTGTCGGCTTTGCGTGGTTCTCAAACGCTTTTTGAAGAAGTCGACTTTATCAGATGCTTCTCTGATCATATCGGGTCCTAACACAAGTCTGTTGCCAGGTTCTACCCAACATGCTGGAGATCTGCAGGGTCTGCCGTATAATGCTTCAAATGGCGACATTCCCAAACTTGCTTGATAGCTATTGTTATATGAGAATTCTGCCAAATGCAAGTGATCTTCCCATGACCCACCAAAATCAATTATACAAGCCCGCAATAAATCTTCTAGAATTCTATTCACCTGCTCAGTTTGGCCATCTGTTTGAGGGTGATAAGCGGTGCTCATATTCAGTTTCGTTCCCAATTCTGTCTGGAAAGCTTCCCAGAATTTGCTAGCAAATATCGGGTCTCTATCACTGACTATGCTGATGGGAATTCCATGCAGCTTAACGATTTCTTTGAAATATATTTGTGCTAGACTTTGAGCGGTTCTATTGGATCTGACAGGTATAAAATGGGCAGTCTTCGTGAAGCGATCTACGATTACCCAAATGTTGTCATTACCTTTCTTGGTTCGCGGCAAGCCATCTATGAAATCCATGGAAATCTGTTCCCATTTCCAACTTGGGATTTCCAACGGTTGCAACAATCCAGCTAGCTTCTGTTGGTCGCTCTTGACCAATTGACAAGTAGGGCATCTGCTAACACACAAAGAAATATCCCTTTTCATTGCCCTCCACCAAAAAGTGTGTTTGATATCGTTGTACATTTTACTCACCCCAGGATGGAAGCAAAATTTGGATTTATGGCATACGTCTAGCACTTCTCTTTTGAGCTCAGGGATGTTGGGAACACACATTCTCCCATTAAGTCTCAGAACTTCTTCTTTATCTACCTGAAAACTTGAGGGCTCTCCCCTCTGGATTCTCCCTTTGATCCTTTGAATGAAATAATCATTCCTCTGGAGAGCACATATCTTATCGATCAAGCTAGGGGTAATTATAAGATTGGCAATGATTGCGGTTTTTCTACTAAGCGCATCCGCTACTACGTTAGCTTTCCCTGGCGTATACAGGATATCAAGATCATACGCTGCAAGAAATTCTAGCCAACGCTGCTGTCTCAAATTCAGATCTTTCTGGGTGTATAAATACTTCAATGATTGATGATCTGTGTACAGTATAAATTTCTCGCCCAATAAATAATGCCTCCAGATTTTCAAGGCAAAAACGATGGCTAGCAACTCAAGATCGTGAGTCACATAATTCTTCTCATGCGGTTTCAGTTGGCGGCTTGCATAAGCGACTACTTGGCCTCTTTGCATTAACACTGCACCAAGACCTCTAATAGAAGCATCTGTCCAAACCGTTAAATCCTGATTGCCATCAATAATGGTTAACACTGGAGCAGTTGTCAGTTTTGATTTCAATTCCTGGAAAGCTTCTTCACAGTCGGAAGTCCACTTAAACTTCTCATGCTTCTTCGTGAGCTTCGTTAACGGACCGGATATCTTTGAAAAATCCTTAACGAACTTTCGATAATAACTAGCCAACCCCATAAAACTTCTAACTTCTGTGGGAGTAGTGGGTTGTTTCCAGTCTTGAATCGCTGTTATTTTGCTTGGGTCAACAGAAATCCCTTTCTCTGACACGACATGGCCAAGAAATTTGACTTTTTCTTGCCAGAAGACACATTTAGAGAATTTGGCTTTGAAGACGTTCTTTCTCAGAATCTCCAATACTTGTTCTAAGTGTTTTTCATGCTCGGGTTTTGATTTGGAGTAGATTAAAATATCATCGATGAATACGAGGACAAATTTATTCAGAACTCCCCTGAACACTCTATTCATTAGATCGACAAAGTATGCTGGAGGGTTGCATAGGCCGAACGGCATTACTAACCATTCATAAAATATGTCTGGACCTCTGAAAGCTGTCAAAGGAACACACTCTTCTGCTATCCTCAATTGATGAAAACCTGTAGCTAGGTCCATTCGGGAAAATACTTTCGCCCCATTCAATTGGTCTAGCAAATCATCGATGCGGGGTAATGGATATTTATTTTTGAGCGTCTGTTTGTTGAGGTCCCGGTAATCAACGCATAATCGAAGAGTACCGTCTGACTTTGGGACAAACACAATAGCTGCACCCCAATTAGAAAAACTAGGTCTAATTAGACCCTTCCACAATAGTTGACGAGTTTGATCGCCTAATTCTTCTTTTTCCTTCGGGGTCATTCTGCGAATTGGATGTACCACTGGTCTGGTATTGGGAATTAGATGGATTCGGAATTCTATTTCTCTTTGCGGAGGTAAGTTTTCAACTTCTTCAAACACATCCGCATAGTTTCTAACAATCGGAATCTTTTCTATGGAAGTGGGAATAAGTTCTAATGCCGACCAAAATTCTTCTCTATTTGGATTCGAACCATGACAGGGTACCGTAATATATCCAAGCTTCATTCGAATTTTAACGATTCTTTCCGCACACTTCACTTCGGCTTCGTATTTCGTTAACCATTCTAACCCAAGGATAATGTCGAATTCGGGAAAATCCATAACGATTAAATTAATGGGAAATTTGTAGGAAGAATAAGAGATTGGCACTCTACAACATGAACTGAGAATAATAGAACCACCTATCGGATTCTGTACTTCAACCGATTCTTTAAGCTTCCTCTGTTTTAACTTTAACTTGTGCACTGTGTTTCTAGCAATAAAACTACGCGACGCACCCGTGTCAAACAATACAGAAACAGGAATATTTTTAATTGTAAGGGTACCTCCCAAAACATCGGGTTTACCTGCTCCATCGGAAGCAGCTGGCGGGCTCGACCCGTCATAGACGTGAGCTACTATAGCTTTCTTCAGCAGAGGACAGTCTTTGACTAGATGATCGGTCTTGCGGCAATTAAAGCAGGAGCGAGGGTTTTGAGAACCCTGGCTTGAACCTTGTGAATTTGTCTTCTGCCTCTTCGGGGCTGTGCACACATTAGAGTAGTGCCCCACTTTGCCACAGTTAAAGCAATTTCCTCTTGGCGGCTTGTCGGTCTGAGGTTTTGAAGATGCTGCTTGGCTTGACTCAGCTTGATTCGCGGCAGACTTGCGTTTGTTCCCGGCTTGGCTTCTAGTGCGATCCTGCTCCAGATGCCTATGGTCAAGGTCTTCGTAGTTGCATGTCATTTCCACCAGTTCGTTGAATTCCAGCTTGACATGGGCCATGGCTCTATCATGATACTGTCGCCTTAGCCCAAGGATAAACCTCTTATTTTTGGACTTTGCAGTGGCGACGAGCTCCGGAGCATAGGGCGACAACAGTGTAAATTTATTCAGATAATCCTGCACGGAAAGATCCCCCTGCTGGAGGTTGGCGAAGTCATCGTGCATTCGCTCTAGAGCTTGTTCTGGGACATATTTCTCCTTGAAGAGTTCTTTAAATCCATCCCATGTTCTTCCAGCTTCTCTATTCCCGGCGGTGAGAGATTCCCACCATAGTTCGGCTTGTTCCTGCATAAGCCAGGCGCCCATAATAGCATTATCTTCGTCTCCAAGCCTTAGGCCTTCAAGAATTTTCTCGCATGTTTTGAGCCATGCAAGGGCCTCTGTTACTGTGCCAGTTCCTAAGAAGGTCTTGCCTCCTAAGTTTTTGTATCTCTTAGCTACAAGGTCCAGCTCGAAGTATTGAGCGACCGGAGGTTGTATGAAAGGTCCTTCTTGAACTGGGGCTTCTCCCCGTCCTCGGCCTCGGCCGGCACGGCCTCCTCTAGCGGCGGCTGCTCTGGTAGCCATTTGTCAAATTCTATATAAGCAAGGAAAGAGTCAGCTAACAGAAATGATAGTCTATTGCATAGTTAAGAAGAAAATTTACGGAAAGATAACGATGGACTGATCCAATTGTTTTTGCTATTCTGCTCGGCTCATTCTAGGACTTTACTAGTCCTATCTCTAATGAGCGACTCGCCTTAGAATGCTACTGATTCTATTTTGACGAAGTGTTTAATGTGTTAGACTCCAGAACTAAGGTTAACCAAAGCTCTGATACCAGCTGTGACGATCCCAAAACCCCGTAACACGGTGTTAAGGATAATCATTGGAATATAACACATTAATCATCATTAGCAGATCACAGATAATAGCATAAACAGAAAATAGAATAATTTACACACATATGACAGCAGAATCATATAGATATCAACACATCAGAGAAGCACAGTACAGGATACAACTTAGTGCATAATGATACATAATCAGTCACCGTCACCTGAGGCGGAATCATACATAAAGAGTACACAAAATAAATATCAGTCTACATCGCCAATGGCGGAATCATAATATAGATACAATAATGGCGGAGAAAATCCAAGTCAGCACGGTGTAGTCAAGCCTCGCCATGAGCCAAAAGTGCGTCAGAAACCTGTAACTAGGCTGCCCGTGTGAAAATGAGGGCACCCGAGTTTGCAAGGTGAAACAAACTACGAGTCAGTCATGGGACTGGTATGAGAAATCTACTTAACTTATTAACAACAATAATAAGGCAAATCAAAGGACCACACCACTTTCGCGGAACGGGTTTACTCCAATGAGTGCTAGTGCATGAAATAAAGTAAACGATTAAATCATCGCAATGCTTTTTATAAAATGAAGCCATTATAAGACTCAGGTCCCATCACACAATGCAACGCAAGCCGGAGGATAGAGTTTTACCTTATAATGGCCAAAAATGCTTCATACGAGTAAAACAAAAGTGTATGATATTATTACTAGTGTACATATGTTTCAAAAGCGAATTCAATCATAAATATCAATCCTAGACGGCATGGGTACCATATATCATGTCGCCATACTAGTAATACAATCACATTCGCACATTTCGTATTGGGAATTGGATTCCTTCATGAGTCAAGGCAAGGGGCAAGCTCCTCTCCGATTCGAGACACTCTAGCAAAAGTCCCAGGACCCCACTATGATCCTTGGATCTTCAGGGTCGGTCCTCTCTTACTTTTTAGGATTAATTATTCCTAAACACACGTTTCCTGGTCCTTACAGACCTATATCGAGGCGCCTCGCATTCCAACAACCACACAGGTGAAAAGTATATATAATGTCAGGGCTGGTAGGTCACTGACACCACCTTAGCTAGAAAGAAACGTCGTGCTCTCACTGCAGTCACTCTCCCGTTTTTGACTCATACCGAGGTGTGAGGCTCGCGAATTCACGTTATACACAAAGCTACGTCACACAGACCATGCTTTGATCATCAACCACAAGACTTTGCTTCGCAACAGAAGCCTTGATCATATGCCACTCAGGCGTGCATCACAGGCAATCCACTCCATGCGACTGATTTCTGTCAATACATAACCTCTGAGCTCGTACGTCTCAGAGAAGGGCGTTAAGCAAGAGAATAAATTCTCCGCCGCCAAACAGGTATATATTTAACAGAGATCAATCAACACAGAACAAAATCCAATGTCAGACACACAGTCCATTTACAAGTCCGTTCTGGGTCTGAACGAAACCGGAGGCACCAATTCCTCGCATATCTGTACAATCAACAGAATGTTTGGACGGCTACTACTTCAGTTCCTTCATGGTAGCTACTCCAATCACGGGCATCAGTAGCGCCCATCCATCCAATGTGAAGATCGTCGGTCTTCAACCGTCTTCGACTCTTCGACTTCTCAACATCGATCGATTATTTGAAATGAGATGAACTCGGCCTTTTCAAATAATCCACGTATATTTAGATTTTCAAATCAATTTATCACATGGTTGGACTGTTCAACATTCACATTTCAGTTCTTTAGTTATAATTTTCATGTTAAATACATTCAACCATCACATATCAAGCAAATACAACAAAATTGGTTTATTTCCACTCTATATCGTCTATAGTATTTTATAACGATATATCGCCATTTTTATTTAATTTAAAACGGCCCTATTTAATTAAACGACGTTTCAGGTCGTGTCGATGCACTGGCGCTGCTTTTCAATAATTTTGTTTTACACATATCTGGAAATCTAACCGTTGGATCTTCAAAAATTTTATATCATTAGAAAGATCATTTCAAAACGAATCCAACGGTTTCAGTTTTGGGAAAATCCGACGGTCGGATCTTCCACACTAGCCATTTGAAGTTACGATTTCAATTTACGAACTACAGCGTCGTTATTCGATTTAATTTAATTATATTTATATTTATATATAAATAAAATCGTTTCTGGCACTGTTTTTCTTTAGATTTGAATTAAACATTCCAGACAATCCAACCGTCGGATCTTCACAAAGTTGGTGCCGTTGGAAAGGTATTTCCAAGGCGAACCCAACGGTTGCGGTTTCGGGAAAATCCAATGGTCGGATTTCCCGCACTAGTCATTTGAAATCGCGGTTTCAAAACACAAACTGCACGGCCACGTTTCGTTTTAATTTTATTTCTATTTATATACTTATATAAATATAGCTCATTCAAAAATTCCTATATCGTTTTCACTTCAATTATTTCACTAACGCCTTTAATTTTTGGAAAATTTCGCCATAACCTCCTTTGTACGGGAGGGGCTGGGAAAATTCCCAAATAGCCACACGGGCGTCTCATGTCAAAAAGAAAAAGAAAAAGCCAACAGGCTCATAAAATCATCACCCAAACAAAACAGTAAATGTGTACCTATTTGTCGGGCACAAAATTTTATTCCTCTTCTCTAGCCCCTTTGCTATAACATGTTCAATAAATATGCACGTACATATATACAATTTATATCACTTATCATTTTCCATTCAACTTCATATTTGATTTACTTGGGTTTAAAAACACCATTCATTCTAATGTTGCATGCATAGGCTAAAATCATATCATTAGCTAATTAATGTATATTTCAACTCATGCATATTTTATTTGAACAAGTGGCTATTTTTAACACTTCACATTTCAAAGATGATAATTTTGGCGAACTAAAATAGATTTCAACACATGACTATTTTATTTAGTTCCTACGCATGTTAAAAATAATATTTCTTTCACAAATATTTATTTCAACGTCCGCATATCTTTAGCATATCACATATATGATAAAAATGACATTTTTATCATTTAAAATATTTATTCAACAAATGGATGTTTTCAACACTTCATAGTTTCAATAAAAATGTAATTTTTATTGTCCGATCTTTTTATTCAACACATGAACTTTTCCACTACACACACTTCTCAACACATGAGCATTTCCACACTTGGATATTTTATTTATGTTGTTCATATTAGAAAGATGGAATTTTTATCGTTGAAACTATTTATATATAAGGCGAATATTTTTCATACTATATATATTATAAAAAGGTGATTTTTATGTTTATACACTTCATTCATTCACAAATGAATTTAATTTTTACACATCACTTTTCAACACAAGAACATTTCTACACATGGATATAGTTTCAACATATGACTTTAATTTCAACGCATGAAAATAATTTCAACATATGAAAATTATTCTAACACATAAAGATTATTCAAAATTTCGGCAGCATAACGCAGGGTAGTTAAAACCGGCACCGTCCCTAGTACGGCTCCTCGCTCTACCTTAAAACCTCGCGGTTTTTGACAATGGGGATTCATGCATCTAATTCGCATGCAGGCGGCATGTTTTATTTTTATTTCCACAAATATTTCCAATTCATTTCAATCACCAATGGGTATTTTTCAACCACAACCAAACAATATCAACCACAAACAATTATTCAACCATTCGTATTTTCATCCAATATTTCACACCAGTTCTCAACAATAAATATCGTCCATGGTTAGTGGACGAGGGGAGTATGTATATATATATATATATATATATATATATATATATATATATATATATATTATAATTGCTATATTCCACTTGCATTTCAACACATATATCAATTATTCTATGCATGTATAATTCATACTTCGCTTATATAGCTTACACTACGCATGTACATGAGATATACAACACGTGTGTAATTTATATTTCGCTAATATAATTTATACACGACATTTTCCATTCAAATTTATTTAATTTAGATTTCTCACATTGGTTTGTTGCTTCGCTAAAAATAGATACGGTGTCAGAAAAATCCGCGGCTTCTTCTAGAGTGTAGAGAGCCTCCTTGCGGTCACAATGTCTCCTGTTTCATCGAATTTCGTTAACACATCAAAAAGATATGATTTTTCAAAGTGCAGACATCAAAAAGAACTCATCTTTCACGATGGTTCAAAACTAGGTTTGCGGTTTTCGCGAGAACCGAGGCACGAGGGGATGATCGGCGGGTTGGACGTGGAAGAGGGAGGAGAGGGCTACAGGCGCGCGGCGGTTGGAGGCGACTCGGTGGGGCCCAGAGCTCGCGGCGGCGGTTGGAAGGTCGGGACTTTGGAGGGAGATATCTCGACGTAGGAGCAACGATAGGGGGAGCTCCTTATATGGATTTGAAGAGGGGAAGGAGAACTACGAAAAGTTGAACTGGGGGAGGGGCTGATTCGGGCTGTGGCGATCGGAAATCACCAGGGAAGGGGTGGAAGCGTTCCGTCGTCGATGTCGGGGGGGTCGGGGGTTTTCTGATGTTTTTTATTTATTTATGAATGGAGAAATATGATTGGTCGTTGGTTTTATTAAATTTTTAAATAGTGTTTTCTCCAACGAACTCCTTTTCAAACCCAACGACTGTCGCCCCTAGCTAAATACCGCCATCCTGGACACAATGGGATAGGTTTCGTTGGCCAATTCGACTGTTACAGTCAGTTATTTTTCAAATCAAAGTATAAAACATTTAACTTTAACTTTGAACGTACATTTCAATTTGCCAGGGCCACAAACTGATTCGAAAAATTCCAGAAAAATAAATCTAGCTATGTTTTAACGCTACGGTCCCCACAAAACTAGTTTCGTCGAATTCTGAGATCGTTTGAAAAATGGCCATTTTCTGGTCGATCCAATTTAACAGAAATTGACCAAACACATTTTCTTTTGGCACGCTCACATATTAGCTTCAAAAATTATGAAATTTGAAACCTAGCAATAGTTTGACATCCCGGACCTAACAAAAGTGGTTTCGTCGAATTCCGAGGTCGTTTGCAAAATATCAATTTTCCAGGGCTATATATTCTATATAGCGACCATTCTGAAAATTCATTCGGCCATAACTTTTGATTCCCGTTATGAAACTTCGATTTTTCAGATTCGTTAGAAAGGTATTGATGAACAGATTTAGATATTTTTGGTTTCGCTAAAATCCGTTATATTCTCCACCCTGCACAGTCAGTCAAAGTTTGAATTCAAATTTTCAAACTGACTCACTATTTCTAATTCACTATTTTATTGAAATATTCTATTTCAATTGTTCAAATTCATTTGAAATCACCAATTTAAAGATTTTAAATTGGCCCGTATTTTCCGGGTTGTTACATAAAATTTGTTTCGTTGAAAACGGGAGTCGTTTGAAAAATAGCTATTTCTAAGGCCCATATAATATCGATAAAATATAATTGAATTTAAACAATTCTAATTAAATAATAATAAATTTTTATTATTATCGCATATCTCCAATAAAATATTACACAACTTCAAAATAAACCAATATATGTTTAAACTCAATATTGTTTAATTTTAGATTAAACGATATCCAAAATATATTAAAAATCCTATTTAATTTATATTATAAACATTATCATTTATTAACGATTCTGTAGCGACTATTTGAAAGTTTGATTTGGACATAACTTACAACCTATAAGATGAAATCTCCATTTTTCTCTTTCATTAGAAAATAATTATCAAATCGATTTAAACATTTCTTGTTTCGCAGAAACCAACTTAAAACGGATCCATTATATTCAATCGAAGTTCAAACCGTAAATTACGAAATACCACGATGTTACGAGCTTCATTTCTAGTTATATATAAATTATATGTCCATATATCGCTAAATAAACGAATTATGTATTATAAATCCATTTAAAATCACAAATTGATATAAAAATATATTAAATTATTTACTAACAAAAATACGGGACGTTACAGTTTTCTAAGGGTTTAAATAGGTGTAATATACTATTATTTAATTATATATGAAACTTACACTGGAAGCTTCTCATAGAAAAAGCTCATACGACTTCTGTTTGCAACAAAAATTTGCATCCTAGCATATTTAAATATTACGAATACGATGGAAAAGGTTACGTCAAATTTGGAGGTCGTTTGTGAAAATTCATTTATAATTGCACAACGTGAATTGACACACATTTAAATTGCATATGATCACAAAGTAAATCCAATTAACTTGAAAATTTAAATACTATAATTATAAATTATTATGGATTTAATTAAATTGATTTTGCTGAAAATGGTGTTCATTAAATAGTTAGTTATTTTAAATTTCCAAATTAAATTAACAAAACAATTACATTAAAATCTAAGCGTTTTGGCTACTGAAGTCATATACAACATCAGTTTGCCATGAAATTTAATATCGTACAATAATTTAATGTTACAGTTTCAATTAAATAATTTCATCGAAAAACAAGACTGTTTGCAAAATGGCCCTTCTTAAGGCTTATATAAAATATCGATAAAAATATTAATTAAATTTCAAACAAACCAATTAAATGATAATAAATTATTATTATCATAAATATCCAAATGGAATATCATATACAACTTCCAATATAAAAAATATGGATTAATAACCCAACTTTAACAGTTTTGAGTTAAATGGTATCTAAATAATATAGAAATCCTTATTAAATTTATACAATAAACGTTATCGTTTATTAACGATTTCCATAGCAACTATTTTAAAATTTGATTTAGAAACAACTAAAAATTTATTACACGAAATTTGGATTTTTCTCTTTCATATGAAAATTATAATCAGCAAGATTCAAACGTTTTTTGTTTCATAGAATTCTGACTTATGTCGGATCCTGTATATTCAATTGAAGTTCAGAACTCAATATTACGAACTACCGCGACGTTATGAGCTCGATTTTATATCAATTATAAACTTAACATTCAAACTTTGTTTTCATAAACGAATTTAATGTAAAATCCACTAATATTCCAAATATAGTATTTAAAATAAATTTAAATATATGATCACTAAAAATACGGGATGTTACATGAGTTTACATAAACAATACAACGGAAGTCCAATACAACAATCATAAGTACATAAATGAATGATAACTATCTTAAATAGAAATGGTAGGAATAACTGGATGATTGGAACAACTGATCAATAGGTAGATACGAGATGAACAAACCCAATATAAGCTCCAAGATCCAAAAGTGAATCTCGGAAGCTGTAATACTCGACCTGACCCGAGCAATAATGCAAAAACGAAACAACTCGGATCAGGACTAATATTCTCGTGGAATTAAATCAACTCAAACGAAATGTTCAATGAAATGCATCAGTAACTTAAAGGATGTTTCGGATCACCATCCTCTAAGGATCCATCAAACTAAATATCATATAACATAATGCTCTATTATAATAATGTCTGTTCGGTAAAGTAAAATGTCAAACTAGTGTAAGCGGGATTACCGTTACTACCCTTACACTTTTTGTACCGTTGTCGTACACTTTGCATATAACACACCAGTACATCGGTGGATAGGTACGCACTGTGATACGACAACATTAAATCAAAATCGTAGGGGGCTCGATCAGGATAAATAGGACAAGGCATCGAGGCAATACCCATCAGTAGGATTCTACCGAATTGCGGACCCAGGCTAGTAGTAACACATAGCCGCGACTACCGCCCACCTCAGACAATATCCCTAAATTTAAAGGTGCCAAAATCAGTCACAAAGTAACATATATGGTATCGAAGAAGCATGCCTGCTAAGAGTAGCTAACTCACATTGGCCTGAGTATAGTTCCTGTTTTAGTCATTTCAATTACGACCCGAAGATCAAGGCTATCCATCATTGTTCTCTTTCTTAAAATCCAGTAATCGCCTCCAAATCATCCTACTTCATTCTGGATTATCCACCACGTGCACAGTTGTTAAAGTGGTTTTCAGTATTGGCAGAGTATGACAATATCCGATCCCGGTTTATTTAATAACCAAATGTTTACATTTTTTACACTGTGTTCATCGTTTTATAAATCATTTTATAATCCTTTATACAAAATCTCTAATTCAAATTTGAAATCAAAATTAAATATCTAACTTCAATTATATTTAATATTGAAAACAACTCTTTTAATCAAATCGAGTTAGAAAATCATATTGTAAATGTTTCAAACATCGTATAAATCAATACTAAAATGTTTAATTTTGATTATACTTTAGTTTGAAATATATTTTCGTCAAAGTCCAAGTTCAAACAATTTATATAATTTAATTTTTATCTTTATAAGAATTCTTCTTAAATCGATTCATAAAATCCAATATTTTGGTTCAAATTCGGTTTCTACAATTCAAATCAAACCTTATATTTCTATTCAACAATGCGTATTATGTCTTATAAATTTCAAATTGTACAGTTCAGAATCATCATTTATAGATTTCAACCATATAATTTAAAATCAGTCTTATAAATTCAGTTTATAAAAAATTTCAATTGATACAAAATCGATTTATACAATCGATTCCATACATAAACAATTTATATATTCAAATTCATATTCAGTTAGTTTATAATCGAATTCATTTTTTTTATATCACTTATAAATTCAAATTCATTTCCTTCAATTTAGAAATTCAAAATGAAAAATCAATTTACACAATTCAAGTTCATTTCTTATAAAAGTTCATATTTTAAACCAGTTCAAACTCATATCTCATACGAATTCATGCATTTAATCAAATATATTTAAATTTAAATCTTTAAATCTTAAACTTAAATTGCGAAATCTCAACTTATTTGTCTTTAAGTTTATAAAATATAAAAATTAAACTTTGAAAAAAAATAAGTTTACAAATTATTAAATTTAATTAGAAAATAGATTTATATGTATATATAAGTTTATAAATTTTAAGAATAAAATTTTAAAGTAATATTATAATATATTAAATCAATGTATAAAAATACTATTATTATTATCTTTATTAAATTATGTTTTTTTAAAAGAAAAGTAGTTACAAGTGAAACATTAAATATATATTTAAATCCATATTTACTCATAAAATATTTTAAAACTAATAAAAAATTATTTTAAAAATCTTTAAATATAAATAAATATAAAATCTTAAGTTATTGTTTTAAAATCAAAATTCCCAAATCACTTTACTTCGAAAACATGACCAACGGTGTCCGTATAAAATTTTCTACCCTATGGTCAAGTGATACAGATATTTATCATTTCGGTCCGCAATTTAAAATTTCACAGGTGTATATCGTTTCAACCAGCAATCTCAAATTCAGTAAAAATCGTTTAGGTATATCATTTCGACCCATATCGATTTTCCCCTAATTGAATGTCCGTTCGGGTATGTATCATTTCAACCAATAGCGATTTTCCTGAAACTATGGAAATTAGCAATATAAATAAATCATCACATAATATCAATATCAATACATCACAAATCATATATCATCAGTGCACGTATGTGTCACTTATATATATATATATATATATATATATATATATATATATATATATATATATCGTGTCATATATGAAAAGTGTACATATGAAATAAAACGATTTCTTCTAGCAACCCTATAGATTGCACAATAATTCATTTGTGCTGAATTTAACATCCATGAAACAATGTAAGTCAAATGTAAGATAAACTCAACTTTTGAAGCACGAAAAATAAGCGACAGATGCGCAGACACGAATGGAAACAACACAATGCCAAACATGACAATCAAGCACGACAACGATCACGATTACGATCTCCAATCAACAGCAAACCATGATTCAAAACTGCAAAAGTAAAATAGGTTTTTTTTACAAGAAGGGGAAACCACTTTAAAAAAATTAATTTGGCTATTTTAGGGGATTTTGAATATTTCAAATATATTATTTTAAATAATAACGACCAAAAGTCTATTTGAATCGATGTTGTAAAATAAATATATTTATTTTAATTATAAACAAGGCCTGAAATGACGCGACAGTTCGAAAATTTGAATTCAAACTTTGACTGACTATACCGGGTGCAAATTAAAAAGGATTTTAGAAAAACCAAAAATATTTAAATCTATTTATGAATATCTTTCTAACGTATTTGAAAAATTGAAATTTCATAGCGGAAATCAAAAGATATGGCCAAATGAATTTTCAGAAAGGTCGCTATGGAGTTTATATAGCCCTTGAAAATAGCCATTTTGCAAACGACCTCCGTTTTCGATGAAACCACTTTTGTTGGATCCGGGATGTCAAATTATTGCTAGGTTTCAAATTCCATAATTTTTGAAGTTAATATGTGAGCGTGGCAAAGGAAAATGTATTTGGTTGATTACAGTCAAATTGGATCGACCAGAAAATGGCCATTTTTCAAAAGGTCTCAGAATTCGACGAAACTACTTTTATTGGGACCGTATCGTCAAAACATAGCTGGATTTATTTTTCTGGAATTTTTGGGTCGGTATGTGGCCCCGGCAAATTGAAATGTACGTTCAAATCAAATATTGAATGTTTTATATTTTAATTTGAAGAAAAACTGACTGAAACAGTCGAATGGGCCTACAAAACATATTCCATTGTGTTCGGAATAGGGGTATTTAGTTATGGGCGACAGTCGTTGGATTTGAATTGGAGATCGTAGGGAGAAGGGGTATTTTTGGATTTTAAAAATATATAAATAAAATCATTGGCCAATCAAAATTTCCCATTTCCCTTTCTCTCTCCCCGATGCTCCCAGTTGCGAATGAAGGAAGTGATTCCCCCTTCTCTCCTCTTTATCTTCCAATCCACGCAGCAATATCGAGCACTCCTGTTGAAGTTTTTGTAGAGGGTCCTCCAGGCTTTAAATTCGTCCTGACCTCGCCCCCTATCGCCTCGTCTTCATCGAGATCGGAGCCCCCAAAGTTGTGTGTTTCAAACCGCCGCCGCCATCGCCTGAGGCGATCGAACCCGACCCCACCACCGGCGCCTGAAGCCCTTTCCAAGCTCTACGACGTTGTATAACCCGATCGACCCCTAGCTACACAGATTCGATGACCTAGTTTTGAATAGCTTTTGAAAGCTAACGGCTGAACTATTTTAAACTGATTATAGCACTTTAAAGCGCTACGGTTTATGATTTTACAATAAAAACATATCTTTTTGCTATGTAGTCGAAATCCAGTGAAACAAGAGACATTGGACTCGTGTGGATGTCTTCTACATTCTAGAAGAGACCGGATATTTTTCTGAGCCTTCTACAATTTTTAGAGGAGTGGAACCCAATGTGAGATTTCTGAATTATAAACGATATGGAATGACGATGTATAAATTATACGGTCGATGTATGAGTTATATAAGCGTCGTACGCATCATGTATAAGCGTTGTATAAGTTGTATGTGCGATGTATAAGTTATATATGCATTGTAAAAATCATATATGCGTTGAAATGATATTGAAATGAAATCGAAATATATTTATATACGTATATCTATATATATATATATACTCCCCTCGTCCATAGACCATGAACGATATATTGGTTGTGATATTGTTTGGATTTGGTTGATGTGAAATTTGGTGAATATCATGAATGGTTGATTGGAAATGATTGATTGTGGTTGAAATCCCAATAGGATTAGTATATGGGAAAATTCGTCTGCGTACGAACTAGATATTGAAATCCCCATTGTCAAAAGCTATGAGGCTTTAAGATAGAGCGAGGAGCCGTACTAGAGACGGTGCCGGTTTTAACTACCCTACCGTTATGCTGCCGAAATTTTCTGAAATATTTCTGTATTTGATTTATATTCATGTATTGAAATATATTCATGTGATGAAATAAAATGGTTTGAATGATAAAAATAATATTTTTATCGAATGAATGAAATAAAATGGTTTGAACGATAAAAATAACATTTTTATCGAATGAATGAAATAAAATGGTTTGAACGATAAAAATAACATTTTTATTGAATGAATGAAATAAAATGGTTTGAAAGATAAAAATAACATTTCTATTGAATGTATGGAATAAAATGGTTTGAACGATAAAAATGACAATTTTATCGCATGTTTGAAATAAATTGTTTACAAATAAAAATCGCGTTTTTATAATGTATGTAAATCGCTAAAAATCTACATTTTTGAAACAAATTGTTTTAACAATAAAAATCACATTTTTATTATATATATGAATTGTTAAAAGTAGTCATGTGTTGAAATATATATTTGTTGGATAAAAATATCATTTTTATTACCCATATGAATGAAATGGTTTTGAAATCGAAGAACGGATTATATATATATTTATATATATAATTTAAATAAATCAAATAACGAAGCTGCAGTTCGTATTTTGAAACCGTGATTTCAAACGATTATGGCGGGAGATCCGACCATCGGATTTTCCCGAAACAGAAACCATTGGATTCGCTTTGGAAATATCTTTCCAGCGACACCAACTTTGCAAAGATCCAACAGTTGGATTGAGTAGAATGTTTAATTCAAATCTGAATGAAAACAGCGCCATAATGCATTATATATATAATTAAAATAAATCGACTAACGACGTTGCAGTTCGTATTTTGAAATCGTAACTTCAGACGATTGTATGGGGAGATCTGACCTTCGGATTTTCCCAAAACTGGAACCGTTGGATTCGTTTTGAAAAGATCTTTCCAATGATATAAAATTTGTAAAGATCCAATGGTTAGATTTTCAAATATGTGTAAACCAAATCTAAAGAAAAACAGCGCCATGGTCGCGTTATGGCCTGAAGCGTCGTTTGAATAAATTGGCTATTTTTAAATAAATAAAATAGCGATAAATCGTGATAAAACATTATAAACGAAATAGAATGGAAATAAACTGAATTTACTCGGTTTATTGGATATTTGATGGTTGAATGTGTTTGACGTGAAAATTACATTAACGAACTGAATTATGGATGTCGAATAATTTAACCATTGAAATGAATTGATTTGAATTCTAAATATACGCGAATTATTTGAAAAGGCCGAGTTAATTCTCATTTCAAAAAATTGATCGACGGTTAGAAGTCGAAGACATGAAGACGGTGCAAGACCAATGATCTTCAGGTCGAATGGATGGCTACTGATGCCTTGGATGGGAGTTGCTGCCCTGAAGGGGTTACAGTGGTGGTTGTCCGGACGTACTTGTTGATCGTTCGGATGTGCGAGGAATAAAGATCCTCCGGTTTCGTTCAGACCCAGAACGGACTTGTAAATGGATGTGTGTCTGACGTTGTAGATTGAAAACGTGGCATAAAGAGATGCTGTGATCAAAGCTTTTGTTGAAAAGCAGAATTTTGTGGTTGATGATCAAAGCAGGGCTTTGAATAGCTAGCTTTGTGTTTAGCGTTGATTCGCGAGCCTCACACCCCAGTATGGACCAGAAACGGGAGAGGACATCAGGGAGGACTTGCGTTTCTTTCTAGCTAGGAGTGGTGTTTTGGGTTTTACACGCCCGGGCATTTTACTTATGTGGATGATGGATAGCGAGGCGCCTCGGTTATATCGGTCGCTCCTGGGCCGATGGTTTTGGTCGGATATGACCAGTTTACGCCCCATAGGGCGAGGAAACGCAGTGTTCAGGCATTATAATCCACCCCGTGTGGACCGGCCCTGACGATCCAAGGCTTGCATGCGCGCTTACCTTAGACATGGGCTAGATTGTCTTGAAGCTGTAAGGACGATCCCTTGCCTTGGTTCATGATGGAAATCCAATTTCCAAATACGACATCGTGTGGTTTTGATTATATACCTATATATGGCGACATAGTAGTATGGGGCATTAATGTCGTCTATGATTGATACTTATGATTGAAATTGTTTTTGAAATATATAAACACTAGTAATAATATCAAATGATTTCGTTTTATTTGTATCAAGCATATTTTGGCCATTATAAGGTAAAACTCTATCCTCCGGTTTGCGTTGCATTGTGTGATGGGAACTGAGTCTTATAATGGCTTCATTTTTATAAAAAGCATTGCGATGTTTAAATGATTTACTTGTTTGAAAGCACTGGCAATCCAATGGAGTAAGCCCGTTCCGCGTTAGCGGTGTGGTCCTGTGATTGGCCTTTTTATAAAGTAAGTTAAGTAGATTTCTCATACCAGTCCCATGACTGACTCGTATTTTGTTTCACTTGCAAACTCGGGTGCCCCTATTCCTATACAGGCAGCCTTGTATTCAGGTTTTAGCAGACTCTTTCTGGATAGCTGAAGCTGAAGCTAGATTCTATCACTTCTTTCTTTTTATGTTGTTCAGCTTCTATTGTACATATTATGTTTTGATTCCGATGTAGACATTTTATGTAAAGATGAACTGTATTTTGTACTAAGTATGATCCTGTATACTGTGTAACTCTGATGATTATGTTTATCCAGTGTATTCTATTGTACATTATCTGGTATATTTAATTATTTCTGTTCTGCTGTTATTTGTTTATGTGTTATATTCCAAAGATTACCCTTGCCACCATGGAATGGGGTTTGGGGTCGTGTCAAAGGGGAAGGGAAAAATCTTAGCAGCTAAATTAAAAGTCATGGCTTGGAATTTGTGAAGGGAGGAAGGGGAACATAACAGGCACCAACACAACACAAAGCAAATACACAACAGACTATTCACAAAAAAAAAATTCCTGAAACATAAGACACAACACAAACACAAAAAGGAACACAAGAAACAAAACACTAAAATAACTCACATTCATACAAAAGTACTTCACACAACACGCACACATAAAAACACACTGCTCATGAAAGGGGCACACATGAACAAAGCACACTAATTTTCACAAAAATCTTTTTTAAAAAATAAAATAAAACTACACTACTGAGAAAAATTTGAAAAGAAATTCCCTTTTTATTTTTATAAAACAACATAAAAAGCATCCTTACACAAATGAACACACAGCACAAGACACAGGTCCAAGCATAACACACATGCACATAAACAAAAATATATGAACAACAAAAGTTTTGGCAAATCCTCCTTTTATATGTACGCTAAAGAAAACACACACACGATAACACAATGCCTCCCACACACAGTCAACGCACACAAGGGCTAAAAGGTCGGAGAAGGAGATTCAGGTGAGGTCGGAGGAGAGTCGGTGCTATTTCAAGTGGTTGGGGTCTCGAGGTGGAAGCATTATATTTTTTACTTTGACCAAATTAGAGAGAAGGGAAGGGATAGAAATGAAATTTTATAAATAAAGGAAAATTTAGCTAAAGATGAATGGAGATGAATCAACAAGGACCAATTTTAGATTTGTTGAGAAGAAGATGCTTTGAGAAGGACGAGTGGTCGTGCAGAAATGCAAATGAGAATATAACGAAAGGAAATTACGGTAAAAAATCTCTTATGGCTTTTCAATTTTTAATGTAAATCAATTACTGAATTAGTGGGATGTTGTCATTAGCTTTTCCAAGAAGCTAATTTGTATAAGGAATGAGATAATTAATTTAAATGTTATTAACACTGCTACTTTTAATTGATAAATCAAATTTTAAATGCAAATGTTAACAGGTTTTAGAAAAACTAAAAATGCTAGATAACTTAGAATTCAAAATAGAACCATAAAAAAAAGAAATTTTAGAATTTTCAAACTTTTGATATTTCAACTCAATTTCGAATTTTGACAAATTTTAACAAAAATTGACTTTTCAAAAAAAAAATAACATTTTAATAAATTTGGAAAACATATTACTCAATTTTATAGTTAAATTTAACTTTTAAGGATGCACTTAAATTCGAATAATAATATACATCATGTTAACATACAATTAAGGCCTGCATTAACAACCATTTAACTCTTATTGTTAAATTGTCCACATCATGTTTGTATAAGGTAATCTGGATCATTTGTTTCATTATAAATCATTCCATTTAAATCAATATTAATTGTTTATTTTATTCTCCAATTCCATTATTAACGATTTAAAACTAAATTATCTTTCCAATTACAAATCAATCGCAAGTTATTTGTCTTTATGAATATAATAAACATTAGCTACAACTCTTTATACTAACATTCTATAGTTATCATATTAAATAATATCATATAACTTATTTAATCACATAGATTTCACATTGATTTAAATAAACAACATACTAAACAAAGAAACAAAACATAACAGTTACTACATTGAACGTAATTTATTCATATTCATAAATATATAGTTTACAAGGAAATGTTATAATTACTTCCCAACTATTGATTTCATATCAAACATTAACTAATTCAATTTATAACATATAATTTCCCAATTTACACAATAATGATTTTTTTTAATTTACAATTTAATCAAATTAACTTTATGTTAGGGAATCCAGAATGGATCGTTAAGGCAAAACTAACACCGGAGGGGGGTGAATAGCGTTCTTAAGGAATTTAACAAAATCTAAATCTTATATGATCTACTATATCAATAACACACCATAGAGATGATCACTAACACAGAATCTAACACAAATACAAAAATAAATAGAAATAAAAGGCAGAAAAGAAAAGAACACACCGGATTTTATACTGGTTCGGATTACTCCGACGTCCAGTCCCACGCAATGCTGGATTGCACAGAGTTTTATTACTATATCAATATCCAAGTACAACACCCTTATTTCACGGCCACAAGATTACCACCAATTCCACACTCTTGATTTCACGGCTACAAGATTACCACCAATTCCAAACACCCTTGATCAAGTATATTCCCTCTTGATTTCCCGGCTATAAGGTTAATACTGATTGCTTCCTTGATTTCACGGCTACAAGGAACACACCATTTCCAAAACTATCCCAAATGATTTCAACTGCCCTATAACTCTTCAATAGCACTCAGATTCAGAGAGTAATGAGTAGAGAGTGAGAAGAGAAGAAGTTTTATATAATTAGACTTGAAATCAGCAGAGTATAAGTGTACAAATCATAAAAATATGAAATATTAATGTTGTAATGAAACGGGATGAAGATAGAGAAGAATAATAGTTAAAAATTCGAAATCAACCCCTTATTTATAAGATTTGAAAGGTTGCAATGCTTATGGAATGTTATAAATGGTGAAAAGACACTTCCTTTCAATTTTGAAAATATGGCGGTTATATATCGACATATCTACATATGTATGTCGACATAACCTATTCTAAATTTTAAATTTGAATATTTTTTAAGTTTTTTAACGTATGTACAATTCTGGAAATTCTTGGATTAAAACATAGTGATATAAATAAGTATTATGAAGTAGAAAATCATATGAAATAATAAATATAAAGTATATAAACATATTCATAAAATTATAGAAGGTTAAAACTATATAAATATAAAGTATATAACTATATAAATATATATAAACTTATAATATTTAAAACTCAAGATTAAAATCAAAAGTAAGATAGAAAAACTTAATTAGAATTAAAATAGAATTTGAAAATTGAAATTGAAATTAGAATTTGAAATTTGAAAATCAGAATTTGAATTTGAGTTTGAACCTGGACTGCTATTTAGAGTCTTACATAAAATAAACTCTATTACTATATTTATCTTGAACTCTTGAAATCTTGATTACTCCTGAGCCTTGAGTCTTCTCTGAATTTTGAATCTCTTGAATCTCTAAAACTCTAAAATTGTACAGTATTAATTCATGTATACAAATCCTATATATATATATATGTGTGTGTGTGTGTATATATATATATTCTAGATAAAGATGTTAGTACATATTTTATAATCAATTAATATTGAAATAAGGTTGTTGTCATCAAAACTCCGTTCTCCAACAATCTTCCCCGTTTTGATGATGACAACCTTAGTTTATAAAATATCATACCTGTTCATACATGTTGATGTTGATCCTTTTAATACTCCCCCTGTCAATATGAATCTATATATTCTATGTAAACTAAGTCTAAATTTTATAATTTCTCCCCCTTTGGCATTATCAAAAAGAAATTCTAAAGATTCTCCCCCTAAATCCTATATAACTAAAGTAAATACTCCGCCTGAGTCCTAAATCTGTCTACATATATATCCTATAGTCATAATAGTATAAAGTACTCCTTTAAATTCTCTCTCTCTCTCTCTCTCTCTATATATATATATATATATCTTATATTAAAATATTTACCCTAAATTCTATATCTATCTACACATATCATATAATATATACTAAATTTCTAAGATATATAAATAACTCCCCCTAAATTTATTCCTATATTTATACTAAATATATAAACAAGTCAATCAAATATCATTATTACATCCGTTTTAAGTCATATATACAAATAAATCCAAGCACACAAACCAAGTAATATTTATATATGTTTAAATATATATATACATGTTTTTGAGTCGAGCAATCCAAATCAAATCAAATCAAACCAATCAAATCATGCCCAACAATTAAACGTTTCTTAGGACTTCTACCCAATCGTCTTCTCCAATGATAGGATCCTCCTTGATGACCTCTCAATCTTCATCTTCTTTTGTTGGTGGTGCCTTAGTGAGAATGTTATCTTCATCTCTGAAAAGAGAAAAGATTAGCCAACACATAGTTTCAAAGTGCTTCTCTTGTTGTTCAAACATCTTTATTTGGCTTAATTCAAGATAACGCTAGTTTCCTAGTACTATAGAAAGGATGTTCTTGAAGGAATTCAATGTTACTTCAAGGTTTTCACTTAAGTTATAGGTTAGATTTGCCATAGTTTTGACAAGAATTGAATAGAGAAGAAGGAGAAATGATATAATGAATTTTTATGGAAGAAATAGGCTTAAATAAGGTCTGGAATTCATTGGATTTGAATGGACATAAGTTACTTATTTAATTTCTAAATTTTGAAAAGTTTTGAAAATCTGGCAGTTATATGTAGACATAGCAAAGTATGTATGTTGACATACTTATTTGAAAATTTTGGAAATTTTCAAATTTTGAGTCTTTGTTTTTATATTATAATATATTTTATTTGTTTTTATATTATAATATATTTTAATTCTAAAGTTTTTACAATAACTTAAAGATGATTTTGACGTAAATAAAACTCCATTCATTACTTTATGAAAAGCAAGTACATCCAACTAATTAAGACACACTAAATACGAGATTCAAAAGCAAATACAAGCAAATATTAAAAGATAATTTAAACTAGATAGACTAGTGTTCAACAGATGGTGAGGGGGAAGACGAAATTCCAAGTTTTCTTCCTATCTTTCCCGTGAACTTAGTCACTTTGGAAAAACTCTTTTTGAACTTCTTTTGATTCTTGACTATCTTCACCTGATGTTGATCAATCATCTCTCTGGAAATGGTTTTGGTATTGACTGAACACTCAACACTTTCCAAAGAAGTTTCTTCTTCTTCTTCGATTTCCAAAGGCTCTTGTTCTTGTTGCATTCGATCTTGTTTGTCTTCGAATGCCTCATAAGGCTTGAAAGTGAGTGGAATTTGCATAAGGTGTATGTTTGTGGAGTCAAACAACTTTCTTGGCACAAATTCTTCTCCATGAAGATCAACTCCGAAATATTGGAAAATACGAGTTGAGATAAACTCCATAGTAAAGAGTCTTCTCTCTTGATGAAGTTTCTGTGGGCTTGAACTCTCTTAAGATCATGTTGGCCCAATTGATGTCATAGCCACCAATAATAGCAAAGAGTGCTTTTTGGACCTTGAGAGTTGGATTATTAAAGTTTCTGGAACGAGGAGTGATGGTATGTTGAAGGAGAAGGTTAATAATTCTAATTTTTGGGTGGAAAAAGAGGTTTTTGAATTCCATGTGAGCATCGCTTTCTAATATGTTGTGAAAGGTTTCTAAATCAGTTTCATCAATTTTGAATTCCTAAAAATCCGAGCCCGTGCTTCTACAATTTAAGATACTGCCCAAGATTCCATAATCTAGTACAATTTGCGCGCCTTTGACGCTACTCCAAATTAGGTCTATGTTTCCTTCGAAAAATCCGCGATTAAGATTCGCATAAAACATCTTCACAAGCTTAGGATAACAAACTTAGCCATTATCCCGAGAGTCAATTAGAATCAGGACTTCATTGTGATTGAAAAGAGAGATAAGTTCATAAGATAGAAAGTCTCCAAAGATGGCAAAAGCACCCGTATTGACTTTAGCATTTGCAAAATAGTCAACATAGGTTTTGATAGCTTCCATATCATTATGAAGATAACGTCTGATGGTTTTGGTTAACTTTAATTTCTGAGATGAACTTGAGGAAGACATTGAAGTATTTGTTTTGAAGAGAATAGATATGAAGAATATAGTTTGAATTGTGAATGAAAGGTAGAGAGAATAAATGTATAAATAGAAATTGAATGGACATGAATTGATTAGGCACAACATTTTAGAAATCAGTGACAACTTTGCGGACCTTGGGAGTTGGTGAAAAGTTGGAGGGAAGTTTGAAAGCTTAAACCTTTGAAATTCAAAATTTGAATTTCAAATTACATGCTGATATGTTGACATATGGACATATGTATGTCGACATATGTGTTCAATTTCAAAGGACATTTTCTTTTTGTATTTGATTTAAATTATCGATTTATATTTCAGGTTTAACGATTTCCTAAAATAATTCTAATCCTAGCAAACACCCAAAATTTATTTGTTATTTTATTAATTGTTATTTTATTATTATTATTTTGAATTTCAAAGATCAAAATTTTATTTTAAATTTCAAGTTTGAATTTTAAAATTTAAATTTCAAAATCAATACAAAGCAAGTAATCAAAGCATCCATTAATTCAACGAAGGAAAATTTTAAAAATTATTAAGGCGTACCTGATTTTTAAATCCTTTGATTCATAATTTTCTGAATTTTGAATTGCCGTGAAGCATATGTTTTAGTTTCCGGTTTTTGGCTCTTCAACACTTGACAACGAGTCTGAATCGTCTAAAGTTGTTGCGTATGCTCTCTTTCTCTTCTTTGATAAGTTGATGTTGTCCATTTATTGAATCGATTTATCTAGACACGAACACATGCTCTTCACATGGCCTGGTTTATTGTAGTTATAACATCGACCATCATTTCTTCCAGAACTTCCTTGGTTATTATTTTGAAAATTATTTTTCCTTCTGTGTTTCAAAAATATTTTGAAATGTCTTGTCATTAATGTTGTTTCTTCATCGTCTTCACTGCTCGAGTCAGAATCTTTTGTTGTCGCTTTAAATGCTATGGATTTCATTTCAGTTGGCTTATTTTCTTTTCTTTTCCGTAAGTGGACTTCAAAAGACATCAGATTTCCGATTAACTCCTCAATCTTTATTTCACTGACATTATTGGCTTCTGCAATCGCCAAAGTTTTCTGATCCCATTCTGAAGTCAATGAACTCAATAATTTTCTAACTTGGTCTTCTTCAAAATAAGTTTTTCCAAGTGCTATCAATGAATGAACTATCTCTTGAATTCTACAATACATATCGGAGATAGATTCATTCTCGTTCATTTTGAATAATTCAAACTGATTAACTAGCATTAATATCTTTGTTTGTTTAACTTTACTAGTTCCTTCATGAGTAACTTGTATTCTCTGAATCTCATAAGTAGTTTTACAGACATACACTCTATTAAATTCATTCCTATCTAATGAACAAAACAACATATTCATGGCTTTAGAATTGCTTTGTGCAGCAGCCTTTTGTTCATTAGTCCATTGTGCAAAATTAGTTATGCGTTCTACATATTCAGTATGTGTACTACTCCATGTGTCTAATCTTACTGATTGTAAATATATCTTCATTCTACATGCCCAGTATGAATAATTACTACCATTAAACAGTGGTGGTCTTACTGTGGACTAGCCCTCTAAAAAGTACTATTATTACCAGTGTTGGTTTCCATTTAATTTTTTTTCTTCAGAAATCAGATTATGAACTTTTAGAAAGACCTCGCTATGATATCAATTGTTAGGGAATGCGGAATGGATCAATAAGGCAAAACTAACACTAGAGGGGGTGAATAGCATTTTTAAGGAATTTAACAAAATCTAAAACTTATAGGATCTATTATATGAGTAACACACCAAACAGATGATCATTAACACAGAATCAAACACAAAAATAAACAAAAATAAAATGCAGAAAAGGAAAGAACACACCGGATTTTATACTGGTTCGGATTACTCCTACGTCCAGTCCCACGCAATGTTGGATTGCATAGAATTTTATTACTATATCAATATCCAAGTACGAAACCCTTGATTTCACGGCCATAAGGTTACCACCGATTCCACACTCTTGATTTCACGGCTACAAGATTACGACCAATTCCAAACATCCCCCTTGATCAAGTATATTCCGTCATGATTTTCCGGCTACAAGGTTAACACTGATTCCTTCCTTGATTTCACGGCTACAAGGAACACACTGTTTCCAAAACTATCCCAAATGATTACAACAGCCCTATAACTCTTCAATAACACTTCGATTCAAAGAGTAATGAGTAGAGAGTGAGACGAGAAGAAGTTTTATATAATTAGACTTGAAATCGGCAGAGTATAAGTGTAAAAATCATAAAATATGAAATACTAATGGTCTAATGAAAGAGGATGAAGATGGAGAAGAAGAATAGTTAAAAAATTCGAAATCAACCCCTCTTTATAAGATTTGAAAGGTTGCAATGCTTCTAGAACGTTACAAATGGTGAAAAGACACTTCCTTTCAATTTTGAAAATATGACGTTTATATGTCAACATATATACATATGTAGGTCGACATAACATATTCAAATTTTGAACATTTTTCATGTGTTTTAATGTATATACAATTGTGAGAATTCTTGGATTAAAACATTGTGATATAAATAAGTATTATGAAGTAGAAAATCATATGAAATCATAAATATAAACTATATAAACATATTTATAAAATTATAAAGTTTAAAACTGTACAAATATAAAGTATATAAAAGTATATAACTGAATAAATATATATAAACTTATAATCTTTAAAACTCAAGTTTAAGATCAAAAGTAAGATAGAAAAACTTAATTAGAATTAGAATAGAATTTGAAAATAGAAACTGAAATCAGAATTTGAAATTTGAATTTGAATTTGAACCTAGAGTGTTATTCAGAGTCTTATATAAACTAGAATCTAGTACTATATTTTTCTTGAACTCTTGAAATCTTGATTACTCATGAGTCTTGAATCTTCTCTGAATTATGAATCTCTAAAACTATAAAACTGTACAGTCTTCAGTATTAATTCCCGTATACAAATCCTGCATATATATATATATATATATGTGTGTGTGTGTGTGTGTGTGTGTTTATACACATTTTAGATAAATATGTTAGTATATATTTTATAATCAATTAATATTGAAATAAGGTTTTTGCCATCAAAACTTCATTCTCCAACACTTTACAGTTATATTCAATTGATTGAGATTACGTCAAATAGAATTATAACGTTCCCAATAACATTATTAAATCAAATTACTATTATTATCTTCATTTGGTTCATAAATTTCAATCTTTTTCCATATTTAAACGGTATAAATTTAAGAGATGTTACATAATCAAACAAATATGAACTTAGCAACAAGAATCAACAATTACTAGCATGATTAAACTAACTAAAATCTACAGAAATTAAAAGAAACATTGAACCAGAAAATTAAAAGCAAGAACAAGAACTAAAACTGAAATCAAAGGTGCAAAAATTAAACTGGAAAGGAAATAGAATTGGTAACAAATGAATCCCTCGTTTCAAAAAGTTTGATCGCATTTCATTACCCCTTGCATATGCCAGTGAAAGGCATATTTATACACTTCTTCCCACAGACAACCCGTCCAACGGGCCAAAAATTCACAGAGTACACTCCAGTTATAGGACTAACAACTCACTTATTACATAAGAATAACATTGCAATCAACTCAGACCTTTTTACAAACATAGATCGAATTATAGTGAGTGTGCATGAAATTTATATGCATGCTGACTCACACTAACACAACCTTCCACTGACTTCCTCTAGCCCTGGACCATTTTCCCTTTACTTCATATGGTTTTCAGTCAACCTCGATCCCCTGCATCCTTCTAATGAGCTGGATGATTTCCCTTTGATGAATTCTGGCCTTGATCCCCTCCCAGATCCTTCCTAGTTATTCTAGTTGCAGCTTTCAGCTTGTCAACCTAAGCTATAATGGTTTAGTTGTTACAACAAAGTTATTTTATAGTTAGTAATATTGGTTTTCTAAACTCAATGCTGCCAAGCTTAGCATTCAAAGGGGTGGGCTCATACGCACTCTTCCTACACTTTAACATACGCGATTGAAACTCTCAAGTACCATTAATGGTTGCCTTCATCATCTTTATGGATTTTTGACTTCTAAATGTTGCACGAATTTTTACCTACAACATTTGGACATTTACTTGGACTTTTACACTGCTTTTGGACACTTTTGGATGTCTTTAGAATTTCTTGGACATTGAAGCTACTTTTTGAAAATTTCTTCATACTTTGGCTCAACGAAGAAGAAGTAGGCTATTTTGGTTAAATTTTAGAATTAAGAAACATTATGTTATTCTATTACACAACTTTGTACATAGAAATTGTCCGAACGTGTACAACTTTTGTAATCAGCTATTATATAATGAATGATTACGATTAAATGGACTTAGGCATTAGTGTCGAGCCACTATAAAAAGCAGGGTTCTCCCTGCACGTTTCATTACTTTGGATTTGGATTATTATTTTTCTACAAAACGTACACTCGAGCGTTGGTGTGCATGAACAACGGCAATCCCCACGTCAACACCTTCAGATTTTTAGGTATGGGCCATTCCCTAATGGCCTTAACCTTGCTTGGATCAATTGCTACACCTTCATCTGAAATAACATGTCCCAAATATTGGATCGTAGACTTAGAAAATTGACATTTAGACAGTTTGATTATGATATGGTTCTGGTCCAACACTTAAAAAGCAATTCTGAGCTGATCTAAGCTTCCACTTCAGGACTTGCTATATATCAGTATATCGCCAAAAAACACCGGTATGAACTTCCTAAAACAAGGTTAATCTAGCCACCAACAAATTTATCCGGCATAAATATTGGGGTAATGTCTCTAGCGCCCTTCAGTTGCACAAACTTATTCATGTAAGCTCTCACAGTAGTGACCTCCTTCAACTTACATAGTGTTTCATACGGTATTTCCATTTCCTTAGGATTGAAGCTAACTAGAATTTCTTCCTTAAAGACATGCCATTCCCCTGCATGCTCCACTGTACCATAACCAATGCAAAGCCTCCTTCCTAAGGGAAAAATAACATATATCCACCCAAATTCTTTCATCAGTTCCATGAAGCTGAAAATGCTGCTCCACTTGCGTCAACCAATGTGCTACCGTCTCTTCCCCAGAAAAAATATGGAAATCTAGCTTCATGATATGGTATTGATTATGATTAGTGTTGTGATAGGGTTGATATGGTGGGGGGTGGATATTGGTAGTACTGGTAATCATAAGGTTGATGATATGGTTGTGGATCTTGAAGATATAGTGGTTGAATGTTATATATGGAAGCATGTCGAGGAGGTGGTAGTGGAGGATTTCTTGAAGGTGGAATAGGTGGTCTTACTAGAGGTGGAGGTACATTTCAGATCGGAGGGGGCGGTGGACGAGGAGGTACAATTGGTGGTGCGGGGGGTGAATGGGGTTGTGGTGGTACAATTGGATCATCGAATATTGGCGATCTTGATCGTTATCTTCGATTAAGGCATTCGAACATATCATCAAATTAATACAATCCACTTTCTGATTCAAATTCTGCATACTGTTCTTAAGTCTTTCATTAGTTTCCATCTGTCGCTGCCATAATTATTGACATGGATTCAAATTTCCGGGGGAGCGTGGGTAACGCCATTGTTCCGGTGGCCCCATTAGAAGATCCGACCCACGAAGCATGCTCTGATACCAATTTGATATGGCCAACTTGCATATGCAGCCATGGCCATGAGTTCTGGAGTTTCTTGAATTCGATCGAACACATGACTTAATTCAGATCTAAAGCGAGAAGACGATGACGTGGCAGGGGTTAGTTACTGGTGGGTCCTTACTACGGTTTCGAGGGTTGTTGCAAGATTTTTTGGTGGAAAGTGGCGGAAGAATAAGAATTGAAAGGTGTTTGGTGAAATAACAGTGCAAATCCTTGCACTGTTGGTTTCTGGAAGAAGGCATAGATTAGATCAAAGAAAAATATTGACGGAATGAGTGATTATTGGAGATAGCATGATCTGATTTCTCAGCAAATTCAATATATGATCCTCAGATCAATTCAGATAGCAATGCAGCAATTTAAGAAAGCATAATAAGGTGGAAGATGAACAAATTGCATGAAAATAATGGTATTGGTACAAATGGTTTGAGATGAGCAAGAAAATGACAACTAACAATGATCAATATGAACGATAATAACAAGAAAGGTAATCAAGCAAATCAAAGATAACAACAAGAATTAACAATTACTAGTATGGTTAAACTAACTAAAATCTACAGAAATAAAAAGAAACAGTGAATTGGAAAATGAAAAGCAAGAACAGGAACAAAAACTGAAATGAAAGGTGCAAAAATCAAACTGGAAATTGAGCTGGAAAGGAAATAGAATTTCTAACAAATGAAGCCCTCGTTTTAGAAAGTTTGATTACATTTCATTACCCCAAATGCCAGTGACAGACATATCTATACACATTCTTTCAACAAACAACCCGTCAACAAGCCAAAAATTCACATAATATACCCCAGTTTATAAGCCCAACAACCCATTTATTACATCTGAATTACATCGCAATCAAATCGGACCTTTTTACAAACATAGATCGAATTATGATAGAAATTTTCAAATCTAGTTTTGGGTATGGGTTTGTTTTGAAAAGGGAAGTAAGAAGGAAGGAGGAATGGGAAAATGTATTTGTCCCACATTGTGGAAAATATGTAAGTTTGCAAAGTATATCTATGGCTTTCTCACGAAGGTGTTGGGGCCTTGGGGAACCCAAATGTTTTCTTTGTTGTGAGGAGGGAGACCATGCATCTCTATACCACACACGCACGCACCGCCGCCGCCGTCCTTTCGACCGAACAGAACCTGGTCGGGCGGGTATAGGTACGGGTTTCGGGTTCGGGTCAAATAAGAAATTTTTTTGACCAAAATTTTAAACAGTTAACGGTCCAGGCCCGTTAAGGACCTGAAATACGAATTTTGAATTAAGGTGGGCTGGCGGGAATTAGAAACGTTGGGAGCACGCGTGCATTTGAATTGGAAACGCTTTGAAGCATCGCAAAACTAAATGGGTGCATCTTTTCAAATTCGAACAGAAATGACTGCTGCAAATAACAGTCGCGACGCTTGGATGAACGGTCGCCTCCAACTACTTGTATAAATAGCTACGTAGAAACAGTATAAACTTACTTTTTAATTCTTCTTTTTCCTCCTGGTTTTGCAGCGCCATTGCCATAAGAAACCGTTGCAAATTCTCGAATTTGCAACACTTTTAAGACGTTGCATGATCTGATTCTTACTGCTCTTCATTCCCTTCTTTAATTGCATCATCAAAGTTCAAATTTCTATAGTGTTCTTGATTGGATCAAGGTCGTACAAACTTTGAATCCGATTTCGTTGTTTCAAGGCTTTGTTTAATCCTAAAAGTCGATAGTTCGCTACCTCGTTTGTACCTGGTGGGTTGACCTATTGTCTGAAAGAATCTATTATATAGATCCTTAAAGTATGAAGTACGACAATTATTCCTCTTCCAATAGTCTCAAACTAAAAAATACCTAAAATTTTTTTAGACAATATCATCAAAAATGGAAGTTTGAGCTCATTACAAGTAATAAACTAGCATTTGACTAAGTTGGAGAGATTTGATGGCGAAACTTTCACTCGTTGGCAAAAGATCATGAAGTTCTTTCTGATCACTGTCAAATTATTCTACATCTTAGAAGACGGATTGGAAGTTATACCGGAGGAAACTACTGGCGAGGATGCCGCTCTGGAGGAAAAATGTGCAAAGCGCAAAGAGGACGATTTCCTATGCAGAGGCCATATTCTGAATACATTATCTACTTCAGTCTACAACGCTCACTTGACCTTGGAAACTGGAAAGGACCTCTGGACTGCATTGGAGAAAAAGTATCGCATATCCGAGGCAAGTAATAAAAAGTTTCTTATTTGTAATTTTATGGATTTCAAAATGGTCTCCAACAAGTCCATAGTTGGACAAGTAAGTGAAATTCTAATATTGGTGAATCAACTTAAAGATGTCGGTATTGATCTCCTAGAATTTTTTGTTGTTGGAGTTATTATTTTGAGACTCCCGAATTCTTGGAATGATTATAAGAAAAAAATTGAAACATGCGAAACGGATTATAATTTAGATAGTTTATAGCGTCATCTTCGTATTGAAGAGGATTCTCTTAAACGCGAATTAGATGGTAATATACAAACTGAGTTTCAGTCTAAGGCAAATAATGTTTAAGTTACTAATAAATTGAAGCCTAAGAATGAGACATAGTTTAAGAAGAAGAATAATTCCAAGAACAAAAAGAAGGTGCCTGATGTTATTATAACAAACCCGACCACTATGGTCGAGATTGTCGTCTTCGGAAGAAACAAAAAAAACGAATGTAGTCGATGAAAAGCTTGTGGCTATTGTACAAGTGGCGAACTCCGTTAGTGGCATTGATAATGATTGGTGGCTTGATACTGGAGCAACAATTCATGTTTGCAAAGACCATAATCTATTTAAGACTTAGGAAAAAAATTATGGAGAATCCAGCGAAGTTATTGGCGCAAACAAAGTTGCAAGCAATGTTCTAGGAAAATACACAATTGAACTTACATTCACCTCTGGAAAAGTTCTTACATTAGTCAATGTATTTTATGTACCCGATATGTGTAAGAAATTGGTTTCTGGATGACCTCTTAACAAAGGAGGATTCAAGATGGTGTACGAGTCTGATAAGTTAGTGTTGCCCAAGACCAGCAAATTTATTAGACAAGGATATTCTTGTAATGACATGATTAAGTAGAATCTAGTAAAGAAATCATCTGCTTATATTGTTGATTTTGTTAATTTATGGCATGGTAGATTAGGTCATGTTAATTATAAGTCTCTTAGAAATATGCATAAATTAGGATTAATTTCTGATTGTGATTTTGATTCCATCTCTAAATGTGAAATATGTGTTCAAGCAAAAATACACCGGATGTCCTTTAAATCTGTAGAAAGGAAAATTGGTTTGCTTGATTTAGTATATAGTGATGTAGGTGACTTAAAAAGTCATATCACCTATGGTGGTAACCAATATTATATAACATTTATTGATGATTATACTAGATATGCATATGTATATCTAATGAAATCGAGATATGAGGCTTTTGATAAATTCAAAATTTACAAAGCAGAAGTTGAAACACGATTAAGAGTTAGAAGTAAAGTGTTACATTCCGATCGTGGTGGTGAATATTTTTCAAATGAATTTACTTTGTTTTGTAAACAACTTGGTATTGTTAGCCAGTGTACCGCCCCGTGTACACCACACAAAAATGGTGTTGCTGAGAGGAAAAATAGAGCTTTAGTAGAAATGGTTATTGCCATGCCCATGAGTTATAATTTACCTTATAACCTATGGGTGATGTTATGTTGTCTGCATGTTACATTTTAATAGAGTACCACTTAAGAATAATATTTCCTCTTATGAATTATGGTTTAATAGGAAACCAAACCTTACTAGACTTAAAGTTTGGGATTGCTTAGCATATGTTAGAAAACCTGGCACCAAACGACCAAAGTTAGGTAATAAGACATTTAAATGTGTTTTCATAGGATATTCTCTTAACAGTATAACTCATAGGTTCCTTATTCTTGACACCTTAGAAGTTATAGAATCTGTAGATATAGAGTTCTTTGAAAATTAAACTCTTGAGAATCCAATGAGATCATCTAGTCCAGAACCAACTAAGACTAATGATATCAATGATGATGAATATACTCCTGCTTAAAACAGCAAGGAAGTGTCAGTACCAGATAATAGTACTGAAAACAGGAGAAGTAAAAGAGCAAGAATAGAGAAGGACTATGGTCCTGACATCATAACATATCTCGTGGAAGGAAATAAGGATGAAGTCCTTAATGTGACAAGATATGTAATGAGCGTCGATGATGATCCCAAAACTTATTCTGAGGCTATAAGTTCTAGAGATTATAATTTCTGGAAAAAGCTATCAATGATGAAATGAATTCCATAATGTTAAACCAAACTTGGATTTTATATGATTTACCACCTAGTGCTAAACCTATAGGATGTAAATGGATATTCATGGAAAAGTTGAATACAAATTGATACATTGATAAGTTTAAAGCAAGATTAGTTGCTAAGGGATATAAGCAAAGACATGGAGTAGATTATTTTGATAGATATGCTCCAGTTGCTCACATATCTTCTATACCTGTTTAATAGCACTTGTATCAATTCATAACTTGGTCATACCTATGCAGTTAAAGCGCTTACCGGTTCTATAGTGGTAGAGGTGTTTGTAGCGGGGATAAAGTGTGGGAACGGTAGGGATATAGCGGATGTGCAAAATTGTTAATTATATGTAAAACTATATAATTAAAATTAATTAATTGTCATTTTTGCATTATTTGTGAATAAGAAACGAATATTAATTAATATTATATAACAAAATCAAAGAATATCATGGTTATACACACTAGATTTGAGAATTATTATAGATTTCTATCTTATATATGACACTTATGACTTAAAATTAGTTCTTTACATTAACATTTTTTATTTACTTTAAAAGGGAATTGGTCAAATCATCATTTTCATATTAATATTGCTAAAGTGGTTTATAAATAGCATTTATTTAGAGGTTGCATCGAAAAATAGCGGGGCTTAAGGCGGAGCTAATGTTCATCAGCAAATCGCGTAGCGGCCGGAGGGCGCTACAGGCTATAGCGGGGATTTTGCGGGGCATTAGCGGGGCTTTAACTACATAGGGTCATACATCAAATGGATGTAAAGACAGTTTTTCTAAACGGAGATTTGTTAGAAGATATATATATATATATATATATATATATATATAGAGAGAGAGAGAGAGAGAGAGAGAACAACCTGAAGGTTTCATAACCCTAGGCCAAGAAAAGAAAGCTTGTAAATTAGTCAGATCTCTTTATAGCTTGAAGCAAGCTCTCATTCAATGGCATGAGAAGTTTGATAAAGTTGCATTGCGTTTGGATTCATTGTTAATGATGCAGATAAATGTATTTATCGAAAATCGAATAACAACGGTTATGTTATATTTTGGCTATATGTTGATGACATGCTAATAATTGGTTCCAATATATCATGTGTGAATGAGACTAAGAAGTTTCTATCTTCTAAATTTGATTTGAAAGATCTAGGAGAGGCTGATGCAATTTTAGGAATTAAAATCATTAGGAAAACGAGGGAGTTATTACTAACCCAATCTCATTACATTGAGAAGTTCCCAAAGAAGTATGGTCATTATGATAACAAGCCAGCACCAACTACTTTAGATCCAAGTATCAAATTAGAAAAGAACACTAGACGTACCATTCCTCAACTGGAATATTCTAGTGTTATTGGGAGTCTTATGTATGTTAAGCATTGCATTAGACCAGACATCGCACATGTCATAAGTGTGTTGTGTCGATCTACGAGTAATCTAGGTTTTGAACACTTGAAAGCCATTTCCAGAGTTTTAGCTTATTTGAAACGAACCATCAATTTTGGTTTATCTTATAAAGGATACCCTGCTGTAACAGAAGGATATAGTGATGCAACCTGGAACAGTGTAGAATCTAAATCTAAGTCTACGACTGGATGGATATTTACATTAGGAGGTGTTGTTGTATCTTGGACTTCCAAGAAGAAGGCCTGTATACCTAACTCAACTATGTTGTCGGAATTGATTGCACTAGCAGATGCATGTAAAGAAGCGAAATGGCTTAGGAATTCATTAATAAAAATCCCATTATGGAAGAAGCCATCTCCAGCAGTCTTGATTAACTGTGATAATTAAGCAACGATATATAATGTCTCTAATAAGGCTTATAATGGGAAGTCTAAACATGTGGATCTAAGACATCAAATGGTAAGACAGTTGCTCAAAAGCGGAGTTATAACAGTTGACTACATAGAAACGAAGAAAAACTTGGCTGACCCACTTACAAAAGGTCTTCCAAAGGCAATGGTTTCTATAAGTAAAAAGAAATGGGACTAAGATCTATGAATGAAGATTGATCATCCTTAATAGAATCCCAACTTATGTCTTGAAAATGATAGACAAAGTTCAGTAGGTACCAACAAGTTAAGAGTATGATTATGGAACACTAAATCGATAATCCCATAATATTTAGTGTTAGATTCTGCAAGAACAAAGGATGGATAAATGTCATTAATAAGTCTAGAAACCTTAAAAGATGTATCATAAAAACACCTTAAGAGACTTACCTATATGAGTATGGAAATCAGGCCGTTTCCTAGGAAAATAAGACCGCTTTCTAAAGTAGACTCATGAACCAAGATTAAAGCACATGACCATTAACGTGCTGAGCAATACAAGACACTCTAACTAAGGAAATCAACATATGTGATTGTTTCAGTTTTATCATTAAGAGATACTTGGTTCACGAGTAGGTATAGTCCAAAGATCATAGTATTACTTTTTTACGCTGTAAATCAACAATATCAATGCTCATTAATGCAGGGACAATTGGCAGAATAGAATCAAACAGTACTTTAACTTCAAATAGTACAGGGCGAAGAATGACAAACATGGTCGTCAAACAACAATTAAGCAGGAATAGGATTATAAGCAATGGTAGCACCATCGAAAACCAGGTCATGGCCACTGACATATGCAGACTCATCGAACGCCAGAAACAAAGCAGCTTTAGCAACATGGCTAGTCTTCAGCTCTACGCCTTTCAGAATGGCCTTGGCTCCCACCATGGATTCAAACGTCTCCGCGCTTAGCCCGTAGGGCGTACGTGGTAACTGCGCAGCAACTCCGAATGGAGACACGCAGTTGACTCGTATCCCCTGAGGCCCATATTCAGCAGCGGCAGTCCTAACCAAGCCCAACAAAGCATGTTTCGGGGCGGTGTAGGCTGTGTTCCCAATCCCACCCCGCCGGACAGGCACGCTGGCGGTGCGCAGTATAGATCCACGGATTCCTTTGGCTATCATTGCACGTGCGCCGTGCTTGATTGCAGCCAACCCACCACCGACGTTGATCGTCATGGTTTTGTTTAGTTCCTCGAGGTCGAGATCTGCTATGGGGGTCTGTGGGCCGAGTATGCCTGCGTTACAGCTGTACATATGATGTCAAGATGTCTGTAGGTTGTTACGGCGTAGCTCACCGTATCCTGCACTTGTTGCTCGTCTGTCACATCGCAGTGTCTGTATGTACATCTATATTCACCTGTGCATCCCAAATATGCTTTTATATATTAGGGAACTCTCCTCTCCAATGTAAACATTAATGTGAACAAGGAGGGGGTTTATAAATTACTCAATTAATGATAAGTATACCTTCAAAATGAGAGGATGTGTTGATTTTCATTGCAATTGTTTCCTCATTTTCGTTTGATGGACCCGAGTGATACATATCTAGAAAGGTAAATTGCTTCCTCATTTTCGTTTGATGATGTGCAGAAGGATTCATAGACAAAATACACGTCTGGACTTTAAATAATACTCAAAACTACAGATCACATTGTACTCAAATATGTTCAACAATTCCTTCTTAACTCGTGTCACGTTTTGAAATTTCAAAACAAGAAATTTGAATCTGCAGGAGCAACTAGTTTAACTTACGTGCCCTCTTTCTCTTCGAGCTCGATGGTGCAAACAATCTGACTTTAAGCATAAATTAACACTAATCAGCACTCATCACTTAACACTAATTAGCACCTGCACAGCAATGGCAAGGAACGCCGGTTTGATAGATTAAGGTCGAGGAGAAAGATCTTGATGTTTTATAATTTTAGTTGGCTAGAACAGATCTTAGGTTTTTTTGCACAACTTTTGAAGAAGACTAGAGTAAGCTTGCTTCAGCGACCGACGGATGGAAATTAGAACTATAGGGTTTGGTTTTTAGGCAGTAACGCATTGGGCATTGTTAAATTTTGGGTTGGGCAGTTTATATTTAAAAATTGGCTGGTTAACGATTAACCTGACCTAATTATGGTAAACCGTTAACCGATCCAAAAATATTCAGTAAAGGTCGGTAAATCAATGTATCGGTTAACCAATTTAAGCGGTTAAGTTGTTTTAGTACAAATCGATTAATGTTGTTAAGTCAGTATGGTCAGTTAGATGCCCATTTCGAATTTAAGTATTGTGGGAAAATCAACAAAAATAAAAAAATACATATAAATAAAAAATATTTCATCTTTGGTAAATTGCCGCAAATTATGCAATATTTGTTGATATTTCAACAAATTTTTTAATTAGTTACAACAACTATAAAATAATTACTGACATATATCAGTAATTATATATAAATAATTACTAATATATAAATAATTATATATTAGTAATTATATATAAATAATTGTTGATATATCAACAATTATTCATTCATCTTTCAACATATGTATGTAACATGTGAATAATTACAGAAATATTTGTATTTATTCGCAAAAGTTACTGATATTTCAACAAAAAGAAATTCAAAATACTCCCACGGATATTTAGAATATTTTTTATACAGCAGTGCAATAAATAAATAAATAAATAAACAAAAGCGTTGCTATAAGAAATAAAGACCTACTTTACAATTAAACTTACACAAGGATGGACAATGAACAATCTTTGAATTTAATGACACATGGAATTTCCACTAATTAAAAACGATGAGTCAGTTACATCATTCTATGTTAATGGAACCAAAAACAAAGATTGCTAATTAGCTTATGCCAACACAATTGCAACGAAAGATATAAATAAACTTTTGACTCAAATCCCAGTAAAATTTCACTTATTAGATTTTGAAAATAAAATGATAAGCATACCTTCAAAATCGCTTACGAAAATAAAAGTAGATTTCCACTTATTAGAGTTCAAGCATGTTGTTCATCTCAGATGTTGCCTTGTAAGTAGAATTTAGTTGGTTATAATTTCAATTGAATATTTTATATAAGTCTATATATAATATATAACATAACACATGATAATTGGATTAAATTCCACAATGCTATATTGAAACATATGACATTTCGTATTATGTCGATGTGTTTTAACAACGTATAGATTAGTACTATCTTCTTAGTATAACAGTAACCTTTTTTTTTTTTTTTTTTTTTCCTCTGAAGGTAAATGTGATTTAGTGAAAAGGTCAGGAGCAGATGAGATCCAAAGATCATAATGACTTTTACGCTGTCAACCAACAATATCAATGCTCACTAATGTAGAGACAACTGGCAGGAGCACTTAACAATTAGCAGTATCCAAGTAGCTAGTACACGGCGACTGATTGTTTATTACACAAGGTTGCAAAGGGGAAGGAGGACAAACATGGTTAAACAACAATTAAGCCGGATTATAAGCAGTCATAGCAGCATCAACAACGAGGTCATGGCCACTGACATACGCAGACTCATCGGACGCCAGAAACAAAGCAGCATCAGCAACATGGCTAGTCTTCAGCTCTATGCCTTTCAAAACCGCCTTGGCTCCCACCATGGATTCAAACGTCTCCGCGTTGAGCCCGTAGGGCGTACACGCCAACGGCGTAGCAACTCCAAACGGAGACACGCAGTTCACCCGTATCCCCTGAGGCCCGTACTCACCGGCGGCAGTCCTAACCAAGCCCAACAGGGCATGCTTCGAGGCCGTGTAGGCCGCGTGCCCAATCCCACCGCGCTGGGCGGACACGCTGGCGGTGCACAGTATGGATCCACGGATCCTTTTGGCTATCATTGCGCGTGCGCCGTGCTTGATCGCAGCCAACGCACCACCAACGTTGATCGTCATGGTTTTGTTTAGCTCCTTGAGGTCGAGATCTGCTATGGGGGTCAGTGGGCCGAGTATGCCTGCGTTACTGTACATGATGTCGAGATGTCCGTAGGTTGATACGGCGTAGTTCACCGTATCCTGCACTTGCTTCTCGTCCGTCACATCGCAGTGTTTGTATGTACATCTATCTTGATCACCTGTGCATCCCAATATACTTTTAGCTCTGGAGGAGTAATTAATTAGAACTCAGTTCCCGTAAGTATATATATATACCTTCAAAATGAGAGGATGTGTTGATTCTGTGGGCGACTTGTTCGCCGAGCTTGTCTTGGACATCGGCAATGACGACGAAGGCGCCATTTGCAACAAACAATGCAGCGGCGGCCTCTCCGATGCCGCTTGCTGCTCCTGTTATTATAGCCACCTTTCCTTCTAATCTGTTTGTTTATTTTCATCAAATGGTATTAGTCAAATATGTGCTAGGCTACGCAAGGAAAAGAGAGACTTAATTACCTGAGCTTAGACATCTCTATGGTGATCTTTGCTCGAAGTTTGATCCACAGACTGAATTCCGTAGTACACTACGGTTCTTCTGTTATATACATATAGCATATAGAGGGGTGTCAAGTAGGACCATCACAAACACCGTACGGTTCTTCTATTATATTACGATTCCTGATTAGTGCGTTAATCGATGTTTAATAATCTGCATTTTGCAAGGAAACGTGGGAGCCGTGGCACAGTTTTATATTACCGCTTAATTAGCTACTGTACCTGATTAGGTCGGATTGCCTGGAATACGTTAATCGATGTTTAATTTTTTATCCATAGCCAGTGTTCCGCAAGGGGGGAAAATCTGGGTTCAACGCAAATGACTTAATGGATCAAATGACCTACTCAAACTAATGAAAATTTTAATGCGGTTCTTATAATTTAATGTTATGCATGGTAGTGTTATAACTACGGTAAATTCATCGGTATCAGACCAAAATCAAACGAAACGTAATCAAAATTGAGTTACATCGGTATATTGAAATTATCAGTGTGTTTACTATTACTAGTGGCAAATATAACGTTAAGAAATATCAAAACCAATGCTGATGGTAAAGAGTTATCAGTTCTATTAATTTGTCTTTCCGCTCATTTTATTAATCATAATACAAAAACTTCTGATGGTTTAATAGATTTTAAGCATATGGTTTAGTATTATTTACGATTATGTTCTTTTTTTGGCTTTATTGACCCCAAAGTTGAAGGTTGGCTAAATTATTATTTTACATTGTTGAAACACCCAGACCCCCTTTGTATTCCCAATTGAGGTCATACTAATTATGACAGTAGGGTTTCCCGTTTCTCAAATGATATTATATATGTTTTAGTAACTAGGCCTAGCCCACACTACCTTTATTTTATTTGTACCAAGCCCAAGGAGCTATTACCCTAGCAGTTAGAATAACGTGTATATATGCACGTTCAGATGTACATTTTCTATTCATTCAATTACAATTACGCTTTCAGTTCTAAAATAATATTGAAAATTTTCCTTTATAGTATCAGAGCACAGAAAAGCCAAATGACAATAATTTTACATTCAAGATTTCAGATAATTTCAAATACAGCGTTGAGATTGAAAGGCTACCACTTTTACTTCTCAGAAGATCCGGTTGCGAGATTACAGTGCTACAAACCACCGTCCTCGATCTGTTTTCAACACTAAAGTAAGCCTTCCAATCATCGAGTAGTATCTTTTTTGATCAGTTCTTATTCCTCGTTTGCCCTCTGTTTCATCAAGAAAGCCTCTTCAAGCATTCTTGATTGCTCTCGGCGGTCAAGATCCTTCACATTCCTATTGATAGCAACAGCAACTGGTTGCAGAAATCAATCTCTATATATAACTGATCACTGCCATCCAGGTTTTACTGTTTCAGAGTTTATATTCATCTCTTTGAGTCACAATGACTGGGAACAATGATATAGCAAGTTCAAATACATCAAGGATCGACAGTACTAGAGCCTCTTCATCAAACACCACACTGATCAAGCCAAAAAGCCATGTAATTAACATCCCTCTGGACGATGACAATTACATGCTCTGGAAATACCAAGTCGAAAGAACCTTAAAAGACTATGGTTTGTAAGACTTCATCAAAGGCACTGTCAGAATACCGCCTGTAATGGTTCAAGACAAAGACAATAATTTGATTAGTAATGAAGAGTACATTCTTTATCAAAAACAAGATAGTCTTCTTGCATCTTGGCTAATTTCTTCTATAAGTGCTAATCTGTTATCACAGATTATTGGTGCTAATACATCATATGAAATTTGGACAACCATAGAACAGATTTTTAATTCACAATCAGCATCAAGAATCAAACAATATAGGAGTCAACTCCAAACTATCAAGAAAAATGGGATAAGTATGAGCGAATGCTTAACAAGATCAAGATTCTATGTGATAAACTTACAACTACATGGCACAGAATTTCAGAAAGTGAGCATTTTCTTTATATTACAAGGGGGTTGGATGAGGAATATGAGTCAGTTGTTACCTTCATTGCCTCACTAAGAACCACACATGATATTCAGTATGTTCACTCCACATTATTGGCACATGAAGGGAGGATTGAGCAAAAAGAGCAAGTCAATCAGATTATTCAGTTAACTATACTACTGTTTCGAAGAATAAAGGTCAGCAGAGAATTAATTCTACCCAGAGTTCAAACCAGACTAACAACATATAGAGGGGTAATCGGACCCAAAGGGGTAGAGGACGAGGTGATAGATGGAACAATAACGGCAGAGTCAAATGTCAGATATGTGATAAATTTTGTCATATAGCTAGTAGATGCTATTTCAGATTCAACTCTGAATTTAATGTTGCAAGGCAAACACAAGGTGGTAATCAAAATAGACCCAATATCAATGTTGCACAACTGAATCAACAGAACAGCAATGCAGACAATGGCAGAAGTCAGTTAAGTAATGTAGATGATGTTAAGACTCATGATATAAACGTTGATGATTGGTACCCAGATTCAGGCGCCACAAACCACGTTACCAACAGTTTGCAGAACTTGAATCTTGGCAACAAAAGTTATTCAGGAAAACATTCAATTCAAGTAGGTGATGGTGAAACCATAAGTATATCACACATTGGTTATGGATATATTAGTGCTAACAGACACCTATATTTTAATAATCTATTGAGAGTTCCTAATATCAAGAAGAATCTAATAAGCGTCTCACAATTTGCCAATGATAATAACGTATACTGTGAGTTTCACCCCCAAATTATGTCTAGTTAAAGACCTAATCAGTAATAAAATACTGTTACAGGGTAATTTGGACAACGGTCTATACAAATTCAGCAAAATCAAGACCAGAGATGGTTATAAGAATGGAAATTACTGTTACAATGCTCAGTTTGATACTGCCAGTAGCAGTAAAAAATAACGTCTCTAATGTTCAAGATAATACTAGCAGCAATAATGTCTCTAATGTTCATGATAATACTAGCAGCAATAGTGATGAGTTTAATTTTTGGCATAGAAATTAGGTCATCCAAACATCAAAACTGTAAAACAATTCTTGATTGAAAATAAAATCATTTTTGAAAAAGTACCTGGTCATTTTGTTTGTAGTCATTGTCAAATTGGCAAAAGTCATAAGTTACATTTCTTTGATTCTAAGACTAAATATAGTAGTCCATGTGAACTTACTGCAGCAGATCTGTAGGGGTCATCTCCATTTAAAACAGACCAGGGTTTCAGGTACTATCTTTCTTTTGTGGATGGATATAACAGATACACTTGGATTTTCTTTCTCAAGTCTAAATCTGAAACTCATAATACAATTGTTAATTTCATTAAAATGGTTGAAAAACAGTTCAACTGTAATGTTAAAACAGTTCAAACGGACGAGGGAGGTGAGTTTATGCCTTTAAGAAAGTATTTTAATGATAGAGGTATCAAACATAGAACCACCTTCCCACATACGTCTGAACAAAACGGTTTAGTCAAGAGAAAGCACAAACACATTGTGGATATTGGCCAAACACTGATGTCCCAAGCATTTGTGCCACTTAAATTCTGGGCGGAAGCATTTGTAACATTAGTATATTTGATAAATTTTATGCCAACAAAAGTCTTGAAACATAAAAGTCCACATGAGATCATATTTAAATCAAAACCAGATTATGATTTTTTAAAAACTTTTGGTTGTTTGTGCTTTCCCTGTCTTAGACCGTACAATAAATATAAACCGAGTTTCAGATCTACACCTTGTACTTTTTTGGGGTATCCTATTAACCAAAAAGGGTACAAGTGCTTGGATGCTAACGGTAGGCTATATATTTCTAGACACGTTACTTTTAATGAAAATATTTTTCCATTTGCTGAAAAGAGTAAAAAAACTGCCAGCAGAATTATCAAGCCTGCTAATTTGATGCAACCACCTGTAACACTGACTGAATGGCCAAAGAGTTTAGCACACAATCAACAAATTGATGAACAAAGTGATAATAAAAGCATAACTAGCACAAAACCTGGATATAGTGATGATTATAATGAGGATATGATGCGGCATACACATAATGATCAGTCAAGCAACGATGAATCCAACAACAGTGTTCAATCAGCTCAAGACAGTGCAACTAAAGACAATAAAAGTAATGAATCATCTTCTACTAATAGCCAAGGCATGACTCAACCTACTACTGGGAACACACATCACATGACGACAAGGAGCAAACATGGATTTTACAAGCCCAAGGCATACAATTTAAATATTGATACTAAAGAACCAGCCAATTTTGAAGAAGCTATGACTAGCAGTAAATGCAAAACTGCAATGGATACAGAATATGAGGCTCTTGTTAAAAACAAAACATGGATATTGGTAACTGCTCCTAGACACAAAAATATTGTGGGAAGTAGATGGACGTACAAATTGAAGAAAAATTCAGATGGGAGTATAGCAAGGTATAAAGAGAGGTTGGTGGCCAAGGGTTATACACAACAATTTGGGTTTGATTTTAATGAAACATTCTCTCCTGTTGTTAAACCCACAACCATTAGAATCATAATGATTACAGCCTTAACTAATAAATGGAATATAAGACAACTTGACACGAACAATGCTTTTTCGAATGGAGAGTTAAAGGAAGAGGTTTATATGCAGCGGTCTAGAGGATATGCTAGTAAAGAAAATGAAGGGTTGGTTGCAAATTACATAAAACAATTTATGGGCTAAAGCAAGCATCGAGAGTTTGGTATGAGAAATTAATAGTAACTTTTGTCAAATTGGGGTTTTCTTTAACCAAGTCAGATTTCTCTCTGTATGTTAGAATCAAAGGGGGTACAACCATATATATACTCATCTACGTGGATGACATTCTTATTACAGGAAATAACAGCAATGAAATTGACAACATCATTAAATTTCTAGACAAAACTTTCCCCATCAAAGATATGGGAACAGTAAATTGTTTCCTGGGTATTCAAGTCATATACAAAAGTCTAGTTCAGAAGTACTTTTATCTCAAAGAAAGTACATATCAGAAATTCTCACTTGAGCTAACATGGACAAGGCAAAACCTGTACCGACACCTATGACTAGTAGTTTGCATTTGTCAAAATTCAAAGGAGAACCTGTAGAGAATGTTGGACAGTACAGAAGTATCGTTGAGGTCTTGCAATATATCGCTATTACTCGTCCAGACATAAGTTTTAGTATCAATAAGGTTTGTCAGTATATGCATAACCCACTTTCCAAACACTGGAAGGCGGTAAAGCGCATACTAAAATACTTATAAGGGTCAGTAGAGTATGAATTATCACTTAACGCATGGAAAAATTTAAACATTCATGCTTACAGTGATGCTGACTGGGTTTCGGATCACGATGACAGGAGATCCACGACTGGTTATTGCATTTATTGAGGATCCAACCCAATTTCCTGGTGTTACCGCAAGCGAGCAACTGTTTCTCGTTCAAGCACGGAAGTTGACTACAGAGCTGTAGCGAGCACGACAGCTGAATTGATGTGGATTGGGTATTTGCTAAGAGAAATAGGAATAACTCTTGACAAGAATCCCATAATCTGGTGTGACAATATGAGTATGATTTCTTTATCCTCAAACCCTATACAGCACTCTCGCACGAAGCACATCGACATCGACTTGTACTTCATACGAGAGGAGATAGAGAAGGGAAAATTGGACATCCGACATGTTCCAGCCATCTTTCAACGAGCGGACGTCTTGACAATCTAAGAATTTTCAACGATTCAGGAATGATTTGAAGATTGTTGAAGGAAGAAGCTTATCTGAAGCCGAAGTGAAACCCTAGTTGGTTTTAAAGGGGCGAATTATGACAGTAGGGTTTCTCGTTTCACAAATGATATTATATATGTTTTATAACTGGGCCTAGCCCACACTACCTTTATTTTATTTGTACCAAGCCCAAGCGACTATTACCCTAGCAGTTAGAATAACGTGTATATATACACGTTCAGATGTACATTTTCAATTCATTCAATTACAATTACACTTTCAATTCTGAAATAATATTGAAAGTTTTCCTTTAATACCGAGGAATGCAATGCATCGTAGGTTCGAAGAAACTAATCATAAAGACTAAGATTCATAAGACATAAAAGGAAAACAGTGGAAATAATTATTTTTCGACAACTTTTATTACAAAACAATACTTTACATAGGGTAAGTTTTAATGCAAAACATATGTCTTACATAATCTATGCTCAAATCAAAGTATATAACCTCTTAAATACAGATTTGGACCAAGATAAATAAACTGTCATAAAATTAAATACACCAAATAGGGTCTTCAAAGCTACTAGTACAAATCAATTCCCTACCCTGGGGGAAAGAAAAATGAAGAAAGACAAGAAGGTCAGACGTAAAATCTGGTAAATGATGTAATTACGAGCATGATTGAGCAACATAGGAAAATAGACTTAACAGCAATTCTAGTGTTAGATAGGGTAAGCCTCAAATTTACAACTATAAAAGATATACATACTGGAATGATGTACATGGAAACATACTTGAACAATACGCGTATAGATTTGTTTGATTGTTCATCTAGTTCAACTGGTCTTGATTGTTTGCACTTTTTTAATTACTGAACATGGTAAACATGATTAGAATAGATTTCTAATACTACCCATCGATCGGCTACTAGTCTACCACTAGGTTTAAACCCGTGCTTCGCACACGGATATAATAGGATAACGGTTGAGTGGAATGTGTAAACTACAAAACACTAATTTATCCAAGCTGGCATTCACAATTGGAACGGAGATGAAATTAATATGATCATTTCATTTCAGGTGTTTAACCCACCATAAGGAAACAGGGTAATACTATGTATGACTTATGCTATGTGGAGCGAACTGATTAATGTGAACATCTCGTTTTAAGTTTGAATGAAATATACATGAGTAAACATGAGTGAACTGATTAATATGTGTCAGTCAAATGGTCTTGTTGTCAACATATGAAATGATCAAACGAAAGTAGTAAATGTTATATGCATAAAAATAAACATGACTTCGAAAGACAGACAAGTAGAATAATGATTAACAATCACGGAGGTACTTACCAAACGAAGACAGCTGTAATCATGCATGCCATGCGGCCGATTTGTTGTCATTGCCAACGTTCACGTATTAAGTGTAGAAGGTAGACACATGAAAATGGAAGTTTAAAAAGCTGTAAACACACGAACATACCATATCGGTAGTGCGTAAAAGGCAACTCACACGTTCACAGCTGGAAAAAATATATTTTAGACAAACCTAGTGGATACTCTATAGTGAAAGCTAAGTTAGCTTATATGTTAAATGCAGTATTCGTTCCACAAGTTGCATAATTCTATTGAAGAATAAAAATATCATTAGTTTAAATCAGTTACGTTTTAGGAGATCATTCGTTACAGAGTAAAGTTTCATTACAAAATATTTATAACAAAAGATCAAAATGTTGAAATCAACCAATTCAGCATGATCAAAGTAGGTAATGAAAACTCAATGTTAAGGGAATTTTTTTTGTAGATAACAGTAGTTAATTTATGTCTGTTTGCAGCAAATCCTCTTATTGAAAACAACATACCATTGGTTATAATGAGTTACACTTACGAAGGCCATCAATACGCATTAAGATTTCAGCTTTAAAACATTATAATGAAAGATCAAAGTATTGAAAATCAAAAGCAATAAATGTACATCTATTTGCGTATTAATTGACAAAATAAAGAAAATTTATCAAATAAATGGAGAGAAAAAAATATAACTGAAATCCATACTTCGAATTGACCGATGTAAAAACCAAGTAGCAATTTCATACAAAACATTATAATGAAATATCAAAATATTGAAAATCAAAAGCACTAGATTTATGTGTTTAAACCATTGGAAGCATGTAAATGCAAGGTCATAAAACAAAACAATATTGATTTGTCTATTAGAGGAGTAACGTGTATATGATGTTTTAATTTTAAATATATGGCTAAGTAGTTGGATTTATCTTATTAAACCAAGTTTCAATTTCATATTATGAAGTGACTAACGTAAGGACTAAGTTCAAAATAATATATGTTTCTTTTGGAAATACATGTAAAAATACAGATCCATCAAAATAAGTATTAAATACTATGGCATCTAAAATTTTGCACACTTAATGTTTTGAAATCCTAGCAGAACGTGGCAAAGATTTTTTTTTTCAAACTAACATTTACTTAAAATTGTGTTCTCTGAAAAAATTGAAGCAATAAATATTAGATAGACCGAGTGGACAGTCCATAGTAAAGGCTAAGTTAGCTTATATGTTAAATGCAGTATTCGTTCCATCGGTTGCATAATTCTATTGTTATTATCTGTTCAAGACACAAATACATGCGTAATGTGTCTAATTGGAAGAAATACGAACAAAAATATTGGTAATAAAACCATCGGGTTTGAGTAGTAGGTGATAAATGATATCAATATATGTTCTAAAAAAACCATGAATTGATAGTGGAAACTCAAAATTAAAAAGAACATAAAGGGGATAATTTGTAAAAATAGCAGTTAAAAAGTAATACCTACTTTAGATAGAATTTGTGTCGCCTTGCAACAAATACTCCTATTGAAGAATAAACATACAACTCATTAGAGGTTAAAGTTTCGGTTACAAAATATTATAACAAAAGATCAAAATATTGAAATCGAATGCAATTAATGTACATATATTCGCACATTAACACATAAAATGAAGCAAACTAATGACAAAGTAGAGAAGAAAGCACACAATCAACCCTAACATTCATAACATCCAATTTCCTAGCTATCATTGACTATAGCCTTGAATCCATCGATAATCGAACTTGCTTTCAACGATCAAAGGGGCTAATGGAGAAACCCCGGTTCTTGCCAAACTACCATACGCCATCATGACTTGTATGTTTGTCTTTTCCCATTCTTGACAACTAGGCCCATCAAGACTGCCCAGGGTATACGAAACAACTTGAACCTAACGGTGTCCCACAATACCCCTGCTTTGAGTCTGCTAGAACAATTCGATTACCAACGATTCTTGGCACATGAAATCTGTTATGCCTTCCATCTTGACGGCCCAATTCATTCTCTAATCATTTCATTATCATCTATGATTGACTCTTATCCTATCAATTCATCATTGTACTGGATCGTAATCGAATCACGACCAGTGTCATATCAACTAGGCTCCGACCACTCCAATTTGAGTTCACAATCGAAACACCATCCATCTTTGAGTTGCACATCAATCATCTGAAGTCTATTTCAATCCAAACTTCACCAGCAACATTAGGAAGCAATCACACCCATAACTAATTCACTACTATTTACTACAGCATCATTTTGTTGCTATAAAAAAATTTCAAAACATTCTATTGCAATATTTTGCTGCTATAACATTCAAAGTTTACAATTTCTAATTCTAATAATATATTATAACAATTCAAAAAATAAAAAACCATATTTCTCACATTAATCTAAAGTACACAAATGAAGTCATAAGCCTAATCAAAAAATATATATACCCATAATATTTCATACATGATAAATTCAAACATAAATATTAACTGGCCACCCCTATGCAATCCCCTACTAATTCTTCACCACCAACACCTCCTCCAGACCATCAGCAACACACCCTCTTGCATTCAACCACAACCATTCTTCCTTTACTACTGTAACGACCCAGATTTTTGCCATTCAAATCGACAATAAACCACACATGTCGGCCCAAACAAATCACCAATCCAGATAGTTATTGGGAAATAGAAGAAAGAAGAGAAAACAATCACAGAATCTCACAGCGGAAGGACAACATTTAATAAACAAATAATGGTTCAAAAACATTTAAAACATATACATTCGAATTACATTTTCAGTCATCAGAGTTCACTAATACAAGTATATACAGTAATGCAGCAGAAATAAAGTGCAGCGGAAAAACATACTTATAATTGATATATATATATATATACAAAATCCTCGTCTTCGTCTTCCAGCTATTGCAATCTTCGCTAACTGCAACTTCTGCTGACCCGAGCGTATTGCACAAAAAGAAAACACAACAAACACTCGGATCAGCACTAAATCATTCTCGTATTAATCAAATTAAAATATGAAATAACATCGGTGTCATGGGTGTAGTAACTCAAGAGACGTTACAGGATTTTCCATCTCTCAAGGATCCGTTAAACTAATACATACATAGTATAATACGCTATTATTGTAATGTCTATTCAGTAAAGTATAAATAATGAAAATAGCATAAGCGGGATTATATTTTTACCCTTACACCGTTTGTAATACCGTAGTCTATACAATACCGTAAACCCACCGTAACCGATGGCACCAGAGGGCACTCCATAGGTATGATACAAATCAAAATCATAGGGACTCAATAAGGATAAATATGACAAGGCACTCGAGGCAATACCCAGGGTAGGATTCTACCAATTGCACTCCCGGACCGGTGGTAACGCGTAGCAGCTACTACCGCCCACCTCGGATCACACTCCCATATCAAAAGGACCCTAATCATCATCATAGTCATAGAAATAGTATCGGCGAAGTGCGTCCAATCAGAGGTGCTACCTCTATTAGTCTCCTATTTTATTCATTTTGATTCTGATCCGAAGGTCAGGGCTATTTCGTCATCATTTGTATTCCTCGATTCAATCGTTGCCTCCAAGTCATCATGCTTCGTTCCGGGTACTCAACACGTGCACAGTTGTTCAAGTGGTATCGGCATTGACAGAGAGTATGCCACTTACCCACCTCGGTCTCTTTAACAACCAACGCTTACATTTTCCACGTCGGTCGGTTCTTTTACATTTCACAAAGGTTCGCTTTCATATCCAAAGTATCATGTTTGTTTCGAAGCAAAAAATTTTTATATTCAAAATAGAATATAATTTCATATCAAAATATCATAATCATTCCAAAATCGGTTATATTCTAAACTAGAATATATTTCACTTCATTATATTATAATCATATAATATTTCACAAAAATCGATTTATATTCAAGTAGAATATACTTCATATCCAGGATTATAATTATTCCAAATCGATTTATGGTCGGAAATCCATTCGTATTCAAATAGAATATATATTTTCATTTTACTCATTTCAGTCTCTTAGGAGATCCATTTATATTCGAGAAGAATATAATCTACATTTCCATATTAAAAATCGATTCATATTCAAATAGAATATACTTTATCTCAACTTCATTTGAACCAATGGTTTAAATCCAAACACTTTCCATTCGAAAGAAAATTACAATTCATAAAATATAATTATGAAAATAGATGCTTATAAAGAAAAATCTTTATATAATATATTTATATATATAATATAGTAGTTAGAATAAAGTAAGATGATTTAAATCACTATTTATATACATAAATTAGAAGTTTACTAAATAATTTTAAGTAATAAAATATAAGGGAAATTTATTTATAACAAAATAGTTTTATAGGTTAAAAGTTTTAAATAAATAAATTTTAAGAAAAGGAATAGTTATTTGAAATCAAGCATGTATATATATAATCTTTATAAAAATTATAAACTTCTTTGCATGGCTCGACTGGTACGACTACAACTGCCACTCTGGGCCTCAACTTCTTCAAAAAGAAAAATCAACATCCAAATGGCTACCCACTCAGTGTATAAAATCAATTGCTTAACCCATAATATAAGGTTTACCTATTTATCGGGCATTCCAATTCAAATTCCAATTTCCAAAGCGTATCAAGTAGCCGCTCATCGTCTGCATTTCCAGTCTATATAGCCAAATCACCTCCACCGCCTTCAGGATTCTGCACTTATTCCACTTATAATGCAATTAATAGTCTGGGTTAGATAATTCCGTTTCCACTTCACAACCAATCTTATTTCCAATTCACTCTACCGGGATTTATCTCCTTGCTTTCCATTCATACAATTTCCTATTAACCTCAACCGGTTTGATTAATTTCAATTAATATTCAATATCTGGTTTGCATCTGCTTTGGTTTAACATCCACTAATATCAATTGATAAATATCTGATTAATTCCCATTAAATTTTCAAATCCCAATTTATTTAAGTTTATTCTATTTGAATTCATTCTCAAACTGATTTTACTTAACCAGGTTCAGTTTCACTTCTCATATCTGATTCGATTGGCTAATTGATTTTCTAATCAGTTCAACTTTATTTCATAATTCAATTTGATTTCAAATCAAATCACCCAGAACAACAAAACAATCCATATTACTAGAATATAGAAAATTAATTCCCTTTTCTATATAAAATATACCTTGGGTAAAGTTATTTCATTTACCCCTTTTTTTATAAAACGATTTCGGGTCCATTCCCAGTTCGATATGGTTTCCGAATACTTGAACCGATTAATTAACACAATACAAAACATTTTTATATAAAATCTATAAATATGCTCTCATAATATATATACTCAAACTCAATCTAGGGCGTTACTAGCCCCTTCTCTATTGAGTTACGCTACAGAGCCAAGGTTACTACTCAACCAATAGCTCTGATACCAAAGGTGATGACCCAAATTTCCGGTACCTTTTCAGCTGACCAAACCATACCAGTCCAACCCAAATTGTACTAGAAACTCAAGTGCCAATAGAAAGAATTTAGAGGATGAGATAAGAAAGAAAGAAATATCAGAATAGAAGAAAAAGAAGAAGCACAATATCAGAGTCTCACATTACAGCGGAAACAAAAATTTAATATAGAAATAAAAACTTTATTGAGAGTTTTTGAAATTGAGACTTACAATCATCAGAGTACATCCTTACACCAGGACAGTTATAATGATTTGTCCTTATATACACCACACAGCAGAAAATATAGTAATACATCTGATCTCTCCAAGCACGTCTTCTGAAAACCCATAGCGTCTTAACCTGAATCTGCAGACCCGGCTAACCCGAGCATTTCAAACGACGAGTCAGTCTGGTGAACCAGAGTGAGAAAACCCATTAAGTTTAAATAACATCCATATTGATTTTAAAGTCAAAAAGTCTTTCGAAAGAAAAGAATAATAGTAAGACCAGTCCACACATAAATACGGACGATTTTTATCTTACTATAACCCAAAACATCTTTAAATCGTACCTCGTTTGATATTATGATAACGTCTATATACAAATAATAGAATCTAGCAGAACGCTTGCATCTCACGCTCTACATATATAGTATACAAACTGAACCGCAGGCACTTATTGTAGATATGATTTCTGACTATGACAAGGTATGGGAGCACCTGCCGATAGTGTAACTCTAGAGAGGAATACACTGGGTTCAACAAGAACGTCTTGTAACCCGACCCACACATGACCGACCATTCATTTCTCTTGAATGTTCCAAATATGTTGCCACCCACGGTTGCTAGCAACATAATTGTTTCTGGAAGATACAGAAACGAAAAGAAGGACAAATAAAGATATTCTCTAGATGGTGACAATACACCCTAATGGGAGCGACCCACATAGCCATGATGCCTTCCCGATTTTTGTCATTTCCCGGTTGATGAGGCTTGAGGTTATAAATCTTTTGGAACACCTGGCCGCCATTCACTTTGAATGCCACATTGTCAGATCCGTCAAATCTCTAATTGACGTCCACAAATATACTCTGGGTATTAAAGAAGTGCCCCTCTTCGCCACCAACTCGATATATTTGTAGAAATCAATGTACGTGGTTCTCAGGAATTACTCTGTCAGACATCCGTCCATATAAGTCATCCAGGAACAGGAGAACCGAAGGTACTCTCCCACTGCATCCAATATAGGAATCACCCCATGGATCAGTAGCGAGTAGTCATTACAATCCATAGATTTCAACCACGACAGAACCCCAATATATCTACGGGTCGGATCAGAGATTTTAAGTGGTTCTTCCGCTTTATGAAGATCTATGGTCTTCAAATACTCCATCTCGATCGTCGTTGTATATATATTTTGTATTTGTTGATCGGAATGGTTTTCGAATATACATTCGATCCCGGCCTTTCCGTACCAACAATCGTAAGGGTTAAATTTGATAGTTGGTTATTTAACTATCAAATAAACATCCATGAAATCATAAATACGTTTACTGGTTTAGTACTCAACATCACTTGGCTTTTTAATTAAAATTAATTAAAATTGAATATTCCAATATTGGGAAAACCTTATTTTAATTCTTATTCTAGTATACTAATATTCGCAACTATTTTGTTTTAATATTTAGAAAAATATTATATAACAATATTCCATATTCCATTTGGCTATTATTTGCAAAACATTTAATATAACATTATCGTTAATTATAACCGAGAAATCAGTTCAACTTACTATTCGACGTTATGCAAACTCTTTTGTTTTCATTACTTGGAAAGGTATCCAATCCTTATTCTTATAGAATAAACCATTCTATATCTCATTCCTTTTCTTTTTGAAATTATCACCCAATCTCCTTTTAATTCCGTTACTAGGGAAATATCATCTTATATTATTTCCGTTACTTGGAAAATCTCCTCATACATTCTCAAATCTATTTATTGTCGTTACTTTGGAAATCTTATTATACATTCTTGTCATTACCAACTAGCATCATCCTTGGATAGTCCCGAAGTCGTTCAAGTTAGGGTATTTTAATTACCTCTCAGACCTTGATCAACAACTTTCTTATCTTTAGATAAATACGAGTTGTAACTCAAAAACCCTATTCAATCTAATGTCAAAACACATACCACTTAACTAGTTTATTTAAAATATAGATTTATAATTCTTCTTATCTTTTTGGAAGACTCTCTTTTTAAATATAATTAATATTGCTTAATTCATCAATTAAACAATTGTTCACTAAACATCACTTATTTACTTTCGACCTTTTTTTAAATAACTTGGTTCCCTAAACTGGATTACTATTTCAAATCCTATTTCCAACCTCTTTTACCAAGCTCAATTTCCATTTTTTTTCCAATCCCCTTTTCTTTCGGGAAATCTCCCTTCAATTCCATGGATTTAACTTAACTCCATTATTAAGTATTTCCAATTCAAAAACATCGCTTTGATATCACATTCCTTTTATGTTTATAAATCTAGGTTTAACATAAACCCTTTACATCTTCGTCTCCTTCCACTTAATCCAAACGTTAAGTGGCATTTCCATTTAAGCTATCGTATCCGTTTAGAACTCCTTATTACTTCATTATAAAACTCAAGTTCAAATACAAAACTTGTTCATAACTTCTTTTCAAATCTCAACTATATTCCATTCTAAAACAATTACTTACTTAAATGTATTTAAGAAGTAATTACTTAAATTAAAAGAAAATAATTTACTTCCACTATTGTAAAATCAGTTAAATGCTTTATTTACAAAAATAAATAATGAAATCTCTTTTAAAATCTTTTTAAAATTTAAATTTTTTTCGTTAAGTGATTTTATTTAGGTTACTAACGACAAACTACTTAAAAGTCAATCTTAGTTAAAATGGTCAACTCGATCAAATCAAAAACACGATTATTTCTCTAACCCATTCCAGTTAATTCCTCCTTTAAATTAATTAAAATATAATTAATTTAAATAACTTCGTTTAATTGTTCATTAGATGTGATTAATCAACATCATGACGACGATGGCGCCCGTTTGGCCGAGCTTGTCTTGGACATCATGACGACGATGGTGCCCGTTTGCAGCAAACAATGTAGCGGCGGCCTCTCCAATGTCGCTTGCTGCTCCTAGTATTACTGCTACCTTTCCTTCTAATCTGTTTGTTTATTTTCATCGAATGTATTAGCAAATAGACATATTATTGTGTTAAGCAAGGAAAAGAGAGACTTAATTACCTCAACTTAGACATATTTATGGTGATCTTTGCTCGAAGTTTGATCCACAGAGTGAATTCTGTATACTATGGTTCGTCTGTTGTATATAAGATGTGAAGTAGGCCCATCACAAGCCACGGTTATTCTATTATATTACTATTCGTGATTAGCATGATAATCAATGTTTAATTATCGGCATTTTACAAGGAAACGTGGGAGCCGTGGCACGGTTTTATATTACCGCTCAATTAGCTATTGTACCTGATTAGGTCGGATTGCCTGGAATACGTTAATCGATGTTTAATTTTTTATCCATAGCCAGTGTTCCGCAAGGGGGGAAAATCTGGGTTCAACGCAAATGACTTAATGGATCAAATAACCTACTCAAACTAATGAAAATTATAATGCGGTTCTTATAATTTAATGTTATGCATGGTAGTGTTATAATTACGGTAAATTCATCGGTATCAGACCAAAATCAAACGAAACGTAATCAAAATTGAGTTTACATCGGTATATTGGAATTATCAGCGTGTTTACTGTTATCAATGGCAAATATATATATCGTTAAGAAATATCAGAACCAATGCTAATGGTAAAGTTACTAGTTATATTAAATTTTTTCCGCTCATTTTATTAGTCATAATAGGAAAACTTCTGATGGTTTAATAGATTTTAAACATATGGTTTAGTATTATTTAGATTTTAATCAAATGCATCGTAGGTTCGAAGAAACTAATCAGAAAGACTAAGATTCATAAGACATAAAACAAAAACAGTGGAAATAAATATTTTTTGATAACTTGTTGTTAAAAAGCAATACTTTACACAAGGTAAGTTTTAATGTAAAACATATGTCTTACATAATCTGTAACAAACCGGAAAATCTGAACCAATTTAAAATTTTTATTTCGGCAATTTTGATGAATTTTGAATATTTAAAATGAATTATTTTTAATAATAACGACGAGAAATTTATTTTGAATATAATTAGAATGTATATATTTATTTGAATCGTCGTTAGAATATAAATACTAATTTTTAATTATAAAAGGAATTGGAAATGGCGCGGTAGTTTGAAAATTTGATTTCAAATTTCAAATGAATGTATAGGATTCAAAATAAACCAAATTTTTACGAAACCAAAAATATTAGAATCTATTTGAGAATATCTTTCCAATGAATCCGAAAAATTGAAATTTCATAGCGAGAATAAAAAGTTATGCCCAGTCGAAAATTCAGAATAGTCGTTGTGGAATTTTGACCCTTAAAAATGGAAATTTTGCAAACGACCTCCGTTTTCGACGAACCACTTTTATTGGATCCGGGATGTCTAATTATTGTTAGATTCTAAAATTCATAATTTTCTGAATCATGTGAGCACGGCGAAGTAAAACGTGTTTTGACAGTTTCAGTCAATTTGGATCGATCAGAAAATGGCCATTTTTCAAACGATCTCCAAATATGACGAAATTTATTTTCTTAGGACCGTATCGTCAATACGAAGCTAGAAAATATTTTTCGGAAATTTTAGAGTCTTTATGTGGCCCCGGTAAATTGAAATGAGCATTCAAATTCAATATATAGATTTATATTTTGATTTTGACGGAAACTGGTCGAAACAGCCGAAATGGCTTACGATACATATCCCATTATGTTCGGAATGAGGGTAATTAGCTAGGGACGATAATCGGTGGGTTCGATTTCGAGTTCAGATAAAAAGTTGCTTTTTGGAAATTAAAAATTATAAAATATATATAATTATATAGCCCCTCCCCCTTATACTCTCTCTCCCCTCACGATAGCTCAAAATCAAATTTTGAAATTAAAAGAAAAAAACACGACGACGGAGGGGGGAAACCGCCGCTCCAGGCGACACCGCCCACCGTCGGCCCCTGCGCCCCCCTCCAAACCACCCTCTCCTCTCTTCCCTCTCTCTCCTCTGTAAACCGCTGCCACCCGAACCCCTTTCTCATCTCCAAATCCAAATCCCCTGAACCGACGTGAATCGCCACTGCCCCACCTCCTCGCAGCCTGCATCGCCACTGCCCCACCTCCTCGCAGCCTGCATCGCCACTGAGCAGCCATCTCCGACCAATGAACTCCCCTTTCCCCCCAATATCTCGAACTGTAAGTTTTTTTGCTCATTTTTATTTATTAATTTAAAATTCAGTTTTATATATATACATAGTGATGAAAAAAGGAGCCTGTTAATAAGATAAAAATGAGACTTTTGATATGGTAGAATATTCTATTTTTGTTTAAGAAAACATTCGATTTTTGTTTAAGAAAATATTCGATTTTTGTTTAAGAAGAGATTAGATTTTTAGTTGTATAAAAATTTGATTTTTATTTATATGGCTTCATAGTATAAAAGATTGATTTTTCTAATTGTAGAGTATTAAAAGTTTGATTATATATACATATATAGATTTTAAGAAAAATATGATTTTTACTCTATGAATATCGATATAAAAACGTGATTTTTATCTACATAATAAAGATTATAAAAATACGATTTTTATATACGAAGTGGCGAGAAAAATATGATTTTTCATAACATAAAGATTCGATTTTTATATGTGTAGTAAAGAAAAGGTATGATTTTTATAATCGAAATAGCGATATAAAAATTTGATTTTTATATAAGAAGTGACAATATAAAAATGTGATTTTTATATGTTCATTAGCGATAGAAAGATTTGATTTTTATCTATACAGTAGCGATAGAAAAATGTGATTTTTATATATTCATTGGCGATAGAAAGATTTGGTTTTTATCTATATAGTAGCGATAGAAAAATGTGATTTTTACCTATGTAGTGTTGTTATAAAAATATGAAATTATTTTTAGAAAGATAAAAATGTAATCTTTAGCCTCTGTATGTTATTTATAAAATAATCATAAAAAGAAATAATTATTGATTGGTTAAAAATATAATTTTAAACGTAGGTATACAACATAGATCGACAATCAAAGCACGGCGGAATGGAACCCAAAGGTGAGAACTTCTCACTTTTACTTTAAATTTTCTAGTTATAATATATACTAGGATGCAGATGGTGCTTAGCAGCACCCGACACCCGTCGTCCACAGACCATGGATGACTTGTTTGTTTGTTTGATTTTGTTGTGAAAATTGATTGTGTGATGTGGAACGGAATAAAATATTTTATAGTTAAAATTATTTTATAGTTAAAAATATAATTTTTAACATGTATATAAAATAAATATTTATAAAAAATCGGAGGATTTGTTTATGTACACACCTTTGACTGATATTGATTGGGACGATAAATTTTACATATCGCCCAACTTCAGAAATAAAACCTGTGTTTGACTGTTTGAAACCCACACGGGTATGGGATGATATATGACATACACTAATCCCAATAATTAGTTGTATGTCAATCGATTGATTGACAGGCTGTTATAAGCGTTAAATATTTATATTTAATGCTTATGCAGTGTAGAATGCACTTTGGATGATGGTAGACTGTGTTTGATGTTGTTGTGTACATGTGTGTATGAAATCCATATAAATAACATTATATGGTAATTGACTGTGTCTGATTCCAGTTCAGAAAAGAATGAATATTTTAAATAATGTTCAGTAAAGGATCAAAATATAATTTTGATGTCCGGTTTGGGATGGACACGAATATATTTAAATATGTATAGCCGTGTTGATTAGATTGACGCCATTTTGACGTGAACGATATTTATATCGATTTTATTCATTTATATAATGAATAACGAAAAGGAATTGATTTCAAAATCTAATGTTTTGAAAATATTATCATTTATATATCGATGATATGGAATATTCAATTTTGATTAGAAATTGAATATGAAGTTGAAATCGTTTTGAAAACGAATTTAAAACAATTTATAAAATACGATTTAAAAGGAAATCGATGAAATATATATAATATATACATATTATATATATATATATATATATATAATGGCCTGAATAGAACGCACCGCGGCAGTTCGTGAATTTCGACCATTGACTTCGTACGGATATTACGCGAGATCCGACCGTCGGATTCTCCTAAAACCGAAGCCGTTGAGTTCGTATCGAAAAGAGCTTTCTAACGAATATGAGAGGTTTGAAATCTAATGGTTGGATTTGCAATTATGTCCAAATAAAATTTGGAAAAGGTCGCTATAAGTGCATTTTGATGACCATTTATGGAAATCGATTGTACGGGCCTTGATAAAATTATTAAAAATATCAATAATTTGTGTAAAATCATAATAAATGATTTGGAAAGAATTGGGATGAAAAATTCCATATTTGAAAAGATATAAATATATTTTTATCGAAATGAACTAGTTATGAACTAGAAATTATAAATCCAATATTTTTTAAATAAATAAATTGGATTTGAAATGGTTTTAAAAATAACCAGAATTTCCAATATATGAATTGGAATGGATTTGAATCGAAATTATCATCGGAATATTTCGATGTTGGTTTCGGGATTATACGGATATTGTTATGGAAATTTGGAAGATATATTTGATATCGTTATTTCCAAAACAATATTGGTTGGTTTCAGAATTTGATATCGAATATAAGCCGATATATTTTCTATTCAGAGCCTTGTATTTAATATCAAATGGGATTTGGGTTTGTCGTGAATGGTGTCTTCATTAACATTGTTCTTAAACCCAGTTGAGAAAAGATTAAATCTTTAGATTTAATGGAGTATACCAATTAATATATTTAACTGAAATTGAATTAGAACTGATTTTTGGGTTTATCTTGAACGGTGTTTTAAATAACACTTGTCCTTTAACCCGATTATAAATGGAATGTGAATTGGGTTTATTGTGAACTATGTTTTTAATGACATTTGTTCTTTAACCCGATTTTCAGTGAAATATGATTTGGAACTTATAAATCTTTTTATAAAAGATTTAATGGGATTTTCCAAAGTAAAGTTTTCCAATTTAATATATTAAATTGGAATTGAATGGAATTCGATTTGATAATAATCGAAATGAAATTCTGTGGAGGAAGACTGTTAATACATATGGAATTTAAAAAGGTTTTGCCGTTATTCCATTTATATTATTGGTCGGACACGGAAATTGAAATCGATTATATATTGATTTGTTTCTCCGTGAAGATTCCATAATTAATGGAAAGTGATTTGGGTTTGTTATGAACTATGTTTTAAATGACATTAGTTCTTTAACCCGGTAAAAGACAGGATTACATGTCTGTCATTGTATTTCGAACTGTATGGTTGATCTCTACTTAATATATGTATATGTTTGGCGGCAGAGAATTTATTCTCTTGCTTAACGCCCTTCTTTGAAATGTACGAGCTCAGAGGTTATATATCGGCAGAAATCAATAGTACGGTGTAGATTGTCGATACGACATGTTTGATTTTTCCAAAGTTAAATAATCATTAATGTAAATTTTTGGGAAGATTAAAACTAAATGGTGTATTAATGAATCTTTAATCAGATTAAAATGGGAACTGATAATTTAAATTATCAAATATAGGAAATGATCGAGAACGGAGTATCACCAGTTTTGCTCCGAGCGATGGTTAAATCTTTAATTAGATTTGAACGGAAAATGGTAATTAAATTTACCGATAACACCGTGGTGTTAGTTATGGGGGTAATAACAGTTTTGCTCCATGGGATGAATAGGTTAGGATTGAGAAATGAAATAAATGATTACTTTGGTAAGGTGCGTTAATCCCGACTAGTTTGGAAAACCGTAATATGGTTTGAAATGATATCCAAAGGAAGATTAAAGAATAAATTTTAAAGAATTTATCTTTGATAAAATTAATGGGAATAAATCCCTAAAGATGTGAATATTTAAATAAAAGAATATTCAGAATTGGAATGAGGCGTATATTGTGTTTTTAAAGCACTTGTTTGTTATATACGCGAGTTATTCGGAAAGACCGGGTCTATCCCATTCTGAATAACTGATTCGACGATAAGTCAAAGATGAAGAAGGTGGTTGAAGACCGTAGGTCTTCACATCGTTTGAACAATTACTGGTGATCTTGATTCGGCCGTGCACCCAAGAGGAGGGAAATAGTTGGTGATCGTCCAGACGTATTTGGAGATCAATGGATATGCGAAGTATAAGGTGCCTCCGGTTTCGTTCAGACCCACAACGGACTTGTAAATGGATTATGTGTCTGACATTGGATTTTATTTTATGTTGATTTATTTCTATTAAATATATATATCTGTTTGGCAGCGGAGAATTTATTCTCTTGCTTAACGCCCTTCTCTGAGACGTACGAGCTCAGAGGTTATATATCGGCAGATATCAGTCGCATAGCATGAACTGCCTGTGTGGCATGCTGAGATGCAAATGATCAAGGCTTTTGTTGAAAAGAAGAGTCTTGTGGTTGATGTTAAAAGCACGGCTTTAATACAGCGTAGCTTTGAGTATAGCGTTAATTCGCGAGCCTCACACCTCGGTATGAGTTTAAAACGGGATAAGGACCGCTGGGGGAACACGACGTTTCTTTCTAGCTGTGGGTGGTGTCTGCGTTTTACTAGCCCTAACATCATTGATTATTATACCTTTGTGGATGTTGGAATGCGTGGCGCCTTGGATATATCGGTCTTTTCGGAGCCAATGGATAGGTCCGATAGAACCGGGAAACAGGTGTTCAGGAATTGCCAATCCACTAACATAAGTGTGGACTAGCCCAGCCGATTCCAAAGGTTCTCTGCGGGGAATCCTGAGGCATTTGCTAGAGTGTCTCGAAGCCGGTGAGGAGCTTGCCCCTGGCCTCGACTCATAATGGAAATCCAATTTCCAATACGTGATATTTCGGTTTTATTTGTAGAGCCTAGTATGGCGACATAGTGGGATGGGGCACTATGCCGTCTATGATTGGTACATTTATATTTGAAGTTGTTTTCATACACTTTATACTATAATAGTATCAAAATGATTTGTTTTAAACGTACCAAGCATGTTTGGCTATTATAAGGTAAAACTCTATCCTCTGGCTTGCGTTGCATTGCGTGATGGGACCTGAGTCTTATAATAGCTTCATTTTTCCAAAAAGCATTGCGCTGTTTATCCTATGCACTAGTATTCTTGGGAGGAAACCCGTTCCGTGTTATACGGTGTGGTCCTTTGAATTACTCTTTTTAAACTAAAGTTTTAAATAACTGTTTTAGTTCTCACACCAGTCACATGACTGGCCAGGATTTTATTGTTTTAACCTAAACTCTGGGTGCCCCTATTTTCCACACGGGCAGCTAGTAGTTTTGGTTTTGCAGATTTATATTCACAGGAACCTGGTTTACAGAGTATCCGTATATCTCTTTCAGTTGTGTTTTGTATTATTTTCCGCTGCTATGTAATGTGATTTAAATCTCTGATATTTCTCTGATGCATAATATTTATTCATACTCTGTATATTCTTGTATTCTGATGGAATTGTTGTAATAAGCAATGAAATGTTCTTCTGTTTGTGTTCTGATTTGTCGTGTTCTCAACTCAATCTGTGCTTTCCTTCACGGGGAAGTTCGGGTCGTGTCAGTTTGGTATCAGATCTCTGGTTTACATAGCACGAGAACAAGACACATTAGAACCATACGAAAGAATTCATCAGAGATTGGATTAGTAATATCCAATAAGAATGACTCGTTAGAGATAGGATCAGTAGTATCCTCGAACGAGTGTGAAGAGTATATTTTTAAAATGAAAACCAAATTGTTTTGAAGATTTTGCATATACGCCTTGCAAATGTGTATTCGAATTTTTTATATACTGGATAGATACAGAATCACACTCTAGTCGCCCGGGGACAATTCTGGTGATGGTGCACCATCGCCAGTATTTATTTTCGAGTTTCGAAAGTGGGATATCTATATATTTCCATTAGACTGGTGTGAGAACGAAAACTAGATAGGGTTCATTGTTGTAAATTGGCACCAAAAACATGATTTTCTGTATGTATCAAAATTATGAATTTGAAACTTTAATTCACTAATTGAATAATGGTTGTGTTGTATGATTAGTTGTTATCTAATAAAACTATTATGTAAATGTACGGTAAATGTAGGCCAAATTGAACCAAATATTGAACTGTATTGAAAACTGTTTGGAAATGCATGCATGTACATATATGTGTGAACATGTCATTGCAAGGAGGCTAGAGAAGAGGAATAAAATTGTATGCCCGACAAATAGGTACATGTTTACTAATTTCTTGGGTTTTGGATGATTTTATGAGCCGAATGGCTAGCCGCTTGGTTGTTTCTTTTTCTTTTTGGGTTGGAGAGGCCTGTATGGAAATTTCGGGATTTTCCTGCTGCTCCCGTGCAAAGGAGGTTATGGCAAAAAAAATTCGAAAATTTAGGGTGTTAGCCAAATTTTAGAAAAGTTCTTAGAAATTGAAAAGTTGAAGAACTTAAGCCATAATGAAAATAATGAAAGTTGAGTTGGTTTGTAAAACAACTTTCAGCTCCGTTCCTTTTCGAGGACGAAAAGTTTCAAGTGGGGGAAATTGTAACAACCCGGAAAATCAGAACCAATTTAAAATTTTTATTTCGGCAATTTTGATGAATATCGAATTTTTAAAATGAATTATTTTAAAAAATAACGACGAGAAATTTATTTTGAATAGAATTAGAACATATATATTTTTTTGAATCGTCGTTAGAATATAAATATTTATTTTTAACTAAAAAAGGAATTGGAAATGGCGCGGTAGTTTGAAAATTCGATTTCAAATTTCAAATGAATGTACAGGATTCAAAATAAACCGGATTTTGACGAAACCAAAAATATTAGAATCTATTTGAGAATATCTTTCCAACGAATCTGAAAAATTGAAATATCATAGTGGGAATAAAAAGTTATGCCCAGTTGAAAATTCAGAATTGTCGTTGTGGAATTTTGGCCCTTAAAAATTGAAATTTTGCAAACGACCTCCGTTTTGGACGAAACTACTTTTGTTGGATCCAGGATGTCTAATTATTGTTAGATTCCAAAATTCATAATTTTCTGAATCAATATGTGAGCGTGGCGAAGTAAAACGTGTTTGATAGTTTCAGTCAATTTGGAACGACCAGAAATGGCCATTTACCGAATGATCTCCAAATTTGACGAAATTAGTTTTGTTAGGACCGTATCGTCAATAAGAAGCAAGAAAATATTTTTTTGGGAATTTTTAGAGTCCGTATGTGGCCCCGGTAAATTGAAATGAGCGTTCAAATTTAATATATAGATTTATATTTTGATTTTGACGGAAACTGGTCGAAACAGCCGAAATGACTTACGATACATATCCCATTGTGTTCGGAATGAGGGTAATTAGCTAGGGACGACAGTCGGTGGGTTCGAATTGGAGTTTGAAATAAGAAGTTGCTTTTTGGAAATTAAAATAATAAAATATATATAATTATATTGCCCCTCCCCCCATACTCTCTCTCTCCCCTCACGAGAGCTCAAAATCGAATTTTGAAATAAAAAGAAAAAAAAACACGACGACGGAGGGGGAGAAACCGCCGCTCCAGGCGACGCCGCCCACCGTCGGCCCCTGCGCCCCCCTCCAAACCACCTTCTCCTCTCTTCCCTCTCTCTCCTCTGTAAACCGCCGCCACCCTAACCCGTTTCTCATCTCCAAATCATACAAACCCCCTGAACCGCCGTGAATCGCCACTTCCCCACCTCCTCACAGCCTGCACCGCCACTGAGCAGCCATCCCCGACCAGCGAACTCCCCTTCCCTCCCCCCCCCCACTATTTTGAATTGTAAGTTTTTTTGCTCATTTTTATTTATTAATTTAAAATTCAGTATTATGTATATACATAATGACGAAAAAAAGGAGCCTGTTAATAAGAAAAAAATGAGACTTTTGATGTGATAGAATATTCGATTTTTGTTTAAGAAAATATTCGATTTTTGTTAAAAAATATTCAATTTTTGTTTAAGAAAAGATTCGATTTTTAGTTGTATAAAAATTCGATTTTTATTTATATGGCTTCGTAGTATAAAAGACTGATTTTTCTAATTGAGAGTATTAAAAGTTTGATTATATATATATATTTTAAGTAAAAATATGATTTTTACTCTATGAATATCGATATAAAAACATGATTTTTACCTATATAATAAAGATTATAAAAATACGATTTTTATATACGAAGTGGTGAGAAAAATATGATTTTTCATAACATAAAGATTCGATTTTTATATATGTAGTAAAGAAAAGGTATGATTTTTATAATCGAAATAGCGATATAAAAAATTGATTTTTATATAAGAAGTGACGATATAAAAAAAATGATTTTTATATATTCATTAGTGATAGAAAGAATTGATTTTTATCTATATAGTAGCGATAGAAAAATGTGATTTTTATATAATTATTGGTGATAGAAAGATTTAATTTTTATCTATATAGTAGCGATAGAAAATTGTGATTTTTATCTATGTAGTGTTGTTATAAAAATATGAAATTATTTTTAGAAAGATAAAAATGTAATCTTTAGCCTCTGTATGTTATTTATAAAATAATCATACAAAGAAATAATTATTGATTGGTTAAAAATATAATTTTTAACGTAGGTATATTACATAGATCGACAATCAAAGCACGGAGGAGTGGAACCCAAAGGTGAGAACTTCTCACTTTTATTTAAAAATTTTAGTTATAATATATACTAGGATGCAGACGGTGCTTAGCAGCACCCGACACCCGTCGTCCACAGACCATGGACGACTTGTTTGTTTGTTTGATTTTGTTGTGAAAATTGATTGTGTGATGTGGAATGGAATAAAATATTTTATAGTTAAAAATATAATTTTTGATGTGTATATAAAATAAATATTTATAAACAAATCGGATGATTATTTATGTACACATCTTTGACTGATATTGATTGGGACGATAAATTTTACACATCGCCCAACTGCACAAATAAAACTTGTGTTTGATTGTTTGAAACCCTACACAAGTGTTGGGATGATATATGACATACACTAATCCCAATAATTAGTTGTATGTCGATCGATTGATTGACTGGCTGTTATAAGTGTTAAATATTTATATTTAATGCTTATGCGGTGTAGAATGCACTTAAGACGATGGTTGACTGTGTTTGATGTTGTTGTGTACATGTGTGTATGAAATCCATATAAATAACATTATATGGTAGTTGACTGTGTCTGATTCCAGTTCAAAAAAGAATGAATATTTTAAAAATAGAATATTTTAAATAATATTCACTAAAGGATCAAAATATAATTTTGATGTCCGGATTGGGATGGACACGAATATATTTAAATATATATAGCCATGTTAATTAGATTGACATCATTTTGACATGAACGATATTTATATCGATTTTATTCATTTACATAATGAATAACGAAAAGGAATAGATTTCAAAATCTAATGTTTTGAAAATATTATCATTTATATATCGATGATATGGAATATTCAATTTTGATTAGAAATTGAATATGAAGTTGAAATCGTTTTGAAAACGAATTTAAAACAATTTATAAAATATGATTTAAAAGGAAATCGACGAACTATATATAATATATTATATATATATATAATGGCCTGAATAGAACGCGCCTCGGCAGTTCGTGAATTTCGACCATTGACTTCGTACAGATATTACGCGAGATCCGACCGTCGGATTCTCCTAAAACCGGAGCCTTTGGGTTCGTACCGAAAAGAGCTTTATAACGAATATGAGAGGTTTGAAATCTAATGGTTAGATTTGGAATTATGTCCAAATCAAATATGGAAAAGGTCGTTGTAAGTGCAGTTCGATGACCGCTTATGGAAATCGACTGTACGGGCCTTGATAAAATTATTAAAAATATCAATAATTTGTGTAAAATCATAATAAATGATTTGGAAAGAATTGGGATGAAAAATTCCATATTTGAAAAGATAAAAATATATTTTTATCGAAATGAACTAGTTATGAACTAGAAATTATAAATCCAATATTTTTTTAAATAAATAAATTGGATTTGAAATGGTTTTAAAAATAACCAGAATTTCCAATATATGAATTGGAATGGATTTGAATCGAAATTATCATCCGAATATTTCGATGTTGGGTTCGGGATTATACAAATATTGTTATGGAAATTTGGAAGATATATTTTATATCGTTATTTCCAAAACGATATTGGTTGGTTTCAGAATTTGATATTGAATATAAGCCGTTATATTTTCTATTCAGAGCCTTGTATTTAATATCAAACAGGATTTGGGTTTGTCGTGAATGGTGTCTTCATTAACACTGCTCTTAAACCCAATTGAGAAAAGTTTAAATCTCTTTATTTAGATTTAATGGAGCATACCAATTAATATATTTAATTTGAATTGAATTAGAATTGATTTTTGGGTTTATCTTGAACGGTGTTTTAAATGACACTTGTCCTTTAACCCGATTATAAATGGAATGTGAATTGGGTTTATTGTGAACTATGTTTTTAATGACATTCGTTCTTTAACCCGATTTACAATGAAATATGATTTGGAATATATAAATCTTTTTATAAAGATTTAATGGGATTTTCCAAAGTAAAGTTTTCCAATTTAATATATTAAATTGGAACTGAATGGAATTCGATTTGATAATAATCGAAATGAAATTCTGTGGAGGAAGTCTGTTAATACATATGGAATTTAAAAAGGCTTTGCTGTTATTCCATTTATATTATTGGTCAGATACGGAAATTGATATCGATTATATATTGATTTGTTTTTCCGTGAAGATTCCAAAATTAATAGAATGTGATTTGGGTTTGTTGTGAACTGTGTTTTAAATGACATTAGTTCTTTAACCCAGTAAAAGCCAGGATTACATGTCTGTCATTGTATTTCGAACTGTATGGTTGATCTCTGCTTAATATATATCTGTTTGGCGGCAAAGAATTTATTCTTTTGCTTAACGCCCTTCTCTGAGACGTACGAGCTCAAAGGTTATATATCGGCAGTAATCCATAGTACGGTGTAGATTGTCGATACGACATGTTTGATTTTTCCAAAGTTAAATAATCATTAATATGGATTTTTGGGAAGATTAAAACTAAATGGTGTTTTAATGAATCTTTAATCAGATTAAAATAGGAATTGATAATTTAAGTTATCAAATATAGGAAATGATCTAGAATGGAGTATCACTAGTTTTGCTTCGAGCGATAATTAAATCTTTAATTAGATTTGAACGGAAAATGGTAATTAAATTTACCGTTGGTTTTGCTCCATGGGATGAATAGGTGTGGATTGAGAAATGAAATAAATGATTACTTCGGTAAGGTGCGTTAATCCCGACTAGTTTGAAAAGCCATAATATGGTTTGAAATGATATCCAAAGGAAGATTAAATAATAAAATTTAAAGAATTTATCTTTGATAAAATTAATGGGAACAAATACCTAAAGATGTGAATATTTAAATTAAAAAATATTCAGAATTGGAATGAGGCGTATGTTGTGTTTTTATAGCACTTGTTTATTATATACGCGAGTTATTCGGAAAGACCGGGTCTATCCCATTCTGAATAACTGATTCGACGATAAGTCGAAGATGAAGAAGGTGGTTGAAGATCGGAGGTCTTCACATCGTTTGAACGATTACTAGTGCTCTTGATTGGGCTGTACACCCAAGAGGAGGGAAATAGTTGGTGGTCATCCAGACGTATTTGGAGATCAATGGATATGCGAGGTATAAGGTGCCTCCAGTTTCGTTCCGACCCAGAACGGACTTGTAAATGGATTGTGTGTCTGACATTGGATTTTATTCTGTGTTGATTGATTTCTATTAAATATATATCTGTTTCGCAGCAGAGACTTTATTCTCTTGCTTAACGCCCTTCCCTGAGACGTACGAGCTCAGAGGTTATATATCGATAGATATCAGTCGCATGGCATGAACTGCCTGTGTGGCATGCTGAGATGCAAATGATCAAGGCTTTTGTTGAAAAGTAGAGTCTTGTGGTTGATGATCAAAGCACGACTTAAATACAGCGTAGCTTTGTATATAGCGTTAATTCGCAAGCCACACACCTCGGTATGAGTTAAAAACGGGATAAGGACCGCTGGGAGAACACGACGTTTCTTTCTAGCTATGGGTGGTGTCGGCAATTTACTAGCCCTGACATCGTTGATTATTATACCTTTGTGGATGTTGGAATGCGAGGCGCCTCGGATATATCGGTCTCTTCGGAGCCGATGGATAGGTCCGATAAGACTGGGAAACGTGTGTTCAGGAATTGCCAATCCACTAACGTAAGTGTTGACCGGCCCAGCCGATTCCAAGGGTTCTCTGCGGGGAATCCTGAGGCATTTGCTAGAGTGTCTCAAAGCCGGTGAGGAGCTTTCCCCTGGCCTCGACTCATGACGGAAATCCAGTTTCCAATACGTGATATTTCGGTTTTATTTGTAGATCCTAGTATGGCGACATAGTGGAATGGGGCACTATGTCGTCTATGATTGATACATTTATATTTGAAGTTGTTTTCATACACTTTATACTATAATAGTATCAAAATGATTTGTTTTAAACGTACCAAGCATGTTTGGCTATTATAAGGTAAAACTCTATTCTCCGGATTGCGTTGCATTGTGTGATGGGACCTGAGTCTTATAATAGCTTCATTTTTCCAAAAAGCATTGCGTTGTTTATCTTATGCACTAGTATTCTTGGGAGGAAACCCGTTCTGTGTTATACGGTGTGGTCCCTTGAATTACTCTCTTTTAAAGTGAAGTTTTAAATGAATGTTTTAGTTCTCACACCAGTCACATGACTGACATGGAGTTTATTGTTTTAACTTAAACTCTGGGTGCCCCTTTTTTCCACACGGGCAGCTAGTAGTTTTGGTTTTGCAGATTTATATTCAAAGGAACCTGGTTTACAGCTGGAACGATATTCGGAAAGCTCTGTATCCGTATATCTCTTTCAGTTGTGTTTTGTATTATTTTCCACTGCTATGTAATGTAATTTAAATCTCTGATATTTCTCTGATGTATAATATTTATTCATACTCTGTATATTCTTGTATTCTGATAGAATTGTTGTAATAAGCAATGAAATGTTCTTCTGTTTGTGTTCTGATTTGTCGTGTTCTCAACTCAATCCGTGCTTTCCTTGACGGGGAAGTTCGGGTCGTGTCATAATCTTTGCTCAAATCAAAGTATATAACCTCTCAAATACAGATTCGAACCAAGGTAAATAAACTGTCGTAAAATTAAATACACCAAATAGGGTCGTCAATGCTACTAGTACAAATCAATTCCCTGCTCCGGGGGAAAGAAAAATGAAGAAAGAGAAGAAGGTCAGGCATAAAGTCTGGTAAATGATGTAATTACAAGCATTATTGAGCAACATAGGAAAATAGACTTAATAGTAGTTCTAGTATCAGATAGGGGAAGCCTCAAATGTACAACTATAAAAGATATACATAATGGAATGATGTAAAAGGAAATATATTTGAACAATACGAGTATAGATTTGTTTGATTGTTCATCTAGTTCAACTGGTCTTGATTGTTTGCACTTTTTTAATTACTGAATGTGGTAAACATGATTAGAAAAGATTCCTAATACTACCCATCGATCGACTACTAGTCTACCACCAGGTTTAGACCCGTGCTTCGCACACGGGTATGACATGATAACGGTTGAGTGGAATGTGTAAACTACAAAACACTAATTTATCCAAGCTGGCACTCACAATTGGAACGGAGAAGAAATTAATATGGTCATTTCATTACGGGTTTTTTACGCCACCATAAGAAAACAAGGTAATATTATGTATGATTTATGTTATGTTGAAGCGAACTGCTTAATGTGGACATCTCGTTTTAAGTTTGAATGAAATATACATGAGTAAACATGAGTGAACTAATTAATATATGTCAGTCAAATAGTCTTGTTGTCAACATGTGAAATGATCAAACGAAAGTAGTAAATGTTATATGCATAAAAATAAACATGACTTCGAACGACAGGTAAGTAGAATAATGATTAACAATCGTGGAGGTACTTACCAAACGAAGACAGTTGTAATCATGCATGCCATACGGCCAATTTGTTGTCATTGCCAACGTTCACATATTAAGTGTAGAAGGTAGACACATGAAAATGGAAGTTTGAAAAGCTGTAAACAGACGAACATACCATATCAGTAGTGCGTAAAAGGCAACTCACACAAAAGGCTACTTACATGTTCATAGCTGGAAATAAAATATATTAGACAAACCTGGTGGACACTCTATAGTGAAAGCTAAGTTAGCTTATATGTTAAATGCAGTATTCGTTCCACAAGTGGCATAATTCTATTGAAGAATAAAAATATAATTAGTTTAAATCAGTTACATTTTAGGAAATCATTCGTTACAGAGTAAAGTTTCATTACAAATTAAAATATTATAACAAAAGATCAAAATATTGAAATCAACCAATTCAACATGATCAAAAGTAGGTAATGAAAACTCAGTGTTAAGGGAAAAAAGTTTGAACATAACAGTAGTAAATTTCTGTCGGTTTGCAGCAAATCCTCTTATTGAAAACAACATACCATTAGTTATAATGAGTTACATTTAAGAAGGCCATCAACACGCATTAAGATTTCAGTTATAAAACATTATGACGAAAGATCAAAGTATTGAAAATTAAAAGCAATAAATGTACATCTATTTGCATATTAATTGACAAAATAAAGCAAATTTATCAAATAAATGGAGAGAAAAAATATAACTGAGATTCATACTTCGAATTGACCGATGTAAAAACCAAGTAGCAGTTTCATACAAAACAATATAATGAAAGATCAAAATATTGAAAATCAAAAGCACCGGATTTAGGTGTTTAGACCGCTGGATGCATGTTAATGCAAGGTCATAAAACAAAACAATATTGACTTGTCTATTAGAGGAGTAACGTATACGGTGTTTTAATTTTAAACATATTGCTAAGTGGTTGCATTTATCTTATTAAACCAAGTTTCAATTTCATATTATGAAGTGACTAACGTAAGGACTTAGTTCAAAATAACATATGTTTCTTTTGGCAATGCATGTAAAAATACCGATCCATCAAAATAAGTATTAAATACTATGGCATCTAAAATTTTGCACACTTAATGTTATGAAATCCTAACAGAACATGGCAAAGATTTTTTTTTTCAAACTAACATTTACTTAAAATTGTGATCTCTGCAAAAATTGAAGCAATAGATATTGGATAGACTGAGTGGACAGTCCATAGTGAAGGCTAAGTTAGCTTGTACGTGAAATGCAGTATTCGTTCCGTCGATTGCATAATTCTATTGCTATTATCTCTTCAAGACATAAATACATGTGTAATGTGTCTAATTGGAAGAAATACAAACAAAAACATTGGTAATAAAACCATCGGGTTTGAGTAGTAGGTGATAAATGATATCAATATATGTTCTAAAAAAAACCATGAATTGATAGTGGAAACTCAAAATTAAAAAGAATAGAAAGGGGATAATTTGTAAAAATAGCAGTTAAAAAATAATACTTGCTTTAGACAGAATTTGTGTCGCCTTGCAACAAATTCTCCTATTGAAGAATAAACATATAATTAATTCAGATCAGCTACATTTAAGGAAATCATTCGTTACAGATTAAAATTTCAGTTACAAAATATTATAACAAAAGATCAAAATATTGAAATCAAAAGCAATAAATGTACATATATTTGCACATTAACACATAAAATGAAGCAAACCGATGATAAAGTAGAGAAGAAAGAGCACAATCAACCCTAACATTCATAACATCCAATTTCCTAGCTATCATTGATTATAGCCATGAATCCATCGCTGAAGTTGGAGAGGCCGCGGAAGATTAAGGTAAGAAAGATCACAACTATTATACTCATTCATCACTACTATCTATCTTCTTTTCCAAATGACGAAAGGAAGAGGGAGCTAGAAAGCTGAAAGGCGAGGAACTACTTGAATGAAAGACAGCCATGAAAGAGCGTGTTATTAGTGGTCCGTACCGGGAGTGGCTTGACAAAAAGAAAAAAAAGAAGGTATTCCATCGAACTTGCTTTCAACGATCAAAAGGGCTAATGGAGAAACCCCGGTTCTTGCTAAACTACCATACGCCATCATGACTCGTATGTTTGTCTTTTCCCATTCTAGACAACTAGGCCCATCAAGACTGCCCAGGGTATACGAAACCACTTGAACCTAACGGGTGTCCCCACAATACCCTTGCTTTGAGTCTGCTAGAACACTTCGATTACCAACAATTCTTGGCACATGAAATATGTCAAGCCTTTCATCGGCGACCCAATTCATTCTCTAATCATTCCATTATTATCCATGATTGACTCTCATCCTAACAATTCATCATTGTATTGGATCTTATACCGAATCATGACCAGTGTCATATCAACCAGGCTCCGACCACTCCAATGTGAGTTAACAATCGAAGCACCATCCATTTTTGAGTTGCACATCAATCATCTGAAGTCCATTTCAATCCAAACTTCACCAGCAACCTTCGGAAGCCATCACAACTATGCTCCAAAAAATTCACATCCATCTGGCCTTCCCCTATGGGTCGGTGCCGACCCTTCTACTTAGCAAATTTTTGCTAAGTAGCTAGCCACCATAGTTCCTTGTCTCAAGTTTATCCTTCCGATTCAATTTCCAAGCATTTCGACATTTCTATAAGAACTTCTATCAGTTTATCCATGTCTCGAGTAATTAACCTTTGACCCATCATAAATCAACCCTAATTGACTTTAAATCTTAAAGGAAGCCCCATTGCATCAATGTAAAGCCATGCCACCAAGAATCAACGCCACCCGAGCAACCCACATGGGTGTGCCGATCTATCATGGGTTGGTGCCGACCCATGCACTTAACATATTTAGGAAAGAGATTTTCGTGCCTTAATCTCCCGTCTTCCAGAGCATCTCCGCCAAGTTTCGTCTGAATTCGATCGTCTGAACCCCTGATTTGGTCTGTTCTTCAATCCTAAGATCTACGACAAATAATTTTAATGAACAACCCAATCAATGCGATCAATTCAATCAATACAAACTTCAATCCAACAATTCAAACATGAACAAATCACTATTATAGCACAAACATTTCACAATTATGAGATCTAGTATGATTTAGATCTAAACATATGTATAAACATGATTAATCTAACGATTATCAAGTTAATATGATCAAATTAGTTTCTCCTAGGGTTTTTGGGTTTGAATTTAATATATATCATCAGATCTAAGGTGCTTGTAACATAAAACATATGAATATGATCCTAATTTACCCGTACAATCCATAATTTCCGTGTGAGAGATATGACCACTCACCTAATCCTTGATTTGATGTAAATTCAATGAGATCAGATCTGGACAACGCTGAAAATTGTTGAATTCGATGCAATTTGATGTGATCTAACTTCCCTTGATGATGATCTATCTTCTAGATGCAATCTACTATGAATATGAATGAAGAAAATGGAGAATTAAGGTTTTAGGTTGAACTCGAGAATCACAGACGCCCAACCTAAAACCTAGAATAAAGAGAATAACCCTAGTTCTCTACCCAACCGCCCCGATTTATATCTGCAGTTCATAGGTCTAATGGGCTTGGCTGATTAGCCTATTAGCTGCTGATCAGTATGCCTAAACATCGGCTGAAATTTAAAATAGTGATTCTTTCCAATCCACTAAACCAAATCATTCATATGACCATTCTACGAAATCGTAAATCACCATACTAATCTAATAAGATCAATTTCAACACTTAATAATAATATTATTTGTAAAAATTATAATGTGATGAAACAATTCTTTCACAATAATAATATTATTTGTAAAAATTTACCTGTCACATATGGCTGCACACACTGTTACATTGGCAAAAGGCATAAATTGCCTTTCAACAATACAGAAACTGTGTACACAAAACCATTAGAGATGATTGTTGCGGATTTGTGGGGTCCAGCAACAACATGTTCATCACAAAATCACAGGTATTATCTTTCTTTTTTTGATTCTTTTTCTAGACGTGGGTATACTTTCTCAAGAATAAATCCGATACATGTGTTGCCACTATTAAATTCATTAAGTTCATTAAAAATCATACATATCATACTGTTAAAATTATGCAAACAGATGGAGGTGATGAATTTATGCCTCTAAAGAAATATTTTAGTGGTAAGGGCATCTTACATAGAATTACCTGTCCCTACACTTCTGAATAAAACGGTCTAGTGGAAAGGAATCATAGTAGTAGACACTGGGCTTACTCTTTTATCTCAAGCATCTTTGCCTATAAGATTTTGGTATGAAGCTTTTAACACTGCTGTTTATCTAATTAATAAGCTTACTACCAAAGTCTTAAACTATAAAAGCCCAAATGAGGTGTTGTTTAACAGTAAACCAAATTACAATAGATTAAAAAAAAAATTGATGTCTATGTTTTCCTTACCTCAGACCGTACAATAAAAATAAACTCAACTTAAGATCCATCTCGTGCACCTTTTTGGGTTAAGCCAACAACCAAAATGGCTACATATGCTTGGATAAAAATGGGAGGATTTACATTTTGAGACATGTTACTTTCAATGAATTTATATTTTCTTTTACTAAAAAGGGAAGTACATGCAATCATAGTAATGAACAAAGCAACATAAAACTACAAAGTGTACTAGACCTTATTGAGTGCACTGGAAAGGCTGGAGTGGAGGCTTGTCATAAACAATATGATGACTAACAGCCGATCATCTCAACAACCAGATCATATTGCAGTGCAAGCAATTCTGTCCAAAACAATACATGATATAACAGTGATGAAAATAGGAACAATGAAGATAGCAATAGAAGTAGTGAAGCAGGGTATGCCGCCAATTCTAATTCCAATAATCATGGTAATGGTCAACATAAGATACCAATGTTGGTCACCACATGATCACTAGAGCGAAAAGTGGGATATTCAATTCCAAGGCATACACTACATCTATTAACTATCAGGAACCTGTCACTTATAAAGAAACAATCAAAAACAGCAAATGGAGAGAGGCCATTGACAATGAACTCAAAGCGCTTATGAGAAATGGTACTTGGACTATTGTAAAAAAAACCCAAACACAAAAATATTGTGGGCTGTAGATGGACATTCAAAATTAAAAGAAAAACTGATGGCAGCATTGACAAAATATAAAGTTAGATTGGTTACTAAAGGCTATTCTCAACAGTTTGGCTTTGATTTTAACGGAAAAAATTCCCTTGTTGTTAAACCTAGTACCATTAGAATAGTTTTATCTATTGCCATAAGCCAGAACTGGGAAACAAGACAACTAGACGTCAATAATGTTTTTCTCAATAGGGATTTACACACTACAACAAAAAACACATTTCGCAACAGGCAATATCTGTTGTAGTAGACCAATTGCAACAGGCCCGTGCCCGTTGGTATAGCCGAAGTTGCAAAAAGTCCGCAACATTTTCTGCCTATTGCAATAAGATGTTGCGGTATACTTTTTTAGAACTGGCATTTGTTGTTGCAACAGATTATTTTGCAACAACAAATAGCAAGTGTAAACCTATAATAAGCATTCGACAAACAAATATTACAACTATTTTTGACAGTTGCAAAATCTTTTGCAACTGTCTTAAGTTGTTGCAACAGGTCATTTTGCAAGAACAATTCACCAATACCTAATTCTATAATTTACTGTAATAACGATAAAATATATTATAAAAAAATAAACATACATTCAAAAAGGCATTGACAAAATAATAAATTCACACATAATATAAACATGATCCATACATAATATTAGTTGAAGTTACATTCAAAGTTTAGCATAGAAACAAATGTGATCCATACATAACATAAATGCATACCATACCAACAATTCCAAAATGTTGTCAACATAACACCTAAAAGCTAAAAAGTACATACAACTCTAGAGAAACGAAGTCTTTGTGCCAAGCCACGGTTGTTCCGACGGCCTCTTGAATAGTGTACATCTCCGAATTTGGCCTTAGTAGAAAAGCTTCAGGATCCACAGCTACGTTAACCCATACCCATGAAAACATACACGTTAAACTTCTAATTTTAACGCAAACAGTGAAAGCATGAACCAACATACTAAGAAAAAAAGTGGATTAGACATACAAATAGATGAATTTGAAACAAAGTATGGTATAGCTACCAGATGAAGCAAGTCATTTAATAAAACATTGTTGCAGACATACAAATAGCTAAATTCTGTCAGATCCTATTTATCAGAATATCACAATGTGGAACATCAATATCCTTACTATACTTGAGATTGGAATATTATTATTAATATTAATACTCTGGTAACATGCAAACTCCCCTTTTCAGCATTAGGGAGACTTAATTAGTCCAAATATAGTATGTATCAAATGAATTTTTTTAAATGATAAGGATAAAAAAAATCACTTCTGATTTTATAACATGGATAAAGATAAAGAATAAACTGAAAATACCCCCATCAAATGCAGAAAAAGATAGTACAAATTAACTAATATAGTTAACAAAGTAGGTTGAATAAATTGTTACCTCCAAATCCTCCACCACCATACCACCATAGAACGACTGAAAGATGCCAAAAGGATCATGACCTCCACCGCCTAATTTGGAGTCCAATGTATTTGTAACGTTTTTATACTCAATAAGCTCAGTTTCATACTTATGCTTATCACTAACATGCAAACTCCTTACCTTATCTTTGCTAATCCTCACATATGACTTTGGACCCAAAAAAATTCTGGAGGTAAAATGTCTGATACACGCTATATGAAAAAAGAGAATCACTGGGTGAAAATGAGTTTTTGTAGAACACATTCATTCATGCAGTCCATGTTGACAACAGAGATGTACTTACATTTTTGTTGCTACTCTTCATTGTTTCATATTAGTACAATTTCTGGATTAGTACATGTGTGTTATTCCTTTACTACAGACTGAATGTATGGAGTCTGCCAAAAATATTGCAAGTGATATAATCATATCATCCATAATTTTAGTAAAATATATGTTAATCATGTGTGGTCAGTGTATAACGTTTAGCTTAATCATGATAAGATATATTTTCTTGTGTAAAATGGAAATCGTAGAAGACAAGCTTATCGTACTTGCATGTATCAGAAATATGCATAAAAAATATATGCAAAAAATACACGTAAATAGCTTAAACAATCCACCATTCCTCTTTTGCTTTAATTCAAAGCTTTAAAAGTGCAAAATTAAAAATACGTACCCTGTATTTTTTTGCCTTGGCTAGGACAAAAGACCAGTCCAATCTTAAAGCATGTGAGTAGGTGTCTGTATATAAATAAATGTCATAAATACTAAAGTAAAAAAATTAAAGGAGAAGAATAAAGAAAAAAAGAATTATAATGGATGAAGAAAAACATGGTTCCTATTTTTTTTTGGGCTGTAAGAACAGGCAAAGAAAAGCACAAATCAACTAGCACAACAACTAAGATGTATTTTCTGTTTTTTTCCTGATAAAAGTGCCGTATTCTTTGAATTTCCAAAGCTATCAGTCTAACATTAAGGAAAACCACATAAAAGCAAACATTTGTTACTAGCTTCTTGTCTCTCTTTACTTAAGGATGCAGATAATGACATGCATAGTGTTCCTGCTTAATTTGTACATAAAGCACATAACTAATTAATAATAATAACTCAAATGAACAATAATTTATTTATTTATTTTAACCATGATGTGTTCAGTGCTCATATATGAATGCAGGTGAAGCGTATAGAGTAAGAAAAGTGTAATTTAGAAGAAAGAATATAGGAGACATGGAAGAAGTGAAAAAATACTTGGCTTATTAAAGATTGTGTTCTAAATCAGCATCTTTATTCAATAGTACCTGTCAGAATCTTCTAAAACAGCCTTAAAATCTTGCTTTGGGTTGCATGCAAATTATTGAACTGAATCAGAGTTTTATACTCCTCATTGCTGTGTTTTATTTATACCTTTAGCGTACTTAGATGTTAAAACCCTATATCAACTCATAGTACTGTGTCATTCTAACAAGGCATCCAAACAAAAATGACTCATTTTTCTCTTAATCCTAAGCTCATTGTTTTTGTACTTTTTCTCATTATTATAGCACTTACAGAAGGAAGGGTGAACGCCATTAGAAACATAGAAACTGCAAAGCATTCTATGGACACTAATGCTGATGAGAATACGGAAGTAGATGCAACCTCAACATTTGATCTTGATGGAACGAGTAAGAGAAGAGTTCGAAGAGGCTTTGATCCAATTCATAACAGAACTAGAACAAAGAATTAAACGAAAAAGAAACAAGGTTCTAATGCTTTGTAACACTTTTTTTTGAAATATCAAATAGCTAAGCAGGTAATCGTAGAATCACGGAATCCACATTACGTATATTCTGAAATACAGATTTCCATCCTACTTCTTCCATTAGAGAAGAGCCGATATTAGGGCACCAGCTGTCCCATAAATCACGGAAACAACTCCGAAGCCATATGAAAACACCCAGGGAACGAAAATTATAAAAACGTGGAAGGTCACCATTGCAAAAAGAAAAGCATATCACAGTTTCTAACCTTTTACAATTATAGAACACCGCAGACACGCTGAGAACTTGTGTACAAATGATGAATTCAGCTGTCGATAAAATAGAAGATACTGGGAAGACCCTACCACTATTTTCGATCATACATTGAAAGAATCTGGCCTCAAAATATTCTAGCATAAACGACTGGAAACCACACTGATCAAACAAAAACTTATCAACCGGCTCACTTGCTAGTTACGCTAATAGCTCATATTTCAATTCCAAGCACAAATATGCAAGTTAAGTGTCAATCTGGATGACCACTTTTAAATCAGCAAATCATCGGTAAAATTAGGTACTTTAATCAAACCAGATTCAAACAATATAAGATAACGCTGCTGTCCACAAATTGAGTACTAAAAAATTATTTTACAAGAAACCAACATTGGTACCTGTACATGAAACATCAGACTATCCGGCACTGCTTCCAATGACGGCGCCTGCTGCAGTGGTGGCGGCGCTTCAGAGGTGGCAGCGAAATCGGTGGCTGCGCTTGCAACAGAGATGATTGCGGATTTTTCTGAGGTGGCGGCGGCGGAATCGTGGCTGCGCTTTCCACAGAGGCGCTTGCTGCAGAGGTGGTTGCCACAGAGGTAGCTGCGCTCGGCCTATCCTCCAAGTTCGAGCTTAATTTTTAGGGATTTGGTTGTTAAATTGGATCGTGCAATTTTCTGATGGGTTTGGATATTAAAATGGAAGTGGAGTTAGGGATTTTTTTTTCTGAGGAGAGCTGTAGCAGAAATTTCAGACAAAATTGTAGAGGATGGAGCCAAAACTTTGGATAATGGAGCCAAAACGTTTAGGGTGCGTTCTTAACGAACGCGAGCGGGACATTTGAGCGGGGTATTTGAGCGTGGTAGTGTAGCGAACGGGGAATGTGTTTTTAGCGGCGAACGGGGTATTTGAGCGGGGTATTTATATGTTAAATTATTTGTTTTGATTTAATTAAGTACTAATTTCGAAAAACAAAACGACTACATTTCATTACACAAAAGAAAAAACAAACATAAATACGACAGAAATACAATAACACGATGACATGAACCTCCTACTTGTTGGTATTTATTAGATAAGTTTGGTATTCTTTTTCGTGGCGTTTGTCTGCAAGCCCTCTTATCAACCAGCTTTTCGCTATCTCATCCGGTAGAGCAGCGAACATATCATTTATTTTGGGGTCCAAAACAAATAATAGTGCGTCTGCAACATCAAACTCACCCGTTGCTTCAAGACGTTGCATGCGAGCTACCGTATTTGCATAATTTGTAGTACTTCCCGTTGATTCCACGCTCGTACCTGTATTAGAACTATCAGAATGCGTGCGAGATTTTTTCATCTGTCTCTCGTTCATTAGGTCAATTAGCATAGCCATTTTATCGTCACTTTCACCACGTCTTCTTCGTAAATGTTGGCGTGAAGTTTGTTGACTGGGCGGATTCATTGGATTTTGGGTTGGCGGATTCATTGGATTTTGGGTTGGAGCTTCATAATTGGGTGGATTAATTGGATTTTGTTGCAAAGGAGGATTTGATGGCGAATTCAGGTTTGGAATATGATTATTTTGCGTGTCATCCAAAGGATTAAAAAACCCGGCGAATTCCCATGTTCTGTCAAAAGTGGTTTGGGTTGATGGCGGGGTGCCAGTCTGCGACGGTTGTACAGTAGCAGAAGGAGTGTACGACGATTGACCAGTTGCATTCGTCCCACGAAATAATTGTTGCATCAGCTCTAAGTTTTCTAGTGGACGTTTCTTATATTTCAAGACACCCGATCCAAATTCCTAAATGTAAGAGGGAAAATTGTAAGAAACTAACAATAATTGAATGGTAACAAAATAAATTTACAGACCTTAACACGATCTTCCCACCATTCATCGCTTCCAGAGACGGTTCCTTTGTAAGCATCCCAACCCGCGCCAGTCTTGTTCATCAGTGCATCCCATTTCATCCAATCCCGTCGAAGACTATCATATTTGTTTCGGATTTTGCTTTCGTCGATCGGTACGATGTCCGGAATGGTTTCTATGGCATCATTGAACTTTTCTGCAATCACTTTATGCACACCTTTTTTGTTGCTGCCACAAGCACCGTATGCATCAACAGAACATTGCAGCATAATCTGAGTTGCAGTAAACGACCAGTGATGTGCAGATTTTCGATTTGCCATACTGAAAATTGAAAAACAAAATATTTTAGAAATAAATTAAAAAAAACAACGAAAAAAATATGAACAACAAACTGAAAAAAACCTGATTGCTATTCGAATTCGGTTGTGAATAATTTTAGAAGAGAATTGGGTTGATGTTGTAGTGTGGATGAAGAGGGGTGGAGGGGTAGTTTATGTAGAGGGGAGGAAGGAACGTTGGAAATCAGACCGTTGGCGTCCGATGCGTCGGACGCCAACGGTCTGATTTCCAACGTTCAACAATCGTTCCTTTTGGCAGTGGAATTTTGTTCTCGCGTCGGACGCGTCGGACGCGACAACAAAATCCAGCGTGCCAGGAAACGACTGCGAACGCACCCTTAACAAAAGAAAGAACTGAGTGAAAACGTGTTAACAGCAGAAAGGAACGGATTTGTAAATGCGTTATTTAGACGGTTGTACAGTTGGAAATATAACGTAGCTAAAACGTGTTAAAACCAAAATGTTTAGATTTGGTATAGACCGAAATTTTACTGATTTTATATAAATACAAATGAGAAGCACCATTGTTGGATTTTTTGAACTATCCTATTCTTTATTGTATTCTTTCTAATTTTGACTAAACAATAACATTATTTATTTATAATTTTATATTATATTAGATATCGAATTTAATACAAATATAAATTTATAATTGTATATCAAATTATGTATAATAAATTAATATAGACGTATAAATACTTAAGCAAACTAAAAACAGTAATATCATCAATTATTATTAAATAATAGTAATATATTAAATACTAAATGCTTATTATATAATTTTTATTAATTATTGTTGAATAGTATTTATTAATTAAGTACATATTAATTAAGTAGACATTAATTTTTAATTATTTGTTAACTATTAATTATTATTTAATTATAGAATTATTATTAACTATAAATAACACATTATAATAATTAAATTTTATTATCAATTAACAATTATATTTTATTTTTTTGGCAAGGCAAGCCGTTTTTATAGTGGACGTACCACTTTATTATAGAAAGTAAGACAACAGGTTCTCTGCACGGGCACAAAGAAACTAAACTGGTTTGAAGTGTCCAGGCAGAATAACAAGGTTCACAAACTAAAGACATACAGATACAAGAAACTGAAGGCACTAAATAAAGTCATATAGATAGTCACTAAAAGTACACATGAAGGGCGTCATAATCCGCATATAGATCTCAAGGCGTGAGGCCAAATCTTCCACGTAGCAAGGAGCAGTCAGTCCGAAGATACGATTCCTATCCCAAGAAGAGTCCTGAAGGAGAATCGAGTTATCATCACCTATCTCGCCCTCATTCCATAGTTTTAAATCATTGCCATCTGGGCGATAGAAGAGACGACGTCTATCACCACCATCCCCAATAAACATGTAGAAATAATGCTCAGTGTCGTAACGCATACCAGAGGGGGCATGTACCCAAGCACGCTCCTCCTCAACCCACGAGACATCAGGGTCAGCAGGTGAGACAACATGAGACAAGACAGGATCAAGATCCACAACATGATCAAACTTCCTTCCAGTTGGAACCCAAACTCTAACTGGAGGTCTAGGTAGAGCAGTCTTAGCTGGGGGTTGCACATTCTCATTAAACTGACAATCAACAGAAGAATGTCCAAAGGACTTGCAAGAAGTGCAAATATCTGGTTTTCATCTATACTTCACATCCACAAGATGATCACGATTATCAATGCACACTTTAATTTGAGTTGGCAATGGTTTATCTGGAGTTATCTCAATCAGAGCCCTAGCATATACTAAGTTTCTTCTAGCAACAGTATTCGCGTCGAAACACTTTAGCTTTCCAATATGACAAGAAAGCCAATTTAGACTAAGAAGAGGTTGAAGAAGAGAGGGTATATGCGTGAACTGTGTCCATACAGGGATGGAAAGAACTTGTTCGCGTACTCTATCAATCGAAACACTCCATGGAGTAATAATAAAGGGTCTTCCATCAATAATGGACGGAGCAGCTTCTAGGACACGCAGACGCTCATCAATGGAGGAAAATTTGAAATAAAAAAGCCATCAACAACAATTTAATTATATTAAATTAAAATCTTAATTGTTATGTAATTACTAGTAGTTAATTATCTAGTAATAATTATTAAAAAGTTATTTATAAAAATATATTGTAGTAACTTTTAATTTTTAGTAGTTTTATTTATTTATAAAAAAAACAAGTTTGGAAGCGTCATTGCAAATAATATATTTGTTGCAATTGTTATGGAAGCGCAGTTGCTAAAAATATGTTTTTCACAACAGAAAGAACATGTTTGTTGTTAATTATTTAGTTATTGATTATGAATATTAAGATGCAAATAGCCATATTTTCACTTAGTTATTATTATTATCAATTATCGTTTATTTATTTATTATGAATGTATATTTACCTAATATTCTTTATTTAATATTTAAACATATTCATATTTCTAATTAATTATTATTTATTATTCGTTAGTTTGCTATTACTAATTTATTATTATTAATAATTATTTATTTATTTTATTATTTTGTAAATGTTAATTATTATTACTTATTAATTATTCACTACAACAAAAATACCCTATTACAACGTCCATTTTACAACGGGCGCTGGCTGCCCGTTGTTATAGAATGTTATTACAACGGTCACTTCCTGAACCGTTGTAATAGATGCATGTACAACACTCTTTTACAACGGGCACAGGCTGGCCGTTGTAATAGAACGCTATTACAGCGGTCGTTTGTGGACAGTTGTAATAGATGTCATTTACAACCCTCTTTTTACAACAAGTAAAAACTGCACGTAGTAATAGAGTGCTATTACAACGGTCATTCCAGGCCCGTTGTAATATATGTCAATTGTAATATTATTACTAGCTATTAACTATAATAGTATGTTACTTGTAACGAACCAAGATTTTTAACGTTAAAAATATGAAATGTATTTGAATTTAGTAATTAAGAATTTGATATTTGTTTATAATTTTGAAATTTAGTCTATTTCATTTTGGTTCAAATAAATGATGTATGTATAAATTAAAATTTTATTTCGATTTAAATATTTTGTTAAATTAAACATTAGTGATATTTTAAACTAATCGATATATATAGTTTTTGAGGAATTATTTAAATCAATTTGCATATTTTAAAATTTTATTTGATTTGAATAGCTCTATTTAATTTAAGCAATAGCTATATTTTAAATTAATTGAAATATATCATTAGAGAAATGATAAATTTGATTTTCAATTTGACTTGAGTATTTATTTTATTTTGTTTAATTTTGAATTTTTGTTTTAAAATTTGCTTAAGATTATAATTGAATAAAATTGTTTGATTAGATTTGTTTAGGTATTGTATTTAAAAAAAATATTGATCTTTGGATTTAAACAATGTTAATATTTCAAACTAATTCAAATATATTATTGTGAAGAATAAATTTGTTTTCCATATTGGTTGAAAATTTATTTGAATAATTTTGTATAATTTAAAATTTTATTTGCATTTGAATAGCTTTATTAAATTAAACGTTCACTGTAATTGTAAAATTTATTGATATATGATTAGAGAATTTAAAATTTGATTTAAACTTGAGAACTTAGAATAAATCTATTTAATTTAAATTTAAAACTTGGTTTTGAATTAATGTTTATAAGTGTGAATTTAAATTTTAATATTTGAAGCCAATTAGTTTTGTTAAATTAAACAATATTAATATTTTATATCAAATTGAAATATGTTGTTTGAGATATTATAAATTTTGAATTTCAATTTTTACTTGGGTATTTAAATTTAAATAATTTTGTTGGATTCAAATTTGGTTTTTATGGAATTAATTTAGATGCGTAATTGTAAAGATTAGAGATACCATTATTGGTTTGTATACTTAGGAATATAGGGAATCGTATACTCTTGAGATTTTAATACATAGTATACTTTTGTAAATGAATTGTTTATAAGTTTTCCACTAAGCCACTTTATTTATTTTGAAAAAAAAAACATTTTGTGTATCCTTATTAAAACATAGGTTTTCAATACAGGTTTTCGATATGTGTCCCTTTGGGTCTGAAATACACCACGCGTCTCTGTTTTAATCACGGTGCCCTTTTTTTTCCCGTCCCTCCTTGCACTCACTCAGCAAAAATTCCTCTTCTCCAAATCCATTTTTCCCCGTCCATCTCTCATTTCCTTAGCAGCCGAAACAAACCAATTTTCCCCAAATTAAATTCTTTTTCTCCCAAATCGATTCATGGCCACCAAAATCGGTTAACACCGTCGTCTCCTCCTTCAATCTTGCCGACTGTTTCCACCGCTACCTCCATTGGTTCACCGCGTCACCATCGAAGAACACCGACTCTCTATCGCATCGCTCCTCTTCGTTTAACCCTGAATTCGCTCCAGCTTCGTCGTATGCTGACGCCATTAAACCCGAAGTAGACCCAACTGAAACCCCTCTTCTCTCTGAAATTAGCAGCAGCAGTTCCCTGTAGCCGCGCACCGCCACTGACCGATGACCCTTTTCTGCAATACCGAAGCCCACTGCCACTTCCAGTCGAACCCGACTCATCGTACCTCCGTCAGTCAGACCACTAGCAACCGACACCTCTTCTTTACGCCGCGATTAAAAGTAAGTACCCTTACGATTAAACCTATTGCAAGTAGTTTACTTCGACTTTTCACTGGGTATGGTTCGTTGTGGTTCGTTGTTCTATTTGCATTAGTTGCCTTGATTTAATTCGGTTGCAATTAAATACACACACACACACACACACACACATACACACACATCTCTTGACCTGGTTCATGTGATAAACCTGACCTGAATTAAATATGGTTGTTTTGGAATTTAAGCTGCTTAAAATTCGCCTGTTGCAGTTCTCATTGTTCAGTCCCGTAGTGTAAATCTGAATGCATGTTGGGATAATTATTTGTTTTGATTATTGCTTAAGCTTGGTGATGCTTGCATTTTATTCTTGCCGGTACCATACCTTACCCGATTCCGCCGTTGCCATGTCTTGCCTGTACCCATCTGTCTCGAGTTTTACCGTAGTTTGCCATTTTGATACACACCTTTGGGTACACAGAAGCTCTCACCAATTTTGCATGAGATATTGTTTTAGCCATTTAAGGTTACTGACCTATTGAGTTTACATATTTGTGTTATGCTACATTTGGATGTTGATACCACATCCTTTGCCGCCACCATCCTATTCTTAACAAATGCAACAAATATGATCCACTTTGTATAGCCGACGTGTTTTGTTTATAAGGGACGTTGTTTGATTGTGTTATGGTTGCATGCGTTTCCTTCCTTAATAATCTACCGGTACACATTCTCAAGATAACTAAGCTACTGCCTACTTGTGACTCATCCCAAAATGAATACAATATGAACTCATGGAAAGAAAACCAGACCGATATGCTATTGATTCAATTCAGAAATTTTGGCTCTGCTTCATACGGTTGATGTCATTGTTTGTAATGCAAGTCAACCGTATGCATAATATTGGTTATACATTATACCCATTGATAAGCTGCTTATAAATTAATTTTTGTGTCAATCTTACAGTTAGTTGTCTATAGCATTTATTCTTGCGGATTCCATGAGGTAAATTTGCCTTATCTGAAAATAGTTGGTTAACCATTTTTTTTTTACGTTAACATTATCTGAAAATTAAATTCTTTTCTGCTCATTGTGCACATGTATGGTTACTGGCTTATCGTTTCCAATGAAAATCTATTTTAACAGAATATGTTGGTATTTGGTTTTATATTTTTTAGTAAATATTCATGGTCTATATTAAATAATATTTTAGTCTTTGGTTTTGTGTTTTTAAATAGTTATTTGTTGTCTATTTTAAATTATCTGAGTTCTTGCCGCTTACCTGGTTAGTAACTGCCTATTAGCTATTCCTATTAACGTACATCTTATTTTCATCATTTTATTCAATTTTCCTAGTTATAATATCCAAGTAGATGGTCGATAACAATTAACATAGATGGTAGTTGAGGGTTTTAGTCTAGGCTAGAAAAATGGATCATGTTCTATTCAGATTCTTGTACTCGTACAACATCATTATTTATAGCTCATATATGTTATTATTATATTGTTGTTATTGTTATTACTAATTGAATAATACTATAGTATTATTATTTTTTCAGTTAACTTCAATTATGTTTTATATTTCAGGCCGTAGTATTTGATTTCAACCATAAGATCCTGAGAATTTGTTTATAGTGTCGGCAGTTCTTTCTGGGAGGCAAGTGACCGGTGAAGTTTTATTCCTGTTTAATTATCGATGCAAAGTATACTTCTCATATGTTAGTTTGTGTTACAATTTTAGACTTGCATCTACCGGTTAGGTGTTGTTTTGAAGAGGAAACTGAGTAAACTGCTAAAGAACAAGTGTTGGTTTTTTTGGATATGCAGGTTCAAATAGTTAGGAAACTGCTAAAGAACAATTAACAAGTGTTGTTTTACTGTTCGATTTGAATTCGCTCTTTCGTGAACTTCGTGGTACTGTTGCGTTGAAGGACTGCCGCTGTCACTCTTCAATACCTCTCTTGCCGTCAAAGATTGTTCGTGCAGTCTATTTTAGTTCGAGAGGGGTACAGATAATAGAATTACATGGCTTCGGCTACAAGAGCGACGAGGAAGAGAAAACTTGCGAGAATGGTTTGTATGAACTTCATAATTCATATTAGTGATTTGCGATTACAATTTACATAGTCCAAACGATTTACCGATGTTTACCTCACTTGCGTGTTTGATGTTTCTAAGAAATAGTCATATCTACAACAAAACGAAGATGCAAAGTAATATAGAAAGTAGAAACTAGGCTAACTGGAACAACTGGTTCTCATTGAATTGTAGCAACATAAAGAAAACTGGCTCGCATTGAAAGAATTGGAGACTATTTTTTGTTACAGTATGATGGATATTGGATAATATGCATGGTGATTCCCCTTTCAATCATTATTCATCATGATTCACAGTAGCCTATTATGTACTAAAACTATGAGAACAGTTAGCCACCAGTTTGATCTAAAACAAAATAAAAAAATGACAGAAGTTCAACAGTTCTGGAATTATAAATTATTGTGTTGTGCTGTGTATATTCAATCTATGTTTAATCATAACAGAAAATGATTGTGATCTACTAGAAATTATAGAAAAACTAGTTCATATATAAGTTTAAAAAAGATTAAGTTTTACAGTATGAAGTCCTTTATATTTTCCTGTCAAACTTGAACATTATGCTGTATGTTTAGATGCTAATATGCTATGATAGGGTTGATGAGGCAACATTGTGTTTTGGAATCTTTTTATGAAAGTACATGGCTACGAATGTAAATAAGAATATTGTTGTCTGTCCTCTAAGGCAAGGAATGCTTTGTTATCAGCCATTGAGCCTACTTTGTTATCAGCCTACTCCTGGGTTCAATTCTTGTATTTTAATTATGGCTACGAATGTAAATAAGTTTAGTCATGTTTATTTATCTTTACTTTCAGTTGTTAGCGAATTAGCATTGGAGTTCAGACATGCTCGAAATGGCTACGAATGTATTAAACACCATGTCCGGTATGGCATCTTCAACTTCTTCTTTGTTATTACTGCTTTTGTTTTCTTTGCTTCTGTCTTGTACTTGTTTTGTGGTTGACGTTGTTGAAACGCCGAATCCTTGACCTTGTTCTTTGTATGTGCATTTCTTCTTGAGTTGGAATGATTATAATTATATGAATTTTTTCTTTAATGTTTGTTTAGCTGTTGAAAATAATTGGCCTTGCATTTTTCTCTTAATGTGCTTTTTTTAATACTTCCATGCTTATATGTACTCAGGTGTTGAAATTAATTGGTCTTGCATTTTCTTTTTAATACGATCATGAATCAATCTTTTGTACATATATTACTTTAGGCGACACATTCAATTGGAGGATTGGAGTATTTGAGAGACATCTTTTTGGTTGATGTGTGTGCAGTATGCTGATGTGAAAATGCAAGATGTTCTTGATGAAGAGACTAAGGCCATTGACAAGTTGGTGGGGCTTGATGAACACATCATTTGTGCACTACCAGGAGTAGATTCTACTGTTGCAGCTACGCTTGTTCACAAGGCAATTGGAGGACAACTTCATTGTATTTTTGTTGATAGTGGCTCACTAAGGTAACCCACCTGACAGAATTTTTGCTCACTCATGAGGAAAATAAAACATATAGCCTTAGAACAGTGTTTCTTTTATAAAACCGCCAACTCGGCATGCATCAAAATGTTTATATTGATTATGCTTACATTAACTATGCACTACATTCATTTCTAGCTACTTGTTTTTTGGTTTGAGTACAAATTTGAAGAGCTTCATAGGCTTAGCAATTGGTTTTGGGTCAATCACTGAAGATGAAGACATTAAGAGTGAGAGTGAGTGTAACAAAGATAAACAGAACTTCATAGGCTTAGCAATTCATTTGTATAGTTATTCATTTGTATAGTTATTGTGTAACAAAGATAAACAGAACTTTGTATTACTCAAAAGTATAATAAAATATTTATTTGCTTTGAATAGTTATTGTGTATGGTCGATGGCCTGTTGTAAAATAGGTTTACCAAGTAGTACAGTAGTATATCACAACGGTCAATGACCGTTGTAATATACTGTATTACAACGGTCGAACGACCGTTGTAATATACTATATTACAACGGGCAAAAGCCGCTTGTAATTTATTAGCTATTACAACGGGTTTATAACCATTGTCATAGAGTCATTGCACGTGACAGAGCAAGTTATTATAACGGTCCTTTACAACAATCATTGTCCGTTGTCAAATAGTTAGGAGCTATTACGACGACGCATATTAAGACGGGCATACGCCCGTTGTGAAATGCATATTACAACGGTGTTTGGCCGTTGTAAAAGGACCGTTTTTTTGTAGTGATTGACTATTATTTTCAAATTATCAGTTATAAATATCACTTTATAATACATAAATTTTATTATTAATTAATGATTATTAAATATTAATCTTAATTATTATATAATTACTAACATTTAATCATTTAATAGTAACTATTTAAAATTAATTATTAAATGTTGATACTTATTTTTAATACTATGTTTTTGCAACTGGCTTTGCCAGTTGCCAAAAAAATATAGTTATTACAAGTGGCGAAATCAATTGCTAAAGATATTTATACGCAACTGAGTTGGAAGCGTAGTTGCGAATAATATGTTTGTTACAACTGTTATGTAAGCATAGTTGCTAAAAGTATGTTTGCAACAGGAAGGAAATGACAGTTGCTAAAAATACGTTTTTCGCAACAGAAAGAAAAACCTGTTGCTAAATCTCATTTGTTGCAACTGCTGCATTACGTCTGTTGCCAAATATCATTTACTGCGACTGTCACATGTCGCCTGTTGTAAATAGCTAGTTGCAATACGGTATTTTTCTTGTAGTGACATGAAGAAGTCTATATGGACCAGCCACAAGGGTATAGTTCTGAAAACAAAACTGGTGTTTGCAGATTGCAGAAGGCCATATATGGATTAAAAGAAGGCATCGAGAGCCTGGTATGGAAAACTTAGGCAAACATTAAAAAGATTAAATTTTGAAGCAACTAAATCTGATTCATCACTGTACATAAAGACTGATAAGAAATCCACTGTGTATGTGCTCGTGTATGTTAATGATATACCGATAACTGGGAATGACAACCGTGATATAAACAAAGTGATTCAAGACATTTGCCATCAAGGATTTAGGTTCATTAAACTGTTTTCTGGGAATACATATTAATAGAACGACATCTGAGGAGTTATTTCTTTCCCAAAAACACTACATACTAGACATTCTTTCAAGAGCCAAAATGGATCAAGCCAAATTTATATCAACTCCTATGACAAGTAATCTCAGATTATCTAAGCATGTGAGTGAGCCTATTGAAGATGTGAGACAATATAGGAGCATCGTAGGTGCATTACAATACATGACTATTTCCAGACCAGACATATGTTACAGTGTGAACAGAGTTTGTCAATCCATGCAACAACCACTCAGCGAACACTTGAAAGCTGTGAAGCGCATATTGAGATACTTAAAGGGTACTGCTAACTATGAATTGACTATAAAATCTAGCAAAAATATGCATTTGAACGCTTACAACGATGTAGATTAGGCCAATGACCCAGATGATGGAAGATCCATCACGGGTTACTACATTTATCTAGGTAGAAATTTGACATCTTGGTGCATGAAAAAGCAAGCCATCGTTTCTAGATCAAGCACAGAGGCGGAATACCAATAAATAGCAAGCTTTACTGCCGAAATTATCTGGATCGAAAGCTTGTTGGAAGAATTAGGGTTCATGCTCGATCGAAAACTTGTTATCTGGTGTGACAACAAGAGCTCTATCTCTCTATATATACCCTGTTCAACACTCATGGACGAAGCACTTGGAAATTGATCTTCACTTCGTTCGAGAGGACCAGAGAAGGAAAGTTGATGATAAATCATATTGTTCCAGCTTTTTACCAACGAGCAGATGTTTTGACCAAGGCTCTTTCAAGTAAAATTTCATTCGATTTAGATCAGATTTGAGGGTAGAAGATGGAGCGGCCATGGAGAAAACTAGGGCAGAAACCCTCTATAGTTTGAGGTAAGGTAAAAGACAAATGCCATATTATATAAGCTGGCATAAATAGAAGCAGTCCGGTTGCATTCACAAGCCCACTACCAAATTATATTATTGTTGCACTGTCTACTGGGCTTTGCGCCTTATTTACATTTTTTTTTTTTTTTTTTGTATAAATAGTGGCAGATTGCCTTACAAGAGAGTCATCGATTATCATTCTGTACTTTTCTTTTATCATCAATAAAAGGAATATTTTCAATGTCGTTAATTTGCACAAACATAAATACGCTTGTATACATCTGCATAATTCCCTATAGGTAATTTTTATTCTAATCCACAGTTTTAATAAATTAATCCACCATTTTACTTTAATAAGTTAATCCACACCTATTTTATAAGTTAATCCAGGGGTGGATTAACTTAAGTATTTTTTATTTTTTCTTCCAAATTTGATATCTAATTTTATTATAGACATCTAACAGTGAAAGTATATTCTCAAACTTGTATCAATGGGTAAACATGCTCTATAAATATGACTGGAAAATAAGAACGTGAAGCTTTGATCTTCAAGTCTTGAAGATCAATCAAACACGGTAATGTTTAATCAAATGGATCAATTCGTGGATCATGCTCGCTCGCCATGGCCATTCCCAGTTGGTACATATCCAAATTAGAAGTAAAAGAATTCGAAAGTATGCAGCATCACTAATACAAACTTTTGCAAACAAACAATGAAGGGATTTTTTAATAGCACCATATTGTAAGTCTGTCCAAGTAAATTTCAGTGTTCAGATCAACAGTTACCTACCTATTATGTTTATTTACAAAAAGTACATGAGGGAAATTAATTTTTGTGTTATACGATATAAATTTTACATAAGCAAATCCATTCACAAGGACAACATATCCGCATTTAATTAACTACTTGAACACAAATAGTTTAACGATGCATGTAAAATAGTGGATATATGCAGTCATTTTATTTGTTGTATCTTTAAGTTTATAGGCTGATAGATCAATGTATGAAGTTGACATAGAGAAAAACCGAGTACCCTACATATGTATTGAAAAACGCAGGACATATATAATGATTAAGAAACCAGACATGTTCGGTTAATTACGGTAAAACCATTTGTACTCGTGGTGCCACATTTAACATGTCAAAATATATCATGTGTTAACCATATGGTTATAATATTATTCATACATTGTTAGATTTTGTAGCCTGTGTAATGTAAGTAATTTTCCTACAACTCCATCTTAGCAAAATCCAGAACCACTTCAGGTCCTTCTATGATACAAAACCCAGATAAGTATCGTTCAGTAGACTCTCCAGCCTTATCAGAAGCAGAAAACGGTGAGGAAGATGCATCATCAGCAGAAGCAAGATAACTACTTACCGTTATTACGTTGAAGTACTTCATTTAAACTGAGATTTAGATGGTAGGATTTCTGAAACAAGAATACGACGCAAAATGCAGAGAAGAAGACCAAGAAGAAGAAAACACGTCCGTTTTTTAGATGGATACATTGATTTAAATTTAAATTTTAGTATGATTCTATTAAATATGGTGGATAAACTTACTAAAATTGTGTATTAAATAAAAATTACCTTCTCTATAATCTATAATGTGAACCATTTAAAGTTATCTTTATTTGGCTAATCGTAGGTAAAAAAATCAATTTTTTTTTTTTTTTTAATTATACGACTAGTAGTAACATTTTTTTCCCTCCAAATGTAACATGTGATTTAGCCAGAAGGTATACAAGCAGATATGGTCCAAACTCCAAAGATCATAAGAGCACAATCAACAATGACTTGTTCAGTTACTAAACAAGTCACGAAGCAACCTGGTATGGCTTGTTCAGTCATCCATGGCTAGTTTTGTATGAGTTCGTGGCTGATTGAATGAATAGAGGTTGGAGGTTATAACGGCGAAGTCTTTGCCGTTATAAATTTATAACGGCAAAGATTTTGTTGTTATAAATTTTTAATAATAAACAAACATGCAAACGCTGTTTGCTGTTGTGTACAGAGGTAATATTGGATGAAAGCTATGTTTGCTGTTCTATACGATTTGTATTATATAATATATTTTTTAAGTGGTTTGTGACTCACTAGTTTTGTTGCTTTGTGGTTTGCTTGGATGAAAAATAAAAAGTTAATAGAACGTAAAGTTGGTTATGATCTAACAGCTTTTAAGCTCCCAGCCAAGAATATTAATACTCAATCAATGCAGGGACAACTGACAGTGCACTCATATCAACAAAATGACAATGACAATGTTCAACTAGCTCGCCGCAGCGCGGTTCTTTATTACGCAAGTACAAATTGCATGGGGAAGAAGGACAGACGTGGTCAAACAACAATTAAGTAGGATTATAAGCAGTTGTAGCAGCATCAACAACGAGGTCATGGCCATTGGCCACTGACATACGTAGACTCATCGGAGGCCAGAAACAAAGCAGCTTCAACAACATGGCTAGTCTTAAGCTCTATGCCTTTTAAAATAGCCTTGGATCCTACCATGGCTTCAAAGGTCTCGGCGCTAATCCCGTAGGGCATACATGCTAATGGCGTAGCAACTCCAAACGGAGACACACAGTTAACTCGTATCCCCCGAGGCCCGTGTTCACCAGCGGCAGTCCTAACCAAGCCCAACAAGGCATGTTTCGAGGCAGTGTAGGCTGTGTTCCCGATCCCACCCCGCTGGGCAAACACGCTGGCCGTGCACAGTATAGATCTATGGATTCCTTTGACTATCATTGCAATGGCGCCGTGCTTGATTGCAGCCAATGCACCACCAATGGATTCCTTCTAATCTGTTTATTTATTTTCATCAAATGTAATTAGCAAAATATACATGTTATTGTGCTAAGAAAGGAAAAGAGAGACTTGATTACCTCAGCTTAGACATATTTATATGTTCTTCGCTCTAAGTCTGATCCACAGATTGAATTCTGTATGCTACGGTTCTACAGTTATATATATGTAGTGGTGTCAAGTAGGTCCATCACAAACAACGGTTAATCTGTTCCATTTTAACCTCTATCTCATTCATTGATTTCCACTATTATCTATGATTACAATGTAGGCCAGCGTGTCTGCCCAGCGGGGTGGGATTGGGAACGCAGCCTACACCGCCTCGAAACATGCCTTGCTGAGCTCGGTAAGGACTGCCACTCGTGAATACTATTCACGGGCCTCGTAGGGTACGGGTCAACTGCGTATCTCCGTTTGGAGTTGCCACGCCGTTAGCATGTACACCTTAATTACGGCTGGGCTCAGCGTGGAGAGGTTTGAATCCATGGTTGGATCTAAGGCCATTTTGAAAGGCATAGAGCTGAAGACTGGGCATGTTGCTGAAGCTGCTTTGTTTCTGGCGTCTGATGAGTCTGCGTATGTCAGTGGCCATGACCTCGTTGTTGACGGTGTTAGACTGCTTATAATCCTGCTTAATTGTTGTTTCACCATGCATGCACTTCTTCCCCTTGCAATCCGTACTTACGTAATAAAAATTTATTCGCCCTGCGGCGGACTAGTTGACGCATTGTAAATGAGTGCACTGCCAGTTGTTCCTACGTTGATTGAGCATTGATATACCCCGAGTTTGCTGACCTCAACCTCGCTTGAGTGAAGCAACGGTGACCCTCTTTTTCCATTGAGGAAATAAGAGGATCAACATACAACTTTCTGATTTCCTCTAATAGAAAAAGAGGGTGATGGTGACAGTGACCTTACTTAAAGTAAGGTCAACAAACTTGGTCTCGGTTGGCGCCCGTTTACAACAAACAATGCAGCGGCGGCCTCTCCGGTCTCCAATGCCGCTTGCTGCTCCTGGTACTACTGCCACCTTTCCTTCTAATCTGTTTGTTTATTTTCATCAAATGGTATTAGCAAATAGACATATTATTGTGCTAAGCAAGGTAAAGAGAGACATAATTACCTCAACTTAGACATATTTATGGTGATCTTTGCTCGAAGTTTGATCCACAGACTGAATTCTGTATACTATGGTTCGTCTGTTGTATATAAGGTGTGAAGTAGGCCCATCACAAGCCACGGTTATTCTATTATATTACTATTCGTGATTAGCACGATAATCAATGTTCAATAATCTGCATTTTACAAGAAACGTGAGAGCCGTGGCACATTTTTATATTACTGATTAATTAGCTGCGGTACCCGATTAGGTCGGATTGCCTGGAATACTTAATTAGGACAATTAAGGCCACGTACATCCTTTACCCTTCTTATTTTTTCATCCATAGCCAGTGTTCCGCAAAGGATTAAAAAGAAAAAAAGGGAAAAAAAAAAAAAAAATCTACGTTCAACGTGAAAGACTTAATGGATCAGATGACCTACTCAAACTAATGGGAAATTTAAATGCCGTTCTTATAATTTAACATTATGCATAGGAGTGTTATGATTAGTAAATTCATCAGTATTAGACTTAATCAGGCGATAGGTAATCAAAATTGAGTCACAACAGTATACTGAAATTAGCAGTGTGCTAATACTAAATTTACTATTAAGTATTATCAATGGCAAATATAACGCTATGAAATATCAAAACCAATGGTAACGTAAATTTATCAGTTGTATTAATTCGTTTAATTTGCAATTTTTATTAATCATAATACAAAAACTTATGATGATTTAATTGATTTTAAACATATGTTTATAATATTATTTCCTATTATGTTTTTGGTTTATTAATTCCAAAGTTAAAGATTAGCTATATTATTATTTTATATTATTGAAACACTGCGAACCACTTAGCATTCCACATTAAGGTTATATAAGCAATGTACATCGTCGTAGGTACAATGAAACTAATTACATAAACTAAGATTTATAAGACATAAAACAAATACAGTGGAAATATTTATTTTTCAAAAACTTGTTATTACAAAACAATATTTCACACAAAATAAGTTTTAACACAAAACATATTTCTTGCATAATCACTATAACAAAAACACCATATTTCATCTTTAATTTTACAACTGTGGGAAAAACACAGTTGTAATAAATGTTTTTTTACAACAGTCAATTCCCTAAAATTGAAATAAACATATTTTTACAACTTTTCATTTTGTTAGTTGTAATAGATGCCTATTACAAACTTCATGTTTATAATATCTATATTTAAAACTAATTATATTAATATTTAATAATAACTAATAATTAATAATAAATTCAGGAATTAATAATATTTATTAATTATTATATTCAATAAGTAGTAATTTATTTTTAATAGTTAATGCTTTTAATAATTATTACTCGAATATTATAACTAAGTAGAAATAAGTAAAAGTTAAATACTAACTATTATTAATAAATAATATTTGATTTGGTAGTAACTATTTCGGTAGTTTTAATAAATATAATTTTGGCAATTTGTTTGTTCAGCAGTTAACAAACGCTTGTTTGTGCTTTTGATAGATTTTCTTTTTTAATTTAAATAAGTAATTAACAATAGTAACTAATAATTGGAAAAAATTGTTTGAAAATAAATAATAACTAAAAAAATAAAAAATTCTACTCATCTATTGTTTGTAAATGAATATTGCTTTTATAAAACCATTAATATCAACAACGTTTCATTTTCCCACAAGCCGACATGTATTCTGTACCGAAAATTTCGTTCCCCGCTCGAGCCCGCTAGTATGGACTGAAATTTTCATCTTCCTTCCATTCAACGAAACCCAAATTTAATCTTACAAACCTCCCTTCACACCGACATAAAAAAAATGGCGACTTCCACAAAATTCTCCTGCCAAATAGAACTACGTCTGCATCCTCCTTTCTAGCCTCCTCCTCCGCCGTAGAGCCCAGTGATGACTGCTCTGATTCCTCCCGATCCTCTGGATTTCTCTAGCCGACTACATGCCTCCACTTCCGGGAATATGAATCGCAACCTTTGTGTTCTGGTGTCGATTTCAAGGGGTTCCTCTGTGTTGATTGTGAGTACTTTGTCTTGAGGTTTGCGTCTTCTTTGTTTAGGGCTTGGAGTTCTATTTTGTAGTTAGATATGTTTTATTTTGTAGTTAGATTTGTTTGTTTTATAGGATTATAGCTCTTTCTTTTTATGTCATTAACTTGAGGAATCTTTGCTTGAGACTGAAATCACCGTCGTCGAGATCTGAAATTCGAGGGTATCTTCGGTTGGAAATCTGGAAGTTCCTTCACTTAGCAATCTGAAGATCCCATTTGATAAGTGTGCTTCCTTTTCATATTTACCCTCTTAGCGCTATTTTTCAACTTAGTTAATGATGCAAAGTCTTCAGTCAGGTTTCATTCTTTCCATCCAATTCAATGTCTAAAAGAATTACCAAGTTCTTTTTGCAGTATGAAGTGGAAATTTGTTCAAGTTTTCACCTTTATAATTTTTAAATTCATAGCATTTTGTTAGTTTAGCTAATTTTTGTCAGCTTAAATTGATTGTCAGACGTTGGTTTTGCTCAGTTTGATATGTTTCCATTCTATGTCATTATACACTTAAAAAAAATAAGCTCAAACTAAACCATGGTCTATGCTTATTTATTCATGTTGACGTGGGATAGGATTTTTACATATTTGGTGGTTTTCCCTTTCAGTCAATTAATCTACTTATTATTTTTAAAATAAAAAGGTAAGGCTATCCAATAAAGAACAAATTTTTGCAGGATTCCAGTATAAAGGAGATAACTTTGGTGAAAAGAATGTTCATCGAATAAGCGTTTTGAAAAGAAAAAAAGAATTGTTGTTCTAAAAGGTCAAAATTAGTCATTAGTGCTCAAACGAAGTCAAAGCATTCACTTATATATGCCCAAGAACATGATTACATTTTCTCATGTTATACTGGTAACATCATTATTTAATTTTTTGCATGTTTAATTCATAATGCAAGTACCTTTGTCTGTGCTAAACTTCTCTTGTTTTAATTGGACTATGAAGATTTTGTGTAACATGCTGAATTAAATAGTATAAAACTTATGTTTTAACAGGCATCGACTATACGGCAGCTGCTTTGTGTGCATAGATCGCCAGAAGCAATGTCTCATTTAGTTGCAATGGCTGGAGATAATGATGGATTGGCTAGAACATGATGTGATATGACAGGAGATTTCAAATAGATAAAGTTTGGCTAATCAATATTTCAGCAAGGGCAATTCATTCTTCTTTTATGGATGTGTGCTAAAATATTTTCATGTTAACTTCCTTTTTAGTGCAAAATTGCAACCAGAGACCATAAATTTCTTTACTGGTTTGCTGATGGACTATTTGCATTATCTATACTTATAGAAAAGAAAGCTAGAAGATCTGAGCTGGCACTTTAGGTTCTTCCTCGAGCTGGAGATTCGTTATGGCATATCCTTCTCAATCGTCGCTTACTCCCAAGCATAAAAAATGCTGAGGTATTTACAAGTTTTCTCCTTAATTTGTATGTACTTCATTCACATTTCATATATAAAAAATGCTGAGGTATATGCAACTATATATGTACTATTGATTTTAAATCTTACACTATGTATATATATATATATATGGAAATGGGTAACATATATTAATCAGAAACAGTACAGAATTACAGTTAGCATACTAACCGGATTACAAAGCAATCAAATTACAGACTGGAACGGTTAGAAAACTAACCGGATAACATAAACCAAAACAAGCAAAATACATACTGAGAAAAAAACTCCATCTCGCTGAGCACCATCCACTGCAAGAACAACCTCGGCATACCGAGCCATCTCCAGTAAGCAGATACTAGAGCAACTCATCCAAATACGACTTAAAGTAAGAGTGAAGCCGAATTCAATGTTGATAACAAATCATGGCATACCTTCTACAAGAAATTCAAACTCAATAATAGCCAGATCAAAAACAAAAGGGCACCCCAACACCAAAACCAACACACAAACAGACCGCAACCACCATTAGCACATAGATTTGGTGAACCTATACACTAGAACCACGCAATGGAAAGAGAAAAGCAGGAATCGAATACCAGAGGATTGGTTAGGAGGAGGCTGGAACTGAAGAGAAACTTCAGTCACGTCGGCAATACCAGAACGCAGGCTCCTAAAAGGCTTAATCTCCAAATTCGAATTCGCCTTCGATTTCCAAACGACCGAGCTGGGTGAAGTTCAGATCTGCCAACAACGAAGATCTGGTTGAAATCATGGAGGTATGATTTTGGGACCGCAATTGTTTTGAGGAGGAAAAGTAGAAGAAGGCAAGAATCATTCCCAGAATAAGAGGAAACAGAACCAGACTAAGGATGGTCAGAAAAAGCAGAATAAGAAAGATATCGAGTGCTTTAGCTGTGGCAAGAAGGGGAATTAGAGAGGAAGGAAGGAAGCCGATCTAACCAAAAATGGAGAAAGCTAGATCTAGATTTGTGGGGAGAAACGAAGATGAAGAGGTGAATTGCAGAAAGGAAGATTAAGAAGGGAAATGGGCGGATTTCGCTAGTGACCTAGTCGCCATTTTTGAGGAAGAAATCGGCTTTATATATATATATATATATATATATATATATATATATATATATATATATATATATATATATATATATGCACAATGTGAACTGTGACCCTTTTCGTTGTCCACAGAGGTATGTCTTCTAGAACTGTTTATACTTCACATTATCATATCAGTTCATATTTATTTATAGAAACATTAACATTGAATGCTGCATAGCTTCTGTTATGTTTTATAGCTAAGGTTACTTAATACTTTAATATACTTCATTCTTATTGCTTAATATGTTAGTTCATATAGTTTAATTCAAGAACACCTGCAACATTGCAAAAAAAATCACAAATTCGTTGCAAGTCAACTCAAGAATGAAGACCAATGCAAGACCAGCAGCATTGCGAGAAAATCTCAATTTTATTATGTTTGTGTTACTCCTAGTGATGTATATTTATGAAAGATGACTTCAAGTCATTTGGATTTCGGAGTCTTGGATAATGGACTTTGTGCTTGCTTTATGGACTTCGTTTTGGTTTATGTTTTAAGTTTGTTTGATATCTTCAGTTTTGTAGATAATATGTTCTGAAATGAATTCTTTTATTAATAATATATATATATATATATAATTTGTTCATATATTACAACTTTAAATAATACTTTTAATAAAATATATTACAACAGTTATAAACAGTTGTAATAAAGTTTATTACAACGGTGGAAATAAGTTATAAAATATATATTTCACAACGGTGGCACAACGATGTAGAAAAGTTGTAAAAGATTTTAGTCTATTACAACTTCTTAATAGACGACGGTGGCCCCACCATTGTAAAAGTCTTTTACAATTGTTTTCCACCATCGTAATATAGTCAATTTTTTGTAGTGATCTCAGCTCAAATCAAAGTGTATAAATAAACTGTATTAAGATCTTTGACATTAATTTTTCAAAGTTGCTAGTATCAGTCAATTCCCTGTCCTGCGAGCCTATAGAGGGGAAAGAAAATGATTGGATCAAACATAAAGTTTGAGTGATGTAATTACTAGCGTGATTGGGTAACATAGGTAAATAGACTGATATGGTAAGTGTCTGTGTAAAGCTACAAAAGCTATACATACTAGAATGATATATAAGGAAATATACTTGGACTATAGGAGTCTAGATTTGTTCGATTTTTCAACTAGTTCAACAAAGTTCTAGTATCAGATATGGTAAGTGTATGTGTACAACTACAAAAGTTATACATACTAGAATGATGTATAAGGAAATATACTTGAACAATAGGAGTTTAGATTTGTTCGATTTTTCAACTAGTTCAACATGTCCTGATTGCTTGCACTTTTTTAATTACTCAACGTGGTAAACGTGGTAAACATGATTACTCAACGTGGTAAACATGAAAAGGTGCAGAATAACGACGGAAATTAACAACAATTTGTGACGCCATTCCGATGCCCTGCCTTTTTTGGCGTCGCAATGGCATCATCGTTATCAGAAATTGGCGTCACTATTCTGCACCTTTTCTAGTAGTATAGTTTATCATCCTACATTGTAGCTTATGTCACTATAGATCTCAGACTTTATCCAACCTAACCCATCGGTAAAGACATAACATAAACTCTATTGAATGCAGTAGTGACTTATTATCTCTCATCGGTTCACATGCACAATCATTGCACCGTCGGAACGTACCAGCATACACCCCTGTTTATGTTGATGTTTTATTTACCCTAGCCAGCATAAGAGTGTCCAGCCCTCATCACCATCCATTGTGAGACCATCAGTGATAAACTTGAAAAGGAATGTTGTCGGTATGGATCCTAGCGAAAAAATATACTAATTTGCATCTCTAGCTAGATTTCTCGTAATCTTGGGTTAACTTATTAGCTATTTATTTTCCCCAATCAACCCTATGCTGGCGGAATGGACACTACAAGAATTTTCTGGTTTTGCTACGCCATTATGGCGTAGGAAACAACAGTTTCCTATGCCCTACCTATGCCAAAACTAACGCCGGAAAATCTAGCATAACAAAAATATTCTCTACGCCTTTCCTACTCCATGCGTAGTACGGTTTCCTACGCCGTTCCTACGTCATATGTTTCTACGTCGTTCCTACATTAGATGTTTCTACGCCGTTCCTACACCAGATGTTCCCTACGTCATTCCTACGTCAAATGTAACAGATGTTTTCTACGTCATTCCTACTCCAAATGTTTCCTACGTCGTTCCTACGCCAAATGTTTCCTACGTTGTTCCTACGCCATATTTTTAGGTTATAATTGTCCTACGCCGTGCCTACGCCCCACGTTTTTTCTACGCCATTCTTACATCCTATTTGCTATGCATTGTCTACGTCGTGACGTAGTGTAAATAAATAAAATTCATGATTTTTCTACGTTCTTCCTACGTTTTTTAAATATTCTTTGCTATAATGTTATCGTCAATTTATATTTTAAACCACCATACATAAATGCAATAAAATCAAATAGAACCAAGTCAACAATATTATTGATATATATTCCAACAAAAACAATTTCATGATAATTAAACGTGATAAAAAATACTTGTAAATCCGAATACAGCTGCATCCATAAGTTTAGTTGACATCAATAAACTATACATAACATGCTTAAACAAAATACTAAATTCATACACAGCATAAAATGAACAACTTTAAGATTTTTCCTAGTTGGATTTGGTTTGCATCTCCATCTAAACGCCGATACGCTAGATTTTTGATCTTTGAAAAAGAATTAGTTCTTGATGTCATCTTTAGTGTGTTTTAGTTCCTCCTTCAGCTTAGTTCTTTCCTGTGCATTACTCACTTACGCTTTAAGTTGCGTCTTTATGTCTCTGCATTTAATTAAACTTTACATTAAACAAAATTCTACCAATGATAATCAGTGTTGATAGCAATACTACTGGAAATCATTAATTAATGGAACATAACATCTTGTCAGTATTGTGCAATTCAAGAAAAAAGTTACATAATAATAGGGCCAAGAGAAAACATAAAAATAGAATTTGCCATACTTTTATTCACACTTCCACCATGTATGGCTACATCAATACAACTATGATTATTTTAAAATTCTGAGTTTTTTTAATCCAAATTCAAAGTTCAGCAAAAGGGGGTATATCTAAAATGTATAACATGCAATATAAATGAATGAAGTAATAACAAACTGTATCCTCACTTTGAAGAGCAATCTTGATACAATTAACCATAGATCAATGTCCTTGCTAGTCTTTTAAACGGAAGCCTCATCAGACAAAGGATAGGACCTCCAATATTTGGTTTCTGTTAGCATATCACCAGCAAAGATCTATACTAAAATCTATGCTATAAACTTGCAACCAGAAAGAGAGGATCAATGATTAGAAATTATACAAGAACCCAACAATATAACATCCTGTGGCTTCTAATGTGTGACTTTAACAACTTTTTTATCACCTGGTGGTTAACAAGGGATGGTGGTCAATACAATTGCATTAAATCATATTGTCCAACAACTGTTTGCAAAATTCTGGATTTTATGAAATTAAAGCTACAGGATTTACTTTCACTTGCAAGTGAATAGCTAATAGCATTTGATAAAATTCTGGTTAAAGATATATTTATAAAAGTATTCTCATTTATGAAGATCTCATCTCCACCAAATTATTCGAGTGATCATAATCCACTTATGGTGTACTTGATTCGGACTTTTATTGGCACTCAAGTAATATTAATTGGAGTGATAATGAGTAACTAACTAGAAAATCAAATATTGGAGTAGTGATGAGTAATACCCAAAAATTCAAGAAATTTCAAAGGTACCCCACAAAGAATCCTTAATGTATCGACAAGTATCCCAAGAGCAATACCCCATGTTGAGGAAGCTTGCATCGTCTATGCACTTCAACACAACTAAAACGATCTGCATTAGCAAGATCACTGAAATTGTAAAAATAGCAATCTGAACATTCAAATACAAATGTTATTAATATTCTCTGATAACCAATTTCTGGTGCATTACCATCTCTAATTAATAATAAAAAAGTGAAGCTTTTAGTCAAGGGAAAGGTCTTATTGCTTAATGGTGGCATGATCATATACCATTAGTATCTATATACTACAACCTAAGAACCAAAGATCAAAGCTGGTGGAAATAAGAAAACACGGGTATATAAAGACAAGTACCGTTATATAGCATCATGTTCACACACCATCCATCCACCCACATGTAATTACAACCAGTTCCAAACCATATATAAACGATTGTTTATCAAGCTCAGCACAAGAAAAAGCCAAAAGAGAGTTGGTTTAACCCTAATCAGGTACTCATACTATGCCTCGCCCCCAAAAAAATTGTACACCTGCACTGCAAGCATACATACATATATAGTTTTGTCCTACATACACTGCCACTGCTTCACCAGCCACCACTACTCCAACCACCAGCACTGCCACCAGCGCTGCTCCATCCACCACCTCCATATCCACGACTACCACCATCTCCATAAGAGCCGTCGTCGCCGCCACCATCAGTGCACCGGAAATTTCTATACCCACCACCATAAGAACCGCCATGTGAAACCAACTATCGCAGTTCTTGAGGCACTTTCTGGTTTGCTCCTTCGAGAATTTTAACCAGTTCTGATGCATACCATGCGTCCTGATCACTGAAGGATGTGTACGCTTCGCCTGTTGATCCTGCCATGCCTGTCATTCCGGTCCTGTGAACGTAATGTTCGATCCCTGAAGGGAAATCGTAATTCACCACAATCATGTACATGTAAAATTCAATTATTATTGTTATTGTTTACCGTCAAAGTTTTCAGATCATAAATCATAAAGTTAACGAAACTAGATTTAACTTAAATCTTGAACTGCACATCCAAAATTCTTATTTTAGAGAACGTGTACACACAACTAAAAGACATTTAGGAATGTGAAAGCACTGGTTTTTACTTTCAGTCGTATATTTTCATTAGTTTGGAATCAATTTGATGGATTGATTTCTTCATCTAGAACTGAAACTTATAGTTCTCTCTAGATCATTCTTCAGTTTGCTTATATAAGAGAGTAGAACTTAGATTGCATGTTCATACAAGCATAATAGATATCAAGGTATTTCAGAACTGGCCGCTAAAAATAAGTTCAAACCTTAGAAAGAACCAAATTATGAGCCAATAATAGATTTTATGGATTCATGAATTTATTATTACATTAATGCAATTTCATAAGTCCTAAGCAGAGTTTTTTTCATTATCCTTTCTAGTTTTGTTAAAGAATGGAGTAATAGAAAAAAAAGGTTTCGGACTGTGTATTAATTGCCAACAATCGGTTAATTCTGGGGAACAGGAAAAAGAGGGAGGAAGGAAGCGGCAGCAGGCTATAAATTTTCCTCAGTGTAAATTAAGAATAAAATTTAAGTCCTAGAGAAGCACTGACTCGCCATTGTTGCTATATTTTTATTTCTGGAATGATTCTAATGCGTATGCAGCTGCATCTAAACCTAAAATATTTTTCTTTCCTCTCTTGGTTCTCCTTTTTTATCTATAAACCATGATATTTTAGCATTATATTCAACTACTAACCTTAACATTTTTATTTAAACTTTATGAGTTTTGAATCATAATTTCGGGATTGAATGATAATTAAGAAATTCAGTTTGAAACAATTCAAGAAGTAAGATATTAATAATTTTTATACAATGCTTGAGATGTTTTTATGTCAAACATCAAGTGAAAGATTTTTCTGTAGTACGACTAAAACCATAATTTAAGAATCAAATCAAAAAATTTGAGAAATTTAATTTGAAATGAGATTCAAATAAAAAAAAATTCAAAAATTCTAAACAATGTTACCATCTTAATATTTGTAAATCATTTTTATTTAATGTCAGAGAAAGAAGAAGAAAAATCACCTGATGTCTTTGACATCGAAGCCACGTGCTGCCGCATCTGTAGAGATAAGCACAGGTGATGCACCAGTTCAAAAACACGATTAGATTGAATCTCTCTCGGTTTGAGATTTGTCCCCATGAATTGTTGCTGCGCCATAGTGATCGGCAAGTGTTTTAGCTATCTGATCACACATTCTTTTTGTAGCACAAAACACTTTGATTTTAGAACCTGGTTCTTGGCTTCTAATTATCTGCTCCAGCCTTCTCCTTTTCTCCATTGATGAAATAACTTCTACATACTGAATGAAAACAACTTTGGTAAATGTTATTGAAAAGCGTGATATTTCAATACATGAAAATAAACATAAATGATGTGTACTTATGTAATAGATTTGTTTGCTACAAGCTCAGCGATATTACCAATATTAACTTGCACGGGATTGTTAAGGAATTCTGAAGCGATTTTACGGACTTCCTTTGGCCATGTGGAAGTAAACATAAGAGTCTGCCGACGTGGTTGAACTACACTTAAAATTTTCTTAATCTGAGGATCGAATCCCATATCGAGCATGCGATCAGCCCCATCAAGAACCAGGTAAGATATTTGATGAAGACTGACTCTTCTCGTCTCTAAAATGTCATTTAATCGACCTGGAGTCACAATGACCACATCAACTCCTCTGTTTAAATCTCTAAGCTATGGCCCTTTTGGTGCACCTCCATAAAGACACTACAATTACAAGTTTAGTTTTCAGAAGATAGTATTAGTGCTAAGTATGTGTACTGCTATATAATTAATTTTCTCTAGAGAAAAAGAATAAGATATGTATCATGCTTGAGGATGTGTCAAAAATCATATGTTAACATATATATGAGTCAAAAAGAACAAGATATGTATCATGCATGAGGAAGATGCTAATGGTATACTAATTGGTTGTAATTCAGATACATGTGGCATATGATCATGCCATAATTGCTGTTACATGTTTGCAAAAAATGTCATATGATCATGCTAGTTATTTTCATACTTTCAAGTGTGTGTTCGTACGTTTCTAATGCTCTTTTCCTCAAATTGCTGGGGTTAATGAATGTTTGCACCCATTAAAACCAACCCTTAAGTTTCTGTTATGATTATGGTTGTATGGGTCATCAACATATGCTGCTAGAAGTATCATATGTGAAATAGGAAATTGTGGTTGCTAAGATAATTGAGATGCAAATTCATCTTTCAGTTATTTAGTTTTTTGGAGGTTCAAAATTAGGAGCACCTTTAGTTAATGTAGTTTTAATTATATCGCTGATGTATTACGGTTTAAATCAACTTTATTGTTCAAACTGAGACTTATAAATTGGAGCTTTATATTGCAATATTATGAACTCAGTTATCCAAAATTATTACTGCAAGTGTCACTACCATAAATTAAAAATTCAGTCTCCTATTTCATATTGAAAAGTTAGATTATTACTACTTTGCTTAAGATAGCGATGGTCCCAACTTTCTACGCAACAGAAGCATTATGAAACCATATTATGCTCTTATAATAGTTTCACGTTACTGGAAGCATGTGATATATGAAAAATTGCCAAATTAAATGGATCCACACTTGCTTTCATTACTAAACAACATGAAGAATCTCTTCATTTCTTTTAAAATATTTTCGTACTCACTTTTGACGATTGCAGTTCAATTATTGAATTGTACACCAATTCCATAATTCATCAATTCCAGAAAATACTTGCCGAAACGCTCGCAATATCAAAGGTTTTCTGTAAAATTGAATCTTATTTTTATAAACAAAAACAAATCTAAAATGTGTACCATGGATCCAGGGCCGGTTCTAGCATATGGGCTGCCCTAGGTGAACCCAAATTTTGTTTCCTACTACATTTATTAAGAATAAAAAAGCAATGTATGCTAAGGGATGGAAGCAAGTACCTTAGTAGTTCAGAAGTCTACTAGTTCTCTTGAAGATTTCATATGCTACCCTGTAGAAATATAAACAGATTCCGTAAATAATAAGAATATCAACCATTAAATTTTGGACAAATAAATTCAAATTCTTTTACTTGCAAAATTAAACGATGCAATACTTTTAATATACTAATTATCATTCATCTAACAAATGTTAAACATAATATCATACACAATATTTCAATGATTCTTCCAAAATATTTTCCTTTTGACTTCGCATAATATAATCAAAAATCGAAAATCTTTTTTTTCTTCTTCTAATAAACAACAAAACTGATCACTGCATTTATAATATAATCATCATTATCAATCAACAATCGACAAATTGATCACTGCAGTTGGATTATTGGGTTGCAGCTTCAGCCATGGCATTGTAAACTCAAAATCAGTGACACCTGTGATCAAATGACAAATATATTAAAACTAGTATACATTGCAATTGATCACTGCAGTTGGATCACTGCATTTTTTTTCTTTAAATTTATGTATAATGAGTAATGTTTAAACTTCAGCCAATAAGCCAATTTGAGCCTGCTAGCTTGCAATAGGCGATACATCAAATTAGACAAAATTACATAATCCAAGCATCTACAGACTACAAATTAGACCAAATTACACAATCTAAGTATCTACACAGTCTACACTACAAATCAAACCAAATCTAAGTAGCTTTCCAGCCACCATTGAGCAAGTATCTAAATTCTAATAAGTAATAAATTACCTTTTTGAAATTTGGAAATTTCCAGCGTTGCTGGGAGCCGGTGGAAAGAAAACTGAAACTTCAAAGGGGAGGGCGTTTCTTGGAGGTGTTGCCGCTGCAAGGAGAGACGTCGCTCTGTGGATGGCTCGAATTTGCTTTATCGCCTATCGTCTGTCGCCTGCTGTGGAGAAAGCGATTTTAAAATTAGGTTTTTTTTCCGTGTTGTTTCCCTTGAGAAGGGGTTGCCCTATTGTGTTGCCTACCTGCATGGATTGGAGATCACTAGAAGCTGGAGGAGGTGATTTCATGCTTCAGATTTTGATGCGCAAAGACAAGCCACCATCGAAGGGGAAGGCGAGATATCGATTGTTGCTCCAGATCTACACGGTGATTTCGTGGGTAATCTGATTTCGGGATAGTAATTAGTTACAAATGGGAAGGTGGCATTTCTCCTACCAATCAAAGAAGAGTGGGTGGATTGTTTATTTAGACGGCTGATTCTAATGTCTAACCAATGGTTAGAGGTTAATGTTGAATAACGGGTTGGATTGCTTTTTAACTACCTTAGTTTTCTGGCGTAGGAATAGCATAGGAAATTCCTACGCTATTTCTACGCCTCATTTTTTTTTTACCAAGGGCATATGAACAGCGTAGAAGATTTCATACCCCCTTCCTACGCCGTGAACTCTACCTACCAATTTCCTATGCCATTCCTACGCTCCGCCTTATGGCATAGGAAAGGCGTAGGAAATTAGAATGTTTTCTAGTAATGGGACCGCAACTATTATATGTTTATTAACATAGGTCGCTTATTTTCCTAAATTAACCTATTACTGTTGGAATATGGATCATAACCAGTTCATGTATTGTAACAACCCGGAATTTCTAAACCAATTTAAAATTTTAATTTTTGTTATTTTAATGGGTTTTGAATATTTAAAATGATTTATTTTAAATAATAACAACTAAAAATTTATTTAAATCGAAGTTTTTTTTTGAGTAGGACGGATGTGTAGCGCGAGACTACACAGCCGATTATTTAAATCGATGTTAGAACATATAAATTTATTTTAATTATAAAACGAGCCTGAAATGGCGCAGTAGTTCGAAAAATTGATTTTAAATTTCAATTGAATGTATATGATTCAAAATAAATCGGATTTCAGTGAAACAAGAAACATTAGAATCTATTTAATTATAATTTTCTAACGAATGTAGAAAACTGAGATTTCGCTTTATAAATTGTAAGTTATATCCAGTTTAAAATTTAGAATAGTCGCTATGGAATTTATATATTTTTAAATTATATATAAGCCCTTAAAAATAACCATTTTGCAAACGAACTTCGTTTTCGATGAAACCACTTTTGTTGGATCCGGAATGTCAAATTGTAGTCAAGTTTAAATTTTCATAATTTTTGGAATTAATATGTGAGCTGGTGAATTTAAACGTGTTTTCAATTTCAGTTTGAATCTAATAAGCCATTTAAAAAGGCCATTTTTTAAACGGTCTTCAAATTCGATAAAATTAATTTTGTTAGGACCATATCGTCAAAACATAGCTATATTTCGAAATTCATAATTTTTGGAGTCAGTATGTGGCCTCGGTAAATTAAAATGTACGTTCATATTCAATATTGACCATTATATTAATTTATATTTTAATTTTGATGAAAGCTGATCAAAGCAATCGAACTGGCTTATGAAATATATCCCATTGTGTCCGGAATGGGAGTATTTAGGTGGAGACGACAGTCATTGGGTTTGATTTGGAGTTCGGATGGATAAACATGTATTTTTGGAATAAAATATTAATAAATATAAGTATATATACCTGTGTCAAACCCTAGAAGATAAATCGCATGGTCAAAGCTTTTCTCAGTGCCTCCCGATGAATGGCCAAAATCGCAAAAAAATTCCCCCTTTGATTTCTCTAAATCCTTAGCGAATTAGAACGGGGTTTCTGAACAAAAATGGAAGATCTTGGAGAGGGCTTCAAAGTGGTTTGGATATAATCAGCTGACGATGGACGTGGTGGCCAGGGCGGCGGCGTGAAGTGTCAAGGTTCGGGCTTATTTTTCCACGCACAGAGGGGTGCGGGTTCCGAGATATTCAGTGCGTGGGGAGCTACTTCGAAGGCCAATGATGTGGTGGTTGCTGATCGGCTCCAGGCGGCGTAGGTGGAGGGCGAGGAGGAGCTCTAGGTAGTGGATATTTGGGTTTAGGAAATCGGCCGTGTTACTGAGAGAAAGAGGGATAATTAAGAAATGTAATTAAGGGTTTAAATTATTAATTAATTATTTTAATTTATGTAATTAAATGTATGTAAAGTCGTAACTTTTTCATACAAGCTCGGAAAATTGCAAACTCAGACACGTTGGAATCATGGCGACGAACACTACAACATGAAACTGACCAGAACGGAAATGGAAGCAGTCATAGTTTTTAATAAAATTAAACGTCTGGTTTAATTTTATTAAAACAATCGCCAATTAAAGACTGAAGGAGTGGAAACAAAAGTGTAAACTCTTTCACTAAAATATTTGTACAGTTAATTATTTTATAACTGAAAATACGTATAGACTGTCATTGTTGATTGTTGTATGTGGCATTTCTTGAGTTCAACACATGGACTATTCACAACTCATTTACTCATGAAGCGTCATTTGAATATACGACACTCGTACTTCAAACAATGTGGACAGACACTTTGCGGTTAACGATTGTTTACAGTATAATATTATCATTATTAAACTGTGATCATAAATATTTATAAATAATAAATTCACATGGACTGTGATGTAAACCCCACACGGGTATTGGAATGATAATTTTACACATCGCCCGATTATTTGTTGATGATTGAAACCCCACACGGGTCAGGGGATGATAATTAATTCACATCTCCCTTGGATTTAATTGTTTGTAAACTGATTGATTGTAAGGTTGTGATAAGCATTATTTAATTATTTAATGGTTATACAGTTGTAATTTGCACTCTTGTTGTGAATGGAATGTTTTATAGTTGTTTATCACTATTTTTGAATACATGCGATGTATGAAATCCATATAAATAAAATTATATGGTAATTGATTGAGTCTCTGATTTCGATTCAAAATATAAACAAATATTTTAAAATAATATTCAATGAAGAATCAAAATATGATTTTGATGTCCGATTTTGGATGGACATAAAAATATTGAAATATTCATAACTGGAATGAATATATGAAGCCGAGTTAAGTAGATGTACGCCATTTTTACTCGAACGAAATTTTCTGTCGATTTTATTTATTTAACAATGAATAACGAAAAGAATTGATTTAAAAATCTAATATTTTGAAAATATTATCATTTTAATAGTATAGTGATATAGAATATTCAAATTTGACTTAAAAATTGAAAATGAAGTTAAAATCGTTTTAAAATGGATTTATAAACGATTAATAAAATGCGTTTTAAATAGAAATCGATCAAATATTATATATACATATATGTATTTAAATGGCTTGAATAGAACGCGTCGCTCAACGACCGTTGGCGAATTTCAACCATTAAATTCAAATTAATGTAACAGGAGATCCGACCGTCGGATTCTCCTAAACCGGAACCGTTGGGTTCATATCGAAAAGATCTTTCCAATGAATATATGAGAATTAAATTTGAATGGTTGGATTTTAAATTGTATCCAAATCAATTTTAGAAAAGGTCATTATGGATGCAGTTCGGTGGCCATTATTGGAAACCGATTGTAAGGGCCTTAATAAAATTAACAAAAATATGGAAAAATTGTGTAAAATCATAATAAGTGAGTTGGAAAGATTTTGGATGAAAAATTTCAGGTTTTGAAAAGATAAAAGATATTTTTTTTCTAAAGGAACAAGTTATTACCTAGAATAATAATCCAACGTTTCTAAATAAATAAATTGGATTTATAAATGGTTTTTGATATAAGCATAATTTTCCAGCGAATGAAGTGGAAACGATTTAAATGGAAATAATCTTTGGAATATTTTGATATTGGATTCTGTGATTATGCGGATATGGTTGACGATTTTTGGAAGATACAGATATCGTTATTCCCAATACGATATCCGTTGTTTTCAGAATCTGATACTTAATATAAGCCGATTTAGTTTCTATTTAGAGCCTTGTGTTTAATATCAAATTGGATTTTGGGTTTGTCGTGAATGGTATCTTCAATAACACTATTCTTAAACCCAGTTGAGAAAAGAATAAATCTTTTAATTAAGATTAATGAAGTTTTCCAATTTATAAATATAAATTGGAATTAAATGGTAGTTGATTTTGGGTTCATTGTGAACGATGTTTAAAATAACATTTGTTCTTACAACCCAATTAACAGTGAAGATATGATTTGGAATTTATAAATCTTTTTATTAAGATTTAATGGAAATTTTCCAAAGTAAAGTTTTCCAATTTAATATATTAAATTGGAATTGAATGGAATTCGATTTAATAATCGAGGTGAACTTCTGTAAAGGAAGACCATTGCTATATATGGAATTTAAAAGGCTTTGTCGTTATTCCATTTATATTATTAGTATGATACAGAAATTTATATCAATTACATACCGATCAAATTTCCGTGAAGATTCCATTTTAATGGAAGCTGATTTGGGTTTATTGTGAACTTTGTTTTAAATGACATTGGTTCTTTAACCTATTTAAAAACAGGATTAATTTTCCTAAAGTTGAATAATCATAAAGTAATGATTTTCAATATTAAAACCAAGTTGGAGTTTTAATGAATCTTTAATTAGATTGGAATGTGAATGGGATAATTAAATTTACCGAATTCATGAAATGATCGAGAGTGGAGTAACACCAATTTTACTCCATGCGATAGGTAAATCTTTAAATAGATTTGAAACATGAAATGGTAATTAAATTTACTGATAACACAATGGGTGTTAGATATGGAGTACTACCAGTTTTGCTCCATGGGATGAATAGGTTAGGATTTGGGTAATAAAATAATAAATGATTACTTCGGTAAGGTTCGATAATCCCGACTAGTTAATAAACCTTGTTTTGGTTTAGATTGTGGAAAGATAAAATAAAATCTTTTGAAAATGATATCCAAAGGTAGAATTAAGTATAAGTTTAAAAGAACTTATCTTTGATAATATTAATAGGAACCTTTCCCAAAAAATGTGAATATTTGAATAAAATAATGTTCTGAATTGGAATGAGGCGTAGGATGTGTTTTCATAGCACCTGACTATTGGTTATAAAATACGCGAGTTATTCGGAATGACCGGTGTAACGACCCGTTTTTTCTGCGATATATAATTAACTTATTTAATTATATAAATAGTGATTTAGTATTCAAATGGTCGTTTAATTAAATTATATTGAATATTTAATTAAAATAATAATTAAATAATATATTTAATTCTGAAATAATCAGAATTGGCTGAAACGACGATATGGTGTGAAGTGGGCAATTCAAAATATATAATTTAGTTTAAAATCGAATTACGATAACGAATATATTTAATTAACGATGGTTGAACGTATAAATTATATTATAAGTATAATCGAGCTCGAAATGGCGCGGCAGTTCGTAATTTGGCGATTCGAACTTTAAACGAATATACAGAAGCCGTTTTAAGTCGGATTTCTGTGAAACATGAAACGTTCAGAGCTGGTGAAGTACATCTTTCTGATGGAAGAGAAAAATCAGGATTTCATCGTGTAGATTGTGAGTTGTGTCTAAGTCAAATTTTAAAATAGTCGCTATAGAATCGTTTATCGACCGTAACGGTTTACTCGATATAACTAGATACCGGTTTCGAATTTTGACAAGATTCTTTTGAGGCATAGTGATAATTTAATTTTTAGAATTTTATTGTAATTTTTAATTAATTAAATAAGCAACTTTTTATTTTGGAGTATTTTGCACCCTATATCAACATTTCGGGGTTTCACAGAATAAGTTAAAGGACCTATATTATTATATTTTTGGGATCGTGGGACATTGCTCGTTTCACCGGGAATTTTATTTTTGTCCATAACGATGCAATATAAAGCAATAGAATAAGTAAATGAAAGGATACCAAATTATCCTAAATAAATGCTAAGTCCTTAAACCTAGAAAACAAATTCCCTCGATCAAAAGAAGCCCACGCACTCTATTTTTCAGCCACCTCATTCTTCTCAAAAACCGAAAACGTGGAAAGGGGAAAATCCAACCAAAGAGAAAATAAAATCATATAAAATAAAATATCTTAAGTATTTTCTACAGCCTAAAACTAGGCCATGTTTTTGCTTTTTCAACCGCACCCTAAAATCAGATAAAAGAAGGCCACTCACTCATTTTCTTCTTGAGTCGCCGTAGTATATTTCTTTCCTCAAACCAAAAACGCGAGTTCATAAATCAAACAAATCAACACCGGCTTCATTATCCACTGTACCGAACCGTCGATGACTTATATACATCAATGAAGTTCCTTGCAATGTGCAAACTAGTTTCGGACGCACCCAGCTGTGGTGGCGCGAGCTGTTCCGGGTGATGATAATGGTGGTGGACTTAAGTAGAGGGAACGGGGTAGTTTAGTTTGGGCGAGAGGCTGATGGTGGTATCATCGACTCTAGTGAAGAGAGGAGGGAGAACTAGCCGTGAGGAAGTGCGGAAATGGAGAGATAGTAGTCCAGGTGGTAAGATCGAGGAGGAGTATGGCTTTTGTCTCGGTTTGGTACTTGCGGTCTTTTTTACTGGAGTGGAAGCTTTTCATTTGAAGAGGAAAAGACTTCACACATGGATGTAGAGATGTTGTTGGAGCCTAAATGGGTTCGGTTTTTATTGTGTGTGAGGGCTGCACAGTAGCCATGCTGGAGCCGATGTTTTGTAATTGGAGAGGGATGATGGTAACGCGGGTCATGGGCTTTGAAAGAGAAGTTGGGCCTAGGGCCACCGTATGGTAAAATAAAGAAAAGAAACAAACAATTTAACGTGGAAGGGGGAGCGTGAGTGTGAGGAGCAGGTGTCTGGTGATCTTTGGTTGAAGTTTTCATTAAGGGGAAGGGAGGTTTAAGAGAACGAAGATGGTGTAAATGACAAGGCTACGAATAGAAAGGAAAACCTTAAGGATGCGCAGTGTTTTCTTTTTATTGTTTGTGGTCCTACATACTACAAATATGTATAGTACGGGTTCTTTTGTTCTGGATACAACAGGTTTAAGGGGTTTAAGTTTTATAATATGAAGAGAAGGGGATATAACTAACGTGAAGAATGGACATACAAAGAGCAGTATTATAACTAGAGCGTGCTCTGTCATATGGAGAAGGTGAAGTATGGTATAGACGGATCAAAGTTTTTGGATGGATGGGCCGATATTTGAGCAAGGCCGGTTATTTAAATAAATAAAGAAAATAGAAAAGGATAGAAATGAAAAGGAAGAAAGGAAAAGGAATTGTCTGATGGTGAAATGAGAAAACAGGTGAGGCCCAAATTTATTTCACTAATTTAAGTTTTAGTTTAAAATTTTAATTTAATATGGTATACAAATTTGTTAACATTATATATCGACCGTACGAATTCAGTTTTCGAACTACTTGTCACTTTGGGATCGTATGGACGGTGGCTACACAATGGAACTGACTGGTAGTGAAACGAAGCTCGTTACAATTTATAGCGAAATAAATTGTCCGTCTGAATCAACAGACGCAAATCGTTATTTAACGGTTAATGCGAAATGTGAGTAAAACTCACCAACTCTAAACATTTATATTTTTATAAGGTATTTTTTCAACTGTTAATCATCTGTTGATTGCTGTTTGTTAACTGTTTGGTTGAATTGCTTGTGTATTGGTTGAAATCATAGATAACGATATATATAAATCGTTAATCAAATATTGATTCTGTTTAACAGAATATTTCATATTGAAATGAAATCGATGTTAATTATATGGTTTAACATCTGTGATGCAAGAAAACAGGTTGGAGGGATCCAACAGGATTCCTCAATATTTATTATACTGTTTATTTTCATATATTGTGTTATATGATGTGATGTATAATCTGTGATTGATTATAATGACACTGGTCCTGTTATTTGGTACTGTTGAATACCAAAAGAAATATTGGAATAGAAAAGGGAAATTTCAAACTGTGTATTGAAATAGAATATTTATAAAATCAAGGGATTTTATAAAAAGGAATTTAATAAAGAAAATATTTATAAAATCAAAGAATTTTATAAAAAGGATTATTTACATGGGAAGTAAATATAGGTATAAAAAGGAATATTTATTTAGAAAATAAATAGAATAAAGGAATATTTATTTAGAAAATAAATAGAATAAAGGAATATTTATTTAGAAAATAAATAGAGTTAATGAAAAGGAGTTAATCGAATTTAGTATTCGAAGGAGTTAATCGAACATAGTTAATCAAAACGGAGTTAAACAAGATTAGAAACTGACTAGAGATTAATAAGTTGAATGATTTCCTGAGTATCGATCTGATGTTGGTTTCGGCCTTTGGGGTTTATACTTAGGAGGTTGTTATCTTGTTAGTTTATAGTTAGAGTCCGATAGATGTGGAAAATAGTGATACGTAATGCAGCCATGGAAATGTTTTCCATTATTAATAACGTATATTTTCTAAACATAGAAATGAGGAGATATATATTTATATATATATATATATATATATATATATATATGTTTGATGATTGGATCGATAATTCCATTTGGAAAAAAGATCGTTGTGTGTACACATACATGTTTTCATTTGATAGTTAAATCACCGACTATCAAAGATTTGACCATTTTAACGTTGTTAATATGGAGAGACCGGTTGGATTATTATCCGAAGAACCACTCCTATTGGCATAAGCGTTGCGAATCATATATGCCAAAGATAATTGAAGACGGAGTAAAGTGCAAGGGCTGTTGTATAAATATTAGGTAAAGATTGCCTAAGATGGTTGTACTGAATAGTGCCTTCGGTGTATCCAGTCCCAGGACAACCTGTATGGAAGAATGTCTGACAGAGTATATTTAATAGATCGTGTAAGTTGATCTCTTCAAACGTATTTATGTTTGGTGGCGGAGGAATTCGTTTCTCTTAGTTGTATACCTGTGGTATTTTTGGGGAAATCAATTTGTGATTTGGCGGGTATGACGATGTGACATTCAAAGTGAATAAACGTGTGATCTGTCAGAGATAAGCGTGGCCTCTAGCCTCACAACCGGGAAATGACAAAAATCAGGCAGGCAACATGGCTATGTAGGTCGCACCTATTAGGGTGTATAATCACCTGATCTAGAGTTTCGTTTACTTCTAAAAATCTATTGTCGATGATGTCCTATTCAGGAAACGGTTGCTGATCCCAACTGTTGGTGATATAAATTTGATACACTCAAGCGAAATGAGTGGTCGGTCATGTGTGGCCGGGTTGCAAGACGTTCTTGTTGAACCCAGTGTATTCCTCTCTAGAGGTACACTAGCAAAAGATGGTTCCATACCTTGTCATAGTTGGAAATCCATTACCCAATACGTGCTTGCGGTTTTGATTGTATACTATATGTGTAGAACGTGAGATGAAATCGTTTCTGCTAGATGATTATTATATTGTGGTTGATAGACATTATTATAATATCAAAAGGTTTTTGATATAAAGATTATTTTGGATTCTCATAAGGGAAAACCCGTTCTGTTATACGGCGTGGTCTTATGAGATATCGTTTAATGGCTCAAACTACTTTAAACTGTTTTACTCATACCAGTCCCATGACTGACCCGGAGTTTATTTTGTTTTGTTTTCCCTAAACTCTTGGGTGCCCAATTATGTACGGGCAGTCAAGTAGTCAGGATTTTACAGATATACTTGAAGAGCTAGAGCAAGAGGCTTCAGAATTATATAGCTATGGTTATTTTTCACTGTGTTGTAAGTGCTGTACTTTGGAAATGATATGTATATTCAAGTATAGATTTATATTTCAAAGTTACGTTATATATTATATGTTGTTCGTTCAGCTGTGAGATTCGTGTTACTCTGATGTTGTGTTGTTCTTCTTCTTCTATTCTAAGTTTCTATCTTATCTATTCTCACCCTCTAATTTCTTCCATTAACTTTCCGGTTATTTTCGATCCTTGGATGTTCGATATGTGTTGTATATCGGATAACCAAGATCGCCTTTTTTTGGGTCGTTACGGTTGGTATCAGAGCTTAGGGTTAAGTAATTACCTTGGCTCTGTGGCGTGACTCAGTAGAAATGGGGTTAGTAATACCCTAGATTGAGTTGAGTGTATATATACGAGTGAACGTATTTGTTATTTGATATAAATATTTGTTTTATATTGTGATGATTTATTGGTTGAGTGGCTTATGAATTCTGGTCGATAGTGGGGAACCACAACATCGGTAGGAGTTTCTAAACACTCGAATATGATCGGTCGACACGATATATTTTGAAAAGAGGGTAAATGAAAATAATTTTACACAAAGTATATTTTGATATAGAGAAAATATATATATATATATTGGAATTATAATATATTGGATATATTGGTTTTTATTATAATCGAATAAGATTATAAAATGTGAAGTGGTTATGTAAATAACCAATCAGAATTCATATAAGTGAAATATATGAAAGCAGATGAATTAAATCTAAATTTAGAATCAGAATTGGAATTAAAAGTTGGAGAAGTGTTTGTAAATGGAATTGAACTAAATATATGAGAATTTTAAAATCCTAGGAGATTTTAAATTGTTTTGAGAATGGTATTTTGAAATGATTTCAAAATAGAAATGTTTAGAAATAGTTTTGAAAAGTGATATAGTATTGAACTTACTTTGATCGCTGGGAGATAAATTCCGCTGGTGCATCATCGGTGTTCATTTTCGAGTTTCTAAGTGACGAATTACTACCAAAATATTAGTTTTTGAATTGTTTTGAGAGAAACAAGTTGTTTGATTCTGAAAGGGAATATTTGATTTGTGAAAAATAAAGTTATTTAAAACTCCCAGGAAAAGATTGTTCGAATTAAAACAAATTTAAATAGAAATTTGTGAAAGTAAGCTGGAATTTAATTGAAATCAGTTAAGTTGAAATAGAATTGGTTTGGTAAATCAAGATTTGGAATCAAGAATTGAACTTGAGTTGAAATGGATTTGCTTTGGATATAAGCGAATAGACGTGTGGAGGATAAAGTGATTAGAATTTGATTGGGATAACATTGGTATATGTTGAATTGATGGCATATGGAAGTGATAGAGTTGATATGCCCGACAAAAAGGTACAAGTTTATATTTCATATGGTATGAGATTTTGATGAGCCGAATTGGCAAGCCGCTTGGCTGTTTGATTTTCTTTTGGGTTGGAGAAGCCCTAGAGAGGCGAGTTGGAGTTGAGCTATTGACTAGTACAAATGAGGTGCTGGCGAATTTTTTCGAAAAGTTAAGGCGTTAGAAAATTTTCAGGATTTTTGAAAATTTTCATTGATAAGAATAAATTAATAATTTAATTGAATTTAAATTGGTCCAATTGAAAACTGGAGTTAAAAAGTGAACAAATGATTTTAACCCAGTTGGTGGAGTTTGTTTTCTACCTTAGCAATTTCGAGGACGAAATTATTTTAAGTGGGGAAGAATGTAACGACCCGTTTTTTCTGTGATATATAATTAACTATTTAATTATATAAATAGTGATTTAGAATTCAAATGGTCGTTTAATTAAATTATATTGAATATTTAATTAAAATAATAATTAAATAATATATTTAATTCTGAAATAATCAGAATTGGCTGAAACGACGATATGGTGTGAAGTGGGCAATTCAAAATATATAATTCAGTTTAAAATTGAATTACGATAACGAATATATTTAATTAAAAATGGTTGAACGTATAAATTATATTATAAGTATAATCGAGCTCGAAATGGCGCGGCAGTTCGTAATTTGGCTATTCGAACTTTAAACGAATATACAGAAGCCATTTTAAGTCGGATTTCTATGAAACAAGAAACGTTCAGAGCTGGTAAAGTACATCTTTCTGATGGAAGAGAAAAATCAGGATTTCGTCGTGTAGATTGTGAGTTGTGTCCAAATCAAATTTTAAAATAGTCGCTATAGAATCGTTTATCGACCGTAACGGTTTACTCGATATAACTAGATACCGGTTTCGAATTTTGACAAGATTTTTTTGAGGCGTAGTGATAATTTAATTTTTAGAATTTTATTGTAATTTTTAATTAATTAAATAAGCAACTTTTTATTTTGGAGTATTTTGCACCCTATATCAACATTTCGGGGTTTCACAGAATAAGTTAAAGGACCTATATTATTATATTTTTGGGATCGTGGGACATTGCTCGTTTCACTGGGATTTTTATTTTTGTCCATAACGATGCAATATAATGCGATAAAATAAGTAAATGAAAGGATAACAAATTATCCTAAATAAATGCTAAGTCCTTAAACCTAGAAAACAAATTTCCTCGGTCAAAAGAAGCCCACACACTCTATTTTTCAGCCACCTCATTCTTCTCAAAAACCGAAAACGTGGAAAGGGGAAAATCCAACCAAAGAGAAAATAAAATCATATAAAATAAAATATCTTAAGTATTTTCTACAGCCTAAAACTAGGCCACGTTTTTGCTTTTTCAACCGCACCCTAAAATCAGATAAAAGAAGGCCACTCACTCATTTTCTTCTTGAGCCGCCGCAGTATATTTCTTTCCTCAAACCAAAAACGCGAGTTCTTAAATCAAACAAATCAACACCGGCTTCATTAACCATTGTACCAAACCGTCGATGACTTATATACATCAATGAAGTTCCCTGTAGTGTGCAAACTAGTTTCGGACGCACCCAGCTGTGGTGGCGCGATCTGTTCCGGGTGAAGATAATGGTGGTGGACTTAAGTAGAGGGAACGGGGTAGTTTAGTTTGGGCGAGAGGCTGATGGTGGTTTTATCGACTCAAGTGAAGAGAGGAGGGAGAACTAGCTATGAGGAAGTGCGGAAATGGAGAGATAGTAAAGGTCCAGGTGGTAAGATCGAGGAGGAGTATGGCTTTTGTCTCGGTTTGGTACTTGCGGTCTGTTTTACTGGAGTGGAAGCTTTTCATTTGAAGAGGAAAAGACTCCACACATGGATGTAGAGAGGTTGTTTGAGGATAAATGGGTTCGGTTTTTACTGTGTGTGAGGACTGCACAGTAGCCATGCTGGAGCCGATGTTTAGTAATTAGAGAGGGATGATGGTAATGCGGGTCATGGGCTTTGAAAGAGAAGTTGGGCCTAGGGCCACCGTATGGTAAAATAAAGAAAAGAAACAAAACAATATAACATGGAAGGGGGGCCGTGAGTGTGTAGAGCAGATGTCTGGTGATCTTTGGTTGAAGTTTTCATTAAGGGGAAGGGAGGTTTAAGAGAATGAAGATGGTGTAAACGACAAGGCTATGAACAGAAAGGAAAAGCTTAAGGATGCGCAGTGTTCCCTTTTTATTGTTTGTGGTCCTACATACTCCAAATATGTATAGTACGAATTCTTTTGTTCTGGATGCAGCGAGGTTAAGGGGTTTAAGTTTTATAATATGAAGAGAAGGGGATATAATTAACGTGAAGAATGGACATAAGAAGAGCAGTATTCTAACTGGAGCATGCTCTGTCATATGGAGAAGGTGAAGTATGGTATAGACGGATCGAAGTTTTTGGATGGATGGGCCGATATTTGAGCAAGGCCAGTTATTTAAATAAATAAAGAAAATATAAAAGGATAGAAAAGAAAAGGAAAAAGGAAAAGGAATTGTCTGATGGTGAAATGAGAAAACAGGCGAGGCCCAAATTTATTTTACTAATTTGAGTTTTAGTTTAAATTTTTAATTTAAAATGGTATACAAATTTGTTAACATCATATATCGACCGTACGAATTCAGTTTTCGAACTGCTTGTCACTTTGGGATCATATGGACGGTGGCTACACAATGGAACTGACTGGGAGTGAAACGAAACTCGTTACAATTTATAGTGAAATAAATTGTCCGTCTGAATCAACAGACGCAAATCATTATTTAACGGTTAACGCGAAATGTGAGTAAAACTCACCAACTCTGAACAGTTATATTTTTATAACGTATTTTTACAACTGTTAATCATCATTTGATTGCTGTGTGTTAACTGTTTGGTTGAATTGCTTGTGTATTGGTTGAAATCATAGATAACAATATATATAAATCGTTAATTAAATATTGATTCAGTTTAACAGAATAATTCATATTGAAATGAAATCGATGTTAATTATATGGTTTAACATCTGTGATGCAGGAAAACAGATTGGAGGGATCCAACAAGGTTCCTTACTATTTATAATACTATTTGTTTTCGTATATTGTGTTATATGATGTGATGTATAATCTGTGATTGATTATAATGACACTGGTCCTGTTATTCGGCACTGTTGAATACCAAAAGAAATGTTGGAATAGAAAAGGGAAATTTCAAACTGTATATTGAAATAGAATATTTATTAAATCAAGGGATTTTATAAAAAGGAATTTAATAAAGAAAATATTTATAAAACCAAAGAATTTTATAAAAAGGATTATTTACTTAGGAAGTAAATAAAGGTATAAAAAGGAATATATATTTAGAAAATAAATAGAAAAAAGGAATATTTATTTAGAAAATAAATAGAATAAAGGAATATTTATTTAGAAAATAAATAGAATAAAGGAATGTTTATTTAGAAAATAAATTGAGTTAATGAAAAGGAGCTAATCGAATTTAGTATTCGAAGGAGTTTATCGAATTTAGTAATCGAAGGAGTTAATCGAACATAGTTAATCAAAACGGAGCTAAACAAGATTAGAAACTGACTAGAGATTAATAAGTTGAATGGTTTCCTGAGTATCGATCTGATGTTGGTTTCGGCCTTCGGGGTTTATACTTAGGAAGTTGTTCTCTTGTTTGTTTATAGTTAAACTCTGATAGATGTGGAAGAATAGTGATAAGTAATTAAGCCATGGAAATGTTTTCCAGTTTTAATAACATATATTTTCTAAACATAGAAATGAGGAGATATATATATATATATATATATATATATATATGTGTGTGTGTGTGTGTGTTTGATGATTGGATCGATAATTCCATTTGGAAATAAGATCGTTGTGTGTACATAGACATGTTTTCATTTGATAGTTAAATCACCGACTATCAAAAGTTTGACCATTTTAACGTTGTTAATATGGAGAGACCGGTTGGATTATTATCCGAAGAACCACTCCGTATTAGCATAAGCATTGCGAATCATACATGCCAAAGATAATTGAAGACGAAGTAAAGTGCAAGGGATGTTGTATAAATCTTAGGTAAAGATTGCCTAAGATGGTTGTACTGAATAGTGCCTTCGGTGTGTTCAGTCCCAGGACAACCTGTATGGTAGAATGTCTGACAGAGTATATTTAATAGATCGCTTAAGTTGATCTCTTCAAATGTATTTACGTTTGGTGGCGGGGGAATTCGTTTCTCATAGATGTATACCCGTGGTATTTTTGGGGAAATCAATTTGTGATTTGGGGGTATGACGATGTGACATTCAAAGTGAATAAAGTGTGATTTGTCAGAGATAAGTGTGGCCTCTAGCCTCACAACCGAGAAATGAAAAAAATCGGGTAGGCAACATGGCTATGTAGTTCGCACCTATTAGGGTGTATAATCACCTGATCTAGAGTTTCATTTGCTTCTAAAAATCTATTGTCAATGCTGTCCCATTCGGGAAACGGTTGCTGATCCCAACCGTTGGTGATATACATTCGATACAATCAAGCGAAATGAGTGGTCGGTCATGTGTGGCCGGGTTGCAAGATGTTCTTGTTGAACCCAGTGTATTCCTCTCTAGAGGTACACTAGCGAAAGGTGGTTCCATACCTTGTCATAGTTGGAAATCCATTACCCAATACGTGCTTGCTGTTTTGATTGTATACTATATATGTAGAACGTGAGATGAAAGCGTTTCTGCTAGATGATTATTATATTATGGTTAATAGACATTATTATAATATCAAAAGGTTTTTGATATAAAGATTATTTTGGATTCTCATAAGGGATAAACCCGTTCCGTTATACGGGTGGTCTTATGAGATATCGTTTAATGGCTCAAACTACTTTAAACTGTTTTACTCATACCAGTCCCGTGACTGACCCGGAGTTTATTTTGTTTTGTTTTCCCTTAACTCTTGGGTGCCCAATTTTGTACGAGCAGTCAAGTAGTCAGGATTTTACAGATATACTTGAAGAGCTGGAGCTGGAGCAGGAGGCTTCAGAATTATATAGCTATGGTTAATTTCCGCTGTGTTGTAAGTGTTGTACTTTGGAAATGATATGTATATTCAAGTACAGATTTATATTTCAAAGTTATGTTATATATTATATGTTGTTAGTTCAGCTGTGAGATTCGTGTTACTCTGATGTTGTGTTGTTCTTCTTCTTCTGTTCTAAGTTTCTATCTTATCTATTCTCACCCTCTAATTTCTTCCATTAAATTTCCGGTTATTTTCGATCCTTGGATGTTCGATATGTGTTGTATATCGGATAACCAGGATCGCCTTTTTCTGGGTCGTTACAACCGGGTTTAACCCATTCTGAATAATTGATACGACGATTAAAAGCCGATGATGAAGACGGTGGTGGAAGACCGGAGATCTTCACATCGTTTGGATGATTACCAATGTCTTGATTGGGATGTGCACCCAAAACAAGGTAATAAGTGGTGATCTTCCAAACGTACTTGGAGATCGACCGGATATGCGAGGGCCTCTCTCCTGTATTGGACATATATGACGAGGAATAAGTGCCTCTGGTTTCGTTCAGACCTAGAACGGACTTGCAAATGGATTGTATGTCTGACGTTGTATTCCGCGATGTATTCATTGATCTCTGCTAAATATATTTTTGTTTGGTGGCAGAGAATTTATTCCCTTGCTTAACACCCTTCTCTGAGACATATGAGCTTAGAGGTTATATGTTAGTGGAAATCAGTGGTACGGTATGGATTGACAACATGACATGCTAAGTTGCAAATGATCAAGGCTTACTGTTGAAAAGCAGAGTCTTGCGGTTGATGATCTAAGCACCTCTTTAGTTAGCATAGCTTTATGTAGCATTAATTTGCGAGCTTCACTCCCCGGTATGAACTTGAAACGGGATTAGGGATGCAGGGAAATGGATATACGTTAGTTTCTAGCTACGAGTAACGTCATGGTATAGAGCCATGACTATATACTTATGTGGATGTTGGAAAACTTTATCGATGGAAAGCGAGGTACCTCGGAATTTATATCAGAAACGACTAAAATGTTCTAGATGGTCGACATGACTGACCATTTTGGAGGTTCGATAGAACCGGCTAACATATAGTTTATGGTATAACTAATAATCGATGGATGACCGACTCTACATGATCCAAGGGTTGCCTGTAGGTGTGATCCTGAGGCATTGCTAGTGTGTCTCGAATCGGAAGGAACACCCTTTGCCTTGATTCATAGATGGAAACCCAATTTCCAATACACGATTTTACAATTTTAGTTGTAATCCCATGTGGCGACGTAATATAATGGTACCTACGCCGCTTATGATTGATACATTTATATTTGAAGTTTATTTCTTCACTTATAGTAATAATAAAAGATGAAATTTTGCATATCAAGCATATTTGGCTATTATAAGATAAAACTTTATCCTTGACTGCATTCATTGTGTGATGGGACCTTAGTCTTATAATAGCTTCATTTTTCTGTTTAGCATTGTGCCGTTTGTTTAATGCACTGGCATTCTTGTAGGTAAATCCATTCCGTGTTATACGGCGTAGCCCCTTGATTTACCTGACTTTAAAATCAAGTTAATAACTGTTTTATTTCTCACACCAGTCCCATGACTGTCCTGGAGTTTATTGTTTTTGCCTAAACTCTGGGTGCCCATATTTTCCACATGGGGCAGCTTGTAGTTTTGGTTTTCGCAGATATTTCTTTTCCCAGAATCCTGGATTATAGCTGAAGCTATATTCGGAAAGCTTTGTATCTGTGTATTTCTTTCAGTTGTGCTAATTGATGTATTTTCCGCTACGCATTGTATTTATACATTTTAATTCCGCTGCTATGTAATTTATTCTCTGATATTCTTGTACTCTGATGTAAATTGTTGTAATAGCAATGAAATGTTCAATTGTTTGTATTATGATGCATCGTGTTCTCGAAGTAGTCCGCCTTCTTGTTCGGTTTACGCCGACCGGGAAGCTTCGGTCGCCACAGTTGGTATTAGAGCTTTGGTTTACAAAGCTCGAGAACAAGACACATTAAAACCAAATGAAAGAATTCATCAGAGATAGGATTAGTAACATCCTATAGGAATGACTCGTTAGAGATAGTGTTAGCAATACCCTAGAAAGAATTGAAGAGTGTTATTTATAAAAAAACGAATTTAGTTTTGAAAATTATGCCTTATTATACGTATTTGAGTATTTTATTTTATGTGGAATTCAGACTATCAAGTATAAGAAGATTTTGGGTATATGCCTGACGAGATATATATATTCGAATTTTCAAATATCCTAGATAGATATAGAATCACACTCTAGTCGCCTGGAGATGATTCTGATGATCGGTATACCATCATCAGCATTTATGTTCGAGTTCGGAAAGTGGATATCTATATATTTCCAAATGACTGGTGTGAGAACCAAAACTTAGTTAGAGTCTATTGATTGTGATTTGACACTGAAAATATGGTTTTTGTATATATAAAAGTTATATATATTTGAAAATTTAATCAACTAATTGATTGCTGGGTGTGATGTGTGTATAACTAATAAAAAAATTGGAATGATAAAACCCGTATGAGAATGAATGATAAGTAAAGCCAAATCAAATATAATGTAGAGCAGAATTGAAAATTTAGTGAATTGGATTTATGTATGTAGACAGATAGACATGCATATATGCATATTTATATTGGGCAGGTTGTTGAGTAAAGATTATGTTGAGTAGAGAATTAAATTGCGTGCCCGACAAACAATGCACCTTAATGAGTTGGTTGCGCAATTTTATTTATTATAAACTACTATGAATAAATTTTGATGTGTTGTGATGGTTGCTCTGTATGAAATACCACGTACGCCATAGGATAGCAACAAATAAATTATGAACTACACTGCATGGCATACTACATGAGGATGGCATAGCATATCACATTCAATATAAGCATTTTGCGCATATATGTCGAGGTTTAGATTTCCATACGAGCGAGACGCTTGTATGGCAAGGTTTGAATTACAGGTTGAATAGAAGATTGATTATGGACTTAATAAAATACATATAACGGTGCTCGGGGTAGGATTTAATAAAAACCCTACACAGGTCTAGAGATGACAAAAATTCATGTCTCTCTTGTTTTTAATTAAGCCACATGGATTATTTTATTTCCAACACTGGGGCAAGGTCTGAGATTTTGACTTTTTACACGTCTCCCTTGGGCGTAGATAGATCACAAAAAATTGTGTTTGCTTTTTATTGATTTATTGGGTGCCTAATACGACCCAACAAAATTTTCAAACCCTTCCCATACAAATGAGGTTATGGCAAAAAAATTCGAAAATTTAGGGTGTTAGCCAAATTTTTGAGAAATTAGAAAGTTCTTAGAAATTGAAAAGTTGAAGAACTCAAGCCAGAATGAAAGTTGAGTTGGTTGGTTAAACAACTTTCAGCTCCGTTCCTTTTCGAGGACGAAAAGATTTAAGTGGTGGAGATTGTAACAACCTTGAATTTCGGAACCAATTTAAAATTTTAATTTTAGTTATTTTAATGGGTTTTGAATATTTAAAATGATTTATTTTAAATAATAACAACTAAAAATTTATTTAAATCGAAGTTAGAACGTATAAATTTATTTTAATTATAAAACGAGACTGAAATGGCGCGGTAGTTTGCAAATTCGATTTTTATTTCAATTGAATGTATAGGATTCAAAATAAATCGGATTTCAGTGAAACAAAAAACATTAGAATCTATTTAATTATATCTTTCTAACGAATGTGGAAAACTGAGATTTTGCTTTATAAACTGTAAGTTATGTCCAGTTTAAAATTTAGAATAGTCCCTATGGAATTTATATATTTTTAAATTATATGTAAGCCCTTAAAAATAGACATTTTGCAAACAACCTCCATTTTCGACGAAACCAGTTTTGCTGGATTCGGAATATCAAATTATAGTCAGGTTTGAAATTTCATAATTTTTGGAATTAATATGTGAGCATGGTGAATTTAAACATGTTTTCAATTTCAGTTTGAATTTAATAAGCCAGTTAAAAAGGCCATTTTTCAAACGGTCCCCAAATTGGACGAAACTAATTTTGCAAGGACCGTATTATCAAAACATAGCTATATTTCAAAATTCATAATTTTTGGAGTCAGTACGTGCCCCGATAAATTAAAATGTACATTCAAATTCAATATTGATCGTTATATTAATTTATATTCTAATTTTGACGAAAACCGATCGAAACAGTCGAATTGGCTTACAAAATATATCCCATTATGTCCGGAATGAGGGTATTTAGCTAAGAGCGACAATCGTTGGGTTTGATTTGGTGTTCGGATTGATAAACATGTATTTTTAGAATAAAATATTAATAAATATAAGTGTATATACCCTTGGTCAAATCCTAGAAGATAAATCGCGTGGTCAAAGCTTTTCTCAGCGCCTCCAAACCGATGAATGGCCATGCATAAAATTTCCCCCTTTAATTTCTCCAAATCCTTAGCGAATTAGAATGGGGTTTCTGAACAAAAATGGAAGAGCTTGGAGAGGGCTTCAGATTGGTATGGATATGATTAGCTGACGATGGATGTGGTGGCCAGGGAGGCGACGTGAATTGGCAAGGTTCGGGCTTGTTTTTTCACGCATAGGAAGGCATGAGTTTCGAGATATTCAGGGCATGGGGAGCTACTTCGAAGGTCGATGATGTGGTGGTTGCTGATCGGCTCTAGGAGGCGTAGGTGGGCGACGAGGAAGATCCCTAGGTAGTCGATGTTTGGGTTCAGGAAATTGGTCGTGTTACTAAGAGGAAGAGGGATTATTAAGAAATGCAATAAGGGTTTAAATTATTATTTAATTATTTTAATTTATGTAATTAAATGTTTGTAATGCCGTAACTTTTTAATACGAGCTCAGAAAATTGCAAACTCAATCACGTTGGAATCGTGGCGACAAACACTACAACATGGAACTAACCAAAAAGGAACTGGAAGCAGTCATAGTTTTTGATAAAATTAAACGTCTAGTTTAACTTTATTAAAACAATCGCCATTAAAGACTGACGGAGTGGAAACCAAAGTGAGAATCCACTCACCAAATTATTTGTACAGTTAATTATTTTATAATTGAATATATAGATATATAGACTGTCATTGTTGATTTTTATCTGTTGCATGTGACATTGCTTGAGTTCAACACAGGGACTATTCACGACTCATTTGCACAAGAAGCGTTGTTTGAATATACGACACTCGTATTTCAAACAATGTGGATAGACACTTTGTGGTTAATGATTATTTACAGTTTAATGTTATCATTATTAAACTGTGATTATAAATATTTATAAATAATAAATAGATTCACATGGACTGTGATGTAAACCCCACATGGGTATTGGAATGATAATTTTACACATCGCCCAATTATTTGTTGATGGCTGAAACCCCACACGGGTCTGGGGATGATAATTAATTCACGTCTCCCTTAGATTTAATTGTTTGTCAACCGATTGATTGACAGACTATGATAAGCATTATTTAATGCTTATACAGTTGTAATTTGCACTATGGTTGTGAATGGAATGTTTAATAGTTGTTTATCCCTACTTTTGAATACATGCGATGTATGGAATCCATATAAATAAAATTATATGGTAATTGATTGAGTCTGATTCCGATTCAGATTATAAATGAATATTCTACTAGAATATTCAGTGAAAAATCAAAATATGATTTTGATGTCCTATTTTAGATGGACAAAAAATATTGAAATATTCATAACTGGAATGAATATATGAAGCCGAGTCAAATAGATGTGTGCCATTTTTACTCAAACGAAATTTTATGCCGATATTATTGATTTCATAATCAATATCGAAAAGAATTGATTTCAAAATCTGATATTTTGAAAATATTATCATTTTAATAATATAATGATATAGAATATTCAATTTTGATTTAAAAATTGAAAATGAAGTTGAAATCGCTTTAAAATGGATTTATAAACGATTCATAAAATATGTTTTAAATAGAAATCGATTAAATATTATATATATATATATATTTAAATGGCTTGAATAGAACGCACCGTGCAGCGACTGTTCGCGAATTTCAACCATTAACTTCAAATTAATGTAATGGAAGATCCGACCATCGAATTTTCCTAAACCAAAACCATTGGGTTCGATTCAAAAAGATATTTCCAATGAATATATGAGATTTAAGTTTGAATGGTTGGATTTTAAATTATTTCCAAATCAATTTCAAAAAAGGTCGCTATGGATGCAATTCGGTGGCCGTTATTGGAAACCGACTGTAAAGGCCTTAATAAAATTATTAAAAATATGGAAAAATTGTGTAAAATCATAATAAGTGAGTTGGAAAGATTTTGGATGAAAAATTCCAAGTTTTGAAAAGATAAAAGATATTTGTATCCAAAGGAACTAGTTATTAACTAGAATAATAATCCAACGTTTCTAAATAAATAAAATGGATTTGTAAATGGTTTTTGATATAACCAGGATTTTCCAGCAAATGAAGTGGAAAGGATTTAAGTGGAAATAATCTTTCGAATATTTTGATATTGGATTTCGTGATTATATGGATATGGTTGAGGAATTTGAAAGATACAGACGTCATTATTCCCAATACGATATCCGTTAGTTTCAGAATTTGGTATTGAATATAAGCCAATATTAATTTCTATTCAGAGCCTTATGTTTAATATCAAATTGGATTTTTAGTTTGTCGTGAATGGTGTCTTCAATAACACTGTTCTTAAAGCCAGTTGAGAAAAGAATAAATTTTAAATTAAGATAAATGAAGTTTTCCAATTTATAAATATAAATTGGAATTAAATGGTAGTTGATTTTGGGTTCATTGTGAACGATGTTTAAAATAACATTTGTTCTTACAACACAATTAACAGTGAAGATATGATTTGGAATTTATAAACCTTTTTATTAAGATTTAATGGAAATTTTCCAAAGTAAAGTTTTCCAATTTAAAATATTAAATTGGAATTGAATGGAATTACATTTAATAATCGAGATGAACTTCTGTAAAGGAAGACCATTACTATATATAGAATTTAAAAGGCTTTGTCGTTATTCCATTTATATTATTAGTCTGATTCGGAAATTTATATCAATTATATACTGATCATATTTCCGTTAAGATTCCATTATATTGGAAGCTGATTTGGGTTTATTGTGAACTGTGTTTTAAATGACATTGGTTCTTTAACCCAGTTGAAGACAGGATTAATTTTCCTAAAGTTGAATAATCATAAAGTAACGATTTTTGATATTAAAACAAAGTTAGAGTTTTAATGAATCTTTAATTATATTGGAATGTGAATGAGATAATTAAATTTACCGAATTCAAGAAATGATCGAGAATGGAGTACCACCAGTTTTACTCCATGCGATAGGTAAATCTTTAAATAGATTTGAAACGTGAAATGGTAACTAAATTTACCGATAACACAGTGGGTGTTAGATATGGAGTACTACCAGTTTTGCTCCATGGGATGAATAGGTTAGGATTGGGATAATAAAATAATAAATGATTGTTTCGGTAAGGTTCGATAATCCCAACTAGTTAATAAAGCTTGTTTTGGTTTAGATTGTGGAAAGATAAAATAAAATCTTTTGAAAATGATATCTAAAGGTAGAATTAAGTACAAGTTTAAAAGAACTTATCTTTGATAAAATTAATGGGAACATTTCCCCAAAAATGTGAATATTTGAATAAAATAATATTCTGAATTGGAATGAGGCGTTTGATGTGTTTTTATAGCACTTGATTATTGGTTATAAAATACGTGAGTTGTTCGAAAAGACCGGGTTTAACCCATTCCAAATATTTGATACGACGATTAAAACTCAATGTTGGTGGTGAAAAAACAAAGATCTTCACATTGTTTGGATGATTACTGTTGTCTTGATTGGGATGTACACCCAAGTCAAGGTAATAAGTGGTGATCGTCCAGACGTACTTGGAGATCGACCGGATATGCGAGGGCCTCTCTCCTGTAATGGACATATGAGACGGGGAATAAGGTGCCTCCAGTTTCATTCAGACACAAAATGGACTTGCAAATGGATCGTATGTCTGACGTTATATTCCATGCTGTATTCGTTGATCTCTGCTAAATATATATCTATTTGGTGGTAGAGAATTTATTCTCTTGCTTAACACCCTTCTCTGAGACGTATGAGCTTAGAGGTTATATATTAGTGGAAATCAGTGGTACGGTATGGATTGACAACGTAGCATGCTAAGATGCAAATGATCAAGGCTTACTGTTGAAAATCAAAGTCTTATGGTTGATGATCAAAGCACGACTTTAATTAGCATAGCTTTGTATAGCGTTAATTCGCGAGCTTCACTCCCCGGTATGAACCTAAAACGGGATTATGGACGCAGGGAAATGAACATATGTTAGTTTCTAGCTACAAGTAACGTCATGGTATAGAGCCCAGACTGTTTATTTATGTGGATTTTGGAAAAATTTATTGATGGAAAGCGAGGTACCTTGGAATTGATATCAGAACCAACTAAAAGGTTCTATATGGTCGACGTGACTGACCATTTTGGAGGTTCGATAGAACCGGCTAACATATAGTTTATAGTATAACTAATCATCGATGGATGAATGGTTCTGCAAGATCCAAGGGTTGCCCGTAGGTGTGATCTTGAGGCATTGCTAGTGTGTCTCGAATCGGAAGGAACATCCTTTGCCTTGGTTCATAGATGGATACCCAATTTCCAATACGCAGTTTTACAATTTTAGTTGTAAACGTATATGGCAACGTAATATAATGGTACCTACGCCGCCTATGATTGATACATCTATATATGAAGTTGATTTCATCACTTATAGTAATAATAAAAGATGAAAATTTGCATATCAAGCATATTTGGCTATTATAAGGTAAAACTCTATCCTCGACTGCGTTCATCGTGTGATGGGACTTGAGTCTTATAATAGATTCATTTTTTTGTTTATCATTGCGCTGTTTGTTTTATGCACGGGTATTCTTTGGGGTAAACTCGTTCCGTGTTATACGGCGTGGTCCGTTGATTTACCTAACTTTAAAATCAAGTTAATAACTGTTTTAGCTCTCACACTAGTCCCATGACTGACCTGGAGTTTATTGTTTTCTCCTAAACTCTGGGTGCCCATATTTTCCACATGGACAGCTTGTAATTTTGGTTTCCGTAGATATTTCTTTTCCCAGGATCCTGTATTACAGCTGGAGCTATATTCGGAAAGCTTTGTATCCATGTATTTCTTTCAATTGTGCTAATTGATGTATTTTCCGCTACGCATTGTATTTATACATTTTAATTCCGCTGCTATGTAATTTATTATTTGATATTCTTGTGCTCTAATGGAAATTATTGTAATAGCAATGAAATGTTCTATTGTTTGTGTTCTGATGCGTCATGTCCTCGAAGCAGTCCGTCTTCTTGTTCGGTTTACGCCGGCCGGGAAGTTCGGGTCGTCACAGGTATATTAAACTTAATCTAAATTTTACGTTAATGTCAACAATAAGCATTTCCATTATTTCGTTCAACTATGTCCTTCGTGTTATAATTATATTTTCATTAATTCCAATATGTCGATTATGATTTTTAAGTGTGTTTGTACAAATTATCATAATACTACTTTGCAAATATGTTCAGTTTATTCAATTACAACCTATGTCATAATTCAATTGAAAATCAACTTTAATTTGTCTATTTCGATCCAATCTTTTTTATTACAATTTTATATTTTTGTACATTATTATGTAAATTTAATCACATATGCTTAATCCATATTAGCACACTTATTCTAAAATTCTATTTTTCCCGTGAGCAGATTAAAAGGAATTAAATCAATCGTTGGATTAAATTAGTCATCACTATACTAACATTTACATAATCAAACGTGTTTTAGGCCAGCATGGACCACAAATAAGTATAGAAAATATAAAAATAACTAATAAACACAAAAAGAGTTAAGAAGACCAAGAGTATCTTATATTATTCAAATAAAATAAAACTGTAGGAATAGAAAATAATTTAATACAATTTTTTTTTACAGAAAATACTAACTTGCATAAAAATAATAGAATCTATAAAGAAAACTATAGAAAACTCTACAGCTATTAGAAACCCATATATTCTTAAATTGCTAAAAATCTAAATAATTACACACTCAACTGTGGTTCAAAGTGTTCCTTTGTGGCTTCCGTTGATCCCGTCTCCAAAAGGTTATAAATATATGTATATATAAATAATAATTTTTGTAAATCTTTTCTCCTAAAAATTTAAATCAGGCCCGTCTCAAAAAGAGGGAACCGGGAGGAGAAGAAATTGCGTTGTGGAAAATGAACTGAATCTACGGGTCCGTTTATAGGTTAGACTACTGATCTTAGATCATTGAATTTTTAGATTAAATATATATCAGTCACATCATGTGACCAATTGGAACTTACCAAAACCAATTAAAATAAGCCACATCACACTGCATAAAAACAATTATTTAGTAACACCACTTTTTTACATCGCTAATGCTTATATGTGTTGTAGATTAATCACATTAATAAGTGTTGGTTAGTTAAAAATGTGTTGCCGAAAATACACATTAACAATTTATTTATTCACTACGCTTATTTATGTTGGAAGGCCTGGTTAAACTGAAAATAGTTGAAATGTGGCTGGTTAAAAAAGTAAATGCTTATTGTTTTGATTGTGTAACACCCCATGGCCATTAATGTAGCTCGCAAAGGGAATGAATTAATGTCATGAAGCGTTATAGTAGTATAGAACAGATAAATTACAAGAATAAATAAATAAAACACAGCGGAAGATAAAACTTATTTCATAGCATCATAACTTCAAAACAAGCTTACATAAATAGTCTCTAAAAATCATTACAACAGGATCAATTATCTTTTCCAAAAAATTCAAAGTACATAAATAAGAAAATACTTAAATAACATAAATGCATAAATCCCCACTGAGCATAAGCAAATCCAAAAGGATGAGAGAGTCCAAAGCAATACATCTACTCTTTTCAAGCAACTGAAAGAAATTGGCACTAAGTTGTAGTATTCCCTCCTTGCAAACCTGAGGGGGGAAGAAAGGAAAGAAAAGAGGTGGAAACAAAACGGGTCAGACATAAAGTCTGGCGAGTCCAGTAATTTTAACAAATAATAGGTAAGGTAAATGATCAAGACATAAATAGGCATCATGATATGGCTGTAACATAGATAAGGTAGATAAAAAGGATGGACAAGATGATTCCATTCCTAAATACTAAGACAATCCTACACCTTGGCTAAGCGAACAACCCTCCAAGTACTAACCCCGAAGACCGAAGTCAACATCAGACTAGCACCCAAAGGACTATCCAACTCAACCAACATGTATTTCGTTACACCGCACTTTTGCTAACTTACACCACATTACTTAATTACATCGCACATCTACTAGTCTCTATTTACTAAAGGTTGATCCCTTCCCACTAACTGTACCCACATGACAAACTAGGTAGTTACTTGTACCTAGCTGCTATTGTAGGTGCCAGCTTGCTCCTACCACCGCTAAGGTACCCTTACCCTACCCATTCGATTGGCTCCCTAAACCCCGTAGGCACCCGTGCTGGCCCCACAGTAGGGTGTATCACTCCCCAAAGTGGCAACCCCGATACCAACATAAAATGCACGGCCATACCTACACGACGCAACAACGTCATACCTACCAGCCCGGACCCATGCACGCACATGAACCCGTTGGACTCGCGTTGCCACCGCTATTCACGTTTTGACCACTTATATTCAAGTCCAGTAAGCGTGCCCCAACCCCGGCCTAGTACCAGGCCCAATTTGATACTCAAACGGGTTATTGGTTGAAACGGGTCCCCCATCCGACACAAGCCTCCGACCTATGCTTGGTCCCCACTAGGTTCTTCTCCCACTTAACCATTTTAATTTAAATGTCCATGTCTTACACATGTTATGGTTAGGTCCATACTTACATGTCATAATTTACATGTCTTATCTTATTCCGGTTAAGTCCATATTTACATGTCATAATTTACATGTCACCCCACTTAACCCTCTAACCATACCCATGTCTTATTATGGTTAGTATTCCTTAATTCATTCCTTATGACGAACAGTGCATGACCTCCCACATTAGACCGAACGCTTTGTGGCCGCTGGATTTGCCGGGCGGTTCCGGGCAGTCTTACGCCACAAACCGGGTCTATCCTCGTGTCATTAACCGTTGCGCCTACAATTCATTCCTTTGACCTCTGACATTATACGTCCAATTGTGGCAGCTGGATTTGCTGGGCGGTTCCGGGCAGTCTTATGCCACAATTGTGCCTAACCTCGTGTCAAAGGTTTATTAATAATCGTATTTTGCCCATACCCAATTTTCATGTCATGTATATCCAATTAAATATATAATCATGTTTATAATATTGCCTATTCCAAATTGTCACTAATTACATATTAATTAGCTTCAATTACAAATTTACAATTATAGGCAATTTCATCAATTCCATGTAATTCATACCCAAATATGCCAATTTCACATATTATCCAATTATCCAAAATATCCAATAATATATAATTTTCCATATTTCACATATTCCCATTGTTCCCACGTATTTGCATTCGCGCGTATTTTTAACATAGGCTCGAAGGTAGCCTAGATCCAAAAATAAAAGGAATAGGGATAAGAAGAAAGAATCAATTCATAAAAAATTGGAATTAACACAACATCATGAAATAAAGGGGCATGTAAACTGGCATAGAGGCATAATGATAGATTCAACATGAATAAACTGATAAAGGTATGAACTTTACATAGAAACATAGGCATATGATGACATGAATCAAAAAGGTGAAGACTTGGATGAGATTTAAATTACATACATACATATGAATCATCTTTACAACTTCATCATGTTACTTTTAATCCCATTATATTGTGAAATCACCGTACTCACCTTTCGTGGTTAAAGAATACAATTATGCACTGAAATTGGTGTAGAAATATTGCGGTGTTGCTGATTTATCTTCTTGAATTGTTGTAAAAGCTCTAATCTTTAATTTGAGTTGAAGTTGAACACTTGAGATTTGATTTTGAGGCGGCGGGTAGGGTTTAAGAGAGAATTTGACAGCATAATGGTGTCATAGATAATATTTATGAATTAGGGTTAGGTCTTAGGGTGCATATATAGGTGTACGAAGTTATTTAGGCCTTAGGATTAACCCTAGAACTGATCTGGACCACTCAGATGCCATATCAGCCCTTAGGGCGAATCGGGCCACGGGTTGGCAGCCAAACACCCTGGATTGACCTCTAGTCGACCCGAGAGGGGCTCGGGTCGACTCCAAGAATTGTGCGGTTTGGCTATTCCCCCTCCCGATTCGTTGTTTTGAACTTTTATTGAATATTTATATATATTTATATATATATATATATATATATTTCTCTCATATGCATACAAACTTCATGGCTTAATAACTTCTGCATAATTAACCATTTTCACACTAAACCACTTTTTGAACTGCGTTCACACTAAGCCACTTTTTAGCCATTCCCCTAAAACAAAAATATGGCACTGGCGGGGATCGAACTCTGTACCTTTTATATGCAAGTCACATGTTCTAACCAAATGAGCAGCTAAGTCTTTTGCTTACAAACCTTAGAACAATGCTAAACATCATTCTTTTCTCATTCTTCTTTTTCAAATAAATTATTCTTTAATTTGTTATTTTAATATTCTCAGAAAATACGGGGTGTTACATTCTCCCTTACTTAAAGGATTTCGTCCTCGAAATCTCTAAGTCAAGAAGAACGTATCCTACCATCCATCTACTCAACCATCAACCACTAGCAACCATGGTCCTTAAAAGATTTCTAATGTTTTTCATGTACATATGCATAGTGTGTGTGTATATGTCCGTATACTAATGCAAAATCAGGCGGTCCACTGATTCAGTCGACCTCCTTAATGCAAATAATGATAGTGCCATGTATCCATCATGTATGCAAAGAACCCTATACATATCATTACTACATGTGTGCACAACCATGCATTTAAATTCAACATCCATATGATACACACATTCAACGTACATTCATTTTACTAAATACATCCATTTATATGCAATATGCAATATGAAAGTGACTGAGCTGATTTAGTGCCTAAAGTGTGTGTATATGCATCCACGAGCAACCACTAGCAAACACTTGCATCCACCATGCATAACATGTCTCAAACACATGTTTCAACAATAGGACTACCCTATCTAAAGGTCAAAGATACTAGTGAGAGGACATACTAAAGATAGAACAAGTACAAACTAAGCGATAAAGGAGAAATTAAAAGACATACCCTCGAAAAGAAAAGGGTACAATGAACGCATCTTCTCTTCCGTCTCCCAAGTAGCGTCGCTCTCATCATCTCCTCATTGCACTTTGACTAGCTTGACCTCTCAATTCCTCAACTTCTTAATCTCCGACCCAAGAATGCAAGTAGGAGCTCGTCGAATCGTCGCATCACGCTCTATTTCCACCTCTCTAAGCAAGCTCTTCCAAAACTTGCTAGTAAAGATAGGATCGCGATCGCTCACTATGCTATAAGGAACACCGTGCAAACGAACTATCTCTCGAATGTATACGGAGGCTAACCATGGAGAAGCCCTCTTACTCTTCATGGGAATGAAATGGGCGCTCTTAGTGAGTCTGTCTACCATGACCCAAATCCCCGTATTACCCTTCCTCGATCTTGGTAACCCATCAACAAAGTCCATCGAGACACTCTCCCACTTCCATTGTGGGACCTCCAATGGGTGAAGCAACCCATCGGGCTTCTTTTGCTCTGCTTTTACTTGTTGGCACACCAAGCATCTAGCGACAAACTTGGTCACATCCCTCTTCATACTGACCCAAAAGTAAACTCGTCTCATGTCCATGTACATATTATCCCCGCCGGGATGAATGGTCATCTTTGAACGATGTGCATCATCAAGAATGGTCTTCCTCAAGTTCTCGTCTCGTGGTACACAAAGTCTACCATCCCTACGTAACCAACCCTTATCATCTATGGTATACCTACTGAGATGGGTCGATGACTGCCCCTTATGAACTTCTCTACTAACTCAACCAACTGTGGGTCATCTCGCTGTGCCTCACCAATCCGTCCCAAAAGCCTAGGTCTGACCACTAAGGATGCTAGCAAACCGCGTACAAAGTCAATGGAAGGTCTAAAGTCAAACGTAGAGATAAACTCTAAGCTTCACCGCTCAACAAACAACAGACTCAAGGATAACCTTTTCCTACTTAAGGCATCTGCCACCACGTTACCCTTGCCAAGGGTATATGCTATCTCGAAATCGTAGGACGCTAAGAATTCCATCCACCTTTGCTGCCTTAAGTTCAAGTCCTTCTGAGAGAAAAAGTATTTTAGCGATTTGTGGTCTGTAAACAATTCGAATTTCTTGCCAAGAAGATAATAGCGCCAAGACTTAAGCGCGAAAACAATAGCGGCCAACTCTAGGTCATGTGTATGGTAATTTTTCTCATGCACTCTCAACTGCCTTCCTCCATAGGCTATTACCCTCCCCTCTTGCATTAAGACTACGCCTAGTCCTATCCCGCAAGCATCGGTATAAACGGTAAATGCCTTACTCCCATTTGGCAACACTAAGACTGGGGCTATGGTCAAATCTCTCTTTAAACGTTGGAACGCATCATCACAATCTATGTCCCATGTGAAAACTAGGTTCTTCTTTGTCAAGCGTGTAAATGGGCCAGATATCTTTGTGAAATCCTTGATAAACTTCCTATAGTAGCCAGCCAACCCCAAGAAACTCCTCACCTCGGTAGCATTTTTAGGGACCTTCCAATCTTGGATGGCCACCACCTTCGCGGGATCCACAGCTATACCTTCTTTGGAAACCACGTGCCCTAAGAATCGCACTTCCTTCCTCCAAAAGTGACATTTAGAAAATTTAGCTTTAAGGTTATGCGCTCGAAGGATCTCCAACACTTCCCTAAGATGTAGGGCATGCTCTTCCTCGTTCTTAGAAAAGATCAAGATGTCATCCACCAAGACCATCACGAATTTATTAAGGTACTCCCTAAACACACTACTCATCAAGTCAACAAAGTATGCGGGGGCGTTTGTCAAACCGAAGGGCATCACAAGCCACTCATAGAAACCGTCCGGAGTCCTAAAGGCAGTCTTGTCTATGCTATCCTCAGCCACTCTCAACTGATGGAAACCAGTGGCTAAGTCTAACTGCGAAAACACGGTGGCGCCAACTAACTGATCGAAGAGATCGTTAATCCTCGACAGTGGGTGCATATTCTTCTTAGTAAGCTTATTAAGCTCTCTATAGTCCACACAAAGTCTAAGGGACCCATCCGCCTTCATGGCAAATACTACTGGAGCACCCCACTCCGATATACTATGTCTTATGAACCCCTTCTCAAGCAACTCCCCTACTTGCTTATTGAGTTCCCTCCTTTCACGAGGAGCCATGTGGCGTACTGGCAGAGATACGGGTTTTGCATTGTCTATAAGATAAATACGAAAGTCTATCTCACGTTTTAGGGGTAGACCCCTCACCTCATCGAAGACATCAACATATTCACGGACTATACGAACAGAATGTAAATCATCATTGGATGCGTCAAGTGACTCAAGATAACTAAGCATCACCGATCCTCTAGGGTCACAAGAAATATCAAGGGTCTTTCCACTACGAGTCAACAATTTTACTACCCTTCGTTCATAATCTAGGATGGCACCATGTCTGGCTAGCCAATCCATCACTAGAATCAACCCATAGCTCATGAAACCAAGCACAAAAGCATTACATTCAAAACCAGTGCCTAAGATAGACAATCTCAAATCCCTACAAACTATGGATAAATGAGACGACCTACAAATAGGATTTGAGATTATAATGGGATCCACAACAAGACTAGTATTTAAGTGCAGTGTTTCAACTAATGATGTAGAGATAAACGAATGTGATGCGCCAGAATCGAATAAAGTATGGACAGGATGATCAAACAAGAAAATCAAACTTTCAACAGAAATTTTTCTACCTTCTTCCTGCCCCGGTGCCATGATAGCATGAACTTGCCCTCCCGAAGTAGGACCTGCCCTCAGCCCTTGCTTCTTAGGACAGTCCTTGACAGCATGACCTGAATCACCACAATGATAATAAGCGAACTTCTTCTTCTTCCTACAGTCTTTCTTCAAATGGCCGGGTATCCCACTGTTGCGACACTTCCTCTTTTCTTTACCACCTTTCTTTTATTGTTGGGCTTTCTTCGGATCCTCCTTCTTATCTTGCGGCCTAAAAGTACTTACACCCTTCTCTTCTTCAAGCATGTATGCCATATCAACAAGCTTTTCATACGTAGCCCCCATTGGAATGTGGGACATAGCCAAACTGTGAAGCGGTTCATTTAGGCCCTTTGCAAACCACAAGGCCTTCTTGTGAGGCGTATTCACCAACTCTAGCCCAAATCTCGCCAACTTATTAAATTCTGTCACATACTCCTTCACAGTCAAGTTTTTCTGCTTCAATGTCAAGAACCTCTCCATGTACATATTCTCCTCAGCTTGAGAAAGGAATTTCAACTCAAACCTTCCCCTAAAATCTGCCCACGTCTCTACAGCATGCTCTCCATTAGTAACCTCCCACCAACACAAATCTTCGTCCTTCATCAACCAAGCAGCCAATTGGACCTTCTTACAATCGTCCAAATAGAAAATGCCAAATAGATCCTCCACTTCTTTCAACCAATTTCTAGCTTCAACGAATGTTTCAGACCCACTAAAAGGTTTTCCACCCATCGAACGAAAGTCTTTACATATCTTGGAAAAAGCATCTCCACACGGAGGAATGACTAGAGCTGGGGGAGGAGAAGGAGGAACGTCGGCCGGACCCGCAGCAGCAGCCCTAGCCTCGAGATATTGATGAAACCAACCGGGTACATGAACACCCTCTGGTATCTCAGATGCTCCAGATATGCTGAAAAGAAAAAGAAAGAGTTTCAAAACAAGGGAAGCGAAAGAGAGATGTATGGCTTGCGGGGATTCTGCTCTTTAAAGTAAACTTTCCTTGAAAATAGCTTCTTTAAAACAAGTTTTTGAAAATACTTTCTATGAAAATAATACTTCTGAAAACACTTTTCAAAACTTTTTATTTGTTCTTGTAACCATAGCTCTGATACCACGTGTAACACCCCATCCGACACAAGCCTCCGACCTATGCTTGGTCCCCAATAGGTTTTTCTCCCACTTAACCATTTAATTTAAATGTCCATGTCTTACACATGTTATGGTTAAGTCCATACTTACATGTCATAATTTACATGCCTTATCTTATTCTGGTTAAGTCATATTTACATGTCATAATTTACATGTCACCCCACTTAACCCTCTAACCGTACCCATGTCTTATTATTGTTAGTATTCCCTAATTCATTCCGTATGACGAACGGTGCATGACCTCCCACATTAGACCGAACGCTTTGTGGCCGCTGGATTTGCCGGGCGGTTCCGGGCAGTCTTACGCCACAAACCGGGTCTAACCTCGTGTCATTAACCGTTGCGCCTACAATTCATTCCTTTGACCTCTCACATTAGACGTCCAATTGTGGCAGCTGGATTTGTCGGGCGGTTCCGGATAGTCTTACGCCACAATTGCGCCTAACCTCGTGTCAAAGGTTTATTAATAATCGTATTTCACCCATACCCAATTTTCATGTCATGTATATCCAATTAAACATATAATCATGTTCACAATATTGCCTATTCCAAATTGTCACTAATTACATATTAATTAGCCTCAATTACAAATTTACAATTATAGGCAATTTCATCAATTCCATGTAATTCATACCCAAATATGCCAATTTCACATATTATCCAATTATCCAAAATATCCAATTTTCCATATTTCACATATTCCCATCGTTCCCACGTATTTGCATTCGCGCGTATTTTTAACATAGGCTCAAAGGTAGCCTAGATCCAAAAATAAAAGGAATAGGGATAAGAAGAGAGAATCAAATCACAGAAAATTGGAATTAACACAACATCATGAAATAATGGGGCATGTAAACTGGCATAGAGGCATAATGATAGATTCAACATGAATAAACTGATAAAGGTATGAACTTTACATAGAAACATAGGCATATGATGACATGAATCAAAAAGGTGAAGACTTGGATGAGATTTAAATTACATACATACATATGAATCCTCTTTACAACTTCATCATGTTACTTTTAATCCCATTATATTGTGACAATCACCATACTCACCTTTCGTGGTTATAGAATAGAATTATGCACTGAAATTGGTGTAGAAACGTTGCGGTGTTGCTGATTTATCTTCTTGAATTGTTATAGAAGCTCTAATCTTTAATTTGAGTTGAAGTTGAACACTTGAGATTTGATTTAGAGACGACGGCTAGGGTTTAAGAGAGAATTTGACTGTATAATGGTGTCATAGATAATATTTATGAATTAGGGTTAGGTCTTAGGGTGTATATATAGGTGTACGAAGTTATTTAGGCTTTAGGATTATCCCTAGAACTGATCTGGACCACTCAGATGCCATATCAGCCCTTAAGGCGAATCGGGCCATGGGTTGGCAGCCAAACACCCTGGATTGACCTCTAGTCGACCCAGCGAGGCTCGGGTCAACTCCAAAAATGGTGCGGTTCGGCTATTTCCCCTCCCGATTCGCTGTTTTGAACTTTTATTGAATATTTATTTATTTAATTTTTATATATATCTATATATATATTTCTATCATATGCATACAAACTTCATGGCTTAATAACTTCTTCATAATTAACCATTTTCACACTAAACCACTTTTTGAACTGCGTTCACACTAAGCCACTTTTTAGTCATTCCCCTAAAACAAAAATATGGCACTGGAGGGGATCGAACTCTGTACCTTTTGTATGCAAGTCACATGTTCTAACCAAAATGAGCTACTAAGTCTTTTGCTTACAAACCTTAGAACAATGCTAAACATCATTCTTTTCTCATTCCTCTTTTTCAAATAAATTATTCTTTAATTTGTTATTTTAATATTTTCAGAAAATACGGGGTGTTACAGATTGTTTTACCCAAATTCCTATCTCAACGCTATCTTATGATTTCTACTCCATTCCTTCAAAGCAAAAAACGACGATTTCTGCATCCTTCCTTCATGTGCAAACTCTCGTCTTCAACACTGAAATTTTGAGGGGGGATTTCTCTTTCCTTCCTCCACACATAAACTCGATTGGGTTGATTTCTACTTTAAACCCTAATAATAAGGTATGCTACAATTTGTTGTTCGATCTCATAATCTATGAAGTTATAGCTTATGTTTGAATCTTTAGTCGTGAATCATACTTAAGATTGATTTTTTTTACTGTTTTCAATTTTATTGTTTTTAATTTTTTATATTGTTTTGATATATTTTTTTGCTAGTTCATTTGATTTCATGTTTTGATTTTTCTTTTTTTGGCTAGTTCATTTGATTTTTACTGTTTTAATTTTCTTCACTAGTTTATTTGATTTTTACAATTTTTTTTTACTATTTTGTTTATTCTTACTAATGCCAGAATAATGAAACAAGCTTACTATATGAACACGATGTCCAACCTGTCACGGCGGATTTAGTAAATCTCAGACTCTTGGTATCGGTAATAATGGCAAAAGAAGAAGATCCATTAGTCCTTGCTAAAATATCACATTGTGATTTTGCCGATATGGTCTTATTCGATGTCGCCACTTCAGATCATCGGGATTTCGCTTTTCATTTCTTCGAAAAAAATAATAAAACAAAATTTTTATTGTGTTGATTTTTTTTTTGCTAGTTCATTTGATAAATCCTGAAAAACGGTAATTATATCAACACAACTCTTCAGAAATATTTTAGATTTATACAAGCAAGCTTTAGCATTTTTGATATTACATTTGAGAGGTTCATTTTTAGAACTTTGTTCAGATGATTAGCGATATTATTCATGACTTATATGCTAAATCAAATCAAGGACTTAAAGTTTCAAATATGGTTTTTAAATGGTCTGATTTTTCAAAATAATATTGGTCAAATGCATGTTATTAATTTCTATTTTCACCGATAGGCTAATCATAAAAAAAAATTAGATTGTGCTTGATGTTGATGGTTATCAACCACACTTTATTTCTTTCATGAAATGGTCGAGGCCTTTGATTAAAAATGTTCTTGAGCTTGCTAAATAACCATCATGGCTTTGGGTGGATGAAGCAACACTACAACAAAAATAGGATTTGATAGCGTTTCAAAATCGCTATTGCAGCCAAAGATAGCGTTTCAGCCGTTTAACGACATGCTATGTTAGACCACCAACTTCAAATAGCAGAGAATCAAACACTATAAAAAATAAAAGTTTGATAGCGTTTTATCTTTTCCATTAAACAAAAACATTATATGAAAGCTTAGCCAACTGCCACCTATGATAGCGTTTCCAATTTTCTTTTATAGCATTTTTTTCATATTCTTCTATAGCATTTGTTGTTATTTCTATATAGCATCTATTACTACAGTTGTGATAGCGTTTATAAGTATAATTAGATAGTGTTTCTTTTATTTTTTAATAGCGTATGTCCCTCCTTTTGATAGCATTTTTAAAACACTATAATATCGGATATAATTTCGGTACAATTAACCATTTATGTACCATCTTTTCTACTCTTTCGTTACTTTTAAATACATACATACATATATGAATATATATATATATATATAAATATATATATCATTATCTATTTCTCAAACGTATAAAAACATAACAAATTTTCACAAACAACAAACATGTAAACTACAACATAATATTTTATACAAATCATGCAAACAACATTCATATATTCAAACTCAATATTTCAAACATATATTTCAACACATATCCAAACTTAACAACTCATACATATTGTTTGATCAACTCTTCGCTGCCCATAATACGTCATATATACTTGCATTAACAAATTACTTACCAATTAGTCGAACGCTTGATTTTCTCGCTTGATTTTCTCTTGCTTCTCTTTTGGTATTTCCTCCAAAACATAAGCAATTTGGTCTTATTACAACAAAAATGAACAATATTTAGCATTATAAAAACAAGACAGAGTTGTAATGTACAACATTAAAGCCAGTTTCTCATGGTGAATTCTCTCAGGTCCGGGTGCCACATGATTCAAGCCAGCAACAAGACAGAGTTGACTAATGTTTATAATGTGAATAGTGCGACTAATATTAAACAGGCCTTCTCTGGAACATCCACCTCACATAGTATACAACACAAATTTATAGGACCCTGTGTATATGGATATCATCGGTAGATCATTATCCATCCAGTTATAACAAACATTACTTGTTTATTTTTTCATAATCATTTGTGTCCCTACCATATCAAGTTGCACAATTTCAAAGCAATCCTCTTCAATCAACACATAGAAATGGTAACACACATACATAATCATCATGAAGTTCATGTTCATTTCTTACCTTCTTGAATATAATCTATCTGCCTTACATAATTTGTGTATCTTCTAGTAATGAATTTTACATGCAGATGCAGAAGACGAAGACATAGAGGAATTATGTTGTGATAACTATGAGTCATGCACAGAAGCAGATACAAATATAGCAAAATGCGTATGCAGGGATATTATTCCTAAGTGTGGAGAACAATAATATACCAATGGATTCAGGAAGACGGTGATGTTAAGAGGAGTATGAAAACGAAAAATAATACATGAAAAACATAAAATAATGGGCCAGCGACATATCATAGGTAGTCCTTAAAAAAGGCCAGGTCTGTTAGCTACTCAAAATATATTGGGGAAGAAATGGAAATAGTGAATGAATAGGCCAAAATTTTAGGTTTTTTATTAATGGAATCTTCCTCTTGAGATGAGTATTTTTTTATGTTTTCTTGATATCTTTTTGTATTTTGATCTCTTTAAAAATCCAATTTACTATTAAAGAAAGCACAAAAAATGTTGCTTATTCAGTTATAACAAAACCCAAGAATCTCTTGGCCTATACTGTTGAGACTTATGCTTATAGAATAAAAAAAATTGTTTGATATTATGTTGAACGCTTGGATCTTAAAATTAGATCAAACATACACCATTAGTTTCCTCAGTTGGTTTAAAAAAGAACCAATCATATTAGTTTTCATGCTAAAAATTTAAGTGAATGTTACAAGACTATGATTTGATTAGTTTAAAGGTGAAGATGGAGTTTTAATCGGATTTAATTATGCGAAATTTCAATTGCATAATAGCTGAAAAATGCTAAATAACATTTCAAGGATTTAAATGCATAGAATACATGCAAATATGATCCCAACCACTCAATATTAATTTAATAAAAATGAATATATGTAAGTAATATTTGATGTAAAGTAATATTGAATATACATAAAGTAATAATATCCATGTAAATAATTATCAGTTAGGTTAATACGAACCAACGAATAGACCTATTTTGAATGTTAACAACCAACGAATCACTAAACTAATACGAACTCCTTCTCAAAGCATTTAGAACTTAAGAAAGGGTGTAGAAAGTGGAACTTGATGAAAAAGAAGGGGTAGTAATGTTTATATTGCACTTAGTTGTGTTATGAGCTGGACAAGGTTTAATATCATATTGAATGTGGAGATTATTTACAAAATCCCGAGTAGAAATTTTTTGTTTCCCCACATATTCCCTAAAACATTTTCTCTTATAAAGCATACTATGATTCATAGGGAAGCTTATTCTCCAACTTAATAGTTGAATTAACATATATTTTCGAATAAAAAAATGGAGCATTTAAGTCCTTGTAAAGAGCCGGTGCATCAGTTCCAAAACCGAGCCAGAAATACAGATTAATATTACTATTAGGATTGGAATAAATAATGGTATCCTCCTTCTCAACCTTATTAATCTTGAGAACATAGTTATAGGTGATGCGATAACATTTTTACTGGTGTTTTTTCTCAACATTGAAGCCTATTAATTGGGTTTTTGGTCCATCCTTGAATACAAATTAATAATCTGGCTCCAAGTATATAGTTCCTGCGAACCTTCAGCATAGGGTCCAACTTACAAACCCAGGTCTGCTTTGTTCAACATACTCATCCATAGCAATGTACTAGAGGAATTAGGGATTGTAACAATAAAATACTTCTCATGTTATAATGAAGTCGTTGCCTTGTGCATATCCAATTCCTTCGTCTAACAAAATCAAGAGTTGTCAGTTAAGCATAGTTGGAAGGAATAAGAGGCCATTTTAATTTTCCAAACCTAGATGCATAAGTCTAACCATCCTTGTCACGAAATGAGACTTGTCTAACTTCCAAGAAGATGCCCATTCCCAACAAGATAGGAGTTGGTTCAGTTAATCCCTACAAACATGGTTTTTGTGTTAGAATGACATATAGATTAAAGTGGGTTTCAAAGAGTACTTTGCTCTACGCTCTGTTAGATAAAATGTATTGTAATTATCAAAACGTAAAGATAGTTAACTGTTTATGTGAACCGTTACCATGCATAAAGAGGCTTCAAATAGACTTGCATGTAGAAGAAAATAATTTGGCTATATATACATGTGGGTAATGCCTAATGATGTGCACGTAAAAATGCACATTTATATTCACATATTTGTTCTTGTTTAATTAAATAAATGAACATTTTTGGGTAATTTATATGATCAAACCATGTTTCAAAAATTTTCAAAATCATCACTCATTTTGGGAAAAAATGGTCACTTGTGCATGTTTTAATTTATGATATCATTTACTTGTTCCTTGTGGTTGTCTCTTATAGGATTTTAGGAGCAAAAATGATGCATACACAAGTAGAAATGAAAAAATACATGCATATACACAAGAGGAGGCAAAGAAATAATTCATTCTATGGAAAGTGGAGGACCCCACCTCGCAAAAAACCCGCTTTTAAGCTTCATATTAGAGACTAATTGGATGAGAAAAAAGGCTTCATGTATTCTACATGATTCATTAGTGGCTAAGACAAGATTAGAAGCTTCATGAAGTGGGCATTTTGGGGATTTCCCATTATGAGTGATTAGGGTTTTAGATCATGTATATGTACCCCCTTTATGTTCATGTATATCCTCTCCCCTTTTCTCCTCTTCTTTTAGTTAGTTAGTTGGTAGGATCAATATCAAATCTCTCTTTTATTTCCATGGTTGCTTAGTCATTTCCCTCTTATGTAATTTTCATGTTAATGCAATTTAATTTCTTGTTCATTTAATTCTTGTTATTTATTCTATGCATTAATTTAATTTTATTTTATGCAAGTAGTTTAGTTTATTTTTGTTAATTAGTTCTTCCTTTTTCCTTTATTTTTAATGTTTCAATCTATCTTTGTTGTCATGTGAAACACCCCACCTCCGTTAGGGTCACTCTCAAAGGGAATGCCCTAATTTTGGTGGAGGTTTATAAGTATAAGTCACAGATATACAAGACAGATATAAGAACACATATTTTTGAACAGCGGAAAACAACAACTTTTATTTCATTAAAATATGTGTTACACAATCCATGCCATAATTTGTTTTACAATACTTCCAAAAACATAACATCTTCATAACTGTCTTGATTACATTATTTAAAGAAGCATAAAGGAAACATAAATAAACTGCAAAAGTCCCATAGTTGCTGTCCAAAGCCATAGTCCAAAATGAAAAGATCCAAGCAATAGATTCTTTCTCTTCAAGCTGGATATGAAGGCGGGTCAAGCTGCGGTATTCCCTCCCCGTGGACCTGGGGGGGGGGGGAACGGAAGAAAAGAAGACGAAAGAAAAGTAGAGTCAGACATAAAGCCTGAGTAAGTCTAGGACTATTCAGTCTATGAATAAAGAACTGGGTATGATAAGTATAAACTAGAAATGGGAAAGCACCATATACTTAGTTAAGTTTGTCTAGGGTCGAATATACTATCGTACCCCATTTCAATCTCTGAACCCATATAAACTAGTTCCCAACTGGCACCCCATAATCAGGGTGAAGTGATCCATTTTATGATGATCGGCTCCTACTCGCATAGTTACATGTGTCTTACGGCCCCCGATGTTGTAGTCACCTATGCTGGTCCCACCATGGGGTGTATCAAGTCCCATGGTGGCGGCCCGACACAATCCTAGAATGCACAGGTATGCTACTGGTGCCCAGTGCCTTATTTTTCTGCGCCGGAGTGTGTGCACGCCCGCACCCCGTTAGAACCTACACTGCTGCACCACCGCCGTCGATTTGACCTCTTACAATCAGCCCAGTAATCGTGCCCCACCCTGCCTAGTTTCAGGGTATCATGATACCTTGTAGGGTTACTGCGAAAAGGGTCCTCCGCTACTAGGTTTTCTATTTCTAGCCAACATGCTAAGTTGGTTAAGTGTTTTATAAACCTAACCCCCCAATCAGTCTGTTTAGTTTAGCATGTTCCATTTTGATTAAGTACTAATATAATTTACTTAATCCTATCAATCCAGACTCAGCCTTAATTGTCTTATTAAAGCCTTGACCTCTCACATTAGACAGGTATTGTTGTGGCTGCCTGTTGCCGGTTGGATCCGGGCAATCTTACGCCACAACTCAGTCTAACCTCGGGTCCTTATTGGGCTCCATGTTTAACCACCCACATTGGATAGGTATTGTTGTGACTACTGGACAGCCGGGCGGTTACGGGCAGGTTTACATCACAACTCAATCCAACCTCGGGTTAAACACATCGTATTTTCTACATTTACATATTTTGTCTCTTTTCTTTTTATATGTAAATATTTGCGGCCCATTATTCAAAATCAATTTAAGCTAATGGTGTAAAGGTTTACACCAATCATGGGCCCAACCCATTCTTGAATTTGGGCCCCTCTACTTTTATATTTTCATTTATTAATTAATTTGGCCCAACGCTATTTCCCCCGTTTAATACGTTCGCTCCAACGTAAGGTGTGTTGGGTTTAATACTTAAACCCAATTAAGCCAAATGAAAAGGGGAGGCTTACAACATGGTGTTTATAAGATATTATGAAAAAGGGGAGTGTGAACGCATGAACTTGATTCAATTAACATAAAATAGGCACATGTGAACTTGCAATTGTAACATCATATAATCATGGCATAACATGAATCATTTTATCCACATAATCATAGCATAAACAATACTTAAACATAAATCATTCTATTCATATGGTTAATGCATAGACAATACTTAATCATGGATTATTTTACTCATATGATTACGGCATAAGCAGTACTTAAACATGAATTATTCTAGTCATATGATAATGGCATAAACTTAAACATGAATCATAGGTTCAACTAACCATGTAAACTTGAAATTAAGAATCTAACTAAATTAGATATCATTATTATTGGCACAGGGTCTTGACTAGAAATATAAGCCTATATTTTTATTTAGACATGATATAAACTAATCATGTTCATAAAATCACTACATGTTAACAAAAAGGTGCTTACTTTTGTCACTAATGCAAAAGTATGGTTCAACTAGAATTATCTCAACCTAATTCTTATATGAATCATGATTTTCATTCTATTCATAGAATTATAGCATAAACATATCTAAACTTACATCATGGTTTTTTATTTTATCTATGTAAACTTGCAAGAGGAATGTAATTCTAATGTAATTCTAATGTAACTTATGATAACAACATGAGCCTAAAAACATGTTTTTCAATTGGGCATAATAACGAACATAGTTTAGTCATGTTCATAAAATTAATACAAATTTACAAAGATGCGTGCTTTTGTCACTATCACAAAAATGTGATTTTTATACTTGAACTATGATGCCAATTCCAACATAACTTTATATGAATCATAATACTTAGGTGAATCAAATTACACTAAAGATGACCATAGAATTTTACATCACGTTGTCATAACAATAGATCATGGACTTGCATGAATTCCAATTAAAATATCATAACATATAGTTATTAACATGAATCATATATTTGCATGAATCTTAAATAAATTATTACAACATGTTAACATGAATCATATACTTGCATGAATCTTAAATAAGTTTACAACATATAGTTGTTACTTTCAACATGAATCATATGCTTGTAATTATCAAATGGGTGTTGTAAATAACCACCACAAACATGTAGTTTTCAATATGAATCATATGCTTGAATTAAATTTCCACAACATGTGGTTGTCAACATAAATCATATACTTGTATGAATCCAATCGTACACCATAGTATTGCCAAATCGTTAGAATCAAAATAACATACACATATAGATTATTATCGCCACAATTCCATTTCGCAAATCACGTTCTTGCGAATATCCAATCGTATACCACAATATTCCCAAATCGTTTAACATCAAAGCATCATACAAATATAAATTATTATTATCGCCACAATTCCATTTCTTTCTTTACACAAATCAACACAATTATTTAATTCATATCGGAATAGCACTCTACTTACAGCGTATGACGAATCTTCAATTCAGAAATCTGAATTCTGAATTTGGAGATGCTATCCTTTGTTGTAGGCGTTGTTTTGATTGATTTGACGTTGCTTTAAGCTTTTGTTTTATTCCTAATTGCCTCTCAATTTCCGACGGCTATCTTTAGTCTCTCCTCAGCAACATGACGGTTTCACCTCCATTTTAGTTTATGTGAATTAGGGTTAGTCTTAGGTCCTTTTTATAGAGTTTGTGAGTTGATTTAGACCGTCGATGAAGCTTGGTTCAATAATAGCCGTTCGTCTGAAGGAGAGACCAACCAGGAGCTGACACCTAGCCCTAGTGACAAAGCAAGACTCAGAAAATCGACCAAACACAGACAAGGCCAGCCAGGGTGGGCTGGGTTCGACCTGGCTCTGGGGCCAGGTCGACAGCCCTGTCGACACCCAGGTCGACAGCCCTGTCGACCTGTCTAGCCCAGGTCGACTGCCAAGTCGACCTGGGTGCCTTAGGCGGGAATTTTCCCGCCTTGGCCAATTGGGTCCGATTTTGAATTTTAAACTTGTTTTTCTGAGCTGTTTTCGTCTGTTTGAATTTTAACCTGAATTCTGAAACTTCCGGAGGCCATATCTTCTTCATACGGACTCCGTTTTTCGAAAACTCAGACTCTATTTCGCGTATTTTTCCGTGACGAACACAATGGCGTATCCCGTTTCCCTTAATTCTTTGATTTGAAATTAATTATACTTTAATTTGTGAATTTCACTATTATAGAATACACGGGGTGTTACATTCTCCCCCACTTAAAAGGATTTCGTCCCCGAAATCTTCAAGTTCCGGAAGAATGTACATCCTAACATCCAAACATCCATCTACTCATCCATCAAACACGAGCATCCATTGTCCTTAAAAGACTTCTAATGCTTCATGATCATATGCGAAGTGTGTGTGTACATGTACTTATCTAATGCAAAATCAGGCGGTCTACTGATTCAGTTGACCTCCTTAATGCGAATTATGTAAGTGCCATGAATCCATTATGTATGCAAATTTTCCTATTCATGATTCTACATGAGTGCACAATCATTCATACAAATGCAACATCCATATGACAACATATTAAAGTTCAACCATATACGAATGCAAACATATATGCATATGCAATATGAAGTGACTGAGCCGATCTAAAACCTAGATTGTGTGTGTATATGCAACCATGAGCAACCACTAGCAATCACTTGCAACCACTTGCAACCATCATCCATAACATGTCTCAAACACATGTTTCCATCCAAAGAGTTTCTACCTAAAAGATAAGGTCGAGGAGATATACCTAAAAAGATAGATAAAAGCGCAACTTAAGGAAAAAGGAAAGATCAAAGATGTACCCTCGAAAAGAAAAGGGTAGGCTGCGCGTATTCTAGCTTCAGTTTTCCAAGTTGCATCTTCTTCGGCGTCGCTCCACTGAACTTTGACGAGCTTGACTTCGCGGTTGCGTAGCTTCTTCACTTCCGTTCCTAATATGCGGGTTGGAACTTTCCTCACGGTTGCTTCGCGCTCCACTTCAAATTCTTCTAGGATATTTGGCTCTACCACTTCAGCAGACTCATGTAGACATTTTCGGAGATGTGAAACATGAAAAACGTTGTGAACTCCAGCCAATTTTTCGGGTAGCTCTAATCTATAGCCCATTTTCCCAATTGTTCCTATCTAAAGGTATAGTCGAATGATAGAAGCAAGTAAAAACTTTGTGCCCATTAGGCAAATGTCAAAACTGGGAATCTATGCCACATATATATTGATTAGGAGAAGAACTCTCTAAGCATCAGCCCCGAAGACCGAAATCAACATCAGACTGACACCCAAAGAATTACTCAACCCAACCACCATATATGATTCTAGGAAACTAAGCATGATGGACTCCTTTTAGGTCACCAGGGAGTCTCCTATAAAACCCAAAAACTTTAGTCAAACCAATGAACACCCTCGAGCCCCAACATCAAACCATATCCCGAAAAGCCCAAAACAAAGGCACTACATTGAAATTCTACGCTTAGAATAGAAATTTTCAATCCCAAACAGATCATAGACAAATGAGCTGGGCCCCCAATTGGGTTTGAAACAATTAAGGGGTCCTCTACCGTACTAGTCTCTAGGTGCAGAGATTCTACTAAAGCAGACGAGATAAAGGAGTGTGATGCGCCGGAATCAAATAAAGTGCGAACGGGGTGATCATAAAGATAAACTACACTTTCTACAGAAGTATTTATACCTCGCTGTTGCAGAGGTGGCGCTTCTAGCACATGAACCTGCGCCCCCGAGGTGGATCCAGCCCTCTGCCCCTGTCCTCGTTTCTTTGGGCAGTCCTTAGCCATGTGGCCTGTCTCACCGCAAGAAAAGCACCCACCATTCATCTTGGCCTTCTTTTTTCGGTAATCTTTTACTAAGTGCCCCACTTAGCCACAGAATTTACACTCCCTCTTCTCTCAGGACTTGTTGTCTTTCCCGCCCTTCTCAAAGTCTGTCTTCTCTGGGCATTCTTTGCTGATGTGTCCAGTCTCCCCACAATGAAAACATTCTCCTTGTTTTCTTTTCCTCTTTCTACAATCCTTGGCTATGTGCCCTTCCGTACCACAAAAATTGCATTTCCTTTTTTCCCGTTTCTTATTATTACTGTTACGATCCTTTCTTGGTTGACTATTATTCGTCTTCCTACTCTGGGACTCTTCCGCTTGCTGGTTCACGTGGAGGAGGAGGAGTGAAAGCGTCAGCAGCTGGGGAGTAAGGTCTCCAGACATGCTGAAACAGAAAGGATAGATTCAAAACGAAGGATAGAAGATAGTACCTATGGCTTTGGGGGGACTTTGCCTTTTAAAACAAAATAATATTTTATCTTTTAAAAATGCTTCTTTAAATTTTCTTTTTGAAAATAAATTTTCAAAACTTTTTTTTTTATCTGGTAAACCTATGCTCTGATACCAAGTGAAACACCCCACCTCCGTTAGGGTCACTCTCAAAGGGAATGCCCTAATTTTGGTGGAGGTTTATAAGTATAAGTCACAGATATACAAGACAGATATAAGAACACATATTTTTGAACAGCGGAAAACAACAACTTTTATTTCATTAAAATATGTGTTACACAATCCATGCCATAATTTGTTTTACAATACTTCCAAAAACATAACATCTTCATAACTGTCTTGATTACATTATTTAAAGAAGCATAAAGGAAACATAAATAAACTGCAAAAGTCCTATAGTTGCTGTCCAAAGCCATAGTCCAAAACGAAAAGATCCAAGCAATACATTCTTTCTCTTCAAGCTGGATATGAAGGCGGGTCAAGCTGCGGTATTCCCTCCCCGTGGACCTGGGGGGGGGGGGAACGGAAGAAAAGAAGACGAAAGAAAAGTAGAGTCAGACATAAAGCCTGAGTAAGTCTAGGACTATTCAGTCTATGAATAAAGAACTGGGTATGATAAGTATAAACTAGAAATGGGAAAGCACCATATACTTAGTTAAGTTTGTCTAGGGTCGAATATACTATCGTACCCCATTTCAATCTCTGAACCCATATAAACTAGTTCCCAACTGGCACCCCATAATCAGGGTGAAGTGATCCATTTTATGATGATCGGCTCCTACTCGCATAGTTACATGTGTCTTACGGCCCCCGATGTTGTAGTCACCTATGCTGGTCCCACCATGGGGTGTATCAAGTCCCATGGTGGCGGCCCGACACAATCCTAGAATGCACAGGTATGCTACTGGTGCCCAGTGCCTTATTTTTCTGCGCCGGAGTGTGTGCACGCCCGCACCCCGTTAGAACCTACACTGCTGCACCACCGCCGTCGATTTGACCTCTTACAATCAGCCCAGTAATCGTGCCCCACCCTGCCTAGTTTCAGGGTATCATGATACCTTGTAGGGTTACTGCGAAAAGGGTCCTCCGCTACTAGGTTTTCTATTTCTAGCCAACATGCTAAGTTGGTTAAGTGTTTTATAAACCTAACCCCCCAATCAGTCTGTTTAGTTTAGCATGTTCCATTTTGATTAAGTACTAATATAATTTACTTAATCCTATCAATCCAGACTCAGCCTTAATTGTCTTATTAAAGCCTTGACCTCTCACATTAGACAGGTATTGTTGTGGCTGCCTGTTGCCGGTTGGATCCGGGCAATCTTACGCCACAACTCAGTCTAACCTCGGGTCCTTATTGGGCTCCATGTTTAACCACCCACATTGGATAGGTATTGTTGTGACTACTGGACAGCCGGGCGGTTCCGGGCAGGTTTACATCACAACTCAATCCAACCTCGGGTTAAACACATCGTATTTTCTACATTTACATATTTTGTCTCTTTTCTTTTTATATGTAAATATTTGCGGCCCATTATTCAAAATCAATTTAAGCTAATGGTGTAAAGGTTTACACCAATCATGGGCCCAACCCATTCTTGAATTTGGGCCCCTCTACTTTTATATTTTCATTTATTAATTAATTTGGCCCAACGCTATTTCCCCCGTTTAATACGTTCGCTCCAACGTAAGGTGTGTTGGGTTTAATACTTAAACCCAATTAAGCCAAATGAAAAGGGGAGGCTTACAACATGGTGTTTATAAGATATTATGAAAAAGGGGAGTGTGAACGCATGAACTTGATTCAATTAACATAAAATAGGCACATGTGAACTTGCAATTGTAACATCATATAATCATGGCATAACATGAATCATTTTATCCACATAATCATAGCATAAACAATACTTAAACATAAATCATTCTATTCATATGGTTAATGCATAGACAATACTTAATCATGGATTATTTTACTCATATGATTACGGCATAAGCAGTACTTAAACATGAATTATTCTAGTCATATGATAATGGCATAAACTTAAACATGAATCATAGGTTCAACTAACCATGTAAACTTGAAATTAAGAATCTAACTAAATTAGATATCATTATTATTGGCACAGGGTCTTGACTAGAAATATAAGCCTATATTTTTATTTAGACATGATATAAACTAATCGTGTTCATAAAATCACTACATGTTAACAAAAAGGTGCTTACTTTTGTCACTAATGCAAAAGTATGGTTCAACTAGAATTATCTCAACCTAATTCTTATATGAATCATGGTTTTCATTCTATTCATAGAATTATAGCATAAACATATCTAAACTTACATCATGGTTTTTTATTTTATCTATGTAAACTTGCAAGAGGAATGTAATTCTAATGTAATTCTAATGTAACTTATGATAACAACATGAGCCTAAAAACATGTTTTTCAATTGGGCATAATAACGAACATAGTTTAGTCATGTTCATAAAATTAATACAAATTTACAAAGATGCGTGCTTTTGTCACTATCACAAAAATGTGATTTTTATACTTGAACTATGATGCCAATTCCAACATAACTTTATATGAATCATAATACTTAGGTGAATCAAATTACACTAAAGATGACCATAGAATTTTACATCACGTTGTCATAACAATAGATCATGGACTTGCATGAATTCCAATTAAAATATCATAACATATAGTTGTTAACATGAATCATATATTTGCATGAATCTTAAATAAATTATTACAACATGTTAACATGAATCATATACTTGCATGAATCTTAAATAAGTTATTACAACATATAGTTGTTACTTTCAACATGAATCATATGCTTGTAATTATCAAATGGGTGTTGTAAATAACCACCACAAACATGTAGTTTTCAATATGAATCATATGCTTGAATTAAATTTCCACAACATGTGGTTGTCAACATAAATCATATACTTGTATGAATCCAATCGTACACCATAGTATTGCCAAATCGTTAGAATCAAAATAACATACACATATAGATTATTATCGCCACAATTCCATTTCGCAAATCACGTTCTTGCGAATATCCAATCGTATACCACAATATTCCCAAATCGTTTAACATCAAAGCATCATACAAATATAAATTATTATCGCCACAATTCCATTTCTTTCTTTACACAAATCAACACAATTATTTAATTCATATCGGAATAGCACTCTACTTACAGCGTATGACGAATCTTCAATTCAGAAATCTGAATTCTGAATTTGGAGATGCTATCCTTTGTTGTAGGCGTTGTTTTGATTGATTTGACGTTGCTTTAAGCTTTTGTTTTATTCCTAATTGCCTCTCAATTTCCGACGGCTATCTTTAGTCTCTCCTCAGCAACATGACGGTTTCACCTCCATTTTAGTTTATGTGAATTAGGGTTAGTCTTAGGTCCTTTTTATAGAGTTTGTGAGTTGATTTAGACCGTCGATGAAGCTTGGTTCAATAATAGCCGTTCGTCTGAAGGAGAGACCAACCAGGAGCTGACACCTAGCCCTAGTGACAAAGCAAGACTCAGAAAATCGACCAAACACAGACCAGGCCAGCCAGGGTGGGCTGGGTTCGACCTGGCTCTGGGGCCAGGTCGACAGCCCTGTCGACACCCAGGTCGACAGCCCTGTCGACCTGTCTAGCCCAGGTCGACTGCCAAGTCGACCTGGGTGCCTTAGGCGGGAATTTTCCCGCCTTGGCCAATTGGGCCCGATTTTGAATTTTAAACTTGTTTTTCTGAGCTGTTTTCGTCTGTTTGAATTTTAACCTGAATTCTGAAACTTCCGGAGGCCATATCTTCTTCATACGGACTCCGTTTTTCGAAAACTCAGACTCTATTTCGCGTATTTTTCCGAGACGAACACAATGGCGTATCCCGTTTCCCTTAATTCTTTGATTTGAAATTAATTATACTTTAATTTGTGAATTTCACTGTTATAGAATACACGGGGTGTTACATCATGATTACATATATTAGAGGCTAACCCCTTTTAATTTAGGGGTAATAAAGCTCTCTTGATTATGTAGATGCAACATATTTTGTTTTTTATGATCTCTTTTTATGCTTAATGGAATGGTTGAAGTAGTATTTACATTGTTGTTTGAGTTTTGGTTTTGATAGTCTATGTTTGTTGACAACAAAATAGGCTATGCTTAGTCAACATAAACACAAGATTGGCTCTTCATCTACATATGAATAGGGTAAGTAAAGTATGATTGAAATTCAAAATTTGATACTTTATGTTACTAAATTAATAGTAAACAAAGTATGCTTAAAGTAAATTTTAGTTTCACTTTTGTTGTCATTTCATGAAAGTATAATTGTGGATTAGAGAGTGTATTAGATTTTGACAGTTTAAGTGTGTTCTCTAAAAACACATTAGATCGTGCTTATGATAAATGAACTAACTAATTACACAAAAAATCAAATGAGAGATCATGAAATCATTGTATGTTGATTTATGTGGTCATAAGGGTGAAGTTGCCTCTAAATTGCTTTCATTTTATATTTAGCTCAGTTTCTAGTTTTCGTTAGTTTATGTTAGTTAAATCAATCCAAAGTTTGTTTTAATTTGATTGAATATAATTAAAATTACTTTTTTCCCCGTGGATTGACTTATACTCGCTAACGCACTACAAGTGTACATCGTGCGCTTGCAGTTTATTACACTTCGCGACGGTTTTCTAATTCATAGAATATATCCGTTTGCGACCACCTAAATTATGGGGCAACAAGTTGAAAGCAGTTTCAAAGCTAACACATATGCAAAAAAAAAGGTAGAGTTCGAAATTATTTAGTGCATAAGCAATTTATTTCGATTGTGTCCATATTTCGATCTACTATATTCAGTGGATGGGTGTATTACTTTCGAAGATGAAGAAAGTGACCTCAAACTCCATCGGATTGGATCGTTCTTACGATAAACACATGACTAATTACCCTATCCAAAAATTGGTTTAAGACGTTAGTTCTTAAACATTTCTTCTGTTACCACTGGTATAGTGTTCTTCCTTCTTTTAGAGAATCGCTATTGGAGGCAGGGCACAACAATTATTTACACATATATTAATTATTGTAGTGTAAATAATATACATGTAAATAATATGTTAATATTCGTTGGTTGTTAATATACGTGTAAAGTAATAATATACGTGTAAAGTAATAATTATTTTGTAAATATTATCCATGTTCAATATGATGTAAAGTAATAATATATGTAAGTAATATTGATTTAATAAAAATGAATATATATATATATATATAAATAATATAACCGTGTATGTAAAGTAATTTTTGTTGTATAGTAATATTTCTGTATGTAAGCAAACAAAAATCTAAAATTCAAAGAAAGTAATTATTAGGTACGAGCAAATATATGTAGTTCCCACTAAAAACATAACCAAAATCAGTTAGGCTTTCAATGAGAATTCAGTAAAATTTCAATCAAAATCAGCACTTGCCAAACTTCACTTAGATTGAAAAGAAAAACATTTATGAAAATAATGCAATGCATATAGTTGTAGATTTTATATTGTAATTGGTTGTATCTTACAATGTAAGTAACTGGATCTGCACCATATATGAAACACCCCACCTCCGTTAAGATCACTCACTAAGCGAATTCCTTAACTTCGATGGAGCGTTATAGGTAAAAGACACAGAAAGTTACAAGATAGATATATAAGCAGCGGAAAAACAAACATTTATTTCATACGTGGTTCAATACAAAAACCATTACAGTAAATTGTCTCAACATAACTTCCAAAACATTTCATCATAATCTCTGTCTTGTTTAAAACATAAAGAAGCATATAACATAAATAAAACTGCATAAATCCCCAAGTCTAGTGTGTCCAAAGCCATAGCCAAAGATAGGAGATTCCAAGCCGTACATCACAGAGTCTTCAAGCTTGGAAAGATGGACAGTCCGAATTAAGCTGAGCTATTCCCTCCCTGGCTACCTGAGGGGTGAAACGGAAGAAAAAGAAGACGAAAGAAAAATGAGTCAGACATAAGTCTGAGTAAGTATATCGACTAATAAAGCAAAGGGTCATGATAGGAATAAACTGAAAATAGGATAGTACCAGAACAACAACTAACATAAAGCTATATAAGGCAGGATAAAACGAATATACATCGCACCCATGTTTAATTCTCTGCACCTACTTATACTTGTCCAACTAGCGCCACGTGTTCATGGTGAAATGATTCCCTTATATCGATCGGCTCCTACTAGCATGCATTTATCACGTGTGTCCTTCGGCCCCCGCTTAACTGTAGATACCTATGCTTGTCCCACCACGGGGTGTATCAAATCCTATGGTGGCAACCCGACATGATTCAAGATGCACAGTGTATGACTACTGATGCTCAGTGCCTGCTTTTTCCACTTCGGAGTACGTGCACGCCCGATACTCCGTCGAAACCTACACTGATCCACCACCGCCGATGTTTTTGACCGCTTATAATCAGCCCATTAATCATGCCCCACCCTGCCTAGTTTAGGGTCCCATGATACATCTACGTGGGTTACTGCTGAAATGGGTCCCCGTTGCTAGGGTTTTCCAGTCAACATGTTAAATTGGTTAAGTGTCCAAATTTACCTAACCTCACCCATTAGTTTAACTAATATGTTGGATTGGTTAAGTGTTTCCTAAATTGACTTAACCCTACCTCTCTTGACTTAGCTTTATTAGAGCACCAACCACTCACATTAGACAGGTATTGTTGTGGTCACTGGATGTGTCGGTCGGTTCCGGGCAGTTTTACACCACAACTCAATCTAACCTCGGGTCCTTTTTGGGCTCAATGCACTAACCACCCACATTAGACATGTATTGTTGTGGTCACTGGATGTGTCGGTTAGTTCCGGACAGTTTTACACCACAACTCATTCTAACTTCGGGTTAGGCATATTCGTCTTTTCTAAATTTATATTTTTATCCTTTTATGCTTATATATAAATTTGTCAACAATTTATTGTTATGGCCCACTTTCCTTTTAAATCAAATTCATAATTTTTGGCAAGTAAATTATCCCATTTCAATGCCATAACATTTACATGGTTATGTGCCAAATATGTTAATTATGTATAATTTCAAGTTTTTCCCTAATGTTACCCCCGTTGTACTTTCACAAAATTTCATAAGATGTTAGGCTCGACATTTTAGCCTAACTAATAAACTAAAAGGGGAAAAAGAGGAACTTGCAACATTCCAACATCATACAAAAATATGGATCTAACTACAGATGTGTCACACGAACTTGGAATAATATACTTTTAATTATGAACTTGCAAACTAGATCTATGCAACATGAATTATAAAATAATAGTATTACATAAAACTACCAAAATCTAATTAGACATGTGGTGGTGAACTTGCATAGGTTGAATCATGTTAATATTGATCTAACATAAAGTCATATGGTAAAGTTGTAGATCTAAACATATAGGTTTACATAGTCATGTTTTTAACCTATAAACTTGCATGTATTCATAACATGATAGCATCACTTGACTTGCATAAACATGGCATAATTTCTAAATTAACATACAACATATAGATGTCATCACAAGGTTGTAGATCTAAACATGTATGCATAATGGATCTAAACAATTAGGCATAAACTATACGACTTAGCCTAAACTGTATAATATCACCAAACTTACATATGATAATTTCATAACATCATAGGTTTATTCACCAATTTCCACAAAACATGATAAACCACAATAATTCATAGGCATATGCGATAGAACAGACATGAATAAACATAAATCATCATCACATACAACTTGATACAATTCTATTCTACAATTCATTACAAACCATGTCTTTAATTCATCCGCATCTAAAAGATAACTACATTTACAAACAAAAAGGAATTCTTGAGTTCTGGGATATGTATTCTGAAATTGAATTGCTCGCCTTTGATGTAGATCGTTGAATTTTCTTAGTTGAATTATGTTAGATTTAATTTTTGACGTCGCTTCAATCTTTCCTTTGAGTTGAAAGAGATGACGCCTATTCTTGGTTCACCATTGACGGCATGGCGTCTCTTATTATGAATATCTATGATTTAGGGCTAAGAGTTAGGTTTTTCTTATAGAGGTTTAATTAAATTAGAGCCATCCGATTAACCTTAGAAATAATCAAGGCCATCCAGTCAAGATAGGATAACACCTCAGCCCTAATGACTCAGCAGGGAGTCAAAAATCGTCATCCTTTCAGATCTTCCCGGCAGAGTAGGTCGACCCCAGGTCGACCTATAGGGTAGGTCGACACTAGGGTCGACCTGGCCTGGGTGGGAATCTTCCCTGCCCTTTTCTATGTTTAAATTTGAGTTTTGAATTTCTGAAACTTCTGAAGGCCATAACTTCTTCATACGAAGTCCAATTCACGCAAACTCAGACTCTATCTCAACCAGAATTCCGAGACGAACGCAATGGCGTATTCTGCTTCCATTAATTCTCACATTTAAAATTTATTATTCTTTAATTCGTTACTTTAAGGTTTATCGAAAACACGGGGTGTTACATTCTCCCCTCCTTAAAGGATTTCGTCCCCGAAATCTTCAAGTCAAGAAGAACGTATATCCTACCATCCAATCGTCCATCTACTCAACCATCAAACATAGGCGTCCATTGTCCTTAAAAGACTTCTAATGCTTCATGATCATATGCATAGTGTGTGTACATGCCCTTATCTAATGCAAAATCGGGCAGTCTACTGATTTAGTTGACCTCCTTAATGCAAGTCATGTCGGTGTCATGCGTCCATAATGTATGCAATCTTCCCTAATCATATTTTCTACATGAGTGCACAATCATTCATACAAATGCAACATCCACATGATAACACACTAGGTTTCAATCATATATAAGTACATATATGCATATGCAATATGAAAGTGACTGAGCCGATCTAATACCTAAAGTGGCTGTATATGCATCCACGAGCAACCACTAGCAATCACTTGCAACCACTTGCAACCATCAATCATAACATGTTTCAAATACATGTTTACATCCATTGGTTCCTACCTAAGGATCGAGAACGGCACTGAGGAAAATACTAAAAAAAAAAAAAAAAAGATAGAGACGAGTATGAACATACTTGAGGAGAAAGAGATCAAAGATGTACCCTCAAAAAGAAAAGGGTAGGTTGCGCATATTTTGGCCTCAGTCTCCCAAGTCGCGTCTTCCTCAGCGTCACTCCATTGAACTTTTACAAGTTTGACTTCGCGGTTGCGTAACTTCTTAACTTCTGTACCCAAGATACGCGTTGGAACTCTCCTCACAGTTGCCTCTCGTTCTACTTCTACGTCATCTAATATGCTTGGTTCCACCACTTCCGCAAACTTATGTAGGCACTTTCGTAAGTGAGAAACGTGAAAGACATTATGACCTCCAGCCAATCTTCTGGGCAGCTCTACTCTGTAAGCCATCTTCCCAATCCTTTCAATGATAGGAAACGACCCTACAAATCTTAGTGCCAACTTTCCTGCGGATCTGAAGCGAATGACGTTCCTCAAAGGAGATACTTTAAGGAAAACCCTGTCCCCAACCTCAAACTCAAGGTCGGTCCTTCTCTTATCTACGTAGGAATTTTGTCTATCTTGGGCAGTCTTCATTCTTTTTCGTATCAAGTCCACCTTCTCTGAAGTTTCTCTATTCATATCTGGTCCAAGTATGAGCTTATCTGTAGACTCCCACCAACAAGCTGGTGATCGGCACAGTCTTCCATATAAAGCTTCGAAGGATGCCATGCCTATGGTGGCTTGGTAGCTATTGTTGTAGGAAAACTCCACCAAAGGAAGATGATCCTCCCATGTTCCTCCGAAGTCAAGAATGCATAATCTCAAAAGGTCTTCTAATACTCTATTCACTCTCTCTGTCTGACCATCGGTTTGGGGGTGATAGGCCGTGCTTAAGCATAACTGTGTGCCTACAGCCTCTTGTAAGCTCTTCCAAAACTCGCTCGTAAAGATAAGGTCTCGGTCGCTAACAATGCTAGAGGGTATCCCATGGAGTCGGACTATCTCTTTAAGATATATGGATGCTAAAGATGAGGCAGTCCTTCTACTCTTAATGGGTATGAAATAAGCGCTTTTTGTGAGCATGTCCACTATTACCCAAATACTGGTATTGCCTCTTCTTGACCTAGGCAGCCCATTTATAAAGTCCATCGAGATGTTATCCCATTTCCACTGTGGGACCTCTAGAGGATGAAGCAAACCACCTGGCTTCTTTCGTTTCACCTTGACTTGCTGGCATACTAAGCACTTCGAGACGAATTCAGCTACATCCCTCTTCATGCCATCCCAAAAGAAAATCCTTCTGATGCCCTTGTACATTTTGTCTCCACCGGGGTGTATGGTCAACTTGGAATGGTGTGCTTCTTCAAGAACTTTCTTCACCAAATCCCTTGTTTGTGGGACGCATAGCCTCCCATCCCGCCTCAACCAACCCTTATCATCGATGGAGTATCTATTGAGGTGACTAGAAGTGTCACCCCTACTCAACTTACATATCATATCTACTAGCCGAGAGTCTTCACGTTGTGCGGTCCCTATTGAGTCCAAAAGAATAGGCCGCACCTCTAGCGATGCTAACAAACCAGTCACAAGATCGACAGAGGGTCTAAAATCAAAGTTGTCTATATACTCCAAGCTCTGCCTTTCAACAAAGAGAGGGCTTAAGGTCAGCTTCTTTCTACTCAAGGCGTCTGCTATTACATTGCCCTTTCCAGGGGTATAGGAAATCTCGAAATCGTAGGATGCCAAGAATTCCATCCACCTCTGTTGCCTTAAGTTAAGATATTTCAAGCGAGAAAAGGTACTTCAATGATTTATGGTCAGTATATAATTCAAACTTCTCACCTAGGAGATAATGGCGCCAAGAATTAAGCGCAAAAACGATGGCAGCCAACTCTAGGTCATGGGTTGGGTAGTTTTTCTCATGTATTTTCAGCTGTCGGTCTCCATAAGCTACTACCTTCCCTTCTTGCATCAAGACAGCTCTTAATCTCGTACCACAAGCATCCATGTATACAGTAAACATCTTTCTCCCATCCGGTAATGTCAGAACTAGGGCTGTTGTTAGAGCTCTTTTTAAGCGTTGGAAAGCAATATCGCAATCCAAGTCCCAAGTGAAAGTTAAGTTCTTCTTTGTCAACTTTGTAAGTGGAGCTGAGATTTTCGCAAAATCTTTGATGAACTTTCGATAAAAGCCCGCTAGCCCGAGAAGCTTCGGACTTCGGTTGCATTCCGTGGGACCTTCCAATCTTGTATCGCAACAACCTTTGCGGGGTCCACAGCTAATCCTTCTTTGGACACCACAAGTCCAAGAAACCTTACTTCTTCTCTCCAGAAGTGGCATTTGGAGAATTTGGGTTTTAACTGGTGTGCACGAAGAGTGTCCATGACTTCCTTTAGATGCTGAGCATGTTCTTCCTCACTCTTCGAGAAAATCAAAATGTCATCTACGAAGACCACTACAAACTTATTGAGGAACTCCCTAAACACCTTGCTCATCAAATCGACGAAGTAAGGGGGTGCGTTTGTCAAGCCAAAAGGCATGACAAGCCACTCGAAGAAACCATCCGGAGTTCTGAACGCGGTCTTGTCGATGCTGTCTTCAGCCACTCTCAGTTGATGAAATCCAGTAGCTAAATCTAGTTGGGAGAAAACTGATGCACCTACAAGCTGATCGAACAAGTCGTCTATTCTTGGGAGTGGGTGCCTATTCTTCTTGGTTAGCTTGTTTAGCTCCCTATAATCAACGCATAGGCGAAGTGAACCGTCCGCTTTAGTTGCGAACACTACTGGAGCACCCCATTTAGAAATACTCCCCTTATAAACCCCTTCTCAAGCAGCTCTTTAACTTGCTTGCTAATTTCTTTTCTCTCCCTTAGAGCCATGCGTCTAACGGGTAGAGCGACAGGTTTTGCATTATCAATGAGGTATATGCGGAAGTCTATCTCCCGCTTCAGTGGTAACCCTTTAACCTCTTCAAAGACATCCGGTATTCACGGACTACCCTAACAGACTGCAAATTATCAATAGACGCATCCAGAGATTCTAGATAACTAAGCATAATAGAGTTCATGGGATTACAAGAAATTTCGAGAGTGTTACCAAGGCGAGTCATGAGTCTAACCACTCTCTTTTCACAGTCGAGGATGGCACCATTACTGGATAGCTAGTCCATGCCTAGAATTAACCCATAGCCCTTGAAGCCCAAAATATAGGCATTGCATCTAAACCCCACACTTAATATAGAAATTTCCAAATCCAAACAAATCATTGACAAATAAGTTGAGCCCTCAATTGGATTTGAAACAACCAAATGATCCTCCACTAAACTGGTGTCTAGGTGCAGAGATTCAACTAAAGCAGTAGATATAAAAGAGTGCGATGCGCCAGAATCAAAGAGTGTACGAACATGATGATCAAAAAGATAAACTAAACTCTCAACAGAAACATTTCTACCTTGTTCTTGCGGAGGTGCCATGAGAGCATGGACCTGTCCTCCAGAAGTAGATCCAACTCTCTGCCCTTACCCTTGCTTTCTTGGGCAGTCCCTAGCCATGTGTCCTGCCTCGCCGCAATGGAAACAGCCACCCATCTTTCTTTTCTTCTTCCTGCAGTCCTTAATCAGATGTCCAGGAATGCCACAAAAATTACACTTCCTCTTGTCATGGTTTTGTTGTTTTTCCCGACTTTCTTGGAATCCATCTTCTTACTCTGTGATCCTTCCCCTTTCTTATCTTGAGATGCTTCCACTTTTGTCTCCTTCTTGCCTACCTTATCTTCTTCTTGTAACAGTGCCATGTCCACCAGTCTTTCATAGGTTGCACCCATAGGTATATGGGACATAGCTACGCCGTGCAGTGGCTCATTCAATCCTTTAACGAAGCGGAGAGCCTTCTTATGTGGAGTGTTCACTAACTCCAATCCAAACCTAGCCAGCTGATTAAATTGGTTAACTCCTTGACCGACATACTTCCCTGTCTGAAAGCTAAGAACTTCTCCATCTATAGCCTTCGTTCAGCTTGTGAGAGGAATTTCATTTCAAACCTCATCCTAAAATCCATCCAATTTTCAATTAGTCTTTCAGCATTAGTGACTTCCCACCAATAGGAAGCTTCGTCTTTGAGAAACCATACCACCAACTGTATCTTTTGCCTATCATCCACTTCGAAGATCTCGAACAAATCCTCAGTTTCTTTGAGCCAGTTTCTTGCTTCCATGAAGGATTCATTTCCATTGAAGTTCTTTCCACCCATGGCTCGAAAGTCCCTACATATTTTTGAGAAAGCATTCACTCGAGGAGGAGGAGGAGGAGGAACCGCTGCAGCTGGGGGAGGAGGAATGTCTGCTGGGTCTGCGTCGTTGGCCCTAACCTCTAGGTACCTCCAGAACCAGCCGGGTATCGGTACACCCTCTGGAAGGTTAAGATTCCCAGACATGCTGAAACGAAAAAGGAAAGATTCAAAACAAAGGATAGAAAGATAATGCATATGGCTTTGGGGGATTATGCCTTTTAAAGTAAAATAACACTTTTTCTAGAAAAATGCTTCTTTTTTAAAATAGTTTTCAAAAACTTTTATCTGATCTAGTAAACCTTTGCTCTGATACCAAGTGAAACACCCCACCTCCGTTAAGATCACTCACAAAAGGAATGCCTTAACTTCGATGGAGCGTTATAGGTAAAAGACACAGAAAGTTACAAGACAGAAATATAAGCAGCAGAAAAACAAACATTTATTTTATACGTGGTTCAATACAAAAACCATTACAGTAAATTGTCTCAACATAACTTCTAAAACATTTCATCATAATCTCTGTCTTGTTTAAAACATAAAGAAGCATATAACACAAATAAAACTGCGTAAATCCCCAAGTCTAGTGTGTCCAAAGCCATAGCCAAAGATAGGAGATTCCAAGTCGTACATCACAGAGTCTTCAAGCTTGGAAAGATGGACAGTCCGAATTAAGCTGAGCTATTCCCTTCCTGGCTACCTGAGGGGGAGGGGGAAACGGAAGAAAAAGAAGATGAAAGAAAAATGGGTCAGACATAAGTCTGAGTAAGTCTAGTGACTTTTCAGTGTGTGAATAAAGCAAAGGGTCATGATAGGAATAAACTGAAAATAGGACGGTACCAGAACAACAACAAACATAAAGCTATATAAGGCCGGATAAACCGAATATACATCGCACCCATGTTTAATTCTCTGCACCTACTTATACTTGTCCAACTAGCACCACGTGTTCATGGTGAAATGATTCCCTTATATCGATCGGCTCCTACTAGCATGCATTAATCACATGTGTCCTTTGGCCCCCGCTTGACTGTAGATACATGTGTTGGTCCCACCACGGGGTGTATCAAATCCTATGGTGGCAACCTGAAACGATTCAAGATGCACAATGCATGACTACTGATGCTCCGTGCCTGCTTTTTCCACTCTGGAGTACGTGCACGCCAGATACTCCGCTGGAACCTACATTGATCCACCAACACCGATGTTTTTGACCGCTTATAATCAGCTTGGTAATCGTGCCCCACCCGGCCTTGTTCAGGGTCCCATGATACATCTACGTGGGTTACTGCTGAAATGGGGCCCCGTTGCTAGGGTTTTCCAGTCTACATGTTAAATTGGTTAAGTGTCCAAATTTACCTAACCCCACCCATCAGTTTAACTAATATGTTAGATTGGTTAAGTGTTTCCTAAATTGACTAAACTCTACCTCTCTTGACTTAGCTTTATTAGAGCACCAACCACTCACATTAGACAGGTATTGTTGTGGTCACTGGATGTACCGGTCGGTTCCGGGAAGTTTTACACCACAACTCAGTCTAACCTCAGGTCGTTTTTGGGCTTAATGCACTAACCACCCACATTAGACAGGTATTGTTGTGGTCACTGGATGTGCTGGTCGGTTCCGGGCAGTTTTACACCACAACTCGGTCTAACCTCGGGTTAGGCATATTCATCTTTTCTAAATTTATATTTTTATCCTTTTATGCTTATATGTAAATTTGTCAACAATTTATTGTTATGACCCACTTTCCTTTTAAATCAAATTCATAATTTTTGGTAAGTAAATTATACCATTTCAATGCCATACCATTTACATGGTTATGTGCCAAATATGTTAATTATGCATAATTTCAAGTTTTTCCCCAACGTTACCCCCGTTGTACGTTCGCAAAATTTCATAAGATGTTAGGCTCGACATTTTAGCCTAACTAATAAACTAAAAGGGGAAAAAGAGGAACTTGCAACACTCCAACATCATACAAAAATATGGATCTAACTACAGATGTGTTACATGAACTTGGCATAATATACTTTTGATTATGAACTTGCAATCTAGATCTATGCAACATGAATTATAAAATAATAGTATTACATAGAACTACCAAAATCTAATTAGACATGTGGTGGTGAACTTGCATAGGTTGAATCATGTTAATATTGATCTAACATAAAGGCATATGGTAAAGTTGTAGATCTAAACATATAGGTTTACATAGTCATGATTTTTATTCATAACATGATAGCATCACAAGACTTGCATAAAAAGGCATAATTTCTAAATTAACATACAACATATATATGTCATCACAAGGTCGTAGATCTAAACATGTACGCATAATGGATCTAAACAATTAGGCATAAACTATATGACTTCGCCTAAACTTGTATAATATCACCAAACTTACATATGATAATTCCATAACATCATAGGTTTATTCACCAATTTCCACAAAACATGATAAACCGCAATAATTCATAGGCATATACGATAGAACAGACATGAATAAACATAAATCAGCGTCACATACAACTTGATACAAATCTATTTTACAATTCATTACAAACCATGTCTTTAATTCATTCGCATCTGAAAGAAAACTACACTTACAAACAAAAAGGAATTCTTGAGTTCTGGGATCTGTATTCTGAAACTGAATTGCTCGCCTTTGATGTAGATCATTGAATTTTCTTAGTTGAATTAGATTAGATTTAATTTTTGATGTGGCTTCAATATTGCCTTTGAGTTGAAAGAGATGACGGCTATTCTAGGTTCACCATTGACAGCATGGCGGCTCTTGGTATGAATATTTGTGATTTAGGGTTAAGAGTTATGTTGTTTTTATAGAGGTTTAATTAAATTAGAGTCGTCCGATTAACCCTAGAAATAATCAAGGCCATCCAGCCAAGATAGGATAACACCTCAGCCCTAATGACTCAGCAGGGAGTCAGAAATCGTCATCCTTTCAGATCTGCCCGAAGGGGGGTAGGTCGACCCCCAGGTCGACCTGTAGGGTAGGTCGACACTAGGGTCGACCTGGCCTGGGCGGGAATCTTCACTGCCCTGCCCTCTTCTGTGTTTAAATTTGAATTTTGAATTTCTGAAACTTCCGAAGGCCATACTTCTTCATACGTAGTCCAATTCACGCAAACTCGGACTCTATCTCAACCAGAATTCCGAGACGAACGCAATGGTGTATCATGTTTCCCTTAATTCTCACATTTAAAATTAATTATTCTTTAATTCGTTACTTTAAAGTTTATTGAAAACACAGGATGTTACAATATATATCGCAAATTGCTTCCCTTATATACAGTCCAAATCACCAGTACAGTGCGGAATCGTTTAAGTACATGTGACAAACAAAATAAAGCCACTCATCACGAGTTCGAATGTAATAACCTGAGACAAACACATACATAAATATATAGGAAAGTTATAATATTGTTACTTTTTTTAATATATATGAAAACAATAATTTAGTATTAGTTGAACAATTGGGATGCTAAGATTAGTATATGAAAGTTTATACAGCAACAAAGATCAATTATTTAAAACATTTAAATTATCATGCACAAGTGTAAGTAAAAACAAACTTTAGAAATACTCAAACACACATGCATAGCCTTTTTTTTCTCATCGGTTGATTCCTCTTCAGGTTTGATGGTTACAGTTTAGCGATGCATTTTAATTTTAGGTTTGGTACAATATGTGCCATCAAGTACACATATTCCACTACAAACTAGTGAGCTACATATTTTCCACTACAAACTAGTGAGCTACATGAACTTTCACTTGTACATATGGGCATACACATACATAACAGAATCAACAATATTGGTACTAAATTTCCACTACTTATCGATTACACAAAAATAAACATTAAACATAACATTTAATTGCATGAATAAATGTCATTTTAGTATTCAAAATAGAAAATTAAGCATGAAAGCAATATAGTTTGGCAAAATTCGAAACCATAAGGTATTCCATTTATAGAAATGGAAGGATCAAGTAAAAAGCATCATAAACAATACAATGTAAAGAAACTAATCACACGTGTCCCATCAAATTGGTATGTTGCAAGGGGACTTCATGGGGACACGAAATAACCCACAAATAATAATTTATTTTTAATAATATACAAAATGAAACCACTAAGTTAAAACTATACAAAAATCAAACCACTAAGTTAATAATAAATAATGTGGATTGAATGGTAGAAGGTGTATAAGCAAATGGTGCGTACTATAATATTCTATCACAAATAATAATTGTCATCCAAGTTTGTTACTTACTTAGAAAAGCGGTGTGGCTTTAATTCTAAAAAATTAATGAAACCAAAGCATAATGCCTTCTTCTAGATCAAATTTTCATGTCCACCCAACACAACAACAGTAATAATCTGATGTGTTGCACAAATGAATCGACAACCTAATATCTTAGAATTAAACTTGAATTGGAAACCACATTAAATAACCATTTAACCAATTAACATTTTCTTATTCAATATATTTATTCAATTTGCCATGATTTATTTTGTCTTTACCAATCCTTGTAACTGTCAGCACGCACTAAGAAAAACAACATAGTAAACATAAATTATTTTAAAATCCTTACCAGAATGATAGGGTGATGCTGAGTGATAGAAGCTTAAATTTCAAGATGCAAATTCTAGACCTGTTATCTTTTGTGTTAGCCAAATAGAATTTGGGGATGTTTGGGTTTGGTGATCTGGAATCGTGGTAAAGAGAGATTGAAGGTTGTAGATCAAAATTGCAGATTGAATTTTATTACTGTAGTAATATTACAGACGTAAATGCCTAATGTATATATAGGCATATGTAATACAACAAAAAGAAAATGAACGGTAATGTGTAAATGGGATAAGCCCAGGCCCAAATAAAGTGTACAAATATATAAACGTTTTATTTGAGTATAAGCCGACATTATCCTATTCTCTAATACTCCCCTACAAAACATAGGTTTTCGAAACCCTAATTTTTGCTTTCTCCATGCCAAAATCAACCAGATTTGAGTGTCGAATCATGCTTTGAGGCTCTCCAAAAGCTCTTAAGGCTACATATGGTTGATTGGCGGCTCAACTATGTCTTGATTTTCCTTACTGATGAGTTTTTCGAAGCTTTGCCTTCAGGTTCTTCCAAGTTTTGAGTTTTAACTCTGGATAGATCTTCAGTGACAGCTTTAGATTCATCTTCTCCTTTTGATTGGCTCTTCGGCTGATCAGAGACATTCAGATCCAACCTAAATCTAGTATAATTCTTAATGGATATTGATTCAGTCAAAATGTCTGCTCGTTGATATGCTCCAGGTGTATGATTTACTTGAATCTCTCCTTTTTGTACGAGCTCTCTAACAAAAGAATGTCTATTTCAATGTGCTTAGTTATTGCATGTTGCAATGGATTTCAAGTCATGTACACTACACTTCTATTATCACACCAAAGGGTTGGCTTTGAACTTGATTTTAGCTTGAGCTCATGTAACATAGATTGTAGCCATTTTATTTCTGCTGTAGCATTAGCTACAATTTTATATTTAGCTTCAGTGCTGGATCTAGAAGTTGTAGGCTGTTTTCTTGAGCACCATGATATTAAACTGTGACCAAAATAGATGCAATATCCACTTGTTGATCTTTCAACGGGATCTTAAGCCCTGTCAGCATCAGTGTATCATGTTATGCTTAAGTGTTGACTTATCTTTAATGTGTGAGAACCCAAGATTTTATAGCTCTAAAATAATACTATTTTAGCAGTAAATTTATATATATATATATATATATATGTGTGTGTGTGTGTGTGTGTGTGTGAAGAGTATGATTCTTTCTATATATATAATAGGAGGTTAAAAATTGATATGAACAATAAATATATTCATTTGTGTATGGTGTTTAACTTATAAAAATTTGTTTAAGTGTTATAGAAACTGGTTTATGTGTTATAAAGCCGAATGTAAAATCCTAGAGGGAAAGTTGTCAATTGGTAAGGAGCTAAACCTTGCAATGCCACGAATATTTTTGGTAGCCAAATATTTAATTTAATTTATTATTTTACATATTTTATTTGGAATATTATTGGGTTTTTAATATTGAATTCTTCTATTTAAAACGAAGTTTGAACGTTAATTTATATATATTTATAATCGAGCTCGAAATGGCACGGTAGTTCATAATATTGAGTTTTCAACTTCAATTGAATACTCAGGATCCGATATAAGTCGGATTTCTATGAAACAAGAAACGTTTGAATCGATTGTTAATAATTTTCTAGTAAAGGAGAAAAAACAGAATTTCAGCTCATACATTGTTAGTAATGTCTAGTTTAAATTTTCGAATAGTCGCTATAGAATTCGTTAATTAGCAACGTTTATTTAATAAATTAATATAGGAATTTCTATATATTTGAATATCATTTAAACCGAAATTTTTAATAATTAGTTTAAAATCAATATTGGTTTATTCTGAAGCTATGTAATATTTTATTTGGAGGTATACGATAATAATAATTTATTTTTATTTTAATAGAATTGTTTTTGGATTTAATTATATTTTATCGTAATTATATAGACCTTAAAAATGTTTTCTTTTCAAACGACCTCCGTTTTCGACGAAACAAGTTTTATTGGGATGCGTATAATTAATTTTTGCTAGATTTCCATTTTGGAGCCAATTGAGGATGTTTTATTTGTATATGCAATTTAAAGGTAAACCGATAAGTATATTGGAATTAAAATAATACCGTTGTGCAAACGGAGTCTGTTTTTAATGAAATTAATTTCGTAAGAACCGGAACGTTGAGACGTAGTAGTGTGTTCATTTTCATTGTGTTCAAGCTTGCACGCGGCGGTACAAATTTAACGGATACGGTAAACGAGGGTTAACGCTATAATTTAATACCATAATAAATAAAAACAAAAATGAAACTTAAGAACTAAGTAACTAAAACATAAATACCTAACCTATCCTATGAGTAATATGCGCAGGTAAAGATAGAACAACACATGCTAGCCAATTAACTGTATACGAAAAGAAAATGTACCCACTGCTATCTCAAATGACACGCACAGCTACCATTTCGTAGGCCACAACAACTATTTCTCCTTCATCTATATGTGTATTCATAAATCAATCAACTTCCGTACATCAAAAAAAAAACTCACGCTGGCCTGTTTGGAAAGAAAATACCCTGCACCGCTGTTTCTTTTCTCTTAAGTTACCTATTTTTCTTTCTGCCTTGCATCGTCTACATCAACGTAATCAAGGAAAAATAATACTGTTGCCTGCCTTTTGACAAAACCTATCACTGATCTGAAAAAAACTATTCGATGAGAACTCATGTAGACCAAAGAATACAACTACCATCCTACCGTCAGGCTAACACAGCTAACATTGATAGACATTGTTCTCATCCTATTTCCCCTTCTCGTCTATAAATGGGTGGTATAGTTTTCACACTACTACGAAAGTGGGCAAATTCAACACAAATTTTATGTGGCCTTAGTTCGAAAAAGCGTTGCATTTTTTCTTTTTTTCAAATAGGCAACAATGGAAGTGCATGGCATCTGTGGCCGTTGACTTAGCCCTCTAAAGCAACGCTTTTGCCCATCTACTGCCACGGAAAGCAAGTGTTGCATTATAGACGTAATGCAACACTATTTGTACGTAACGCAACAATATTCAACGTTGCTTGAACATTAGTTAGATCCTGGCTACCAGGTCATGATAGTGGGGGCCACGTCAGCTTTCCATGTCAGCTGTTGTAATGGCCCGAATTTCCATACTCTTTGAGTCAACTAATAACTCCACACATCCAACCCAAACTGCACAAAAATATGAATCATTATTAGAAAGAAGTTAGAGGATGAGAAATAGAAAGAAAAAATATTAGAATAGAAGAAAACGAAGATCACAACTCACAGCGGAACGACTAAAATATATTAGATAACATAAACTTTGAAATACCAATCAGTAACTTTATATACATACCATCATCAGAGAACAACAGTTATCTCTGGAACAGTTATAAACACCTGTTTCTAGATACACCAAAATACAAAGCGGAAAATATGAAAGTCTATAGCTAACTGATGAAGCCTCATGCTTCGAGCTTCTCCGAGTGAATCTGAAAATTCTCGACTACTTGACTGCCCGTACAAATTTGGGCACCCAAGAGTTTAGGGAAAACAAACAAAATAAACTCTGGGTCAGTCATGGGACTGGTGTGAGTAAACTCCAACCATTTGTTTAACTTTCAAAATCCCTTCGAAAGAAATGATAATCGTAAGACCAATCCACACATAAACACGGATGGTTTTTACCTTACGATAACCAAAAGTATTTTTGATATCAAAGTCTGGTGATATTATAATAATGTCTAAATCAAATAAATAGAATCTAGCGGAACACTTGCATCTCATGCTCCATATATAATATTAAGTCAAAAACCGCAGGGCGCTTATTGGAGATTGAATTTCCAACATGACAAGATATGGGACCACCTTCCGATAGTGGATCTTTAGAGGCGAATACACTAGGTTCAATAACAACGTCTTGCAACCCGGCCACACATGACCGACCAATCATTTCGCTTGAGTTTATCAAATGTATATCACCAACGGTTGGGATCAGCAACCATTTCCCGAAAGGGACAATATCGATAGATTAAAGAAGCAAATGGAATTTTTTTTCTAGATAGGTGATTGTACATCCTAATGGGAGCGACCCATATAGCCATGCTGCCTGCCGATTTTTGTTAATTTCCAGTTGTGAGGCTTGAGGCTTGAGGCTTGAATTATCTTCAAGAACATCTTGCCACCATTCACTTTGAATGCCACATCGTCAGATCCGTCGGAAATCACTAATTGATTCCCACAAAAATACTCAGATTGTCAGGCTAAAGAAGTTTCCCTTCTTTGCCACCAACTTCATACGTTTGAAGGAATCAACGTACGTAATCCCTTTGGAAATACTCTGTCAGACACTTGTCTATACAAGTTGTCCTGGGTTTGGACAAACTGAAGGCACCGTTCTATTAATCCATCTTGGGCAGTTTCTTCCAAGGGTTAACAGAACAGCCCTTGCATTTTACTCCATCTTCATAATCTCTTCAACATAAGTTGATTTGTAACGCTTATGCCAATATGGAGTGGTTTTCAGATATTAAATCTGATCCTGGTCTCTCCATATTGACAACGAAGGTATAAAATAAATTAAAACTTTGATAGTCGGTGATTTAACTATCAAAGAAACATCCATGCAATCAACGGTCCTATTTTCAAATGGATATTCCATCGATCAACCATCAAACAACATTGTCCCCTATAAATTATTTCTTATAAATCTATCATTTATCCAATTTCCCATTTACTTATCTTTTTCCCTGATATTTCATAAAAATTGTTCGGTCTCTCATACTCTTTGGAAAACAAATCAAATATTATAATTTCTTTATCCGAGAAAATACCTCTTATTCTAGTTAGAAAACAATTCTATATATATTCATGATTCTTATATTAGAAAATATACTTTATTAATATCCGAAAATATTTCTATATTCCATTTCTTAATTCCTGGTTGACCAATTCATTTCATTTTCTACATGTAGAAAATATTTTTTATTTTATTTGGGGAAACATTTCAAGATCCTTTAAATTAGCGCGATGTTATAAAACATCATTATTATAACTCAAACTATTAATCATTTATTAACTAACCATATTGCTAACCAATCTTCACCATCGAACCTTAACCATTTCTCCATCAATCATGAAGTCAATCAAGTTGGGGTACAATTACCTCTCAGACCTTAACTGAACAACATTCTCAACTTTGAAATAGCCAAAGCTCACAACTTCAAACAAAATATCGCTTACGAGACTCTCAGATTCAATCTAAGAATCCACTTCCTTTATGGAAAAACATTGATTATAATGGCAACGTTATAATCGTTGTTTCCAAATATTTGATTTATAAGTCATTTATTATAACGACAGCGTTAAAATCGCTGTATAGGTTTACAAAACATTTGTTATAACAACAACACTAAAATTGTTGTTTGGATTTATAAAACATTTATTATATCCACAGCGCTAAAATTGCTGGATAGATTTACAAAACATTTATGATAACAGTAGCATTACAATCGCTGTTTAGATTTTTAATGGTAGCATTATAATCGTTGTTACCAAATAATTGGTATATAAAAATATAACTTGTACTTATTAATTTAATTAATAAATAAATAAATAATTAGATTTGATCCAAAACGGGAAGTAAAAATAACTGCTTCCCTAAATTTGATATAATCGAATCCCAATAAATAACTCTCTCTCGAATAATCTATATTCGATTTATATTCCGAACTTCGGAATTTATCAACCATTTCAGGTTAATTAGATTTCCAAATTCACTTTTGAATTTATCTTTTCTGAATCCTTACCACATTCCTTTATAACCAATTCAGTCTACAAAATGTTATTCCAATTTATTTTATATTCAAATTTTGGAATAAAACTCATCTTTTTTCTTTTTAAAATGATTACCAGTTTCCCTTCCTCATTCAAATTCCAATTTGGATACATATTTCAAATCTGAATTCCCTTTATAGATATTTCATTTGCAAAATATTTTCTTTAAACCATTATTCACTTTAATCGTGAATATATCTCTTTTATATATAATCAAATCAGTTTGATTTCGTACGTGTAAATAACATCTCAAATCCAATTTCTATTTATAACGTCTATATAGAATTATTCGTACAAAATCTCAATTTTATATTCTATTTATTTATAATCTCTTTCACAATTTCATTTGTAACTGATAACTTCAAACCCAATTACAATTATTGGTTTCAAATCCGATTCCGGCTTTTCTATATAAACTCAACATGAATTGTCCAATGCTAAATATACTATTAAATATATAAACATCATTTATAATCAATTTCTTGTTTACTTCATTTAAAGAAGTTTCTATTTCAAGTCCAATCAAAAATTAATTTCTCTTTTGGAAATAAATTCCCTTTTAAAATCTCAAATTCTTTCCCTATATTCGAAAATATTTTTCGTTATTTAAAATAACAAATTTCTAGTGTCAGAGTGATTCAACATAGCACAATTAATCATAGTATACACATCACAATAAATAACAAATGGTAATATAAATGTTGAGGAATCCAGTTGGATCCCTCCAATCTGTTTCCCTGTATCCACATATGTCAGTCAACATTAATCATAGTAAATAGCGCTTAAAATTGATCAATGGTATAACTATATCAACTATTCAACCAATTTTATCAACCATTCATCCAAACAACCATCACACAGAATAATATATATATAAACGAGTTAGAGTTGGTGAGTTTACTCACAGTATTTGCAGTTGACGATTCTTCTTTTTATTTCGTTTACAATCAAACCAGTGTTGATTTTATCATGAAATTCCAATAGCCCAATCTTCAGCTATGTCAGGTTCACAACGTAGATCTCATCGCTAGGATTCCATCATGACCGGTTTCGTCCAGTTCTGATAACATATCTAAAAGTAATTAACGATTTAGTATAAATGATTTTAATTAACTAAACAATTTATTAATTATAACCTAGTTTCTAATTACTTTTTATAGCAGTGTTCAAGTTGATTAGCCAACCATTCCTGTAATAACCCGGAAAATCTGAGCCAGTTTAAATTTTTTATTTTGGCAATTTTAGCGAATTTTGAACATTTAAAATGAATTATTTTAAATAATATCGACGAAAATTTATTTTGAATAGAATTAGAACGTATATATTATATACGCCGTCGTTAGAATATAATTATTTATATATAATTATAAATAGAATTGAAAATGGCGCGGTAGTTCGATAATTCGATTTCAAACTTCAATTGAACATACCGGGTGCAAAACAAACCGGATTTTAGTGAAACCAAAAACAATAGGATTTAATTGATGATATCTTTCCAACGAATCCGACAAATCAAAATTTCATAGCGGGAATCAAAAGATATGTCCAGTTGAAAATTCTGAATAGTCGCTATGGAATTCAGGCCCTTAAAAATGGAAATTTTGCAAACGACCTCGGATTTCGACGAAACCACTTTTGTTGGGTCCGTAATGTCAAATTATTGCTAGATTCCAAATTTCATAATTTTTCGAATCAATAGGTAAGCGTGGCGAAGGAAAACGCGTTAGACCATTTTTAGTTGATTTTAATCGACTGGAAATTGGCCATTTTTCCAACGGGCTCAGAATTCGACGAAATTAGTTTTGTTAGGACCGTATCGTCAATACGAAGCTGGAAAATATTTTTCTGGAATTTTTAGAGTTCGTATGTGACCCCGGTAAATTGAAATGCACGTTCAAATTCAATATATAGAGTTATATGTTGATTTTGACGAAAACTGATCGAAACGATCGAATCAGCCTGCGATACATATCCCATTGTGTTCGAAATGGGGGTAAAACGCTATGGACGACAGGCGGTGGGCCTCGTTTTGAGGTCGAAAATAAAAGTTGCTTTTTGGTGAAAATAAAATAATTAAATAAATTAAAAATTAAAACCCTCCCTCCTCTCTATATTTCTCTGCAACCCCCCCAAATCATTATTTCAATCGATTAAAGAAAAAAAAAGGAAGCCGCAGCGCCGAGCCCCCCCCACCCACCGTCGATGAGCCACCGCCGCCCCTCTTCTTCTTCCCCTCTCCTCCTCCAGTTGAAGTCCGCGTTCAGCCCCCACCCCCAATCCCTAAAATCGCGAGCCCCCCCCCCCATTTTTACACCCGGCGCGTGGATCGAAGACCCCCCCTTCATCTCCAGCTCCGCTGACGGCCAAGGAGCCCTCCGCCAGTGTCGCGCCCGTTCGAGTCAGCAGCCCCCCCCATTCCTCCGATCAAACGCATGTATTCCCCCGCCTCTTCCAAAGTTGAACTGTAAGTTTTAATTACTTTACTTTTTAGCCTAACTTATTTATTTACAGTTAGGATTCTTCAAAATCTAAAAGCTATGATTTTTAGTTTAGGAAAATACGATCTTTATGTTAGTAAAGATGCGATTTTATTTATTTAGGTAAAGTAAAATCAGTTTTTATAAGATTAGTGAAGGAAAGATCGGGATTTTCTAAGTAGAAAAGGTCGAATTTATTGTGTAGGAAAGTCAGGATTTTTAACAAGATCTAGGAATTTTTAATTCAATAAAGTTTATATTTTTAAAAATCAAAAAGATCGTATTTTTCAAAGCAAAATGATCGTATTTCTCGAAGTAAAAAATTCGATTTTTTTTTATAGAAAAGATTAGATTTTTAAAATAGAAAAGATTAGATTTTAAAATAGAAAAGATTAGATTTTTGAAATTTGCAAAGGCGAGATCTTTATATGTAAAAAGGCGAAATCTTCATATGAAAAATAGCGTGATAAAAATATAATTTTTATCTATATAACATCGTTGTGAAAATATAATTTTTATCTATATAGTAGCATTAGAAAAAAATAGAATTTTTATCCATATAGCGAAGTAAAAATTCGATTTTTATATATTGAATAGCAAAGTAAAAATTCGATTTTTATATCTTGAATAGCATAGTAAAAATTCGATTTTTATATATTGAATAGCGAAGTAAAAATTCGATTTTTATATATTGAATAGCATAGTAAAAATGTGATTTTTATATATATAGTGGCTATGGGCAACGAAGGTGACAAATAGGCGAGAACGATGAAGATTTCTATCAAAGAAGAGTGGAGATGATTGGATTAGCTATCGGTGAGAATTTCTCACTCTTCAAATTTCTTTTTCTAGTTATATATATATATATACTAGGATGCAGACGGTGTTTAGTAGCACCCGACACCCGTTATCCACAGACCATGGATGGCTTGTTTGTTTAATTGTTTGGTTGTGTAGTTAGTTAGATTATTTGGTTTTAATTGAATTGTTTGGTGAAATGGAATGGATTTGATTGATGTGTGAATGGCGTGGGCCTTCACTAGACCGGGGATAAGGCTAGGCCTTGTCCCGTTTCTAGTATCGTGTCGTTATGCCGCCGAAATTTTCTAAAATACGTTAGAGAAATAAAAATATCATTTTATTGTATAAATGAACCGAACAGAATATTCATAGTTTGAATAAAATATTTTGATTGTTAAAAATATAATTTTTAACGTGAAAGTGAATAAATGAATATTTATAAACAAATCGGCCGATTTGTTTATATACACTGATTTGACTGATATTGATTGGGTCGATAAATTTTACACATCGCCCAACTGCACAACTAAAATCTGTGTTTGATTGTTTGAAACCCCACACGGGTGTTGGGATGAAATTTGAAGTCCACTTATCCTGATTGATTAAATATGTCGATCGATTGATTGACAGGCTGTTATAAGCGTTAGATATCTATATTTGATGCTTATACAGTGTAGTGCACTTTGGTTGATGGTTGATTATTTTTCAATGCTATTATATACGTGTGATGTATGAAAATCCATATAATTAACATTATATGGTGATTGATTGGGCCTCATTCCAATTTAGGAAATAAAGAATAATATAAAAAAAGGTTCATGTGTTGACCGTACTCATCCGTTGAGATTAGTCATGTGTTGAACGAAATATTTTAAAATAAAATTTACATCTTTATCAATATAAAATAAAGGTTCATGTGTTGACAGTACTCATCCGTTGAGATTAGTCATGTGTTGAACGAAATATTTTAATAATAGAAATATTTGAAAAGGAAATATTTGAAAAAGAAATATTTGAATAGAAATATTTGAAAGGGAAATATTTGAAAAAGAAATATTTGAAATAGAATATTTGAAAATAGAAATATATGAAGCCGTGTTGATTAGATTGACGCCATTTTGACGTGAACGATATTTATATCGATTTTATTCATTTTAAAATGAATATTGAAAAGTGATTTCGAAATCGAATATTTTGAAATGAAATTTGAATTGAATCGAATAGAAAACCAATTTGAATTGAATCGAATAGAAAACCAATTTGAATTGAATCGATTAGAAAACCAATTTGAATTGAATCGAATAGAAAACCAATTTGAATTGAATCGAATAGAAAACCAATTTGAATTGAATCGAATAGAAATCCAATTTGAATTGAATCGAATAGAAAACCAATTTGAATTGAATCGAATAGAAAACCAATTTGAATTGAATCGAATAGAAAACCAATTTGAATTGAATCGAATAGAAAACCAATTTGAATGGAATCGAATAGAAAACCAATTTGAATTGAATCGAATAGAAAACCAATTTGAATTGAATCGAACAGAAACCAATTTGAATTGAATCGAATAGAAAACCAATTTGAATTGAATCGAATAGAAAACCAATTTGAATTGAATCGAATATAAAACGAATTCGAATTGAATTGAATATAATGAGTTTGATTTGAAAAGAAATTGAATTTGATTCGAATAGAAATTGAATTTGAAGTGAATATATAACGAATTCGAATTGAATTGAATTGAGAAGAAAATGAATTCGAATCGAATTAAAATTGATTTGAATTGAAATCAAATAGAAATGAAAGTAAAAAGGATTTATAATAGAAAAATTCAATTTTGATTTGAATTTGAAATAAAGGTTGAAATTGTTTTGAAACGAATTTAAAACTATTTATATAATTCGTTTTAAATAGAAATCGACGAAATATATATTATATATATTATATATATAATATAATGGCCTGAATAGAACGCGCCGCGCCGCGGTAGTTCGTGAATTTCGAACATTTATTTCAAACGGACATTACGGGAGATCCGATCGTCAGATTCTCCTAAAACCGGAACCGTTGGGTTCGTATCGAAAAGAGCTTTCTAACGAATATTAGAAATTTGAAATCTAACGGTTGGATTTGGAGATACGTCCAAATCAAATTTGGAAAAGGTCGTTGTAAGTGCAGTTCGATGGCCGCTGATGGAAATCGACTGTACGGTCCTTGATAAAATTATTAAAAATAGTAATAATTTGTGTAGAATCATAAGAAATGATTTGGGAAAAATTGGGATGAAAAACTCCATATTTGAAAAGATAAAAATAGATTTTTATCGAAATGAACTAGTTTTGAACTGAAATTAAAAACCATTTATTTTTAAATAAATAAATTGGATTTTAAATGGGTTTAAATAGAATTGATTCATGGGTTTATCGTGAACTGTGTTTTAAATAACACCAGTTCTTTAAACCGATAATAAATAGAATGTGATTTGGGTTTATCGTGAACTGTGTTTTAAATAACCCTTGTTCTTTAACCCAGTAAAAGGAGTTTTAATGAATCTACAATTAGATTGAAATGTGAATTAATAATCTAAATTATCAAATATAGAAAATGAGCGAGAATGGAGTATCACCAGTTTGGCTCCAAAGCGGTAGTTAAATCTTTAATTAGATTTGAACGTGGAATGGTAATTAATTTTACCGACAACACTGTGGTGTTAGATATGGAGTATTACCAGTTTTGCTTCATGGGATATATAGGTTGGGATTGGGAAATAAAATAAATAATTACTTCGGTGTGGTTCGCTAATCTCGACTAGTTTGGAAAACCATAATTTGGTTTAATACGACATCCAAAGGAAGATTAAAGGATAAAATTTAAAGAATTTATCTTGGATAAAATTAATGGGAACCTTTCCCTAAGAATATGAAATTTCCGGTTAGTGGCTGCTAAATTGTAATGAGGCGTATGTTGTGTTTGTGTAACATTTGTTTTTAATATACGCGGGTTGTTCGGGAAGGCCGGGTTTATACCCATTCTGAATAACCAATTCGACGATAAGTCGAAGATGATGACGGTGGTCGAAGACCGGAAGTCTTCACATCGTTTGGATAATTACTGACGATCCTGATTGGGCTGTACACCCAAGAGGATGGAAATAGTTGGTGGTCGTCCAGACGTACTTGGAGATCGATGGATATGCGAGGAAAGTGCCTCCGGTTTCGTTCAGACCCAGAACGAACTTGTAAATGGATTGTGTGTCTGACATTGGATTTTATTCTGTGTTGATTGATTTCTGTTAAATATATATCTGTTTGGCGGCGGAGAATTTATTATCTTGCTTAACGCCCTTCTCTGAGACGTACGAGCTTAGAGGTTATATATCGATAGATATCAATCGCATGGCATGAATTGCCTGTGTGGCATGCTGAGTTGCATGGATCAAGGCTTCTGTTGAATAGCAAAGTCTTGTGGTTGATGATCAAAGCACGGCGTTTGTGGCGTAGCTTTGTGTATGACGTGAATTCGCGAGCCTCACACCTCGGTATGAGTCAAAAACGGGATAAGGACTGCAGGGAGAGCACGACGTTTCTTTCTAGATTTGGTGGTGTCAGTGACTTACCAACCCTGACATTTATATACTTTTCACCTATGTGGTTGTTGGATGAGGCGCCTCGATTATAGGTCTGTAAGGACCGGGAAACGTGTGTTCAGGAATAAATAATCCTCTAACGTAAGTGAGGACCGGCCCTGAAGCATCCAGGATTGCCCGGAGTGTGTAGTCCTGAGACATTTGCTGGAGTGTCTCGAAAGCGGAGAGGAGCTTGCCCCTTGCCTCGACTCATGACGGAAATCCAATTTCCAATATGAGATATTTCGGCTTTATTTGTAGAGCCTAGTATGGCGACATAGTAGCATGGGATGCTATGCCGTCTATGATTTATATTTATGATTGAAATTGTTTTGACACTATACACTTATTATAGTATCAAATGATTTGTTTTAAACGTACCAAGCATGTTTGGCTATTATACGGGAAAACCCTATCCTCCGGCTTGCGTTGCATTGTGTGATGGGACCTGGGTCTTATAATAGCTTCATTTTTCGAAAAAGCATTGCGTTGTTTATTCTATGCACTGGTATTCTTGGGAGGAAACCCGTTCCGTGTTATACGGCGTGGTCCCTTGAATTACTCTCTTTTAAAGTAAAGTTTTAAATAACTTTTTTAGTTCTCACACCAGTCACATGACTGACCTGGAGTTTATTGTTTTAACCTAAACTCTGGGTGCCCCTATTTTCGACACGGGCAGCTAGTAGTTTTGGTTTTGCAGATTTATATTCGCAGGATCCTGGTTTACAGCTGGAATGATATCCGGAAAGCTCTGTATCTGTATATCACCTTCAGTTGTGTTTTACATTGTTTTTCCGGTGCTATGTAATTTATTATAATCTCTTATATTTATCGAATGTAATTTATTCATTTATACTCTTTATATTCTTGTATCTGATGGAATTGTTGTAATAACAATGAAATGTTCTTCTGTTTGTGTTCTGATTTGTCCTGTTCTCAAACGATCAGGGGTTTCGAACGGTCTAGATCGGTTTAACAACTGATTCGGATCGAGCGAAATTCCCGGCCGTCACATTTGGTATCAGAGCTTTGGTTTACAGAGCTCGAGAACAAGACACAGTAGAACCATACGAAAGAATTCATCAGATATTGGATTAGTAATATCCAATTAGAATGACTCGTTAGAGATAGGATCAGTAGTATCCTAGAACGAGTGTGAAGAGTATATTTTTCAAATGGAAACAATTTTGTTTTGAAATTTAAACCATTTTAAACGTATTTGATTATTTATTTATTTTGAATTTGGACAATCTAGTATATAAATGTTTTGCATATACGCGTCATGAACGTATATTCGAAGTTTTAATATATTAGATAGATATAGAGTCACACTCTAGTCGCCCGGACATGGTCCTGATGATGAAGTATACCATCACCAGTATTTATTTTCGAGTGACGAAGGTGTGATATCTATATATTTCCATTAGACTTGTGTGAGAACCAAAACTTATATAGATAGATTTATTTGTTGTGATTTTGCATCAAAAACATGATTTTCTGTATATATATCAAATTACGAATTTAAAACTCTAATTCACTAATTGATTGATGTTTGTGTTGTTTGTTTATTTGTTTGATAATTTTAACCATTTATGCCTAACTGAATCAAATATTGATCTGTATCGAAAATTAGTCGCTTTTGCTTGCATATACATATACTTACATTGAACATGTCATAGCAAGGAGGCTAGAGCAGAGAATAAAATTTGTTTGCCCGACAAATAGGTACATGTTTACTATAATTTACTGTTTTGTTTGGGTGATGATGATTTTATGAGCCTATTGGCTAGCCGCTTGGCTTTTTCTTTTTCTTTTTGAGATCAGAAGGCCTATATGGCAATTTCGGGATATTCCCGTGGCTCCCGGTGCAGGGGAGGTTATGGCGAAATTTTTCGAAAATTTAGGGTGTTAGCCAAATTTTTGAAGAATTTGAAAATTCTCAAAAACTGAAAAGTTGGAGAATGGAAGCGAGATCGAACGTAGAGTTGATTAATCAAACCACTTTTGACTTTGTTCCTTTTCGGGGACGAAAAGTTTTAAGTGGGGGAGATTGTAATAACCCGGAAAATCTAAGCCAGTTTAAAATTTTTATTTTGGCAATTTTAGCGAATTTTGAACATTTAAAATGAATTATTTTAAATAATATCGACGAAAATTTATTTTGAATAGAATTAGAACGTATATATTATATACGCCGTCGTTAGAATATAATTATTTATAAATAATTATAAATAGAATTGAAAATGGCGCGGTAGTTCGATAATTCGATTTCAAACTTCAATTGAACATACCGGGTGCAAAACAAACCGGATTTTAGTGAAACCAAAAACAATAGGATCTAATTGATGATATCTTTCCAACGAATCCAACAAATCGAAATTTCATAGCGGGAATCAAAAGATATGTCCAGTTGAAAATTCTGAATAGTCGCTATGGAATTCAGGCCCTTAAAAATGGAAATTTTGCAAACGACCTCGGATTTCGACGAAACCACTTTTGTTGGGTCCGTAATGTCAAATTATTGTTAGATTTCAAATTTCATAATTTTTCGAATCAATAGGTAAGCGTGGCGAAGGAAAACGAGTTTGACCATTTTTAGTTGATTTTAATCGACTGGAAATTGGCCATTTTTCCACCGGGCTCAGAATTCGCCGAAATTAGTTTTGTTAGGACCGTATCGTCAATACGAAGCTGGAAAATATTTTTCTGGAATTTTTAGAGTTCGTATGTGACCCCAGTAAATTGAAATGCGCGTTCAAATTCAATATATAGAGTTATATGTTGATTTTGACGAAAACTGATCGAAACGATCGAATCAGCCTGCGATACATATCCCATTGTTTTCGGAATGGGGGTAAAATGCTATGGACGACAGGCGGTGGGCCTCGTTTTGAGGTCGAAAATAAAAGTTGCTTTTTGGTGAAAATAAAATAATTAAATAAATTAAAAATTAAAACCCTCCCTCCTCTCTATATTTCTCTGCCCCCCCCCAAATCATTATTTCAATCGATTAAAGAAAAAAAAGGAAGCCGCAGCGCGGCAGCGCCGAGCCCCCCCACCCCCCCCTACCGTCGATGAGCCGCCGCCGCCCCTCTTCTTCTTCCCCTCTCCTCCTCCAGTTGAAGTCCGCGTTCAGCCCCCACTCCCAATCCCTAAAATCGCGAGCCCCCCCCCCCCCACTTTTTACACCCGACGCGTGGATCGAAGACCCCCCCTTCATCTCCAGCTCCGCCGACGGCCAAGGACCCCTCCGCCAGTGTCGCGCCCGTTGGAGTCAGCAGCCCCCCCCCCCCCCATTCCTCCGATCAAACGCATGTATTCCCCCCCCCCCTCTTCCAAAGTTGAACTGTAAGTTTTACTTACTTTACTTTTTAGCCTAACTTATTTATTACAGTTAGAATTCTTCAAAATCTAAAAGCTATGATTTTTAGTTTAGGAAAATACGATCTTTATGTTAGTAAAGATGCGTTTTTATTTATTTAGGTAAAGTAAAATAAGTTTTTATAAGATTAGTGAAGGAAAGATCGGGATTTTCTAAGTAGAAAAGGTCGAATTTTTTGTGTAGGAAATTCTGGATTTTTAACAAGATCTAGGAATTTTTAATTTAATAAAGTTTATATTTTTAAAAATAAAAAAGATCGTATTTTTCAAAGCAAAATGATCGTATTTCTCGAAGTAAAAAATTCGATTTTTTTATAGAAAATATTAGATTTTTAAAATAGAAAATATTAGATTTTTAAAATAGAAAAGATTAGATTTTTGAAATTTGCAAAGGCGAGATCTTTATATGTAAAAAGGCGAAATCTTCATATGAAAAATAGCGTGATAAAAATATAATTTTTATCTATATAACATCGTTGTGAAAATATAATTTTTATCTATATAGTAGCATTAGAAAAAAATAGAATTTTTATCCATATGGCGAAGTAAAAATTCGATTTTTATATATTGAATAGCAAAGTAAAAATTCGATTTTTATATCTTGAATAGCATAGTAAAAATTCGATTTTTATATATTGAATAGCAAAGTAAAAATTCGATTTTTATATATTGAATAACATAGTAAAAATGTGATTTTTATATATATAGTGGCTACGGGCAACGAAGGTGACAAATAGGCGAGAACGATGAAGATTTCTATCAAAGAAGAGTGTGTTGGATCTCGCTATATGGCGTTTTGATTATGACAACTATACATGTACATATATATTATTATCGACTAACTTTGTCTTGCAGGAAGATACTCAACAACAGATTCAAGAGCTATAATTGAAGATTAAATATGTTGTAAGAATCTGTTAGTCCTAGATTTATATGTTAAAGTCTTCCTTGATGATCACACACACACATTTTATATGTATATAGCTTCTCTTATATAAATTAAGCAAGGAATAGTCTGATAACAGAAAACAGACGTCTGGTCTGAAATTTTCAGACGTCTGTTTGCTAAAACAGAATGTTTTTAAATACAATATTCAGACGTCTGGTTGATATATTTCAGACGTCTGAAATGCCCCCGAAATACACTATTTCCTTTCTGATTTGATTTTTAAAATAAACAGACATCTGAATTTTATTTTCAGACATCTGAATTCCGAAGAGTTGCATCCTTTATGAAGAGAAACAACTATTTAATCCATATCTCTTCATCAAAACTCTTCACGATCAGTTGTATCTTTTTGTATATTATAAATAGAGAATTGCTTAGATGATCTAACAATATTTTTATTCTAATTCTCTCTATCTTATACAAAAGCGCTCTAAATTCTAAAGTGATCTATTTTCATACTCGAGACTTTTAAACTTCCATAATCCTTCACGCACTTCACGATTATCATCAAGGAAAGGCTATAGGAAGGGTGTACTTAACATTCGACAATCCGTGTTATCAAGAACACAAAAGAGTCAACAATTATTATGTATTAGTGAATACCTCTTCAGTGGTTGAGGCAAGAAATCCCGTTCAGTGGTTCGGGTAATTGTGAACCTATTCCTCCGGGTGAAGTGAGGGTTTTTAGTGTTAGTGAAATACCAGAAGTGAGTCTGGGACTGGACGTACGACAGTGGTCCGAACCAGTATAAATCGACTGTGTGATTTACTGCTTACTATTCTGCTATATACATTACATCATATTCTCCATTCTATACGATCCTACCGCTGCATAGCCTCTTTCAATTGGTATCATATTCTGCTTTGGAATCAAATTTGAAAAATGTACAAATAAGTTCACAAAATTTAATAAAGGTCAAAATGATTTAAATGATATTTTATCTTGCTCTAGACCTTTACACGATAAAAGTGGCTTAGGGTATAATAAAACTAATCATAGAACTAGTACTAGATATGCTTTCATGTATAACAAAAGTTTAACTGCTAGTACTAAAGCACGTGTAACTCGAAGATCAAATTTCTATAGAAATTCAAATGCTTCTATGACTAGAAACATTTATAATAGAAGTACAAAAGGAAATATTAATAGAAATTATCTAAGTATTTGGATTCCTGTAAATTGGAAAAACAGAGAAAGATATATAGATGATTATTTTGATTCAGTAGTTAATAATGAAAATTTTATTTTTAAAGGTTCCATTACACCCTCTTGGGTATGGTTACCTTCTCTCTAACCCCTGGACTCTAACAGAGAAAGTGAGTACCAAAGTATATATATAATATTTGTTGCAGGTACACCACAACAAAAAGGAGGGTATTTTAGTATCTCTAATATCTTTGAAAACTGAGCTCAAAGCTAAATCAGGGAATTTGGGAAAATAATAATCACATACTCAGGGGAGAAATTTTCATATATCACACATTCAGGGGAAGAAAATAAAGAGAAGACAACGATATTTATTACATTCCCTCATTCTTTTTGATAATGACAAAGGGGGAGAAATTCAGGTGTATATTGATAGAGGAAGATATTATAAGAGGAAGATGTTATAGAAAGAATATATTTTTAAATTGTATAGTTGTCATCAACAAAAAGGGGGAGAATGTTAGAAACTCTATTGTTGGATTTTGATGACAACAACTATACAATTATACCAAAAAACCTCTAAGCTAACCTGCAGGTACATGGATATCAAAAAGAGAAATATATGATAATATATGCATATTGACAGGGGGAGTTACATATACAGTTGTCATTATCAAAAAGGGGGAGAATGTTGGATCTCGCTATATGGCGTTTTGATTATGACAACTATACATGTACATATATATTATTATCGACTAACTTTGTCTTGCAGGAAGATACTCAACAACAGATTCAAGAGCTATAATTGAAGATTAAATATGTTGTAAGAATCTGTTAGTCCTAGATTTATATGCTAAAGTCTTCCTTGATGATCACACACACACATTTTATATGTATATAGCTTCTCTTATATAAATTAAGCAAGGAATAGTCTGATAACAGAAAACAGACGTCTGGTCTGAAATTTTCAGATGTCTATTTGCTGAAACAGAATGTTTTTAAATACAATATTCAGACGTCTGGTTGATATATTTCAGACGTCTGAAATGCCCCCGAAATACACTATTTCCTTTCTGATTTGATTTTTAAAATAAACAGACATCTGAATTTTATTTTCAGACATCTGAATTCCGAAGAGTTGCATCCTTTATGAAGAGAAACAACTATTTAATCCATATCTCTTCATCAAAACTCTTCACGATCAGTTGTATCTTTTTGTATATTATAAATAGAGAATTGCTTAGATGATCTAACAACCGATTTTCATTCTAATTCTCTCTATCTTATACAAAAGCTCTCTAAATTCCAAAGTGATCTATTTTCATACTCGAGACTTTTAAACTTCCATAATCCTTCACGCACTTCACGATTATCATCAAGGAAAGGCTATAGGAAGGGTGTACTTAATATTCGACAATCCGTGTTATCAAGAACACAAAAGAGTCAACAATTATTCTGTATTAGTGAAGACCTCTTCAGTGGTTGAGGCAAGAAATCCCGTTCAGTGGTTCGGGTAATTGTGAACCTATTCCTCCGGGTGAAGTGAGGGTTTTAGTGTAAGTGAAATTCCAGAAGTGAGTCTGGGACTGGACGTAGGACAGTGGTCCGAACCAGTATAAATCGACTGTGTGATTTACTGCTTACTATTCTGCTATATACATTACATCATATTCTCCATTCTATACGATCCTACCGCTGCATAGCCTCTTTCAGAGTGGAGATGATTGGATTAGCTATCGGTGAGAATTTCTCACTCTTCAAAATTCTTTTTCTAGTTATATATATATACTAGGATGCAGACGGTGTTTAGTAGCACCCGACACCCGTCATCCACAGACCATGGATGGCTTGTTTGTTTAATTGTTTGGTTGTGTAGTTGGTTAGATTATTTGGTTTGAATTGAATTGTTTGGTGAAATGGAATGGATTTGATTGATGTGTGAATGGCGTGGGCCTTCACTAGACCGGGGATAAGGCTAGGCCTTGTCCCGTTTCTAGTATCGTGCCATTATACCGCCGAAATTTTCTAAAATATGTTAGAGAAATAAAAATATCATTTTATTGAATAAATGAACCGAACAGAATATTCATAGTTTGAATAAAATATTTTGATCGTTAAAAATATATTTTTTAACGTGAAAGTGAATAAATGAATATTTATAAACAAATCGGCCGATTTGTTTATATACACTGATTTGACTGATATTGATTGGGTCGATAAATTTTACACATCGCCCAACTGCACAACTAAAATCTGTGTTTGATTGTTTGAAACCCCACACGGGTGTTGGGATGAAATTTGAAGTCCACTTATCCTGATTGATTAAATATGTCGATCGATTGATTGACAGACTGTTATAAGCGTTAGATATCTATATTTGATGCTTATACAGTGTAGTGCACTTTGGTTGATGGTTGATTATTTTTCAATGCTATTATTTACGTGTGATGTATGAAAATCCATATAATTAACATTATATGGTGATTGATTGGGCCTCATTCCAATTTAGGAAATAAAGAATAATATAAAATAAAGGTTCATGTGTTGACCGTACTCATCCGTTGAGATTAGTCATGTATTGAACGAAATATTTTAATAATAAAATTTACATCTTTATCAATATAAAATAAAGGTTCATGTGTTGACAGTACTCATCCGTTGAGATTAGTCATGTGTTGAACGAAATATTTTAATAATAGATATATTTGAAAAGGAAATATTTGAAAAAGAAATATTTGAATAGAAATATTTGAAAGGGAAATATTTGAAAAAGAAATATTTGAAATAGAATATTTGAAAATAGAAATTATGAAGCCGTGTTGATTAGATTGACGCCATTTTGACGTGAACGATATTTATATCGATTTTATTCATTTTAAAATGAATATTTAAAAGTGATTTCGAAATCGAATATTTTGAAATGAAATTTGAATTGAATCGAATAGAAAACCAATTTGAATTGAATCGAATAGAAAACCAATTTGAATTGAATCGATTAGAAAACCAATTTGAAATGAATCGAATAGAAAACCAATTTGAATTGAATCGAATAGAAAACCAATTTGAATTGAATCGAATAGAAATCCAATTTGAATTGAATCGAATAGAAAACCAATTTGAATTGAATCGAATAGAAAACCAATTTGAATGGAATCGAATAGAAAACCAATTTGAATTGAATCGAATAGAAAACCAATTTGAATTGAATCGAATAGAAAACCAATTTGAATTGAATCGAATAGAAAACCAATTTGAATTGAATCGAATAGAAAACCAATTTGAATTGGATCGAATATAAAACGAATTCGAATTGAATTGAATATAATGAGTTTGATTTGAAAAGAAATTGAATTTGATTCGAATAGAAAAGAAATGGAATTTGATTTGAATAGAAAAGAAATTGAATTTGAAGTGAATATATAACGAATTCGAATTGAATTGAATTGAGAAGAAAATGAATTCGAATCGAATTAAAATCGATTTGAATTGAAATCAAATAGAAATGAAAGTAAAAAGGATTTATAATAGAAAAATTCAATTTTGATTTGAATTTGAAATAAAGGTTGAAATTGTTTTGAAACGAATTTAAAACTATTTATATAATTCATTTTAAATAGAAATCGACGAAATATATATTATATATATTATATAATGGCCTGAATAGAATGCGCCGCGCCACGGCAGTTCGTGAATTTCGACCATTTATTTCATACGGACATTACGGGAGATCCGACCGTCGGATTCTCCTAAAACCGGAACCGTTGGGTTCGTATCGAAAAGAGCTTTCTAACGAATATTAGAAATTTGAAATCTAACGGTTGGATTTGGAGATACGTCCAAATCAAATTTGGAAAAGGTCGCTGTAAGTGCAGTTCGATGGCCGCTGATGGAAATCGACTGTACGGGCCTTGATAAAATTATTAAAAATAGTAATAATTTGTGTAAAATCATAAGAAATGATTTGGGAAAAATTGGGATGAAAAACTCCATATTTGAAAAGATAAAAATAGATTTTTATCGAAATGAACTAGTTTTGAACTGAAATTAAAACCCATTTATTTTTAAATAAATAAATTGGATTTGAAATGGGTTTAAATAGAATTGATTCATGGGTTTATCGTGAACTGTGTTTTAAATAACACCAGTTGTTTAACCCGATAATAAATAGAATGTGATATGGGTTTATCGTGAACTGTGTTTTAAGTAACCCTAGTTCTTTAACCCAGTAAAAGGAGTTTTAATGAATCTACAATTAGATTGAAATGTGAATTGATAATCTAAATTATCAAATATAGAAAATGAGCGAGAATGGAGTATCACCAGTTTGGCTCCAAAGCGGTAGTTAAATCTTTAAATAGATTTGAACGTGGAATGGTAATTAATTTTACCGACAACACTGTGGTGTTAGATATGGAGTATTACCAGTTTTGCTTCATGGGATATATAGGTTGGGATTGGGAAATAAAATAAATAATTACTTCGGTGTGGTTCGCTAATCTCGACTAGTTTGGAAAACCATAATTTGGTTTAATACGACATCCAAAGGAAGATTAAAGGATAAATTTTAAAGAATTTATCTTGGATAAAATTAATGGGAACCTTTCCCTAAGAATATGAAATTTGCGGTTAGTGGCTGCTAAATTGTAATGAGGCGTATGCTGTGTTTGTGTAACATTTGTTTTTAATATACGCGGGTTGTTCGGGAAGGCCAGGTTTATACCCATTCTGAATAACCAATTCGACGATAAGTCGAAGATGATGGTGGTCGAAGACCGGAAGTCTTCACATCATTTGGATAATTACTGACGATCCTGATTGGGCTGTACACCCAAGAGGATGGAAATAGTTGGTGGTCGTCCAGATGTACTTGGAGATCGATGGATATGCGAGGAAAGTGCCTCTGGTTTCGTTCAGACCCAGAACGAACTTGTAAATGGATTGTGTGTCTGACATTGGATTTTATTCTGTGTTGATTGATTTCTGTTAAATATATCTGTTTGGCGGCGGAGAATTTATTCTCTTGCTTAACGCCCTTCTCTGAGACGTACGAGCTTAGAGGTTATATATCGATAGATATCAATTGCATGGCATGAATTGCCTGTGTGGCATGCTGAGTTGCATGGATCAAGGCTTCTGTTGAAAAGCAAAGTCTTGTGGTTGATGATCAAAGCACGACGTTTGTGGCGTAGCTTTGTGTATGACGTGAATTCGCGAGCCTCACACCTCGGTATGAGTCAAAAACGGGATAAGGACTGCAGGGAAAGCACGACGTTTCTTTCTAGCTTTGGTGGTGTCAGTGACTTACCAGCCCTGACATTTATATACTTTTTACCTATGTGGTTGTTGGATGAGGCGCCTCGATTATAGGTCTGTAAGGACCGGGAAACGTGTGTTCAGGAATAAATAATCCTCTAACGTAAGTGAGGACCGGCCCTGAAGCATCCAGGATTGCCCAGAGTGTGTAGTCCTGAGACATTTGCTAGAGTGTCTCGAAAGCGGAGAGGAGCTTGCCCCTTGCCTCGACTCATGATGGAAATCCAATTTCCAATACGAGATATTTCGGCTTTATTTGTAGAGCCTAATATGGCGACATAGTAGCATGGGATGTTATGCCGTCTATGATTTATATTTATGATTGAAATTGTTTTGACACTATACACTTATTATAGTATCAAATGATTTGTTTTAAACGTACCAAGCATGTTTGGCTATTATAAGGGAAAACCCTATCCTCCGGCTTGCGTTGCATTGTGTGATGGGACCTGGGTCTTTTAATAGCTTCATTTTCCGAAAAAGCATTGCGTTGTTTATTATATGCACTGGTATTCTTGGGAGGAAACCGTTCCGTGTTATACGGCGTGGTCCCTTGAATTACTCTCTTTTAAAGTAAAGTTTTAAATAACTGTTTTAGTTCTCACACCAGTCACATGACTGACCTGGAGTTTATTGTTTTAACCTAAACTCTGGGTGCCCCTATTTTCGAAACGGGCAGCTAGTAGTTTTGGTTTTGCAGATTTATATTCGTAGGATCCTGGTTTACAGCTGGAATGATATCCGGAAAGCTCTGTATCTGTATATCACCTTCAGTTGTGTTTTATATTGTTTTTCCGCTGCTATGTAATTTATTGTAATCTATGATATTTATCGAATGTAATTTATTCATTTATACTCTTTATATTCTTGTATCTGATGGAATTGTTGTAATAACAATGAAATGTTCTTCTGTTTGTGTTCTGATTTGTCCTGTTCTCAAACGATCAGGGGTTTCGAACGGTTTAGATCGGTTTAACAACTGATTCGGATCGAGCGAAATTCCCGGCCGTCACATTTGGTATCAGAGCTTTGGTTTACAGAGCTCGAGAACAACACACAGTAGAACCATACGAAAGAATTCATCAGATATTGGATTAGTAATATCCAATTAGAATGACTCGTTAGAGGTAGGATCAGTAGTATCCTAGAACGAGTGTGAAGAGTATATTTTTCTAATGGAAACAATTTTGTTTTGAAATTTAAACCATTTTAAACGTATTTGATTATTTATTTATTTTGAATTTGGACAATCTAGTATATAAAGGTTTTGCATATACGCGTCATGAACGTATATTCGAAGTTTTAATATATTAGATAGATATAGAGTCACACTCTAGTCGCCCGGACATGGTCCTGATGATGAAGTATACCATCACCAGTATTTATTTTCGAGTGACGAAGGTGTGATATCTATATATTTCCATTAGACTGGTGTGAGAACCAAAACTTATATAGATAGATTTATTTGTTGTGATTTGGCATCAAAAACATGATTTTCTGTATATATATCAAATTACGAATTTAAAACTCTAATTCACTAATTGATTGATGTTTGTGTTGTTTGTTTATTTGTTTGATAATTTTAACCATTTATGCCTAATTGAATCAAATATTGAACTGTATCGAAAATTAGTCGCATTTGCTTGCATATACATATACTTACATTGATTAGGTCATAGCAAGGAGGCTAGAGCAGAGAATAAAATTTGTTTGCCCGACCAATAGGTACATGTTTACTATAATTTACTGTTTTGTTTAGGTGATGATGATTTTATGAGCCTATTGGCTAGCCGCTTGGCTTTTTCTTTTTCTTTTTGAGGTCAGAAGGCCTATATGGCAATTTCGGGATTTTCCCGTGGCTCCCGGTGCAGGGGAGGTTATGGCGAAATTTTTCGAAAATTTAGGGTGTTAGCCAAATTTTTGAAAAATTTGAAAATTCTCAAAAACTGAAAAGTTGGAGAATGGAAGCGAGATCGAACGTAGAGTTGATTAATCAAACCACTTTTGACTTTGTTCCTTTTCGGGGACGAAAAGTTTTAAGTGGGGGAGATTGTAATAACCCGGAAAATCTGAGCCAGTTTAAAATTTTTATTTTGGCAATTTTAGCGAATTTTGAACATTTAAAATGAATTATTTTAAATAATATCGACGAAAATTTATTTTGAATAGAATTAGAACGTATATATTATATACGCCGTCGTTAGAATATAATTATTTATATATAATTATAAATAGAATTGAAAATGGCGCGGTAGTTCGATAATTCGATTTCAAACTTCAATTGAACATACCGGGTGCAAAACAAACCGGATTTTAGTGAAACCAAAAAACAATAGGATCTAATTGATGATATCTTTCCAACGAATCTGACAAATCGAAATTTCATAGCGGGAATCAAAAGATATGTCCAGTTGAAAATTCTGAATAGTCGCTATGGAATTCAGGCCCTTAAAAATGGAAATTTTGCAAACGACCTCGGATTTCGACGAAACCACTTTTGTTGGGTCCGTAATGTCAAATTATTGCTAGATTCCAAATTTCATAATTTTTCGAATCAATAGGTAAGTGTGGCGAAGGAAAACGCGTTTGATCATTTTTAGTTGATTTTAATCGACTGGAAATTGGCCATTTTTCCAACGGGCTCAGAATTCGACTAAATTAGTTTTGTTAGGACCGTATCGTCAATACAAAGCTGGAAAATATTTTTCTGGAATTTTTAGAGTTCGTATGTGACCCCGGTAAATTGAAATGCGCGTTCAAATTCAATATATAGAGTTATATGTTGATTTTGACGAAAACTGATCGAAACGATCGAATCAGCCTGCGATACATATCCCATTGTGTTCGGAATGGGGGTAAAACGCTATGGACGACAGGCGGTGGGCCTCGTTTTGAGGTCGAAAATAAAAGTTGCTTTTTGGTGAAAATAAAATAATTAAATAAATTAAAACCCTCCCTCCTCTCTATATTTCTCTGCCCCCCCCCCAAATCATTATTTCAATCGATTAAAAAAAAGGAAGCCGCAGCGCGGCAGCGCCGAGCCCCCCCACCCCCCCTACCGTCGATGAGCCGTCGCCGCCCCTCTTCTTCTTCCCCTCTCCTCCTCCAGTTGAAGTCCGCGTTCAGCCCCCACCCCCAATCCCTAAAATCGCGAGCCCCCCCCTTTTTACACCAGACGCGTGGATCGAAGACCCCCCCTTCATCTCCAGCTCCGCCGACGGCCAAGGAGCCCTCCGCCAGTGTCGCGCCCGTTCGAGTCAGCAGCCCCCCCCCCTCATTCCTACGATCAAACGCATGTATTCCCCCGCCTCTTCCAAAGTTGAACTGTAAGTTTTAATTACTTTACTTTTTAGCCAAACTTATTTATTTACAGTTAGGATTCTTCAAAATCTAAAAGCTATGATTTTTAGTTTAGGAAAATACGATCTTTATGTTAGTAAAGATGCGTTTTTATTTATTTAGGTAAAGTAAAATCAGTTTTTATAAGATTAGTGAAGGAAAGATCGGGATTTTCTAAGTAGAAAAGGTCGAATTTTTTGTGTAGGAAAGTCAGGATTTTTAACAAGATCTAGTAATTTTTAATTTAATAAAGTTTATATTTTTAAAAATCAAAAGGATCATATTTTTCAAAGCAAAATGATCGTATTTCTCGAAGTAAAAAATTCGATTTTTTTTATAGAAAAGATTAGATTTTTAAAATAGAAAAGATTAGATTTTTAAAATAGAAAAGATTAGATTTTTGAAATTTGCAAAGGCGAGATCTTTATATGTAAAAAGGCGAAATCTTCATATGAAAAATAGCGTGATAAAAAAATAATTTTTATCTATATAACATCGTTGTGAAAATATAATTTTTATCTATATAGTAGCATTAGAAAAAAATAGAATTTTTATCCATATAGCGAAGTAAAAATTCGATTTTTATATATTGAATAGCAAAGTAAAAATTCGATTTTTATATCTTGAATAGCATAGTAAAAATTCGATTTTTATATATTTAATAGCGAAGTAAAAATTCGATTTTTATATATTGAATAGCATAGTAAAAATGTGATTTTTATATATATAGTGGCTACGGGCAACGAAGGTGACAAATAGGCGAGAACGATGAAAATTTCTATCAAAGAAGAGTGGAGATGATTGGATTAGCTATCGGTGAGAATTTCTCACTCTTCAAATTTCTTTTTCTAGTTATATATATATATACTAGGATGCAGATGGTGTTTAGTAGCACCCGACACCCGTCATCCACAGACCATGGATGGCTTGTTTGTTTAATTGTTTGGTTGTGTAGTTGGTTAGATTATTTGGTTTGAATTGAATTGTTTGGTGAAATGGAATGGATTTGATTGATGTGTGAATGCCGTGGGCCTTCACTAGACCGGGGATAAGGCTAGGCCTTGTCCCGTTTCTAGTATCGTGCCGTTATGCCGCCGAAATTTTCTAAAATATGTTAGAGAAATAAAAATATCATTTTATTGAATAATTGAACCGAACAGAATATTCATAGTTTGAATAAAATATTTTGATCGTTAAAAATATAATTTTTAACGTGAAAGTGAATAAATGAATATTTATAAACAAATCGGCCGATTTGTTTATATACACTGATTTGACTGATATTGATTGGGTCGATAAATTTTACACATCGCCCAACTGCACAACTAAAATCTGTGTTTGATTGTTTGAAACCCCACACGGGTGTTGGGATGAAATTTGAAGTCCACTTATCCTGATTGATTAAATATGTCGATCGATTGATTGACAGGCTGTTATAAGCGTTAGATATCTATATTTGATGCTTATACAGTGTAGTGCACTTTGGTTGATGGTTGATTATTTTTCAATGCTATTATATACGTGTGATGTATGAAAATCCATATAATTAACATTATATGGTGATTGATTGGGCCTCATTCCAATTTAGGAAATAAAGAATAATATAAAATAAAGGTTCATGTGTTGACCGTACTCATCCGTTGAGATTAGTCATGTGTTGAACGAAATATTTTAATAATAAAATTTACATCTTTATCAATATAAAATAAAGGTTCATGTGTTGATAGTACTCATCCGTTGAGATTAGTCATGTGTTGAACGAAATATTTTAATAATAGAAATATTTGAAAAGGAAATATTTGAAAAAGAAATATTTGAATAGAAATATTTGAAAGGGAAATATTTGAAAAAGAAATATTTGAAATAGAATATTTGAAAATAGAAATATATGAAGCCGTGTTGATTAGATTGACGCCATTTTGACGTGAACGATATTTATATCGATTTTATTCATTTTAAAATGAATATTGAAAAGTGATTTCGAAATCGAATATTTTGAAATGAAATTTGAATTGAATCGAATAGAAAACCAATTTGAATTGAATCGAATAGAAAACCAATTTGAATTGAATCGATTAGAAAACCAATTTGAATTGAATCGAATAGAAAACCAATTTGAATTGAATCGAATAGAAAACCAATTTGAATCGAATAGAAAACCAATTTGAATTGAATCGAATAGAAAACCAATTTGAATTGAATCGAATAGAAAACCAATTTGAATTGAATCGAATAGAAAACCAATTTGAATTGAATCGAATAGAAAACCAATTTGAATGGAATCGAATAGAAAACCAATTTGAATTGAATCGAATAGAAAACCAATTTGAATTGAATCGAATAGAAAACCAATTTGAATTGAATCGAATAGAAAACCAATTTGAATTGAATCGAATAGAAAACCAATTTGAATTGAATCGAATATAAAACGAATTCGAATTGAATTGAATATAATGAGTTTGATTTGAAAAGAAATTGAATTTGATTCGAATAGAAAGTAAATGGAATTTGATTTGAATAGAAAAGAAATTGAATTTGAAGTGAATATATAACGAATTCGAATTGAATTGAATTGAGAAGAAAATGAATTCGAATCGAATTAAAATCGATTTGAATTGAAATCAAATAGATATGAAAGTAAAAACGATTTATAATAGAAAAATTCAATTTTGATTTGAAATTGAAATAAAGGTTGAAATTGTTTTGAAACGAATTTAAAACTATTTATATAATTCTTTTTAAATAGAAATCGACGAAATATATATTATATATACTATATATATAATATAATGGCCTGAATAGAACGCGCGGCGCCGCGGCAGTTCGTGAATTTCGACCATTTATTTCAAACGGACATTACGGGAGATCCGACCGTCGGATTCTCCTAAAACCGGAACCGTTGGGTTCGTATCGAAAAGAGATTTCTAACGAATATTAGAAATTTGAAATCTAACGGTTGGATTTGGAGATACATCTAAATCAAATTTGGAAAAGGTCGTTGTAAGTGCAGTTCGATGGCCGCTGATGGGAATCGACTGTACGGGCCTTGATAAAATTATTAAAAATAGTAATAATTTGTGTAAAATCATAAGAAATGATTTGGGAAAAATTGGGATGAAAAACTCCATATTTGAAAAGATAAAAATAGATTTTTATCGAAATGAACTAGTTTTGAACTGAAATTAAAACCCATTTATTTTTAAATAAATAAATTGGATTTGAAATGGGTTTAAATAGAATTGATTCATGGGTTTATCGTGAACTGTGTTTTAAATAACACCAGTTGTTTAACCCGATAATAAATAGAATGTGATTTGGGTTTATCGTGAACGGTGTTTTAAATAACCCTAGTTCTTTAACCCAGTAAAAGGAGTTTTAATGAATCTACAATTAGATTGAAATGTGAATTGATAATCTAAATTATCAAATATAGAAAATGAGCGAGAATGGAGTATCACCAGTTTGGCTCCAAAGCGGTAGTTAAATCTTTAATTAGATTTGAACGTGGAATGGTAATTAATTTTACCGACAACACTGTGGTGTTAGATATGGAGTATTACCAGTTTTGCTTCATGGGATATATAGGTTGGGATTGGGAAATAAAATAAATAATTACTTCGGTGTGGTTCGCTAATCTCGACTAGTTTGGAAAACCATAATTTGGTTTAATACGACATCCAAAGGAAGATTAAAGGATAAATTTTAAAGAATTTATCTTGGATAAAATTAATGGGAACCTTTCCCTAAGAATATGAAATTTGCGGTTAGTGGCTGCTAAATTGTAATGAGGCGTATGTTGTGTTTGTGTAACATTTGTTTTTAATATACGCGGGTTGTTCGGGAAGGCCAGGTTTATACCCATTCTGAATAACCAATTCGACGATAAGTCGAAGATGATGACGGTGGTCGAAGACCGGAAGTCTTCACATCGTTTGGATAATTACTGACGATCCTGATTGGGCTATACACCCAAGAGGATGGAAATAGTTGGTAGTCGTCCAGACGTACTTGGAGATCGATGGATATGCGAGGAAAGTGCCTCCAGTTTCGTTCAGACCCAGAACGAACTTGTAAATGGATTGTGTGTCTGACATTGGATTTTATTTTGTGTTGATTGATTTCTGTTAAATATATATCTGTTTGGCGGCGAAGAATTTATTCTCTTGCTTAACGCCCTTCTCTGAGACGTACGAGCTTAGAGGTTATATAACGATAGATATCAATCGCATGGCATGAATTGCCTGTGTGGCATGCTGAGTTGCATGAATCAAGGCTTCTGTTGAAAAGCAAAGTCTTGTGGTTGATGATCAAAGCACGGCGTTTGTGGCGTAGCTTTGTGTATGACGTGAATTCGCGAGCCTCACACCTCGGTATGAGTCAAAAACGGGATAAGGACTGCAGGGAGAGCACGACGTTTCTTTCTAGCTTTGGTGGTGTCAGTGACTTACCAGCCCTGACATTTATATACTTTTCACCTATGTGGTTTGTAACACCCCGAATTTTAGTTAATACTAAAATTCACTAATTACAGGATAAATAATCTCAGACGTGGGAATTGGGGGTAACGGGCTGCGTTATTGCGTTCGTCTCGGAAAAATACGCGAAATAGAGTCCGAGTTTTCGAAAATCGGAGTCCGTATGGCCCAGTTATGGCCCGATGAAGTTTGCAGAAAATTCAAAACTAAAACAGATTTAATAAATTCAAATATTCAGATTTGGGATGGGCCAGGCGGGGTCAGGCGGGAAGCTTCCCGCCTAACCCATGTCGACAGGGCTGTCGACAGGCCTGTCGACAGGGGTGTCGACATGCCTGTCGACTTGCCTGTCGACAGGGTGGCACCGTCCAGTGAACCTGGGTGCACCAGGTTGCACCAGGTTGGGTCTTGGGCTGGCTTGGAGGGCTGGTTCTGGAAGCTTCTTGGATCTGATGGTCCTAAATTAATCTAGGGTTAATCTAAGGGTCTAAAATGCAACCTAATCCTATAAATAACACCCTAACCCTACCCTAATTCATTCATAATTAAACCTAGTAACTAAACTATGGCAAAATGAAACTTGGTCATGGCCTCCACAAATCAATGAAGAGGAAAGCAAGCTCTAATCAACCTCTAATCCATTCTAAGTATCTTAATCTTCTTCGTTAGCTTGCTAATTGTGTTTTGGTGAGTTCCTATAGCTTTAATAATCAATTGTTAAATTGATTATGGTAGGATGTGATAAGACATGGTTATGTTTGTGGATAAGTGAGTTATATGCAAGTTGTATGATATGTGAATTGCAAGTTTTATGCCATATGCAAGTTTATTTCCATGTTTTATGATGTAGAATATTATGTTGAACATTTATGCATGTTAAGTATTTGATGTTATGCAAACTATATGTGAGAATATATGCAAGTTATATGTAACATGATATGCAAGTTATGCATGTGATTTTATGCATGCTAAGTAGTTGGTGTTATGCATATTAAGTATTTGATGTTGTGCATGCTAAGTATTTGATTGTATGCATGTTAAGTATTGGGTTTTATGCATGCTAAGTGTTTGGGTTTATGCAAGTTAAGTGGTATGTTTATGCATAATAAGAAATTGGTTCTATGCATGCTAAGTATATGATATTATGCAAGTTTAGTATGTGATTCTATGCATGCTAAGTATGTGATAATATGCATGATTAATAAGTTGTTTTATGCATATTTAACAAGTGGGTTTATGCATGTTTAACAAGTTCATATGCAAGTTACATGTTTGTTAATATGCAAGTTACATGTATGTTAATATGCAAGATATGCTATGCAAGTTACATGTTTGTTAATATGCAAGTTACATGTATGTTAATATGCAAGATATGCTATGCAAGTTACATGTTTGTTAATATGCAAGTTACATGTATGATAATGTATGCTATGCAAGTTACATGTATGTTAATATGCAAGATATGCTATGCAAGTTACATGTTTGTTAATATGCAAGTTACATGTATGTTAATATGCAAGATATGCTATGCAAGTTACATGTTTGTGAATATGCAAGTTACATGTATGTTAATATGCAAGATATGTTATGCAAGTTGTGAGAATGCTTATATGCAAGTTCAACATGTCATGCAAGTTAGGTGTGCTTATGCAAGTTATGTGAATGCTTATATGCAAGTTCAACATGTTATGAAAGATATATGTATGATAATATACAAGTTCATATGCAATATGTTATGCAAGTCATGTGCGATAATAGGCGAGTTTGGGTTAAATGTAGTTGGGTTAATATATGCTCATATATGCAAGTTGACATCCTCTTAACCCATGACAAAGTTATATGCTAAGATTTGGTTAAAACCCATGATATTTGTGATGGATCTTCCCTTTTTATTATGTCGTGAAATGAGAACGATTTGCGTGGGGAACGATGGGGTTAATAAATATGTTAATTAAAGTATGGTTGGGTATGATTAAGCATACCATAAAAATAAATTAACATAATTGGGAATTTACCTATTGAGTTAGGTCTACCCCATGGGAATTTACCTATTGAGTTAGGTCTACCCATGTTATGAAAAACTTGATATTAATTAGGGATAATTAATATAAATTATGAGGGTGATTAATTAGGTGTAATTAATCGACTAAGACACGAGGTTGGACTCAGTTGTAGCGTAAAACTGCCCGGACCCAACCGGCTTAACCAGTTGCTACAAATGTTAGCCCAATGTGGGAGGTCTTAGGCACAAACTAAATACGTGATTAATGTAAAGACACGAGGTTAGACTCGGTTATGACATAAGGCTGCCCGGACCCAACCGGCTTAACCAGCGGTCATAAAAGATAGTCTAATGTGAGAGGTCTTTATGAGGATCACGGTCTTAATTAATTAAGAAACACTTAACCATATAAGCGTGTAGTGGGGCTTGAGGGTTAAGTGGGTGCCTTGGGTGGCATGGGAAAACTAGTGGGTTGCCTTGGGTGGCAATAGAAAACACGATTAGAATACTTAACCAAAGTGGAACATGTAATTAAACATGATTAAGGGGTTAAGTAAGTGCCTCGGGTGGCATGTGGGAATTAAGTAAAGGACTTGGGTGTCATGTGGAAATCTAGTGGGTGCCTTGAAAGGTAATTAAAATATGATTAATGACTTAACCAAAGTATTTATAACATGTAAGTAGACATGGTTAAAGGGGTTAAGTGGGATACACTAGATAAATTAACAAGCTTAAGTGGTAGCTTGTGGGGGCCCATCTCAACCAATATCCCAAATGTATCTTTGTGGGCTCGACCCAAGTCGAGTGACGGGACACGCATATTGGGCTTGACTATAAGAGGCCAAAAATGGGTTAGCGGTGGCAACGTAGGACCAACGGGTTTCATATGCGTGTGTGGACCCGGGCTGGTTAGTAAATCGTTGTTACATCGTGTAGATATAAAGCCGTGCACCGTTGATATTATCAGGTTGCCACTTTGGGGAAATGATACATCCCATTGTGGGACCAGCACGGGTATCTACGTTAGGGAGTCGATCGCTGGGGAGTAGTGGGTACACCTAGTAATGATAGGGGCAGACGGCACCTATGTAGGGGTACCAGAAACTACTGGGTAAAAAATTACTAAGTACATTTAGTAGGATCAACCTTTAAGTAGGAATTAATCTTAAGTAGGTGAAACTGGTGTGGTGCAGTGTAGGAATTACCCTTGGGTGAATAAGTCTGGGGTGGGGTAAGAATTATCTTTGGGTGGATAAATGCGTCTTTTCGGTTATCGTAGTACATTCGGTGTTTAGTTGGCTACTTAGTGTAGTCATTATCCCCAGAGGTACCGTACCTTGTTTATGTCATACCCTAATTACTTTAATGGTTGTATTGTTAGGGTTATAGGACTCACTCAGACTTATGTCTGACCCCGTTGTTTTTATTTTTTTCCCAACCCTCAGGTTATCAGAGTGGGCCTAGCACTAGTGGGCTTGGATCAGACCGCTATATTACTCTTTTGGGGCTTGGATCGTAGAAGTAAAGCTCGGTTTATCTTTTCTGTTATGGCTATTGTCTATGTAGTGGGATTATGTACTTCTATTTTATCAAGATGGATATTATGTACTTGACTCTGGTTTATGGTTTTGTGATGTAACCAAACATGTATTACTTTCCGTTGCAATTAAATGATGATTTAAATTTTCAAGTATTACTTATATCTGCCTTGCTGTAATTTTACTGTTCTATATTCACTTAAAATACTTCACCGAAACTAAGGCATTCCCCTGGTATGAGTGACCTTAGCGGACGTGGGGTGTTACACGTGGTATCAGAGCTTAAGGTTACCAGAACAGATAAAATTTTTAGAAAAACTATTTTTCTAAGAAAATTTTTGAAGGAGTATTTTCAAAAACATGTCTTTTAAGAGAAAAGTTTTTGAGAGAAAAGCGTAATCCCCGATAGCCATATCTTTATCTTTCGAATTCTCCATTTGAATCTCTTTCTCTCTCGGTTTGAGTTTCCCCTCCGTGTGTAGATGATCTTTCTAAGATAGATAAGAATGGAAAACCGCTTCAAGGGAATTAGACGTAAATCAGGTTAGAAGTTGGTTCAAGAAGGAGGAGGACTTGTCAGTACTTATTGGATGGACGATGGGAGGAAGGCTCTAATAGTTGTTTGGTTAATGAAGGACGAAACCTCATTGGTGGGAGGTTACGAGTGGAGAATGGGAAGAAGAAGAAGGCTAGTCGTTATCCTTTTGGGAGGAATAGGACATTTTATTAGGATTGTTCAAAGAAGCAAGGGCAAGGTATGGAATCTTCTGGAGGGTAGTTGTATTCCCTCACGACTAGGGTACCAGATGGGGGTATGACCGTCTAGGTTGGAATTTAGATTTCTTTATCACCCGATTCAAGCTTTATTTGATTCTGATTTATCGAGTTCGTTTATCCCACCATTGTTAGTAGAGTCACTGCACTTAGACACCAGTTTGGTAGATGATCCCTTAGTTGCTTCAAACCCAGTTGGGGCACCATGCTATGTTTGGGTTTGAAAGTTTCTATACTTAGCGTTGAGTTTGGATGTGATGCTTGTTGGGCTTCACGGACTATGGGTTAGTTTTGGGGCATGAACTGGTTATCCAGCAGGGGTGCCGTTCTTGATTTTGAAAGGAGAGTTGTTAGGCTCATGACCCGCTTGGGTAACACTCTCGAGATCTCTTGTAATCCCATAGAATCTGTTATGCTAAGTTATCTAGAATCGCTTGACACGTCGGTCGAGGGTTTTCGATCTGTTAGAAGTGGTCCGGAAATACTCGGATATGTTTGAGAAGGTGAAGGGCTTACCTCCGGAGCGGGAGATTGACTTCCGAATATATCTGGTAAACAATGCCAAACCAGTGACTTGGCCAGTGTGCCACAAGGCTCCTCGTGAGAGGAGGGAACTCCATAAGTAAGTAGGCGATTGCTTGAGAAGGGGTTCATAAGAAGAAGTATATCGGAGTGGGGCGCTCCAGTAGTTTTTGCCATGAAGGCGGATGGGTCCCTCAGACTTTGTGTAGGCTAAAGAAAACTAAATAAACTCACAAAGAAGAATAGACACCCATTGCCAAAGATTGATGATCTCTTTGATCAGCTGGTTGGCGCCTCAGTATTTTCGCAGTTGGACTAAGCCACATGGTTTCGTCAGTTGAGAGTGGCTGACGATAGTATAGAGAAGATTGCCTTTAGGACTCCGGATGGTTTTAGGAGTGGCTGGTGATGCTATTTGGTTTGACGAACGCCCCTGCATACTTTGTTGATTGGAAGAGAAGGGTGTTCAGGGAAGTACCTAAATAAGTTTGTGATGGCGTTTGTAAATGACATCTTGGTCTTTTCCAGGAGCGTAATAAGTTTTCATATGTGCTCAATAGGGTGAGCAAAGCCAGTTATAGGATAAACGGTGGTTTTGGAGCGAGACTGGCGAGGACATCCAAAGTTGGTCAAAGGCTTAATTGTTTAGCCATCATTATTATTATTTTTAGTATCATCTCACGTAGGTTGCCTGAACTCGAAGGAGATGTCCCTTGGGTGTTTGTCTGATATTGGTTTCGGCCTTTGGGGCTTGCATTTGGGGGATGTCGAATTCGACTAGGGTGGTCTGCGTGAGAGATGGACAGTTGTGACGATTTTGGATAGGATTCTTAGCATCTTATGAGTTTGAGATAGCGTATACCCCTAACAAGGGAAACATGGTAGCAGACGCCTTAAGAAGAAAAAGGTTGTCCTTGAGTTCATTGATTCGTTAAGCGACGGAGCTTAGGGCTTATTTCTATATTTGACTTTAGACCTTCCGTTGACTTTATATCCGGTTTGCTAGCCTCCTTGGAGGTTAGGCCTACTCTTTTGGGGCGTATTGGCAGAGCACAGCGGGACGACCCACAATTGGTTGAGTTAGTAGAGAAGCTCATAAGGAGGGGAGTCGTCCAGCCATTTGAGTAGGTACACCCTAGATGGTAAGGGGTGGTTGCGTAGAGACGGTAGACTTTGTGTACCGCAAGATGAGAGTTTGAGGAAGGCTATACTTGATGATACACATCGGTCGAAGATAACCATTCATCCCGGTAGGGACAAGATGTACCAAGACATAGAGCAAATTTTCTTTTTGGCCAATCTGAAGAAAGATGCGGCCAAGTATGTCGCTAGATGCTTGGTGTGCCAGCAAGTGAAGGCGGAGCAGAAGAAACCCGGAGGGTTGCTTCATCCGTTAGAAGTTCCGTAATAGGAAGTGGGATAGTGTCTCATTGGATTACCGAAATCAAGGAAGGGTAATACGGGGATTGGGCTTATGGTAGATGGACTTACTAAGTGTGCCCATTTCATACCCGTGAAGAGCAGGAGGACTATTACATGTCTAGCTTCAGTTTACCTTTGAGAGATTATTAGATTGCATGGTGTACCTTCCAGTATAGTGAGCGATCGAGATCCTATCTTCACTAGCGAGTTTTGGAAGAGTTTGCAAGAGGCGGTAGGGACTCAGTTGGGTTTGAGCACCGCGTAGCATCCTCAGACGGACGATTAGACCGAGAGGGTGAACCGTATCTTAGAATATCTTTTGAGGTTATGTATTTTGGATTTTGGAGGTACATGGGAAGAGCATCTTCCATTGGTGGAGTTCGCATATAATAGCAGCTTTCAGTCCAGTATTGGTATGGCTCCTTTCGAAGCTCTTTATGGAAGGCCTTGTTGATTACCTACATGTTGGTGGGAATCTACGGATAAGATCTTGCTTGGGCCAGATATGATTAGAGAGTCTTCAGAGAAGATTGGTTTGATCCGAAGAAGGATGAAAGCGGCGGAATTTTATGTGGACAAGAGGAGAACAGAGCTTGAGTTTGATATTAGGACATGCTTTTTATCAAGGTATCTCCGTTATGGAATGTGGTTCACTTTGGATCTGTTAGGAAGAGAGTACCAAGGTTTGTAGGGCCATTTCCCATTAAGGAAAGAATTGGACGGATGGCATATAGAGTGGGGTTGCCTGACAGACTTAGTGGTGTACCGGATGTATTTCATGTGTCCCATTTGAGGAAGTGCTTACATGAGACCGCTAAGGTGGTAGAGCCGAGTTTGCTTAAAGAAGTAGAGTTAGAGCACGATGAGACGATTCGACGAGCTCCTACTCGCATCATTGGGTCAGAGACTAGGAAGTTGAGGAACGGAGAAGTTCTGCCAGCTAGAGTGCAATGGGGAGATGACGAAAGAAATGCTACTTGGGAGACGGAAGCGAAGATGCGTTCTTTGTATCCATTTCTTTTGGAGAGTATGTCTTTTAACTTCTCCTTTATCGCTTACCTAGTACTTATCTTATCTTTAGTATGTCCTCTCGATTAGTGCTGTTTGACCTTTAGATAGGGAAAACCTATGGTTGAAACATGTGTTTGAGACATGTTATGGTTGATGGATGCAAGTGGATGCAAGTGTTTGCTAGTGGTTGCTCGTGGATGCATATACACACACTCTAGGCACTAGATCGGCTCAGTCACTTCATATTGCATATTGCATAAATTTGTGTGTAGGAAAATATATTTATGGATGTATAATGATTGTGTTATCATATGGACGATGCATTTTGGTGAATGATTGTGCACTCATATAGATACTGTATGTGTCGATAGGGTTATCTCGCATACATATTGGATGCATGGCACTATCATGGTTTGCATATGTTCGTACATTGGATAGGGAACATATACACACACTTTTCGCATATGCTCATACATCATTAGAAATTGTTTAAGGACAATGGATGCTCGTGTTTGATGGTTTGAGTAGATGGTTGTTTGGATGGTAGGATATGCATTCTCCTTAGCTTAGAGATTTCGGGGACGAAATCCTTTAAGGAGGGGAGAATGTAACACCCCGAATTTTAGTTAATACTAAAATTCACTAATTACAGGATAAATAATCTCAGACGTGGGAATTGGGGGTAACGGGCTGCGTTATTGCGTTCGTCTCGGAAAAATACGCGAAATAGAGTCCGAGTTTTCGAAAATCGGAGTCCGTATGGCCCAGTTATGGCCCGATGAAGTTTGCAGAAAATTCAAAACTAAAACAGATTTAATAAATTCAAATATTCAGATTTGGGATGGGCCAGGCGGGGTATGTCGACAGGGCTGTCGACAGGCCTGTCGACAGGGGTGTCGACATGCCTGTCGACTTGCCTGTCGACAGGGTGGCACCGTCCAGTGAACCTGGGTGCACCAGGTTGCACCAGGTTGGGTCTTGGGCTGGCTTGGAGGGCTGGTTCTGGAAGCTTCTTGGATCTGATGGTCCTAAATTAATCTAGGGTTAATCTAAGGGTCTAAAATGCAACCTAATCCTATAAATAACACCCTAACCCTACCCTAATTCATTCATAATTAAACCTAGTAACTAAACTATGGCAAAATGAAACTTGGTCATGGCCTCCACAAATCAATGAAGAGGAAAGCAAGCTCTAATCAACCTCTAATCCATTCTAAGTATCTTAATCTTCTTCGTTAGCTTGCTAATTGTGTTTTGGTGAGTTCCTATAGCTTTAATAATCAATTGTTAAATTGATTATGGTAGGATGTGATAAGACATGGTTATGTTTGTGGATAAGTGAGTTATATGCAAGTTGTATGATATGTGAATTGCAAGTTTTATGCCATATGCAAGTTTATTTCCATGTTTTATGATGTAGAATATTATGTTGAACATTTATGCATGTTAAGTATTTGATGTTATGCAAACTATATGTGAGAATATATGCAAGTTATATGTAACATGATATGCAATTTATGCATGTGATTTTATGCATGCTAAGTAGTTGGTGTTATGCATATTAAGTATTTGATGTTGTGCATGCTAAGTATTTGATTGTATGCATGTTAAGTATTGGGTTTTATGCATGCTAAGTGTTTGGGTTTATGCAAGTTAAGTGGTATGTTTATGCATAATAAGAAATTGGTTCTATGCATGCTAAGTATATGATATTATGCAAGTTTAGTATGTGATTCTATGCATGCTAAGTATGTGATAATATGCATGATTAATAAGTTGTTTTATGCATATTTAACAAGTGGGTTTATGCATGTTTAACAAGTTCATATGCAAGTTACATGTTTGTTAATATGCAAGTTACATGTATGTTAATATGCAAGATATGCTATGCAAGTTACATGTTTGTTAATATGCAAGTTACATGTATGTTAATATGCAAGATATGCTATGCAAGTTACATGTTTGTTAATATGCAAGTTACATGTATGATAATGTATGCTATGCAAGTTACATGTATGTTAATATGCAAGATATGCTATGCAAGTTACATGTTTGTTAATATGCAAGTTACATGTATGTTAATATGCAAGATATGCTATGCAAGTTACATGTTTGTGAATATGCAAGTTACATGTATGTTAATATGCAAGATATGTTATGCAAGTTGTGAGAATGCTTATATGCAAGTTCAACATGTCATGCAAGTTAGGTGTGCTTATGCAAGTTATGTGAATGCTTATATGCAAGTTCAACATGTTATGAAAGATATGTGTATGATAATATACAAGTTCATATGCAATATGTTATGCAAGTCATGTGCGATAATAGGCGAGTTTGGGTTAAATGTAGTTGGGTTAATATATGCTCATATATGCAAGTTGACATCCTCTTAACCCATGACAAAGTTATATGCTAAGATTTGGTTAAAACCCATGATATTTGTGATGGATCTTCCCTTTTTATTATGTCGTGAAATGAGAACGATTTGCGTGGGGAACGATGGGGTTAATAAATATGTTAATTAAAGTATGGTTGGGTATGATTAAGCATACCATAAAAATAAATTAACATAATTGGGAATTTACCTATTGAGTTAGGTCTACCCCATGGGAATTTACCTATTGAGTTAGGTCTACCCATGTTATGAAAAACTTGATATTAATTAGGGATAATTAATATAAATTATGAGGGTGATTAATTAGGTGTAATTAATCGACTAAGACACGAGGTTGGACTCAGTTGTAGCGTAAAACTGCCCGGACCCAACCGGCTTAACCAGTTGCTACAAATGTTAGCCCAATGTGGGAGGTCTTAGGCACAAACTAAATACGTGATTAATGTAAAGACACGAGGTTAGACTCGGTTATGACATAAGGCTGCCCGGACCCAACCGGCTTAACCAGCGGTCATAAAAGATAGTCTAATGTGAGAGGTCTTTATGAGGATCACGGTCTTAATTAATTAAGAAACACTTAACCATATAAGCGTGTAGTGGGGCTTGAGGGTTAAGTGGGTGCCTTGGGTGGCATGGGAAAACTAGTGGGTTGCCTTGGGTGGCAATAGAAAACACGATTAGAATACTTAACCAAAGTGGAACATGTAATTAAACATGATTAAGGGGTTAAGTAAGTGCCTCGGGTGGCATGTGGGAATTAAGTAAAGGACTTGGGTGTCATGTGGAAATCTAGTGGGTGCCTTGAAAGGTAATTAAAATATGATTAATGACTTAACCAAAGTATTTATAACATGTAAGTAGACATGGTTAAAGGGGTTAAGTGGGATACACTAGATAAATTAACAAGCTTAAGTGGTAGCTTGTGGGGGCCCATCTCAACCAATATCCCAAATGTATCTTTGTGGGCTCGACCCAAGTCGAGTGACGGGACACGCATATTGGGCTTGACTATAAGAGGCCAAAAATGGGTTAGCGGTGGCAACGTAGGACCAACGGGTTTCATATGCGTGTGTGGACCCGGGCTGGTTAGTAAATCGTTGTTACATCGTGTAGATATAAAGCCGTGCACCGTTGATATTATCAGGTTGCCACTTTGGGGAAATGATACATCCCATTGTGGGACCAGCACGGGTATCTACGTTAGGGAGTCGATCGCTGGGGAGTAGTGGGTACACCTAGTAATGATAGGGGCAGACGGCACCTATGTAGGGGTACCAGAAACTACTGGGTAAAAAATTACTAAGTACATTTAGTAGGATCAACCTTTAAGTAGGAATTAATCTTAAGTAGGTGAAACTGGTGTGGTGCAGTGTAGGAATTACCCTTGGGTGAATAAGTCTGGGGTGGGGTAAGAATTATCTTTGGGTGGATAAATGCGTCTTTTCGGTTATCGTAGTACATTCGGTGTTTAGTTGGCTACTTAGTGTAGTCATTATCCCCAGAGGTACCGTACCTTGTTTATGTCATACCCTAATTACTTTAATGGTTGTATTGTTAGGGTTATAGGACTCACTCAGACTTATGTCTGACCCCGTTGTTTTTATTTTTTTCCCAACCCTCAGGTTATCAGAGTGGGCCTAGCACTAGTGGGCTTGGATCAGACCGCTATATTACTCTTTTGGGGCTTGGATCGTAGAAGTAAAGCTCGGTTTATCTTTTCTGTTATGGCTATTGTCTATGTAGTGGGATTATGTACTTCTATTTTATCAAGATGGATATTATGTACTTGACTCTGGTTTATGGTTTTGTGATGTAACCAAACATGTATTACTTTCCGTTGCAATTAAATGATGATTTAAATTTTCAAGTATTACTTATATCTGCCTTGCTGTAATTTTACTGTTCTATATTCACTTAAAATACTTCACCGAAACTAAGGCATTCCCCTGGTATGAGTGACCTTAGCGGACGTGGGGTGTTACATTGTTGTTGGATGAGGCGCCTCGATTATAGGTCTGTAAGGACCGGGAAACGTGTGTTCAGGAATAAATAATCCTCTAACGTAAGTGAGGACCGGCCCTGAAGCATCCAGGATTGCCCAGAGTGTGTAGTCCTGAGACATTTGCTAGAGTGTCTCGAAAGCGGAGAGGAGCTTGCCCCTTGCCTCGACTAATGACGGAAATCCAAATTCCAATACGAGATATTTCGGCTTTATTTGTAGAGCCTAGTATGGCGACATAGTAGAATGGGATGCTATGTCGTCTATGATTTATATTTATGATTGAAATTGTTTTGACACTATACACTTATTATAGTATCAAATGATTTGTTTTAAACGTACCAAGCATGTTTGGCTATTATAAGGGAAAACCCTATCCTCCGGCTTGCGTTTCATTGTGTGATGGGACCTGGGTCTTATAATAGCTTCATTTTCCGAAAAAGCATTGCGTTGTTTATTCTATGCATTGGTATTCTTGGGAGGAAACCCGTTCCGTGTTATACGGCGTGGTCCCTTGAATTACTCTCTTTTAAAGTAAAGTTTTAAATAACTGTTTTAGTTCTCACACCAGTCACATGACTGACCTGGAGTTTATTGTTTTAACCTAAACTCTGGGTGCCCCTATTTTCGACATGGGCAGCTAGTAGTTTTGGTTTTGCAGATTTATATTCGCAGGATCCTAGTTTACAGCTGGAATGATATCCGGAAAGCTCTGTATCTGTATATCACCTTCAGTTGTGTTTTATATTGTTTTTCCGCTGCTATGTAATTTATTGTAATCTCTGATATTTATCGAATGTAATTTATTCATTTATACTCTGTATATTCTTGTATCTGATGGAATTGTTGTAATAACAATGAAATGTTCTTCTGTTTGTGTTCTGATTTGTCCTGTTCTCAAACGATCAGGGGTTTCGAATGGTCTACATCGGTTTAACAACTGATTCAGATCGAGCGAAATTCCCGGCCATCACAATTCCTCTTGTTCTTTGTTCGAATAAAATCACCGAGCTTTTACCCCTTATTCTCACAATGTGAATTATCCACCTGAAATATACGATTTGGTATAACTGATCCACTATAATTAGCTTAACTTAACTTAAATTATATAATTTATTAAATACCACCCTTTGGTTTATAATTATGGTCATTTGAGTTATCTAACCCAATCGAAATCTCTTGTTACCCAGAAAGCTGCTCTATCTCTTCAAAATCCTGATACCCCATTGTTTGCAATACAACTCCAACGAAAATTGCTCCATCTCTTTGAACAACCACCGGCTGTCACCCTCGACCACCAGGGTGTCGGACTCCAACCCCACAGCTCCGCCTTGGTCCCTCCTCTCATCACCTATGACCTCGGCCGCCAACAGTACCTGCACCGCCCCAGAAATACATTTGAACGGAAAGCGTACTGACCCCAAAATTTCTGGCCATAGGCCATCGATCAACACCACCTGGTCACCATCCTGTAGCCGCGACCTGACATCACCCAGCAACCCTAGCTTCGATTTTCCCGAGAATCCCCATCGCTCCCAGACAACCACAGCAACCGTCAATAGCAAGTCACCTTCAATCACTCATCTACAGTGACTCAGGCAGCCGGACCTCCATCCCGGCCCCTCATCAGAGACGCCTCACCGAACACCTTGTACCTCCGACCTCAACTATGCCTACAATGGAGACTACGAACCAGTCTTGCATCGAATTCCCAAAAAAAAAATCAAAGCTCGTGCCAAACATCCTCACAAACACAACTAAAATCCCAATCTCCAAATCGAAAACTCAAAACTCCTCAAATCGTTGACCCTAGATCTTGTTGCCCATAGAACAGTGAAACTGTTTGGGTTTGAACCCAACCAACATTGCGCTATATTGTAGGGGAACAACCCTAGATCTCGATTTTACATGATTTATAATTCATGGTTTTTTACTCGATTTTATTTAGATTTGAAAAGGAACGATTTGTATTTTGAGGGAAAGGCTTCGTTCATGCTGAAGAAGAAAGAATAGAATGGTTCAGCGTTTTTATTTATTTATAAAACTTGAGTAGCTTTCTATGCACGGAAATGAGATGGATTGGCAAACACGTTTACGTGGTCGGCACGGTTGCCTGAAATTCATTAATTTTGATTAAGACATAAAAGGAAGGAAAAGGGCAATGGTCAGTCTCAATAAATACTTAGGGAGACGCAGTGTATATTTGTCTTCAAAGTTTATCCAGTGCACGTTATTCGGAATTCCGTTTATTTACGGACTACTACGGACAAAAATAAAAATACTATCATGTCAAGGGATGTGCCATAATCCAAAAAATATAATAATATAGACAGGTTAACTTATATCGTGATATCCCAGAACGCTGATAGAGGGTGTAAAATACTTCAAATAAAAAGTTGCTTATTTTTCGAAAAAAAAATTCTATAAATTAAATTAACAGTACATCACTTAAAATGTTCTCCAAATTCAAAATCCATATTTCAGAATAAATAAAGAACCATCTAATTTTATAATAATAAATCCATATTATCATATATATTCAAGTAGAACATCATACAACTTCAAAATAACACATTTGAATTTAGAACATGATATTTCAAATCAAAATATTTAAAAACAAAATTAAATATTCATAATTTAATGGCCAAAAATCTGGGTCGTTACATTCTTCCCCCCCTTAAAATAATTTCGTCCTCGAAATTGTAAGCAGTAAAAATGCCATAACTCTAACTCCTCATAACCTACTTAGTTGAAAACTTATATTCCATATCTTCATAACAAAGTTCTTACCTGACCTTTGAATCCCCATACCAATACTCGACCATTCATATTCTTTCCAAATGATCTGTCCACCATTTTTGGACAATCCATCGTCCCTTTCTTATCTTCAATTCATATGCTCTTCTGCATATCCACACCTATTCCAATTGATTCTAAATCCATTTATCGACTTCATTATTCCACTTGAAATTTTACTAACCAATTCTGGTTTTCTTATTTCAATTACAATTAACACTCGAGTTTAAATTATCAAAAATTTCTAACTCTTTAAAATTTCGAAAAATTTCGCCAGCATCTCCTTTGCACAGCTCAATTGGTACAATCACAACTCGCCTTTCTAGGCCTTTTCCAATTCAAAAGAAAATTAAAAAGCCAAGCGGCTTGCCCCATAGGCTCATAAAACCATCAAACCCAAGTAATATTGTAAACATGTACCTTTTTGTCGGGCATAATTCTATCTCTTGCATTTGCTTCCATTCAATTTCTGCTCAGCATATATATATCCATTTCCAGTTGGTTTCAAATCAATCCAACTTCCAGTTTTTAACTCTCTAATCAACTTCTGATGAGTTTACTTCCATTCTATCAATTCAAATTTGGTTTTTATTTCAGAAATCAATCCACTTTCTCAGTTTGAGTTTCAATTTCCATTAAAAATTTAATTCCAAACACCAATATCCAATATATATTCAACTGGTTTATGTATAAGTCGAACAATTTTAATAATTTGAAATATTTAATTTCATTCGAAATTATTTCTAATCCAACCCAAATTTATTTAACTTAAGTTAAATTCTATTTTATTTGATACATTTTACCATTTCAATCTATTTAACTTATACAAGTTAAATTTTAATTTCAGAATTCAAATTCCCGAGTTTATTTCAAATTAGTTTGAAATCATACATATTTATAAAAATATGCAACCATAATAATTCAAAACTTTTGAATTCTCAAAGTAAATTTTTTCTCAACCCATTATCGTTAAAAATCTTCCTATGGTAGCAATTCATCACTTAGAAACTCGAAAATAGATACAAATGATGTGTCCATCATCATCTGAATTATTTTCTAATGACTGAAGTGATTATAGTGCTTTAAAAATTTCAAAATCTATTTAAACAATTTTTATTCAAATCCTTCCAAAATATTTCTTGATTAATTTCAAAACACTTCATAAGTATTCTTTAACTTCCGGGATTTAAACTCCATATTCTGGTTTGGATTCAATTTCAATTTTTCTCATTTGTATATATTATCCATATACAAATCATATTCAATTATAAGTCACCAAATCTACTTCATTTGATAATAAAAATCAACACATTCATATGTAATAATTCAGAAATTATTCCTTTTATATCAAACTAATTTTTGGGCAAAATTATCTCATTTACTCATTTTAAAACAATACTGTATCAGATTGTTTTGTTCGAGAGTTTAGAAACACCTATCGATACAGTTGTACATTCTATATCGACCGGAATTCATAAACCACTCAACAAACCAGCCAACACAATATAAAACAATTTTTTATCAAATCAACAAATACGCACTCATATATATACACTCAAATTCAATCTAGGTTATTACTAACCCTATCTCTATTGAATCATGACACAGAGCCAAGGTTACTAATCAACCTTCAGCTCTGATACCAAATGTAATGGCCCGAATTTCCATACTCTTTGAGTCGACTAATAACACCACACGTCCAACCCAAATTGCACAGAAATACGAATCATTATTAGAAAGAAGTTAGAGGATGAGAAATAGAAAGAAAGAAATATTATAATAGAAGAAAACGAAGATCACAACTCACAGCGGAACGACTAAAATATATTAGATAACATAAACTTTGAAATACCAATCAGTAACTTTATATACATACCATCATCAGAGAACAATAGTTATCTCTGGAACAGTTATAAACACCTGTTTCCAGATACAACACAATACACAGCGGAAAATATGAAAGTCTATAGCTAACTGATGAAGCCTCTTGCTTTGAGCTTCTCAAAGTGAATCTGAAAAATCCCGACTACTTGACTGCCCGTACAAATTTGGGCACCCAAGAGTTTAGGGAAAACAAACAAAATAAACTCTGGGTCAGTCATGGGACCGGTGTGAGTAAACTCCAACCATTTGTCTAACTTTCAAAATCCCTTCGAAAGAAATGATAATCGTAGGACCGATCCACACATAAACACGGATGGTTTTTACCTTACGATAACCAAAAATATTTTTGATATCAAAATCTGGTGATATTATAATAATGTCTAAATCAAATAAATAGAATCTAGCGGAACTCTTGCATCTCACGCTCCATATATAATATTAAGTCAAAAACTGCAGGGCGCTTATTGGAGATTGAATTTCCAACATTACAAGGTATGGGACCACCTTCCGATAGTGTATCTCCAGAGGCGAATACAGTGGGTTCATAAAGAACGTCTTGCAACCCGGCCCACACATGACCGACCACTCATTTCGCTTGAGTGTATCGAATGTATATCACCAACGGTTGGGATCAGCAAGCGTTTCCCAAAAGGGACAACATCGATAGATTAAAGAAGCAAATGGAATTTTCTCTAGATAGGTGATTATACATCCTAATGGGAGCGACCCACACAGCCATGCTGCCTGCCCGATTTTTGTCAATTTCCGGTTGTGAGGCTTGAGGTTTGAATTATTTTCCAGAACATCTGGCCACCATTCACTTTGAATGCCACATCGTCAGATCCATCGGAAATCACTAATTGATTCCCACAAAAATACTCAGATTGTCAAGCTAAAGAAGTTTCCCTTCTTTGCCACCAACTTCGTACATTTGAAGGAATCAACGTACGTAATCCCTTTGGAAATACTCTGTCAGACACTCGTCCATACAAGTTATCTTGGGTTTGGACAAACTGAAGGCACCGCTCTATTAATCTATCTTGGGCAATTTCTACCTAAGGTTAACAGAACAGCCCTTGCATTTTACTCCATCTTCATAATCTCTTCAACATAAGTTGATTCGTATCGTTTAAGCCAATACGGAGTGGTTTTCAGATATTAAATCTGATCCCGGTCTCTCCATATTGACAACGAAGGTATAAAATAAATTAAAATTTTGATAGTCGGTGATTTAACTATCAAAGAAACATCCATGCAATCAACGGTCCTATTTTCAAATGGAGATTCCATCGATCAACCATCAAACAGCATTGTCCCCTATAAATTAATTCTTATAAATCTATCATTTATCCAATTTCCCATTTACTTATCTTTTTCCCTGATATTTCATAAAACTTGTTCGGTCTCTCATATTCTTTGGAAAACAAATCAAATATTATAATTTCTTTATCCGAGAAAATACCTCTTATTCTAGTTAGAAAACAATTCTATATATATTCATGATTCCATATTTTCTATATTAGAAAATATACTTTAGTAATATCCAAAAAAAATTCTATATTCCATTTCTTAATTCCTGGTTGACCAATTCATTTCATTTTCTACATGTAGAAAATATTTCTTATTTTATTTGGGGAAACATTTCAAGATCCTTTAAATTAGCGCGATGTTATAAAACATCATTATTATAACTCAAACTATTAATCATTTATTAACTAACCATATTGCTAACCAATCTTCACCATCGAACCTTAACCATTTCTCCATCAATCATGAAGTCAATCAAGTTGGAGTATAATTACCTCTCAGACCTTAACTGAACAACATTGTCAACTTTGAAATAGCCAAAGCTCACAACTTCAAACAAAATATCGCTTACGAGACTCTCATATTCAATCTAGGAATCTACTTCCTTTACGGAAAACATTGATTATAACGGCAGCGTTATAATCACTGTTTCCAAATATTTGATTTAAAAGTCATTTATTATAACGACAGCGTTAAAATCACTGTATAGATTTACAAAACATTTATTATAACAACATCGCTAAACTTGCTGTTTGGATTTATAAAACATTTATTATAACGACAGCGCTAAAATTGCTGTATAGATTTACAAAACATTTATGATAACAGTAGCATTATAATCGCTGTTTAGATTTTTAACGGTAGCATTATAATCGTTGTTACCAAATAATTAGTATATAAAAATTTAACTTGTACTTATTAATTTAATAAATAAATAAATAATTAGATTTGATCCAAAACGGAAAGTAAAAATAACTACTTCCCTAAATTTGATATAATCGAATCCCAATAAATAACTCTCTCTCGAATAATCTATATTCGATTTATATTCCGAACTTCGGAATTTATCTACCATTTCAGGTTAATTAGATTACCAAATTCACTTTTGAATTTATCTTTTCTGAATCCTTACCACATTCCTTTATAACCAATTCAGCCTACAAAATGTTATTCCAATTTATTTTATATTCAAATTTTGGAATAAAACTCATCTTTTTTCTTTTTAAAATGATTACCAGTTTCCCTTCCTCATTCAAATTCCAATTTGGATACATATTTCAAATCTGAATTCCCTTTATAGATATTTCATTTGCAAAATATTTTCTTTAAACCATTATTCACTTTAATCGTGAATATATCTCTTTTATATATAATCAAATCAGTTTGATTTCGTACCTGTAAATAACATCTCAAATCCCATTTCTATTTATAACATCTATTTAGAATTATTCGTATAAAATCTCATTTTTATATTCTATTTATTTATAATCTATTTCACAATTTCATTTGTAACTGATAACTTCAAACCCAATTACAATTATTGGTTTCAAATCCAATTCCAGCTTTTCTATATAAACTCAACATGAATTGTCCAATGCTAAATATACTATTAAATTTATAAACATCGTTTACAATCAATTTCTTGTTTATTTAATTCAAAGAAGTTTCTATTTTCAAGTCCAATCAAAATTTAATTTCTCTTTTGGAAATAAATTCCCTTTTAAAATCTCAAATTCTTTCCCTATATTCGAAAATATTTTTCGGTATTTAAAATAACAAATTTCTAGTGTCAGAGTGATTCAACATAGCACAATCAATCATAGTATACAGTACACATCACAATAAATAACAAACGGTAATATAAATGTTAAGGAATCCAGTTGGATCCCTCCAGTTTGTTTTCCTGCATCCACATATGTCAGTCAACATTAATCATAGTAAGTAGCGCTAAAAATTGATCAATGGTATAACTATATCAACTATTCAACCAATTTTATCAACCATTCATCCAAACAACCATCACACAGTATAAAATATATATATATATACATACATATATATATATATAAACGAGTTAGAGTTGGTGAGTTTACTCACAACATTTGCAGTTAACGATTCAGCTTTTTATTTCGTTTACAATCAAATTAGTGTTGATTTTACCATGAAATTCCAATAGCCCAATCTTCAGCCATGTCAGGTTCACAACTAGATCTCATCGCTAGGATTCCATCGTGACCGGTTTCGTCCAGTTCTGATAACATATCTAAAAGTAATTAACGATGTAGTATGAATGATTTTAATTAACTAAACAATTTATTAATTATAAACTAGTTTCTAATTACTTTTTATAGCAGTGTTCAAGTTGATTAGGCAACCATTCCTCTTGTTCTTTGTTCGGATAAAATCACCGAGCTTTTACCCCTTATTCTCACTGTGTGAATTATCCACCTGAAATATACGATTTGGTATAATTGATCCACTATAATTAGCTTGACTTAAATTAAATTATATAATTTACTAATTACCCCCTTTGGTTTAAAATTATGGTCATTTGAGTTATCTAACCCAATCGAAATCTCTCGTTACCCAGAAAGCTGCTCCATCTCTTCAAAATCCTGATACCCCATCGTTTGCAATACAACTCCAACGAAAGTTGCTCCATCTCTTTGAACAACCACCGGCTGTCGCCCTCGACCACCAGGGGGTCGGACTCCAACCCCACAGCTCCGCCTTGGTCCCTCCTCTCATCACCTGTGACATCAGCCGCCAACAATACCTGCACTGCCCTACAGATGCATTTGAACGGAAAGCGTACTGACCCCAAAATCTCTGGCCATAGGCCATCGCTCAACACCACCTGGTCGCCATCCTGTAGCCGCGACCTGACATCACCCCGCAACCCTAGCTTCGATTTTCCCGAGAATCCCCATCGCTCCCAGACATCCACAACAACCGTCAATAGCAAGTCGCCTTCAATCACTCATCTACAGTGACTCAGGCAGCCAGGCCTCCACCCTGACCCCTCATCAGAGACGCCTCACCGAACACCTTGTACCTCCGACCTTAATTGTGCCTACAGTGGAGACTGTGAACCAGTCTTGCATCGAATTCCCAAAAAAAAAATCAAAGCTCGTGCCAAACATCCTCACAAACACAACTAAAATCCTAATCTCCAAATCAAAAACTCAAAACTTCTCAAATCGTTGACCCTAGATCTCGTTGCCCATAGAATAGCGAACCTGTTTGGGTTCGCACCCAACCAATATTGCGCTATATCGAAGAGGAACAACCCTAGATCTCGATTTTACATGATTTATAATTCATGGCCTTTTACTCGATTTTATTTTGATTTGGAAAGTAGCGATTTGTATTTTGAGGGAAAGGCTTCGTTCGTGCTGAAGAAGAAAGAATAGAATGGTTCAACGTTTTTATTTATTTATAAAACCTGAGTAGTTTTCTATGCACGGAAATGAGATGGATTGGCAAACATGTTTACGTGGTCAGCACGGTTGCCTGAAATTCATTAATTTTGATTAAGACATAAAAAGAAGGAAAAGGGCAATGGTCAGTCTCAATAAATACTTAGGGAGAGGCAATGTATATTTGCTTCAAAGTTTATCCAGTGTATGTTATTCGGAATTCCGTTTATTTATGGACTACTACGGACAAAAATAAAAATACTATCATGTCAAGGGATGTGCCATAATCCCAAAAATATAATAATACAGACAGGTTAACTTATATTGTGATATCCCAGAACGCTGATAGAGGGTGTAAAATACTTCGAATAAAAAGTTGCTTATTTTTCGGAAAAAAATTCTATAAATTAAATTAACAGTGCATCACTTAAAATGTTCTCCAAATTAAAAATCCATATTTCAGAATAAATCAAGAACAATCTAGTTTAATAATAATAAATCCATGTTATCATATATATTCAAGTAGAAAATCATACGTCTTCAAAATAACACATTTGAATTTAGAACACGATATTTCAAATCAAAATATTTAAAAACAAAATTAAATATTCAGAATTTAATGGCAAAAAATCTGGGTCGTTACAGCTGTCTGCGTGTCACACGACATGTCAGCTCTCGACGTCAGCTGCACACGTGTCACATGCCACGTCTGCTGTGGGGTCTACGTGCCATGTGGAATTACTATTATTTTATGTAATGCAACACCACTGTATTATGGAATGCAACACCATTATCTTGAAATACAACATCAGGAAAAAAGCAAATGCAAGAGTAAAAGAAGGCAAATACAATGCTTTAATTATTAATTTTGCAATAACAATTTTGTAAATAGAAGAAACACATACATTACATTCATCATCACATTCAAACCATCCAAAATATTCAACATACCATACCAATTCTTAAATATAACACATATGATCAAATACATAATTTAAAAGTACAATTCAAATATTCTACATACCACAAGTGCCAACACGTACCATCTTTAAGTGCCAACAAATATGATTAGTGTGCATTCTACAAAGTAGCAATGCCATGAACCAGAAACTGTATCTCTCCATATGATCATTTCAAGTCCTCCACTAGCCGGCTGTATCTCTCTTCGTCATTTCAGATCCTATAATTTGATTTTATAAGTTATTTGATAAGTGCATCTGTGCATGTATATCCTGTAAATATATCATAGCAATTAACCATTTGGCCATCTTAACTTATAAATCTTATGCATACACTACAACAAATTGACCATATTACAACGGTGGAAAAAAGTTGTAAAAGTTTTTTTACAACGGTGGATCCACCTTCGTCTATTAAGAAGTTGTAATAGATTAAAATCTTTTACAACTTTTCTGCACTGTTGCGACACCATTGTAAAATATATATTTTACAACTGTTTTCCACTGTTGTAGTAATACATATTACAACATTTTTGCACTATTGTAGTAATACATATTACAACTTTTTTTCACCGTTATAGTAATTCCTACTACAATTGTTATGCATTGTCAGGCAATATAATTTTTACAAATATTTCTGTCAGTTATAATACACTTTACTACAACTATAGTTGAATACATTTTGCAAATGCAGCAAAAGCTGGATAAACAGAAAACAGATTAATATAAATTCAAAGAATCTGTTCCATTTATATAAAAAAAGGCTACAACTTTATACTCAAAATACAAAACTAAGGAATCATACATAATTCATACTGAACCACATTCCAGAATTTCAATGCATCATACCCTGCATTTCATTCAATGATTGTTCATGTACCACATCACACAATTCAACTCATGCCCCTTCTACAACTATAATCCCATCGGCTGCTTTGCTACTCCATCTTCACCACCACAAGATCCGTCATCTCAGACACAAACAAGCACCACACATTTCATCAACCATCCATCCAACAGAAGCAAAACAGAAGAACTATAAGCATGTAATTAGGGACTCTAGTCGCATAGACAAGTCACCAAGGGTCCAAAGCACCCCAAATAACTTCAGTTAGAATGATTTATGAACTCTAGCTTTATGAACTCGACAATAGCATCGTGGAAGAATGAAAATCTAGAAAACAAACCAAGCAATAGCAAACATATAAATGAAAATATAACAAACAACTTCAGTTAGAGATAAATTAAAAGTACATGAAGCTGCACTAAATTATGCACCTGTACTTGGAAGTAAGTTCCAAGTAATATCTCTTACTTCAACAAAGTCAGTTCTTTTCCCATGTTCAATTTTAAAATGTCATCAGTCTTTTTACTAGTGAATAGAACATGTGGACCAGTGTTTCAACAATGATTTTGCTTTCTATGGATTATACAAACTTAAAAAATATATTCTTACATGATACAGTGAAGAACATCTACGTAACTTGTACGTTTTTTGATCCAGTGAGCTACAGATTTAAGTATTAATAGCTATTGTGAACTCAAAATCAATGTCAAAATAATTGATAAAAACGATTGCCACCTGAAATTAAAGCTTAAACCTGAAATTAACAAACAAAAAAAGGAAACTAAAAAACAATTACCACCTGAAATTTATAGAATTGAATCAAAGCTTAAACCTTCGCAATCCCTAATTATCTAATTTTTGAAACAACAACCCGGCTGCTTCGAGTTGTGACTGAAGTAGGCTAAAGTCAAGGTCTGGGTTTTCCCTAACTATTGGCATATTATTTCTTAATCTTCTAGCAGTTTAAAGAGATATAGAAGACGAAGGGCAAGCAAGAAAAAAAAACAATAAAAAAAATGAATAGAGCACCCAAATTCTTGATTAAAAACAAAAATAAATTACCTGATAAAAAACGTAATATCGAGAGAAATTTGTCAGATGCGGTGAGATGTTGAAGATTGGAGGTTCATGGTCATCGTCGAAGAAGGAGGCGGTAGTGTTAGAAGTGCAGTTGGGTCTCGCGAGTTTAATTTGGGCGCTGGTGTTGGGTATCACAAGTCATGAGTTTAATTGGGGCGGTGGTGTTAGAGGCTGATGGAGATCGTAAGACACAGGTTTATTTTTTTCATATTTTGAGGCGGCCATTGAAGATCTCAGAGTTAGGGTTTATCTCGAAATTTAATTTGGTTCGCTGGATAGTTCGGGTAGAAAAGCGGGCTTGTGGAGGGAAGATGAAAATTTTGGGGACTGAAAGCGGGCTTATGAAGGGGAACGAAAATTTCGGTGTAGTTTAATTCTGCTCTTCAAAACTAACGAAAAATGTAGTGTACATAATACGACTATACAGTTTTTTTATTTATTAGTTACTTATTAATAATTATTTAATGTTATTTCTTAATTTAATTATTGAATGGTAATTATTATTGTTAATTACTTCATGCTAGGGTGACCTAATAGGAAAAGAAAAGCAGAAGTGTATTGATTTTCGTTTGGAACCAAAGAGAATTTTGTTTTTGAAGCCGAAATGTTTTGATTTTCGAAGCCAAAAGGTATATTAAAAGTAATAATTCGAGTACGGTTTATATTTGAAGAAAAAATATATTTATTAAAACTGCTGAAATAGTAAATTATAATCGTATATTATAATTAAAACTGCTGAAATAGTTACTACCAAATCAAATATTACTTATTAATAATAATAATTAATTAACTTTTACCTAGTTTCTACTTAGTTAATTATAAACGAGAGTAATACTTATTAAAAGCTTATGTTACTATTAATTAATAAGCGGCTAGTTAACATACAATAACTATTAAAAATAAATTACTACTTATTAACTATTAATTATTTAATAATAATTGACAAATATTATTGATTCCCAAGTTTATTATTAATTATTATTATTAAATATCAATATAATTAGTTATTAAATATAGATATTATAAACATGAAGTTTGCACTAGGAATCTCTATTACAACGAATAAAATGAAAAGTTGTGGTATATATGTTTATTACAACAGTGATTTTTTCACAGTTGTAAAAAACATTTATTACAACAGTGTGTTTTGCACAGTTGTAAAAAAGCATTTATTACAACTGTGATTTAGCACAGTTGTAAAATTAAAGTTGTAATATGGTGTTTTTGTTGTAGTGATACAATTATAACAGTTGACCATTCACTATTGGTCACTCGTGCCACCTCTGAATTGAGTATGCTTGTCTTCTGTGCAAACGTTTTAAGTTTGCATATTTACCTGACACCATCCAGTGGATCCCTCGCATATCTTTTCAAGCTTCAGAACATCATCATCTCCAAAACCCCTAAACCCCAATCTTTGAAAGTTCAAAAAAAAATCAATGGAGGATTCGTCGCTATACATCACTGCCACTGTTCTTAAGGGACACTGGAATGTTGAATCTGTGCATCGCACGCTTCAGGTGACTCTCAATCATAATTCGTGGCCTATGCGGGTTGTACCCAATAACTCTTTTCTAATATCATCCCCATCTTACGGTAAGCATGATCATGTGCTAATGTTAAAAGTTTTTACAAAACCTAGTGGTGCTATTTACCTGCAAGCATGGTCTGATGAAGAATTTGAGCCTGAACCAGCCTTAGAAGTTGAATCATGGGCTAAAGTTGATGGCTTTCCCGAGTTCCTAAAGAGTAATGTTCCTACTGTTAAAGAAATAATGAAGCCAATGAGGCGTGTGCTTGCAATTGATGACTGTAACTGGTCTCAGTATGACCATACATCTTTCTACCTGAAAATGCAATTTTATGAAGGCATTGGCTATATCAATACTTTTGCTGCTCAATTCAATAACAAGGTTTACTTCATTAAGGTTCAGTGCTGAATCCATTCTCGTCCTGGAACAAGGCCTGAACTTCTTTTTGTGAGCAATAAGGAGGAACAGGTGGTACCATGTTTGTGTAATCACGGAGTGGAAATGGATTTAGATGAAAGATTTGATGTAATGATACAAGAAGCTGCTTTGCTACCCCCTTGCCAAGCTTATTTCTTGAAGCCACCCATGACATACATGTTGATAACCAAGCCCCAATGAAACAGATGAATGATCAGTAGGTAGATTTGGATGTTGATCAAGAATACGATTGGCCAAACTACCTCACACTTCGTCCTGATGCTGCGGGTCCATCACATGCTTACTTCGGACTGGCTCTACCATAGCCGCAAAGCTCTAACGAATCTGTTGGAAGTTCCACAGCCTTGTAGAGCCCTGATCTGGTATGAACTGATGCTGCTATGATGTCATTTTTTGGATGTGTATATAAGTATGTATTAAGTTAACTGATGCTGCCTTATGATACTTTTGGTGCCCTGATACTACTATAACTTTTGCAAATATATCTATGTATTAAGTTAACTTTTGTTGCCTTGATCTGGTATGATGCTATTGAATTGATGTATGAATTGATGCTACTATATGTTTCCAATATATGTATGAATTGATGCTACTGAAGTGAGCTCAGTTTGCAAAACTAAGCATACGTTTCCAAAATCGGAACATTGAAATTGGTAGTTTCCAAAATCAAATGGAAAATACATGTGCGTGTAGCATATTAGATACGGGAGAACGACTCGTCCGGATTGAGAAATTAGTAGTTTCCAAAGCCACTACACAAACACACCACAGTGCAAACACATCGCAGTGCTACACATGTACCTATATCACAAAACCTCAAGCGTACAATTATATGTTAATGTAAATGAACCTAAGTTGCAAATCAATTTTGACTATAAAGTGATTTACCTTTATATAAAAATACCCTTACTTCAATGGTTTTTGCATGGTATGTTAGTGTACTTGTCAAGACCTTTATATAAAAATATCCTTACCACACACTTACCCATGCATCCATGCATCATCTTTGTCATCTTCATCCACACACGAAGATGAGATCATCGGACCAACATCAGGAGACATGTTTTGATATTGATCGTTATTGAAATTTTCACTAGTGATTGCTTGAGAGCTCTCCATTAATGCTATGTGTTATTGCATTGTTCATGGTCCTCTATTTCGGCGCACATAACATTTTTCTTGAAAACTCTACATAGTGCATACGAGTCCTACAAACCCATAGTATCTTTGCATTCCTTATCATCAAGTCGGTACTCATGTATAACCCAGTTAGTCCTCATTCCTTAACTAGCTCGACCTCTATAATAAAGCAATTTCTATTTCGGATCCCTACTTCGCAGAAATGATTTTTCTGACAAATCCTACTAGCGCCATCTCCTTTTTTTGGTTTGCTGCTGGGTATAATTTTCGAATAAACCTCAGCATAATTCCAAATCCCAAATCAATGATCAAAGCGCGACTAATTACTCATAATCTAAACTTTCACCGACTAATCACTCATAAGCGAATGGGTTTTCCTAAGTTTGGAATGTCCACGCAACTAATTACTTATAAGCGAATGGGTTTTCCAAAGTGTAACAAATGAACTATTTACAAATTACTCATAATCTAATCTATATTAAGCGCAACTAATTCCCACTGATATCCAAATCGAACCTGAGGGAAAAATCTGGCAATGTCAATGCCCTGAGCAATCAAAGCTAGAAAGTGTTTCAAAGTTTCAACCTTTTCGGAATAAAATTTGTTGTCGAGGAAAGGAGTGATATTGACATGAATTTAGGTTTAGATTTTTGTCAATAGTAAAAAGGAGGAAAGAACGATTAGATGATAGAGAAGAAGAATGATTTATGACCAGATTATTTTTACATTATTTCGTGAAGGGGAAGATCGCGCCAAAAGTTCATCAAAAGAATGTATTGAGGTGGTTGTCATTGATTGAATGATGGCTAATGTTTAGAATCATCAAACCATTGATTGGTTTGAACCGTTGGATTAATGATGCATCTACAGTTGGGATTTTGTTTATGATGATAATGAGGATCGCTGAGCTAGATTGTATATATGTAAAGCTACGCTTTTAACTGGTGTTGCACGTCAAAACACTAGAATTCCCACCGCAACCGTGCATTCAGTCTAATGCAACAACATATTAATATTGTTGCAAAAGATCATAGAAATCATAACTTTCGCCAGACTTTTCGTGCAATGCCCAAAAATTAGTGTCGAATATGCCCTCTTTTGTAGTAGTGTCATTTCTTTTTGGGACAATCAAACCGCCCTCTGTAAAAATTAAAACCACAAGCCTCCACCTAAATTCATCACTAAGTTTACATTTTATCCTGTGCACTAACTTGACTCTTGTGTGTGTATTCAGGGGGGTACTGTTCTTCTCTTAAGGACTTAGGGTGTTTCCAACATGGGTAGCGTTGAAGATCAGAGGAAAGAAGCGCGTGGTGTCCCGGCATTCGAGTGAAAGTGCGGCGGACGTAAAGGCGGTGTGTGAAATGGAGGAAGGCACGAGGTGGTTGGCTGTCTTCAGCAGCATGGAGGTTCGGGGACGTGAGGAAGCAAAGGAGGAGAAGGGCGGTTTCAAAATAGGAATGTGGTGACCCTGTGACATAGATGAAGGAGTGAGTTGCGTGTAAACAGTGAAGTGGCATGCATGCGTGAGAAAACAAAGAGCAGGCAGGAGAGAAGAAACATGGGAAGCATGTTGCGTTCTAACGATGGCAGTTTGGAAGAAAAACGCTATAAAACTGGAGAGAATTGAGATGTGAACAGTGCGTGCTGTTCGAATAATGGATAGGGAAGTAACGGGTTGAGGTGCAGTTTGCTTTTGGCCGCATGAGTTATTGGTGAGGATGGATGCATTCGAAAGGAGCAACAGTAGAGAGGAAGTTAAGGCGAGGAAGAGGAACGGTAGCAATGACATACACTGGTAATGAATTCGATATACTTAATTACACAATTATGAAATGCTTAATTCTAATTTAATATGCCAAATTGCGGTTCAACATGCCTAATATTTGTTTGATAATGCTTATCCCAATTTTAATAACAACGTCAGTTATGTTGCATGTAACATGTCCGAGTGAAGGTGCCCAATTTTAATACGTGTATATAAGGGGCCTGTGAAGATAGATTATGCCTAACCGATTTTTCTAAACTTGCCAATTATTTTAAAATATAACAGAAGTCTGGATATAAAATTACTAATGGGACTAACGCGTTAATAACGCCGAATAGAAATTATATAATGTGAAATTAGAAAATAGGATTTAAAATATTATTTAAATATTAATAATATTGTTTTAAATAGAGTGAATACCGTATTTAAATTATATCTTAGTCATACAGTAAAGGAGGTCGACAAAGCAAGTGGCGTCAGATCCATACCAACGAGCACGACAGATGAAACTAGTTTGACAGAGTTGATAGCTACTGGAGTTTTTAATTAAATTAAACGTCAGTTTAATTTGATTAGAACCAACTGTTTTAGCGACGGACGAAATCAAGGTGAGTTAAACTCACTCAGTTCTCCCAAGTTATATTTTATATAACTTGGGTTTTTATTTTGTATGCTATGGTTGCTAATGGTTGACTGTTTGTTGTTTCTTAAATATATATCCATATATTGATTGGGTTCATGGAATTAAATGTTGTTTAATTTCAGTGAAAAACTGAATCGTTATTTTAACGATTGGTCCCAATTAAGGAAACTTACCTTATTAGTCACATTCATAAATAAACGTGTTTAATTTAACGAATTATTTGAATTGCAACGGTTGTGTAAAATATATTGTTTGATATTGAATTGTCGTTATTGACTGTTATGAAATCATTAATTATTTGAACCGAATTATTATATTGAGACAACATATTTGACGCAGAGAAGAAAAGGTTGAAGGGATCCAACCGTATTCCTCAAATATATTAGATATTATTTATTTTTATATCATCATCATATGAACTGTTCTGATTGGATGATTGATTTGATTGTTGACCATTGACCTGGGATTCAACGTTTGTTTTGTTTTAACCAATGGGTAATATTGGTCGAGTAATTAGCAGTATATGGCCTATAAATCAATCGTTTTATAAATATCGATTTACCACCAGGTAAATCAATGAAACAAAGTTATAAAATTTATTTTATAACTGAGGACAGATTTTTAAATCTTTATCTTTAATAGAAATTTGTAGATGGAAATAAATATTTATTAATTAATGAATTTATTAATTGATCTTATAAAGTAAATTCTTATATTAAGAAGATTTATAAGCATATGAGCATAACTGAACCCAACGGTTAAGAGTTGGATAAATTTTTTTCTTTTTAGAAACAATTAAATGGAATTATTTAAATTAATATTTTATTAATTTATTTAAATAAAAGACTATTTGGAACTGGTTAACGAGGTAATCGTGTTTGAATGGACGAAGTCATCCGTTTTAACTAGACTGATTATTAAATCAGTTAGTTTTGAATTAACCAAAATGATTTAATGAATAATTGCTTTAATTTTGATAAGTTTTTAAAAAGAAATTAATTATTTGTTTAGTAAATAAAGAAATTAACTAATTATGCAATAGTTAACGGTGGAGTGAATTATTAATTTAATTTAAGAGAATACCGTTTAAACGAGAATTATTTGTAAAAGCTAATCGAAGTTGTAATGAAATCTAATTGCGTTGTGAAAGGAGTTTATGAATGGGTTTTATATTAAAACCAGAATTTTATAACAAAGTTATAAACGGGATTTTTAAGTGAATACGATGGTTTAAATAAATGCTGAGTTAACATTTGAATTAAGAAATTGAGACAAAATGGATTTATATTAAACTAACGGTATATAAACGAAGTTTATATAATGGGATGAGATGTTAAAGCATTGATTTTAAATTAGCATTACTTAATAATGAAATTAAGTGAAATGAATTGAATTGAAACAAGATTTTCAAAGCAGGAAATGGTTGAATGGAGAAAAAGGGGAATAATACGGGTTGATGAGAGTTAAGATAACAAATTAAAAATATTGGAACCTAACTAGGGATTGGTTGAGTTGAGTGATCTTCTAAGTATTAATCTGATGTTGATTTTGGTCTTCGGGGTTGATACTTAGGAGATTACCCGATTACCAATTTAATCAGGGATCAATGAATGTTGAAGTAAGGGAAATAAAAAGAGAGTTTGTGAGAATCTAACGATATTTTCTAAATTTAAGGAATGAACGAGTTGAGTTTGAATAAGTTATTCAGATGGAAAGTATTAATTATTGTTTTCGGGAAATGAACAAAAGTGTTCCCATGACAATGTTTTGCATGAAACGACAGTCGGGAATATTTATATATGATTTAATTCTAAGGTATGTGAACGATTTTAATAAGTAAAAAGTTATATTCGTAATATCAAAATATTTAAGAGTTTTAAATTAACCAATTGTTAATTGTTGTAAATTAAAAGGCCAAGTAATGCTGAGTACAGAATCAGTAAACTCGTTTCATTCACATTATTATTTATTTGATAGGTAGATCACCGACTATCAAAATCGGACCAATATGATTGTTGGTACGAAAAGGCTGGGATCGAACTTATGTTCGAAAACCATTCTGACCCTCAAATACGTGAAGATATCAAAAGATAATCGAGATGGAGTATTAAAGACCGTGGATCTTCATAAACAAAAGAACCACTAATATTCTCTGCTTTGCAAGCAGAGATAAACTATGATTCTTTCGTGGTTGGAATCTACGGATTGTAAGGATTTCTCACTACTGATACATGGGGTGATTCCTATATTGGATGCAGTAGGAGAGTACATTCGGTTCATCATGTTCCTGGGTGACTTGTACAGACGGATGTCTGATAGAGTATTTCCAAAGGAATCGCGTACGTTGATTTCTTCAAACGTACCATAGTTGTGGTGGAGGATGACGGTTCTCTTAACAAATAGAGTATTTTTGTAGACGTCAATTAGTCATATCTGGTGGATCTGACGATGTGGCATTCAAAGTGAATGGTGGCAGACGTTCTAAAGATAATTCAAACCTCAAGCCTCACAACCGGGAAATGACAAAAATCGGGCAGGGAGCATGGCTATGTGGGTCACTCCCATTAGGGTGTATAATCATCTACCTAGAGAAAATACATTTCCTTCTTTATCTATTTTGATGCTGTCCCTTTTTCGGGAAAACGGTTGCTGATCCCAAGAGTTGGTGATATACATTCGATACACTCAAGCGAAATGAGTGGTTGGTGATGTGTGGGCCGGGTTGCAAGACGTTCTTGTTGAACCCAGTGTATTCCCATCTAGAGATACACTATCGGCAGGTGGTTCCATACCTTGTCATAGTCGGAATTCAAACTCCAATAAACGCCCGCGGTTTTAATTGTATACTATATATGTAGAGCGTGAGATGCAAACGTTCTGCTAGATTGCTATTTATTTGTATTTAGACACTATTATAATATCAGAAGATATATTGTTTTCAAAAATGTTTTGGGTTATCATAAGGTATTTATGTGTGAATTTGGTCTTACGATTATCCTTTTCTTTCGAAAAGATTTTGAACTTTAAAATCAAATTAGATGGTTCTCCTTAAAACTTTGTGAGTTTCTCTCACTCTGTTTCACCAGACTGACCCAGTGTTTGTAATGCTCGGGTTAGACCGGGTTGTACAGGTCCAGGTATCAGATGCTACAAAGTTTAGAAGATATGTTGGAGGAGTTCAAGCGTATTAATATATTTTTCCGCTGTGTGTTGCATATAAGGGCAGATTATTATATAACTGTCCAGGTTTGGTAATGTACTCTAACGATTGTAAGTTGTTATTTAAAGCTATCAATAAAGTTTTATTTTTATATTATAATTTTTTCCACTGCGATGTGAGGCTTTGATTCATTGTTGTGTTGGCTCTTCCTCTTCTTCTTCTTCTATTCTTACATTTCTTTCTATCTTGTCTCACCCTCTAAATTTCTTTTTATAAACATTCGGGTGTTTGGAAGGTCGGCATGATATATGGTAAATGTATTTGTGTCGATTTTCAGGGCCGAAAATCTTCAGGTCGTTACAGTGGTATCAGAGCGAGGTTTAGTAATAACCTTGGCTTTGTGGCGTAACTCGATAGAGATGGGGTTAGTAACACCCTAGATTGAGTCTGAATATATATATATATATATATATAAGAGCGTATTTGTAAATTTTATATACAAATGTTTTGTATTGTGTTGATTGATCGATTCAAGTGTTGATAAGGATTGAACTGGTAATGGATACAATATTGTTTTAAAAAGAGGGTAAATGAAACAAATTTTCCCAAATTATATTTGTATAGAAAAGAAATAATTTTATCAAATTATTGAGATATTGTGTGTTGATTGATTTGAATGATATTCAAATTTGGATTAAGAATTTGAATTGGAACTTGACTTGGTTAAGTGAAATTAAGCTAAGAATAATCTTGGATTTAAACACGATTGATTTGGGATTTGAAAATCGAATTAATAATAATTAATAGGAAGCTATCGGATATTAACCGATTAATGTTCAAATATGTTAAACCACACTACACCAGAAAATGCCTTTAGTAGCGTTGTAAAAACGCTACTAAAGCTTGTATTAGCGTTTCGATAACCGCTGCTACACGACATGCAACTAAAAGTCTGAAATTTATTGTTGCGTTTTAGTAAACGCTACAAAATTTAATATATTGCAGCTTTTTTGAAACCCTACAAAAGGTTTTTTGGTAGCGTCTTAAAAATGCAACCAAAATGATAGTTACACCTTTCATTTTTTATTGTCTGTAGCATTTTTTCAACGCTACTAAAACTTAATGGTTGATGTTCAACACATTTTAATCGCCTCTATTTACTGTTAATGACTTGTATCATTTCCAATAATCTCTTATATATAATACCCATATTAAAACTAATAATCATTCACGTAATTATCAAAATAGTTTAACTTACGTTGCTATTAACATCCATGAAATAGGGTATTCCAATGCAAAATTTGATCCTCTTATTTAGTTATTGCCTTCTTAATCATTGCATTTTCAGTAATAAGAACAAGCTGTCGAACAAAAGTAAAACTTAGACTGAAATTCTTTTTGCATAAGTAATATTTCTTGAGATGCAATTACTAATCAATCACGATATAAACTTAGTAAACAGTGAAAGTACTTGTTAACTGCGAATCTGATAAGTACTTGTTGAACTGTGCAAGTAGGAACACAAAGAATGATTTCTATAAAGGATTTTATTTAACATGGGATAGTGTAAAATCAGATACATCATTCATTACAACTACATTAAAGCCATTATTGTCGGGTTCATTTTACACTAAGAATGTGTATATCAAATTGAAATGGCCATAGAACATAAGAACTCAAAGTGTCTATTACTGTAAGAATCAAATAATGAAAAAAAAAAAAAACAAGGCATACTCTATAGGACGAGAGGCCCAAATAGAGCTATGGATCCGAATGGTGTTAAATGTTGATTTGTATTACTCTCCGATTTTAGCATACCTTTTTTATTGGACATATTACTGACTGGAATCAATTGTAATTTATAAGTTGATTTTTGCGCCTTAGAATATCTGTAATTGGTCTCTATCCGAATGATTATGTTATAAAATAAGAATTATGATAAAGTATTCGTATGGTTGACAAATTTATCAACATGCTCCTTTTTAGGTATGTATATTCTATTTGAACCTTTTTTTTCAACTGTAGGTGCTGATTTTGAAAATTTATTCTCTCTTAACTATTTGCGTAGTTTTGTTGAGAAATAAGATGTAAAAAAGCTAAAAACTAAAAGTAATGCAAGTTGTGCCATATATTTGTTATTTATCTACTTAGTTGCTGCCGATATTTCTTTCAATATTTTTCTTAATTGGACGCACTCAAAGAGCTCATAATTTGGCATGACCAAATTATTTTTATACCATGTTTTGAAACTTAATCACCTTCTTAGATTAAAACTATATACACTACATACTAAACCACTACGGATATCTTCCATTTAGTCAAGGTTAAAAAAATTAGATCGATACGACAAAGGCTTTTACCTTGCCAACTGCGTGCAAAGGTGACACTCTTGATGTTAGTTTATGTTCAGGTTTGTAGTTTTTTCCTGGTTTTTATAGCCAGTTTATAATGACCTTGCAAAAGTTTAAATTTGTTCTAATTTTAGTGTTGATGTTATAATGTTAAATTTACAACTCTGATGCACTACGCAGGTACATTATATTCCTTAGTAGCATTACATATTATAGCTGCTCGAACAAACCAGTATTACAATATTAGAGGCATGCTTAAATATTGATAAGAATTGCCAGATGGACATGATTAGGTGTATATGAAATAAAGTCAAACTACTTCACTGATTATAAAATATTGTCAAATGGACGGATTGAGTATAACAAAGGACATTCTGATACAAAATTGATTATAGAGTTAAAGATAAATTAGTTTCAACCTGCTTCACTGATTTTAGTATTTCTATTTAACTTAAAAAGGAAATGTAGTTCACTTTCAGCTTATATTATTGCTAATCTCATACTATGCTATATTACTATTTTATACTTTTCTTGAGAATTTAAAATATTAAATCTACATGTTCATGTTTAATCCATCGCGCAGTCCACCCAAATTCACCTAAATACTTATATTTTAAAAACAAAATTGAAACTTTTTTTTTGAGTGATTGAATAAGTCAGTGTGTGGCTAAAAAAACGAGTTCTTTTCGATTTCTATTTGGGGCATCGAGTATTCGTGATCATTAGGCACTATTTTTGTTTACATATCATTATCCTCTTCACCCTTTGTTGTGAGCTCTTGAGGTTCTCAAAATATTAATTTTCTTAAGGAATCTTCAAATGTTTTTATCAGCTTCCTTCAACAAACCTTGGTAGTCTGTCTAAATTACGATAGGTAAAACATAAAAAAAGATCAGAAATTTTACATTTTAAATAGAACAATGTTTCATGTAGCTCTCTTAGCTGATCTATAGTATAGACAAATCTAGAAATGTAGGAACTGGAGTTTTACGAAGATTCTTAACTTTTGTATGTGTGTGTGTGTGTGTGTTGTCTTGGCTAATGCTCAAAATCATTATTTTAACAACTCGGAGTGTCTTTACAATATGCCATTAACCCATTTCCAGGAATTGTAGATGTAAAACATAAATAATAGGGCACATATAATTTTTTTTTTACATATATATGCACTTGTAAACAAAAAGGATTAGATTAAGCTTTTCTTTTTTTGCTTCTATGCATTTGGATTAGGTATGCTTTCCCTTTGTTTTAAGTATATGTCCCAGTGATATATGTATGAGGCTACAACTATTGATTCACAGAGTCACTACCCAATTCTTCTACGACGAGGAATGTTTTCTGTATTATTTTTTAAGTAAGCATTTGGACCAAACATGATTTCCCTTTATTTTTTTATTTAAGTACGTTGAACGACAACCGCTTAAAATTGCAATTTCTACCTCATTTGGCCATCAATCTAGGGTAAGTTAAGATAATTTTATATAAGAATTCTACTATAGATTATCTCTTAGATTACTAAGCATTTTGGTAATTTATATTTCACTTACCATTTCTTTTTCTTTTTATGAAAAAAAGAAAAAGAAATTTGATGTCTTAGTTTTTAACCTTTTTAGCTGATTCATGTCAATGTCTTCCTACTTCATTTTTGATATTCCACTTTCTTTATAACATAACCTGCTAAAATCTATAATTTATGGTTCACAAACACTAAAACACCATTTTTAAAAAAAAACTTTGGATTAATTGCATGGTGATTAACCGTGTAAACTTTATATGGCTGTATCATGTAATAATAGCAAAAGTAGTCGTTAAATGTTTCAAAATTCGACTCAAGGTTAGTTATTACATTTAGATAATACCTTGAGGAGTGTTCAAAATTTATGGACTAAGATTTCACAAGGCCTTGAATCAACAATAGCTTTCCCATGATGAATTAACAGTCACATACTATTGTAAATTGATCATATATAATAAGATCTTAAGGTGTTTTTACGTTTACCGTGCCCACTTTGTGTGTTTTGCACACGTTGTACATTAGTAATTTCATTCTTCTGTCATGTTGTACAAATAGTTCTTGACATTGTTTTTGCTTTCTTTAATGCTATGCTTACGCAGGAAAAGAGTGATCACTTCCAACTGAAGCTTACGCATAAAAATGAGAAACCAAAGTATGATATAAATTTACCTGATCACAAATCAATCCGCAAAAGAAACTTCATCCATCACTGGACAATGAACGTTTAATCAGGTCCTCCTTTCCTAAGGTAAATTATTTACATCTTGACCTCTTTTTTGGTATAAAAAAGATATATTTATATCATGTTCAAATTACTCTAAGTTTTAATTTAATTTGTTACATCTAAATGCATTACTAATATTAATTTGTTGTATTATTTTATTATCATTAGAATAAAATTGGAGATTGACTATAATATTAGTGGCTGTCATATGAGAATGATAAAATATATTTAGATTACTTAACAATTTAATCTTGATATGGAATTGAATAATTTCATATCCTCTTCATTGATGAAGAGAAGTTTTTGATAGTTTCGAACCTATTGGTTTAGATTCAAACTGAATTGTTTTTAAAAAAACACATAAAGCCTAAATTAATTTCTAAAAGATAGCGTAATAAAACTCTTTCCAGAGGTTAGTTTTATCATTATTGTCAAGTCTTTTTAATTCATATGCAGCAGGTATTTTGAAATTAGTTACAAAATAATCAAGACATATGCCTAAAATGGCTAGAATTGATATATCAAAGACCAATTTTGTGCATTCTATTTGTCTGACATTTTGTTTATTGCAATGTATATGTAAATTAATTATTAATATCCTTATGTCAAATTGTTTTTTGCTTGAAAAATCTTTCGTTTGTATGCATAGTGTTATGAATATTTGAGAAAGAAATTAATGGTACGCATGTTACTTTCCAATAACATATATTATTGTTACTTACATTCTGATAACACATCTGCATTCATATAGTCCTCTTTGTTTTTAGTTTATTATTTTATAACCCTAAATATAAATATGTAGTTTGAATTAAAATAAATAAAAGTACTGTTCTTAATCTTATCCAAATTTTTCTACGTTTTACAAATAACGTTGGATAAGAAGACAACCATATAAGTTTGACAACAAACATTTCAAGTGCCAATTGCATTTGAAAGTGCCTAAATTGTTTCCAAACTTAATTATCAATGGATAGTACTAGCAAATATAGTCCTGGAAAACCTCATTAAGTTCACATTTTCTGTTATTTAAAACAATAAATAGGCAAAGTAATGAAAACATTATTTTGGGTGATTAAGAGCACTGTATACCATCAACTTTAACTATAGCCATAATGCTTGCAAACCAGTAAGTTTTGATAGTGCGAATGATGTTGGTAGAAGTAAAACTAGAAAATATCATGTCATGTACCTTAAAATTGTCTTATATAAACTTTGATGCATGATCTATATTTTGTATTCATTGATTAGTAAATAGTGTTAATCGTCGATGTCTTTTGCAATACTTAAGCTGTGATTTACTTTTATATCCTTTATAATATAGAAATTTGCAAAAATTATGAATAATGATTGGTTGTTTACTGGGAAAGTTGCATGCCACACATGTAAAGTGAAATTCATATTAAGTTACTTAGGTGCACATATCATTGATTAATTAGTGGATTTACAAACATCTAATATTAATTCCTCCATCTTAATAAGTACGTTTGTGTATTTTACACATCTTTAGATTTTGAAATAAACATCACAACCCTGATAGAATTAAGATGTCATAATTTTGGAGTTTATTCATTAAAATACTATTTACGATCTATAAATTTTCAGTCTGCATGTAAACTTGCACTTATGCATTATATATAATCTAACTATCAACTAATTCTCTAATTGGAACAAGCAACTTATTAAGCTGGAGATACCTATCCTCTAATTAAGTGGAATAAATTATTTACTGCATTTCATTAATATGTAGATGCAATGATGAAGAATAACAAGTAACATGAACATGGTTTGAAGTCGCTTGAGGACGCTATTGAAACTGACGATGAAGAAGAGTTATGATAATAATGACAAAATATAAATTCAAGCACTTATTTGTGTATACCACAAAATAGTTTTCTTTTTTAAAAATAAAATTGGTTATCTGGCACTATTCCATGTATTCATTTTATGATAGCATAACATGTGCCCAGTATCATGTTCTGATGTTAAAATTCATAAATTTTCGCCATAACAAATGAGACGAATGGCTGCACTTAAAATAAAAGCATATTTATATAATTGTGGAACTCCACTTACATTGTATCTCTAATTTATGAAAGCACGTTATACATTGTGATATTTTTTGACTAATAGTCATGTTAATAAAATTTGAGTGCATATCCTTAGAACCAACGTCTGAATCAAAGTAGTGGTTAGAAAAACCGAAGATAAATTTTGTGCAGTTAACATGTTCAATTTTGCAATATGAAATACTATTTAAAATTACAAGCCTTCTATCCAAGTCTGCTTTTAGTTTTGGAATATAAAGAAATTTCTTACATGGTATTTGCTAGCAACGCATATTTAAATTTGATAGTCAGATACCGTAAATCCGACATGGGTGATTTTTTTAAGAACTAAAATGATTTTCGATAAAGGGATTTTGTTCCTCGGTAAGAGGATTAAAAAAATTTGAGCGTTCGAGGGTGAAGTTAACCAACCTTGAGGCAGTAAAGGTGAAAATTTAACTTGGTTCCTTCCAAATTTATTCACAGAAATTAAATGGCCTACATGACTAAATTTAATAGTTACTAACAATTGATCAAATTACAGTTTGTATATGGCATAGATGCACAACAAAATAACTACGTGAGATTATTTATTTCGGTACAGCCCATTTCTTTTAAATATTAAATATATATAGAAAATTTTGAACTAATATAATTGAATATGCTGACAATATGAAGTTTTTTCATCATGATTAGAAGTTTCAATAGCGTGAGAACTATAAAACTAACAACCCATGCATATGATTAAATACTATGGTCTTTACTTCAACACCGTATAGTATCATTCTCATTTCCAATGTCGGTACTAGTTTGGATAATTCGATTTTTAACCAAGAAAATTGTAAATCACATAAACTTAAATGTTTGAGATGGTCTTAGTTTGAACACTTTAGGCATAAATTTATCGTTTCCATTCTGCAAAACAACAAATTACATATGCTACGAGGGAAAAAAATTAAAAGATAAAACAACAGATATACAAAATTGAAATTATACCTTTCAAGTATCATAATATCCAGCATCCTCCCAAACAACATCCAAAACCGAACCAATCAGATCTACACCCTCCATATAAGCATTGCAAGCGACATGTACCCTCTAGAACGGACTTTATCGTAGTAAATACTACCTGAAGTTCAATTCGAAAAGCAACGATTTCGTTCATTGTAAGCCGATTAGGGTTCGGCGTTGGACTCAGGTAGGTCTGAGGGAGAGGACAACAGAGCACAAGGAGGGGAGGGCAGGTAGAGGGTATTGGAATTAAAGGTGAACCGATGAGCATATTGGAATTAAAATAACACCGTTGTGCAAACGAAGTCCGTTTTTAACGAAATTAATTTCGTTAGAAGCGGAACGTTGAGACGTAGTGGTATGTCCATTTTCATTGTATTTGAAGCTCGTACGCGGCGATACAAATTTAACGGACATGATAAACGATGGTTAACACTAAAATTTAATACCGTAATAAATAAAAACAAAAATGGAATTTAAGAACTAAGTAACTAAAGCATAAATACCTAACCTATCCTATGAGTAATATGTGCAGGTAACGATGGAACAACACATGCTAGCCAACTAACTGTATACGAGAAGAGAATGTGCCCACTGCTATCTCAAATGACACACACAGCTACCATTTCCTGGGCCACAACAGCTATTTCTACTTCATCTGTATGTGTATTCATAAATCAATCAACTTCCATACATCAAAAGAAAACTCATGCAGGCCTGTTTGAAAAGAAAACACCATGAGCCACTGTTTCTTTTCTCCTAAGTTACCTATTTTTCTTTCTGCCTTGCATCGTCTACATCAACGAAATCAAAGAAAAATATTATTGTTGCTTGCCTTTTGACAAAACCTATCACTGATCTGAAAAAAACAATTCGATGAAAACTCATGCAGACCAAAGAATACAGCTACCATCCTACCGTTAGACTAACACAGCTAACATTGATAGACATTGTTCTCATCCTATTTCCCCTTCTCGTCTATAAATGGGTGGTATAGTTTTCATTTCTTTTTGGGAGAATCGAACCGTCCTCTGCCAAAATTAAAACCGCAAGCCTCCACCTAAATTCATCACTAAGTTTACGTTTTCTCCTGTGCACTAACTTGGCTCTTGCGTGTGTATTCTGGAGGGTACTGTTCTTCTCTGAAGGACGTGGGGTGTGGCATGGAAACAGGGGTAGCATTGAAAATCATAGGAAGAGAGGAATAAAGAGCGTGGTGTCCCGGCGTTCGAGTGACAGTGCGGTGGACGTGAAGGCGGTGTGTGAAATGGAGGAAGGCAATAGGTGGTGGGCTGTCTTTAGCAGCATAAAGGTTCGGGGACGTAAGGAAGCAAAGGAGGAGAAGGGCGGTTTCAAAATAGGAATGTAGTGACCCTGTGAAACAGATGAAGGAGCGAGTTGCATGTAAACAGTGAAGTGGCATGCATGCATGAGAAAACAAAGAGCAGGTAGGAGAGAAAAAACATGGGCAGCATGTTGCGTTTAAGCAACAGCAGTGTGGAAGAAAAACACTGTAGAAACTGGAGAGAATTGAGATGTGAATAGTGTGTGCTGTTCGAATAATGGATGGGGAAGTAACGGGTTGAGGTGCAGTTTGCTTCTGGCCGCGCGAGTTATTGGTGAGGATGCATGCATTCGAAAGGAGCAATAGTAGAGAGGAAATTAAGGTGAGGAAGAGGAATAATATCGATGACATGCACTAGTAATGAATTCGTTATACTTAAATACACAATTATGAAACGCTTAATTCTAATTTAATATGCCAAATTGCGGTTTAACATGCCTAATATTTGTTTGATAATGCCTAACCCAGTTTTAATAACAATGTCAGTTATGTAGCATGTAACATGTCCGAGTGAAGGTGCCTAACTTTAATATGTGTATATAAGGGGCCTGTGAAGATAGATTATGCCTAACCGATTTTTCTAAACTTGCCAATTATTTTAAAATATAACAAACGTCTGGATATAAAATTACAAATAGGACCAACGCTTTAATAACGTCGAATAGAATTATATAACGTAAAATTAGAAACTAGGATTTACAATATTATTTAAATATTAATAATATTGTTTTAAATAGAGTGAATACCGTATTTAAATTATATCTTGGTCATATAGTAACCGAGGTCGACAAAACAAGTGGCGTCAGATCCGTACCGACGAGCACGATAGATGAAACTGGTTTGGCAGAGTTGATAGCAACTGGGGTTTTTAATTAAATTAAACGTCAGTTTAATTTGATTAAAACCAACTGTTTCAGCGATGGACGATATCAAGGTGAGTTAAACTCACTTGGTTCTCCCCACTTATCTATATAATTAAATCCCTTAGGTAGACAAACAAGGAGACAAAGAGCGGTTTAGATTTGATTTTGTAAGCATACATCAATCGGTCGTGATACGGACACATAATCCATCCATCCCACTAATCCCACCACGTTTCCCGTACTCTCATCTCTTCCCCCACTTTTTATCCAACAATCAATTTTTTTTCTTCACTTTCTAACTTACAATACTGTCAGGTATCGGCTCAAAATCTAAATTATCTTCGATCGTTTTACTAATTCATGGATTCGTACTCAAAATGGTGTCCTCGGAATCGGTTCCGTTCTTTTACTCTTAGGTATTTGAATATAGTTTTCTTTGTTTAAGCCGTTCAAATGCATGGTTGAACCTTTTAATCCTCACTATAAGTTGAATTTTTCATAGTTTTCATTTTCTGTTATACGGTTATGAGCAAATTGCAGGCTATGGCCTTTGGTGCTAACAAGTTTGCTCGCATTTGCATTGACAGATTCAGTTTTACCTGATGTTTTTGTTTCTGTTTAAAGCTTTAGGTACAAGTAGCATGTGTATGATCATGTCAATGTTTTATATAGCTTTAAGTCTTCATTCAAATTTTAACGCACATGAAATGTTTGTATAAATGATTCAGTTATGCCTTTGTGCTATACATGCTAACTTAGGTTCTACCATTACATTATCAAATCATAAAAGTACTGCAAACTAAAAAGACTAATTGTTTTTTGGATAAGTGATTTGCTGTTGTGATTTCCTTTTTATAGAAAAACAATGTCATCGTTGTGGATATTTTGTTCGTTGTTTCTCTATATAATATACCTTATTCTGTACTTGTCATCTAATTATAGGCGTGGAGACTTAATGACATACCTGAGAATGTCAAACATCAGTACACTTATTATGCATATGAAATCAGTAGCTTTGACACATGTAACACCCCGTGAATTCTCTAACATTAAGCTTCACAAATTAAAGTATAATTAATTCTAAATGAAAGAATTAAGGGAAATGGGTTACGCCATTGCGTTCGTCTCGGAATTCTGCTTGAGATAGAGTCCGAGTTTGCGCGAATCGGACTCCGTATGAAGGAGTTATGACCTTCGGAAGTTTCAGAATAGAATTTAAATTCAAACAGCTCAGTTTAAAATTCAAAATTGGAAAAACAGGTTCAAACTGGGCTAGGCGGGAAAATTCCCGCCCAGAGACCAAGTCGACCATGGTGTCAACCTGGCCTCCCCAGGTCGACCATGGTGTCGACCTGGCCACCCCAGGTCGACCATAGTGTCGACCTGCCAGTCGACCTGCCTGGTCGACCTGGCTGGCTAGGTCTGGCTCTGGCTCGAATTTCTGTGGCTCTGTGTGTCACTAAGGCTGACGTGTCACCTCTTGATTGGCTCTTTGAACTTTGTATGGTCTAGATTCCTCCTGTCTTCATCTGACGGCTCAAAACAATTTAAAAATCTATAAATACACCCTAAATCTCAACTGAAAATTCACAAAAAAAATAAGAAAGGAGTCGTCATGCTGCCAGGGAGGAATTGAACATAGCCGTCAAGAGAGAAAAGCCTAGAGACAAATCAAATTAAGAAGAAGATCAAAGTTTAATCATATTAATCAACGCAACGTTAGTCTACCCAAAGGAGCGCATCTCAATTTCAGAATTCAGAATGCAGAATTCAAGATTCTGCATTCGTTGTAAGTATAGTGACCTTTCAGAATATGAATAAAAACTGTGATGTGATTCGATGTAAATGAAAATAGAATTGTGTTATTGTATGATATAAATTTTTGTGTATTGTAATGATTCTGTTATGACTTGTGTATTGATATTTGTGGCCTAAATTGATTGATGCAAGCCTGTTAACAATTGTATATGAAAACAATGGCACTTGCAAGTTTGTAGCAAAAACTAGAATTTGATCCCTTTATGTTTATGCCTATGGCATGGACTATATACATTCATTAAGTCTAAATTAAGGCTTATGTAAACATGTTCTAGAATTGAAACTTTTTATGCCTACATGACCCAAAACCTATGATATCATTCTTATGTTTATTTGCAAGTATAATTGGATCTATGTTATGTATCGTTTGGGTTTCATAAACTATGCAAGTTCATGTTGAAATAGGCTATGTGATTAAATGTTATAATTGGACATTTTGGTGAATATACAACATGCTAGTTTTGTGGTTGACATTATGCCAAGTTAAACATGTTTAAACACAAGTTTGCATTAGCCTAAACTATGCCATTTCATATGTCACCTACTTAGTTATACTTTGATTTGAATACAAGTTCACATGACCCATAGTTTATGTTGAATCGCTAAATTGCAAGTTCATGCACCACACACCTTTATGTATTGTAAATGTTACATGTGCTTGATTTCCCCTTTCTCTCATGTTTATAAAGTTGGGCTGAATTGTGTCAAGCCCAACACTTGTTATAATGTTGCGAACGTACAAACGGGGGTAATAACGTTGGGTGTAAAACATTGAAAATATATGTTGGCATGTTTGGCACATGCCAACGATAATGACATTTAAGCGGTATGAATTGTTATACCCAAGAATTAAAGACATGACATTTACATATAATTGAGAAGTAATAAAATATGTAAATTTAGAAAACACGATATGCTTAACCCGAGGTTGGATTGAGTTGTGATGTAAACCTGCCCGGACCCGCCCGGCTGTCCAGTAGTCACAACAATACCTATCCAATGTTGGTGGTTAAGCATTGAGCCCAATAATGACCCGAGGTTAGACTGAGCTACGGTGTAAACCTGCTCGAAACCGACCGACACATCCAGTAACCATATCAATACCTGTCTAATGTGAGTGGTCAGGTGCTCCTAAGAGGCTAAGGACAGATGGTAGGGTTAAGTCAACTATAACACTTAACCAAATTCAACATCTTAACAAGAATTGATGGGTGGGGTTAGGTAAATACAGACACTTAACCACTTAACATGTTTGACTAGAAAATCCTGGTAACGAGGGACCCGTTTCAGCAGTAACCCAAGTTAGGTATCACGGTACCCTGAAACTAGGCAGGGTGGGGCACGATTACTGGGTTGATTGTAAGCGGTCAAAACGACGGCGGTGGGTGCACAGTGTAGGTCTAACGGGGTGCGGGCGTGCACACACTCCGGAACAAACAAACAGGGCACTGGGGACACCAGTAGTATAACCTATGCCTTCTAGAATTTGTGTCGGGGCCGCCACCATGTGTCTTGATACACCCCATGGTGGGACCAGCATAGGTATCTACAATTCTTGGGGGCCGTATGACACATGTTAACGCGAGTAGGAGCCGATCTTTAGAAAATGGGGATCACTTCGCCCTCGGCATGGGGTGCCAGTTTGAATAAACTCAAGTAGGTGCAGAGATATATAGTATGGGTGCGATAGTACATTCATTATCTCCTTAGCGCGTGACACTTTCCTGTTTTCAGTTTATATCTATCATGCCCTTTCTTATTCACATACTGAAGAGTTACTAGATTTACTCAGGCTTTATGTCTGACTAATCTATTTTCTTTTCATCTTCTTTTCTTTCGTTCCCCCCCCCCCCAGGTCCATAGAGAGGAAACAACTCAGCTCAGTCAGACTCTTTACAAGCTCCAAGAACGTAGATGTATGATTTGGATCTCTTTTGCTCGGATTATGGCTTTGGATATCACTATGGGGATTTTTGTCACTTTATTTATGTTTTATGCTTCTTTAATAATCAAGACAGTAATGAGGTTGTAATTTGAGACAATTATGGAAATGTTTTGTTTGAGCACGTATTGATGAAATAAAAGTCTGTTTGGTTTTCGCTGTTTAAAATATGTGTATTTATATCTGTCTTGAGTTTATCTGTGGCTTTTACTTATAAACCTCCACCAAAGTTAAGGCATTCCCTTTGTGAGACCTTAACGGAGGTGGGGTGTTTCACTTGGTATCAGAGCATAGGTTTACCAGACAAGATAAAAGTTTTTGAAATTGTTTTCAAAAAGAAAGTTTAAAGAAGCATTTTTCAAGAAAAAGTGTTATATTTATAAAAAGACAAAATCCCCCAAAGCCATGTGCCCTATCTATCTCTCTCTATCCTTCGTTTTGAATCTTTCCTTCCTGTTTCAGCATGTCTGGGGACCTTACTCCCCAGCTACAGATGCTTTTACTCCTCCTCCTCCTCCTCTACATGAACCAGCAAACGGAAGAATCGCCGAACTAGAAGACGGATAATAGTCAAGGAGGAAAGGACCACAACAATAATAACAAGACACGTAAGAAAAGGAAATGTTATTTCTGTGGCATTGTTGGACATGTGGTGAACGACTGCAGAAAGAAGAAGAAGATGAGTGCTACTTGCTTCCATTGCGGTGAGGCTGGACACATGGCTAAGGAATGCCCTAAGAAACAAGGGCGAGGCCCGCAAGCAGGACCTTCTGGGGGTACCTCTTTAACTTCTTCTCCTAGATGCTTTGTTTTATCCTGCTTATCTTCTCAATCCTATCTTGAGAACTTTAGGTAGTAATATTTCTGTAGAAAGTGTAGTTTATCTTTATGATCATCCAGTTCGCACACTTTTTGACTCTGGCGCATCACACTCTTTTATTTCGTCTGCCTTAGTAGAATCTCTGCATCTAGACACAGTATGGTAGAGGATCCCTTAGTAGTTTCAAATCCAATTGGGGGCTGTGCTTACTTGTCAATGGTTTGTTTGGGTTTGAAAATCTCTATTCTCAGCGTTGAGTTTAGTTGTAATGCCTTTGTTTTGGGCTTCTCGGGATATGGTTTGATCTCTGGCATGGACTGGTTATCCAGTAATAGTGTCATTCTTGATTGTGAGAAAAGAGTAGTTAGACTCTTGACTCGGCTTGGAAACACTGTAGAAATTTCTTGTAATCCCTTGAATGCTGTTATGCTTAGTTATCTAGAGTCGCTTGATGCTTCTGATGAGAATTTGCAATCGGTTAGAGTAGTCCGGGAATATCCGGATGTCTTTGAGGAGGTGAAAGGCTTACCTCCGAGGCGGGAAATAGACTTCCGCATATATCTTGTGGATAACGCAAAGCCTGTAGCTTTACCTGTCAGACACATGTCTCCAAAAGAGAGAAAGGAGCTCAGTAAGCAGGTTAAAGAACTTTTCGAAAAGGGGTTCATTAGACGGAGCATTTCGGAATGGGGTGCTCCAGTGGTGTTCGCAACCAAAGCGGACGGTTCGCTTCGCCTTTGCGTCGACTATAGGGAGTTAAACAAATTGACCAAGAAAAATAGGCACCCTCTTCCCCGAATCGATGATTTGTTTGATCAGCTTGTAGGAGCGACAGTCTTCTCCCAACTTGATCTGGCAACTGGGTTCCATCAACTAAGAGTAGCTGAAGATAACATTGATAAAACGGCGTTCAGAACCCCAGATGGTTTCTTCGAGTGGCTTGTCATGCCTTTCGGCTTGACAAACGCACCCGCTTATTTCGTAGACCTAATGAGCAGGGTGTTCAGAGAATTCCTCAACAAATTTGTGGTTGTCTTCATAGATGATATCTTAATCTTCTCAAAAAACGAGGAAGAGCATGCTCGGCATCTGAAAGAAATCATGGAAACTCTCCGTACACATCAGCTAAAAGCCAAATTCTCCAAGTGCCACTTTTGGAGAAAGGAGGTAAGATTTCTGGGGCATATAGTGTCCAAAGAAGGGTTGGCTGTGGACCCCGCGAAAATGGTGGCAGTACAAGATTGGAAGACACCAAGAAATGCAACCGAAGTTCGAAGCTTTCTTGGGCTAGCCGGTTTTTACCGAAAGTTTATTAGGGATTTCGCGAAAATCTCAGCCCCACTCACAAGGCTAATAAAGAAGAATCTGGCGTTCACTTGGGATTTGGATTGCGAGTTTGCTTTCCAACGATTAAAAAGGGCTCTTACAACAGCCCCTGTTCTGACCTTGCCAGATGGAAGCAAAATGTTCACAGTATACACGGATGCATGTGGAACGGGACTAGGCGTTGTTCTAATGCAAGAAGGAAGGGTGGTAGCTTATGGCGGAAGACAATTGAAAGTTCATGAAAAGAACTACCTAACCCACGATCTTGAGTTAGCCGCCATCGTCTTTGCGCTTAAGTCTTGGCGCCATTATCTCCTAAGTGAGAAGTTCGAATTATACACTGACCATAAATCATTGAAATATCTCTTCTCGCAGAAGGATCTTAACTTGAGGCAGCAAAGATGGATGGAGTTTCTTGCCTCGTATGACTTTGAAATTTCCTATACTCCCGGCAAAGGCAACGTAGTAGCAGACGCGTTGAGCCAAAAGAAACTGACCTTAAGCCCACTCTTTGTGGAAAGGCAAAGCTTGGAGTATATAGCCAGTTTTAACTTTAGGCCCTCCTCAGATTTTGTATCGGGTTTGTTAGCATCTCTCGAAGTACGCCCTACTCTCTTAGACTCAATAGGGGCTGCACAACGTGAAGACCCTCAGCTTGTTGATGTGATTGATAGACTTATTAGGGGTGAGACTTCTAGTCACCTCAGTAGATACGCCATCGATGATAAGGGTTGGCTGAGGCGAGATGGAAGATTATGCGTCCCACAAGCAAGGGAATTGACAAAGAAGGTTCTCGAGGAAGCGCATCATTCCAAGATGACTATACACCCTGGCGGTGATAAGATGTACAAGGATATAAAAAGGACTTTCTTTTGGAGCGGCATGAAGCAGGACGTGGCGGATTTCGTTTCTAAGTGCATGACCTGCCAACGGGCCAAGGCGGAACAGAAGAAGCCTGGAGGACTACTACATCCTTTAGAGGTCCTACAGTGGAAGTGGGATAGCATTTCAATGGACTTCAATGATGGACTACCTAGGTCGAGAAGAGGCAATACTAGCAGTTGGGTAATAGTGGACAAGCTTACTAAGAGCGCCCACTTCATACCTATCAAGAGTAGAAGGACTGCCTCATCTCTAGCATCTCTTTATCTCAAGGAAATAGTTCGACTCCATGGGATACCCTCCAGCATTGTTAGTGACCGAGACCCTATCTTCACAAGCGAGTTTTGGCGGAGTCTACAAGAAGCTGTAGGCACACAGTTATGTTTGAGCACGGCCTATCACCCCTAAACCGATGGCCAGACAGAAAGGGTGAATAGAGTTTTAGAGGATCTTTTGAGACTTTGCGTTCTTGACTTTGGAGGGACTTGGGAGGATCACCTTCCTTTAGTTGAATTTTCCTACAACAACAGCTACCATCGGTATGGCGCCCTTCGAAGCCTTGTATGGAAAACCGTGCAAATCACCAACTTGTTGGTGGGAGTCTACAGATAAGCTTATACTTGGGCCAGACATGATTCGAGAGACTTCGGAGAAAGTGGACTTGATACGTAGGAGAATGAAGACTGCCCAAGACAGACAGAAATCCTACGCCGACAAAAGAAGGACCGACCTTGAGTTTGAGATTGGGGACAGGGTTTTCCTTAAGGTATCTCCTTTAAGGAACGTCGTTCGCTTTGGATCCGCAGGAAAACTAGCACCCAGATTTGTATGACCGTTTCCTATCATCGAGAAGGTTGGGAAGATGGCCTATAGATTAGAGCTACCCGAGAGACTGGCCGGAGTTCACAACGTCTTTCATGTTTCTCACCTCCGGAAGTGTTTGCATGAGTCTGCGGAAGTGGTGGAACCTAGCATTCTAGAAGAAGCTGAAGTGGAACGTGAAGCAACTGTGAGGAGAGTTCCAACCCGCATCTTAGGAACTGAAGTGAAAAAGCTACGCAACCGCGAAGTCAAACTCGTTAAAGTTCAGTGGAGCGATGCCGAGGAAGACGCGACTTGGGAAAGTGAGGACAGAATACGCGCTCCCTACCCTCTTCTTTTTTAGGGTACATCTTTGATCTCTCTTTTTCCTTAAGTTATGCTTTATCTATCTTTTTAGGTATATCTCCTCGGTCCTTTTTCTAACTCCTTAGGTAGAAAACAAATGGATGCAAACATGTGTTTGAAAACATGTTATGGATGATGGCTGCAAACGGTTGCTAGTGGTTGCTCGTGGATGCATATACACACACACCCTAGGTTATAGATCGGCTCAGTCACTTCATATTGCATATGCATATATATGTATTCTCATTTGTATATGGTTGAAACTTGATATACTGTCATATGGTCATCGCATTTGTATGAATAGTTGTGCACTCATGTAGAATTATGAGTAGGAAATATTTGCATACATAATGGATTCATGACACTTACATGATTCGCATTAAGGAGGTCAACTGAATCAGTAGACCGCCTGAATTTTGCATTAGAAGGACATGTACACACACTATGCATATGATCATGAAGCGTTAGAAGTCTTTTAAGGACAGTGGATGCCTGTGTTTATTGGTTGAGTAAATGGACTGTTGGATGGTAGGATATACATTCTTCTTAACTTGAAGATTTCGGGGACGAAATCCTTTTAAGGGGGGAGAATGTAACACCCTGTGAATTCTAAAACATTAAGCTTCACAAATTAAAGTGTAATTAATTCTAAATGAAAGAATTAAGGGAAATGGGTAACGCCATTGCGTTCATCTCGGAATTCTGCTTGAGATAGAGTCCGAGTTTGCGCGAATCGGACTTCGTATGAAGGAGTTATGACCTTCGGAAGTTTCAGAATAGAATTTAAATTCAAACAGCTCAGTTTAAAATTCGAAATTTGAAAAACAGGTTCAAACTGGGCTGGGCGGGAAAATTCCCGCCCAGAGACCAGGTCGACCATAGGGTCGACCATGGTGTCGACCTGGCCTCCCCAGGTCGACCATGGTGTCGACCTGGCCACCCCAGGTCGACCATAGTGTCGACCTGGGTGTCGACCTGCCTGGTCGACCTGGCTGGCTAGGTCTGGCTCTGGCTCGAATTTCTATGGCTCTGTGTGTCACTAGGGCTTATGTGTCACCTCTTCATTGGCTCTTTGAACTTTGTATGGTCTAGATTCCTCCTGTCTTCATCTGACGGCTCAAAACAATTTAAAAATCTATAAATACACCCTAAGTCTCAACTGAAAATTCACACAAAAAAATAAGAAAGGAGTCGTCATGCTGCCAGGGAGGAATTGAACATAGCCGTCAAGATAGAAAAGCCTAGAGACGAATCAAATTAAGAAGAAGATCAAAGTTTAATCCAATTAATCAACGCAACGTTAGTCTACCTGTAACACCCCGAAAATTCGATAACTGTGGAATTTATAAATTAAAGTATAATCAAATTCAAATCAGAGAACTAAGGGAAACGGGATACGCCATTGCGTTCGTCTCGGAAAAATACGCGAAATAGAGTCCGAGTTTTCGAAAAACGGAGTCCATATGAAGAAGATATGGCCTTCGGAAGTTTTGAATTAAATTTAAAATTCAAACAGAATAAAATAATAATTTGAAATGGGGCCCAACGGGCCAGGCGGATAAAACACCCGCCTAGCCACCCAGGTCGACTGGGCTGTCGACCTGGGCTACCCATGTCGACAGGGCTGTCGACAGCCCTGTCGACAGGGGTATCGACCTGGTCGAGCCCAGTCAACCTGGCTGGCCAGGTCGGTGTGTGGTCGAATTTCTGTGGTCTGCTTTGTCATTAGGGCTAGGTGGCGGGTTTTTATTGGTCTCTCTTCCTAATGAATGGCTATGATCTAACCTAGCAACATCAAGGGTCCTAATTAGTTCCTAACCTCTATATAAACAACCCTAGACTAAACCCTAATCTATTCATTAAAAATTAAGAACATAGCCGCCATGTTGCTGAGGAATGACAAAGCATAGCCGCCAACTAAAGAGAGGATTAGGGAGGAAGTTCTAAGGCCTAAAGCAATTCAAGCAACCTAAAGCTAATCAATTCAACAAAGGAATTTGCGTCTTCAATCCCTAAACTAGAGAATTCATCAAACCATTGTAAGTAGAGTATTACTTTGGTATAATAAACAACTGTGTTGATGTGTATGCTTGGATTGTGGCAATGGAAGTAATTTATATTTGTGCAAAATTATGTATTCATTATAAAGGACTACATGCGGTAGTTCTATGCAAATAAACGTTTGGAATATTGCGCAAATTGTGTAATCTATATTGAAGCTACATGTATGTAGTTAATTGAAATTCATGCAAATTTGAGGCTTTGTTATTATGCCATTATGATGTATATTTTGTGCATAAATCGTTTTGCAAGTAATTGAAACAAGTTTGGTTATTATAGTTCATATGAAACTATGTAGAATTTTGACACCATAATCCATGCATTAAGTCATGCTTTTACAAACTTATGAATATGGCTAGGAATGATATTTGGCATAATTGAAATCCGTTATTAAGTCTATCTTGTTTTAAAGGATTATATGATGACATGGCTAGGTTAGACTCAAAAATCCCTTTTTGCAAGTTTAAAGCAAAACACCATGATTAGGAATATTTATGCATAAGTATGTCTATACCATCGTTATGTGATTAGGCTTAAATCATGATTAAGTTGAAATATGCTATGTTCATGCTAGAAGTATTTATGCCATGCTTATGTTTGACAATATGTCATGTTTATGCTAGAAGTATTTATGCCATGCTTATGTTTGACAATATGCCATGTTTATGCTAGAAGTATTTAGGCCATGCTTATGTTTGACATTATGCCTAAATAAGAATATAAGTTCATGTTGTAGTTAAACCTATGCAAGTTTACATGCCTTGATTTATGTCACCTATGTTTTATGACCAAGATATATGTTACCACTATGCAAGTACACCAATTTCTATTATGTATTTTCCAACGTCATATGCAAGTTCATGCGCTCACTTTCCCCCTCTTTGTGTATACGCCATAAGCCTCCCCTTTTCGCATGGCTAAATTGGGCTTTAAAAGGCTAAGCCCAATATATATAAACGAACGTGTAAAACGGGGGAAAATAACGTTGGGTTAACATTAATTTAATGAATAAAAACTAAAGTAAAAGGGCCCAAATTCAAGTATGGGTTGGGCCCATGATTGGTGTAACCTTTACACCATTAACATAATAATGGGCCGCAAATATTTACATATAAATAAAGAAGAATGACAAAATATGTAAATGTAGAAAAGACGATGTGTTTAACCCGAGGTTGGATTGAGTTGTGATGTAAACCTGCCCGGAACCGCCCGGCTGTCCAGTAGTCACAACAATACCTATCCAATGTGGGAGGTTAAACATGGAGCCCAGCAAGGACCCGAGGTTAGACTGAGTTGTGGCGTAAGACTGCCCGGAACCAACCGGCAACAGGCAGCCACAACAATACCTGTCTAATGTGAGAGGTCAGGGCCTTAATAAGACAATTAAGGCTGAGTCAGGATTGTTAGGATTAAGCAAACTAAAGACTTAATCAAAATGGAACATGCTAAACTAAACGGACTGGTGGGGTTAGGTTAGGAAACACTTAACCAACTTAGCATGTTGGCTAGAGATAGAAAACCTAGTAACGGGGGACCCTTTTCAGCAGTAACCCTAGAAGGTGTATCAGGATACCCTGAAACTAGGCAGGGTGGGGCACGATTACTGGGCTGATTGTAAGAGGTCAAATCGACGGCGGTGGTGTAGCAGTGTAGGTTCTAACGGTGTGCGGGCGTGCACGCACTCCGGCGCAGAAAAATAAAGCACTGGACACCAGTAGTGTACCTTTGCACTCTAAGGTTGTGTCGGGTTGCCACTATGGGACTTGATACACCCCATGGTGGGACCAGCATAGGTAACTACAGACATCGGGGGCCGTAAGACACATGTAACTATGCGAGTAGGAGCCGATCATCGTAGAATGGATCACACTACCCTGATTATGGGGTGCAAATTGGAAACTAGTTTATATGGGGTCAGAGATTAACATGGGGTACGATAGTATATTCGACCCTAGATAACTTAACCAAGTTCATAGTGTTTGCCCACTTCCTGTTTACTTATCATACCCAGTTCTTTATTCATAGACAAAGTAGTACTAGACTTACTCAGGCTTTATGTCTAACTCTATTTTTCTTTCGTCTTCTTTCTTCCGTTTCCCCCCCCAGGTCCTCAGGGAGGGAACACAGCAGCTTGACCTACCTCAACATCCAGCTTGAAGAAGAGAAATGTATTGCTTGGACTTTCCTGTTTTGAACTATGGCTTTGGACAATCCACTATGGGGTTTTGGCAGTTTGTCTATGTTTTATTTATGCTTCTTTAAAAATAATGTACTCAGGACAGATTATGAAGTATTATGTTATGTTTTTGGAAAGGATGTTGTTGTAACACGTATTTGACTTTATGAAATAAAGTTTGTTGTTCTTCCGCTGTTTACAAATATGTGTTATTATACCTGTCTTGTATATCTGTGACTTGTACTTATAAACCTCCACCAAAATTAGGGCATTCCCTTTGAGAGTGACCCTAACGGAGGTGGGGTGTTTCACTTGGTATCAGAGCATAGGTTTACCAGATAAGATAAAAAGTTTTGAAAAATTATTTTCAAAAAGGGAATTTAAAGAAGCATTTTTAAAAGATAAAAGTATTATTTTATTTTAAAAAGGCAAAGTCCACTCCCCAAAGCCATAGGTATTATCTCTTATCCTTCGTTTTGAATCTATCCTTTTTGTTTCAGCATGTCCCAAGAACTTAACTTGCCTGAAGGGGTGCCCATACCTGGTTGGTTTAGACGTTTCTTAGAAGCTAGGGCCACTCAGCCAGGTCCTACCGTTCCTCCTCCTCCAGCTGAAGGGAATCATCCAGCCGCAGCAGTACTTTTTCCTCCACCTCCTCCACGGGGAAACACATTCGCTAAGATATGTAAAGATTTTAAAGCTATGGGAGGAAGGGATTTCTATGGAACTGAGTCCTTCGTAGCAGCTAGGAATTGGCTAAAAGAAACGGAGGACCTATTCATCATCTTTGAGGTAGAAGATAGACAAAAGGTACAACTAGCGGTGTGGCTATTGAAGGGCGAGGCTTCCTACTGGTGGGAAGTCACCAATGCTGAAAGACCAGTAGAAACATGGGAGGACTTTAGGGCAAGGTTTGAGACTAAGTTTCTCTCAGATGCAGAAAGAAGTTTGCAGTTGGAAAAATTCTTATTCCTTAAGCAAGGAGACAAGACTGTTAGAGAGTATGTGAATCAGTTTGATGAGCTGGCTAGGTTTGGGCTTGACCTAGTCAACACCCCTCATAAGAAGGCTCTCCGTTTCGTCAAGGGGTTAAATGAGCCATTACATAGTTTGGCCATGACCCATATACCCATGGGAGCCACGTATGAAAGATTGGTACAAATGGCATTGCTGAACGAAGAGGACAAGGGCAAGAAGGAGACGAAGGCAGAAAGCTCTCAAGGGAAGAAAGAGGGTTTGCAGCCTAAGAAGACAGACTTTAAGAAAGGCGGGGAAGGCAACAAAGAGAAGAGGACGTGTAATTTCTGTGGCAAAGTGGGGCACTTAGTAAAGGACTGCCGGAAAAAGAAGGCCAAGGAGAATGGTGGGTGCTTTTCTTGCGGCGAGACGGGCCATAGAGCTAAGGACTGCCCAAGGAAACGAGGACAGGGGCAGGGCACTGGATCCACCCCAGGGGCACAGGTTCATGTGCTAGAAGCGCTACCATTGCAACAACGAGGTACCAATACTTCTGTAGAAAGTGTAGTTTATCTTTATGATCACCCCGTTCGCACTTTATTTGATTCTGGCGCATCACACTCCTTTATCTCGTCTGCTTTAGTAGAATCTCTGCACCTAAAAACTAGTATGGTAGAGGACCCCTTAATTGTTTCAAACCCAATTGGGGGCCCAGCTCATTTGTCTATGATCTGTCTGGATTTGAAAATTTCTATCCTAAGTGTTGAATTTCAATGTAGTGCCTTTGTTTTGGGCTTTTCGGGGTATGGTTTGATTTTGGGTATGGATTGGCTATCCAGTAATGGGGCCATCCTTGATTGTGAGAAAAGGGTTGTTAGGCTCCTAACCCAGCTCGGTAATACTTTGGAAATTTCTTGTAATCCCTCGTATGCGGTTATGCTTAGTTATCTTGAATCGCTAGATGCCTCTGTTGAAAATTTGCAATCGGTTAAAGTGGTCCGGGAATATCCGGATGTCTTCGAAGAGGTGAAGGGCTTGCCTCCGAAGCGGGAAATAGACTTCCGCATATATCTTGTAGATAATGCAAAGCCCGTTGCGTTGCCCGTTAGACATATGGCTCCACGAGAAAGGAAAGAGCTCAGTAAACAGATTAAAGAGCTTCTAGAGTAGGGGTTCATTTGAAGGAGCATTTCAGAATAGGGCGCTCCAGTAGTGTTCGCCACTAAGGCAAAAAGTTCATTTCGCTTATGAATGAGTTGTGGAGAATTACCTTAGTAAGTACATTTGGCAACATAGTTGACATTTGTTTATTTTCTAGAGATAATTCATCTATGTGGGATACCTTATAGTAAGTTAACAAGATCCAAGATTCACTAGTGAATTTTGGAGAGCTTGCATGGAACCATGAGTACGCAGTTAGGATTGAGCCAAGAATATTAGAAGTAGAGTAAGTGAAAGAGGAACGAGAGGCAACAGTAGAAAAAGGTTCCAACTCATATTTTGGAAACAAGAATTAAGGCGCTACGAAATTGTGAAGTTAAAGACGGACAAAGCATAATGGAGTCAAGCTCAAGGAAATGCGACTTAGAAGATCGAAGACTAGATTCGTGCATCATATCTCTTCTTAAGAGTATGTCCTTGATCCCTCTCTTCCTGTAGAGCTTACTTGCATGCTATCTTTTGTGTATATCCTCTCGGTCCCATTCTCAATCCAATTTCTGTTGCAAACCCCGTAGGAAGTATGACTCATCTGTTAGTAACACATGTTGGGGCTTGAGGGTGTTCGTTGGATTGACCAAACTTTCTGGGTTTTATAGGATACGGGTCGGTCTTAGGAAGGGACTCCCTTGTGACCTAAAAGGAGTCCATCATGCTTAATTTCTTAGAATCATATATGGTGGTTGGGTTGAGTAATTCTTTGGGTGTCAGTCTGATGTTGATTTCGGTCTTCGGGGCTGATGCTTAGAGAGTTCTTCTCCTAATCAATATATATATGTGGCATAGATTTCCAGTTTCGACATTGCCTAATGGGCACAGAGTTTTTACTTGCTTCTATCATTCGACTATACCTTTAGGTAGGACCATTTCCTATCATCGAGAAAATTGGGAAAATGGCTTATAGATTAGAGCTACCCGAGAAGTTGGCGGGAGTCCACAACGTTTTTCACGTTTCACATCTCCGAAAATGTCTGCATGAGTCAGCTGAAGTGGTAGAGCCAAACATCCTCGAAGAGGCCGAAGTGGAACGCGAAGCAACCATAAGAAGAATTCCAACCCGCATCTTAGGAACGGAAGTGAAGAAGCTACGCAACCGTGAAGTCAAGCTCGTCAAAGTTCAGTGGAGCGACGCCGAGGGAGACGCGACTTGGGAAACTGAAGCTAGAATCCGTACAGCCTACCCTTTTCTGTTCGAGGGTACATCCTTGATCTTTCTTTTTCCTTAAGTTGCGCTTTTATCTATCTTTTTTTTAGGTATATTTTCCTCGACCGTATCTTTTAGATAGAATCTTTTTGGATGGAAACATGTAATTGAAACATGTTATGTATGATGGTTGCAAGTGGTTGCAAGTGATTGCTAGTGGTTGCTCGTGGTTGCATATACACACACAATCTAGGTTTTAGATCGGCTCAGTCACTTCATATTGCATATGCATATGTGTTTGTATTCGTATGTGGTTGAACTTTAATGTGTTGACATGTGGATGCTGCATTTGTATTGAATGACTGTGCACTCATGTAGAATCAAGAATAGGAAAATTTGCATACATAATGGATTCATGGCACTTACATAATTCGCATTAAGGAGGTCAACTGAATCAGTAGACCGACTGATTTTGCATTAGATAAGTACATGTATACACACACACTTTGCATATGATCATGAAGCATTAGAAGTCTTTTAAGGACAATGGATACTCGTGTTTGATGGATGAGTAGATGGATGATTGGATGTTAGGATTTACATTCCTCCTAACTTGAAGATTTCGGGGACGAAATCCTTTTAAGTGGGGGAGAATGTAACACCCCGAAAATTCGATAACTGTGGAATTTATAAATTAAAGTATAATCAAATTCAAATCAGAGAACTAAGGGAAACGGGATACGCCATTGCGTTCGTCTCGGAAAAATACGCGAAATAGAGTCCGAGTTTTCGAAAAACGGAGTCCATATGAAGAAGATATGGCCTTCGGAAGTTTTGAATTAAATTTAAAATTCAAACAGAATAAAATAATAATTTGAAATGGGGCCCAACGGGCCAGGCGGATAAAACACCCGCCTAGCCACCCAGGTCGACTGGGCTGTCGACCTGGGCTACCCATGTCGACAGGGCTGTCGACAGCCCTGTCGACAGGGGTATCGACCTGGTCGAGCCCAGTCAACCTGGCTGGCCAGGTCGGTGTGTGGTCGAATTTCTGTGGTCTGCTTTGTCATTAGGGCTAGGTGGAGGGTTTTTATTGGTCTCTCTTCCTAATGAATGGCTATGATCTAACCTAGCAACATCAAGGGTCCTAATTAGTTCCTAACCTCTATATAAACAACCCTAGACTAAACCCTAATCTATTCATTAAAAATTAAGAACATAGCCGCCATGTTGCTGAGGAATGACAAAGCATAGCCGCCAACTAAAGAGAGGATTAGGGAGGAAGTTCTAAGGCCTAAAGCAATTCAAGCAACCTAAAGCTAATCAATTCAACAAAGGAATTTGCGTCTTCAATCCCTAAACTAGAGAATTCATCAAACCATTGTAAGTAGAGTATTACTTTGGTATAATAAACAACTGTGTTGATGTGTATGCTTGGATTGTGGCAATGGAAGTAATTTATATTTGTGCAAAATTATGTATTCATTATAAAGGACTACATGCGGTAGTTCTATGCAAATAAACGTTTGGAATATTGCGCAAATTGTGTAATCTATATTGAAGCTACATGTATGTAGTTAATTGAAATTCATGCAAATTTGAGGCTTTGTTATTATGCCATTATGATGTATATTTTGTGCATAAATCGTTTTGCAAGTAATTGAAACAAGTTTGGTTATTATAGTTCATATGAAACTATGTAGAATTTTGACACCATAATCCATGCATTAAGTCATGCTTTTACAAACTTATGAATATGGCTAGGAATGATATTTGGCATAATTGAAATCCGTTATTAAGTCTATCTTGTTTTAAAGGATTATATGATGACATGGCTAGGTTAGACTCAAAAATCCCTTTTTGCAAGTTTAAAGCAAAACACCATGATTAGGAATATTTATGCATAAGTATGTCTATACCATCGTTATGTGATTAGGCTTAAATCATGATTAAGTTGAAATATGCTATGTTCATGCTAGAAGTATTTATGCCATGCTTATGTTTGACAATATGTCATGTTTATGCTAGAAGTATTTATGCCATGCTTATGTTTGACAATATGCCATGTTTATGCTAGAAGTATTTAGGCCATGCTTATGTTTGACATTATGCCTAAATAAGAATATAAGTTCATGTTGTAGTTAAACCTATGCAAGTTTACATGCCTTGATTTATGTCACCTATGTTTTATGACCAAGATATATGTTACCACTATGCAAGTACACCAATTTCTATTATGTATTTTCCAACGTCATATGCAAGTTCATGCGCTCACTTTCCCCCTCTTTGTGTATACGCCATAAGCCTCCCCTTTTCGCATGGCTAAATTGGGCTTTAAAAGGCTAAGCCCAATATATATAAACGAACGTGTAAAACGGGGGAAAATAACGTTGGGTTAACATTAATTTAATGAATAAAAACTAAAGTAAAAGGGCCCAAATTCAAGTATGGGTTGGGCCCATGATTGGTGTAACCTTTACACCATTAACATAATAATGGGCCGCAAATATTTACATATAAATAAAGAAGAATGACAAAATATGTAAATGTAGAAAAGACGATGTGTTTAACCCGAGGTTGGATTGAGTTGTGATGTAAACCTGCCCGGAACCGCCCGGCTGTCCAGTAGTCACAACAATACCTATCCAATGTGGGAGGTTAAACATGGAGCCCAGCAAGGACCCGAGGTTAGACTGAGTTGTGGCGTAAGACTGCCCGGAACCAACCGGCAACAGGCAGCCACAACAATACATGTCTAATGTGAGAGGTCAGGGCCTTAATAAGACAATTAAGGCTGAGTCAGGATTGTTAGGATTAAGCAAACTAAAGACTTAATCAAAATGGAACATGCTAAACTAAACGGACTGGTGGGGTTAGGTTAGGAAACACTTAACCAACTTAGCATGTTGGCTAGAGATAGAAAACCTAGTAACGGGGGACCCTTTTCAGCAGTAACCCTAGAAGGTGTATCAGGATACCCTGAAACTAGGCAGGGTGGGGCACGATTACTGGGCTGATTGTAAGAGGTCAAATCGACGGCGGTGGTGTAGCAGTGTAGGTTCTAACGGTGTGCGGGCGTGCACGCACTCCGGCGCAGAAAAATAAAGCACTGGACACCAGTAGTGTACCTTTGCACTCTAAGGTTGTGTCGGGTTGCCACTATGGGACTTGATACACCCCATGGTGGGACCAGCATAGGTAACTACAGACATCGGGGGCCGTAAGACACATGTAACTATGCGAGTAGGAGCCGATCATCGTAGAATGGATCACACTACCCTGATTATGGGGTGCAAATTGGAAACTAGTTTATATGGGGTCAGAGATTAACATGGGGTACGATAGTATATTCGACCCTAGATAACTTAACCAAGTTCATAGTGTTTGCCCACTTCCTGTTTACTTATCATACCCAGTTCTTTATTCATAGACAAAGTAGTACTAGACTTACTCAGGCTTTATGTCTGACTCTATTTTTCTTTCGTCTTCTTTCTTCCGTTTCCCCCCCCAGGTCCTCAGGGAGGGAACACAGCAGCTTGACCTACCTCAACATCCAGCTTGAAGAAGAGAAATGTATTGCTTGGACTTTCCTGTTTTGAACTATGGCTTTGGACAATCCACTATGGGGTTTTGGCAGTTTGTCTATGTTTTATTTATGCTTCTTTAAAAATAATGTACTCAGGACAGATTATGAAGTATTATGTTATGTTTTTGGAAAGGATGTTGTTGTAACACGTATTTGACTTTATGAAATAAAGTTTGTTGTTCTTCCGCTGTTTACAAATATGTGTTATTATATCTGTCTTGTATATCTGTGACTTGTACTTATAAACCTCCACCAAAATTAGGGCATTCCCTTTGAGAGTGACCCTAACGGAGGTGGGGTGTTTCACTACCCAAAGGAGCGCATCTCAATTTCAGAATTCAGAATCCAGAATTCAAGATTCTGCATTCGTTGTAAGTATAGTGACCTTTCAGAATATGAATAAAAACTGTGATGTGATTCGATGTAAATGAAAATAGAATTGTGTTATCGTATGATATAAATTTCTGTGTATTGTAATGATTTTGTTATGACTTGTGTATTGATATTTGTGGCCTAAATTGATTGATGCAATCCTATTAACAATTGTATATGAAAACAATGGCACTTGCAAGTTTGTGGCAAAAACTAGAATTTGATCCCTTTATGTTTATGCCTATGGCATGGTCTATATGCATTCATTAAGTCTAAATTAAGGCTTATGTAAACATGTTCTAAATTTGAAACCTTTTGTGCCTACATGACCCAAAACCTATGATATCATTCTTATGTTTATTTGCAAGTATAATTGGATTTATGTTAAGTATCGTTTGGGTTTCATAAACTATGCAAGTTCATGTTGAAATAGGCTATGTGATTAGATGTTATAATTGGACATTTTGGTGAATATACAACATGCTAGTTTTGTGGTTGACATTATGCCAAGTTAAACATGTTTAAACACAAGTTTGCATTAGCCTAAACTATGCCATTTCATATGTCACCTACTTAGTTATACTTTGATTTGAATACAAGTTCACATGACCCATAGTTTATGTTGAATCGCTAAATTGCAAGTTCATGCACCACACACCTTTATGTATTGTAAATGTTACATGTGCTTGATTTCCCCTTTCTCTCACGTTTATAAAGTTAGGTTGAATTGTGTCAAGCCCAACACTTGTTATAATGTTGCGAACGTACAAACGGGGGTAATAACGTTGGGTGTAAAACATTGAAAATATATGTTGGCATGTTTGGCACATGCCAACGACAATGACATTTAAGCGGTATGAATTTTTATACCCAAGGATAAAAGACATGACATTTACATATAATTGAGAAGTAATAAAATATGTAAATTTAGAAAACACGATATGCTTAACCCGGGGTTGGATTGATTTGTGATGTAAACCTGCCCGGACCCGCCCGGCTGTCCAGTAGTCACAACAATACCTATCCAATGTGGGTGGTTAAGCATTGAGCCCAATAATGACCCGAGGTTAGATTGAGCTACGGTGTAAACTTGCTCGGAACCGACCGGCACATCCAGTAACCGTAGCAATACCTGTCTAATGTGAGTGGTCAGATGCTCCTAAGAGGCTAAGGACATATGGTAGGTTTAAGTCAACTATAACACTTAACCAAATTTAACATGTTAACAAGAATTGATGGGTGGGGTTAGGTAAATACAGACACTTGACCACTTAACATGTTTGACTAGAAAATCCTGGTAACGAGGGACCCGTTTCAGCAGTAACCCAAGTTAGGTATCACGGTACCCTGAAACTAGGCAGGGTGGGGCACAATTACTGGGTTGATTGTAAGCGGTCAAAACGACGGCGGTGGGTGCACAGTGTAGGTCTAACGGGGTGCGGGCGTGCACACACTCCGGGGCAGAAAAACAGGGCACTGGGGACACCAGTAGTATAACCTATGCCTTCTAGAATATGTGTCGGGGCCGCCACCATGGGTCTTGATACACCCCATGGTGGGACCAGCATAGGTATCTATAATTCTTAGGGGTCGTATGACACATGTTAACGCGAGTAGGAGCCGATCTTTAGAAAATGGGGATCACTTCGCCCTCAGCATGGGGTGCCAGTTAGAATAAACTCAAGTAGGTGCAGAGATATATAGTATGGGTGCGATAGTACATTCTTCACCTCCTTAGCGTGTGACACTTTCCTGTTTTCAGTTTATATCTATCATGCCCTTTTCTTATTCACATACTGAAGAGTTACTAGATTTACTCAGGCTTTATGTCTGACTCTATTTTCTTTTCGTCTTCTTTTCTTTCGTCCCCCCCCCCAAGGTCCACAGGGAGGAAACAACTCAGCTCAGTCAGACTCTTTACAAGCTCCAAGAACGTAGATGTATGATTTGGATCTCTTTTGCTCGGATTATGGCTTTGGATATCACTATGGGGATTTTTGTCACTTTATTTATGTTTTATGCTTCTTTAATAATCAAGATAGTAATGAGGTTGTAATTTGAGACAATTATGGAAATGTTATGTTTGAACACGTATTGATGAAATAAAAGTCTGTTTGGTTTCCGCTGTTTAAAATATGTGTATTTATATCTGTCTTGAGTTTATCTGTGGCTTTTACTTATAAACCTCCACCAAAGTTAAGGCATTCCCTTTGTGAGTGACCTTAACAGAGACAGCTATTAGCATAGAATTCCCGGTTAAGGCTTGATTGATGTGCAGCTGAGAAAGGGGACTTTAGCATATCTGGCGCAGAAAAAGGCAGGTTGGCTTTGAGAGTTTGTTTTTATCATTTATACATTTTACTTGGTTACTCATCACCTGCATTTTCACTAAAGAATTAAAGCATACGTTTTTCTAAGGATAAATTTTGCAATCATACCTATTAAATTACCAACTCATTTATCCACGTTAAAAATGCTAGCGAAGTAGGCATGTTATTAGGTTTTTTTTAGTCATTTATTTATGCAACTATTTTCAAGTTTTCGTGTTTTTGAAATCTAACGTTGTTGATTCTGTTTCAAAATAAGAATTTTAACTGTAGTTGACTACTATTATTGTTCAACATGTTCACGATGTTGTGTATAATTTAAAATTTTCCTGTACTTATGAGTTTGTATATGCTTATTTGCATAGTTATATTTGTTTTCATTCACTCGATTTAGGAGACCCAGTGGTAAAAGGTTTATGTCTATGGTTTCTTTGGATTTGACTTTTCATTGATTTTTGTATGCACATCAAATGTTTGAAACAATGTTTTGAATGGTTGAAAAATATGTTGTTGGTATTTGAAATATACTATCCGATCCTTTTTTCATGTCATTTTCTTCTTCCACTCGACCAATTAGCCTATTCTTTTACTTTTTAGATTGGTGGTCAGTTTTTTTTTTTTTTTTTTTTTTTTTTTGAATTATTTGTCAAAATTGGGTAAATAAGATGTTGACTATAAAAATTGTAACAGAATTGACTACTAACTTCACGACTGTTCTACTTTTGTTTTTGTAATCTTTTTATGAGTTACCATAAGCCAACTCTTCTCAGTTTTTTATGTTTCCCTATATTCGTAAAGTTGGAGCTGAAGTACTGTATACTCTGACACCCTTTTAATGTCTATTATAATTTTATTCTTTTTATTACTATATCTTTTATATTGCAATTCCCATTTCAACCCGTTAACCCTCCAACTTTCCCAGTCCAGTCTATAAAAATACCTATCTACCGCCCAGCAGCGCATTTCAATGCCAAAAACAAAAAGAAAATCTCTTAAAAATTTGAAGTATCAGAAGACAATGAACACAATACTCGATCTATAATGCTAGTTACTTTTAACAGTCCTTTTTTCCCTATTTGAAAACAACATTGATTTTGGATCTAAAAAATGATAAAAAGAAATTAGTACTCATGAACCCCAGTTTTTGTGGATCATTATACGACATGCATTTTGGATAATTAAGATCTAATATAAGTACCCACAGTTTGACAGCTATATCATTGTGGCTAATTTAACAGTAGTTGTTCTGTTATCGTCATTTTTTTTTGAATGAGCTGAAGGTTAATTACTTTAGGTAACTTGACTGTTTTCGATGAGTAGACTGTCACTTGGCTAGATCCATCATAAATATTTATTTGTCCCATCCCATCTTTTACATATTTTTGTATTATCTGGCATTTCTCATGCTGATTCACACATAATAATGATATATCATTTTCTATTATATGGTTATGTATAGCCTCTTTTACGTATATGCGTTATGTTGTTTATCCAGTAAACAAATTTACTGAAATGATTCCATTTTACAATGCATTGTATATCAATTATTTCTCATTTATTTTCTCATGTTTTTATTTTCATGCAACATTTATTTTCTCACATATTTTCCATTTTATTGAAATGCTTCCATTAGTGTCTGGCTTGCTACTCGCAGGCATCCCAAAACCAGTATCATTAACGTTCCAGGACCCGACCCTTCCAAATCAGCATGTGATGAAAACAAGGAAAGGGAGGAAAGGGATGAAACTCATATGTCATCTTCATATCAATCTTTATGGCAACAGGTTTTAGAGCGCCAATACATGAACGATTCGCCAAAGAAATCGCGCTTCACAAAGAGGTATGGAGATTATGGATGGGGCCAGTGTCAAAATACTATTGATCAAGGATGCCATGACAACGGTGGCATGCATGAGGTGATCGATCAAGAGGGAGAAGATATAAGGGGAGGGATGGCATGGCGGTGTTCACAAAATGGGATATGGAAGTAATTAGGGGAGATCTGGGATGGTATCGATGCCAGAATTTCACTGTGTTTGATGGCAACGTTGTCAGGTTTTGGGATTCATGTTGTAATTTACAGTTTGTGGATTAGGATTCAGGTAAGGATGAAGATGATGTAGGACCAGTTAGTTCAATGGCTCCAGCATTGATTTCAGGATTATTGTTAAAAAATAATGATATTTATTAGAAGAAAATAATTAATATGATTATACAGCTCTACCCTTATCTAAAAAAACCATATATATGGTAAGATTTTGGCATTATTTTTAATGTGCATAAATTGTTGGTAAGTAATATTACAATACATTGTTGGTAAATAATTTGCATGCAACATTTATTTATTACAGGTACAATCGGCATTAATAATTACTTTAAATATATTTAGTTTGTTACTGAATAATTATGTTAACTTTACGTTGTAGGCGATATGTCAATACTTAAACATTTTACATGTAGTTTTATGCATATCACTAAAATATCATATCTATACAAAAAAAAATCATAGATAAACATACATGTGCAGTGTAATATAATCGATGCTAGACTAATCATATAATCTTATGAGGACCAATTTTCTCACTTCAATGTGTTCAACTACCTGATATGTTAGATTGTGAAAAAATAAGGGTACATAATTTACATTTCATCACGTATATTCTTCTTCATATTATTATTTTTGAGTTAACAATAAATTTGAAAAACAAAAGTTAGTTTCAGATATTCATCGTTCAACCATTTCCTAATCCATATAACTTAATGGGTTTAAATAATTGTCTGCACTAAAAATGTATTAGTATTGATAAAACAACGATGCAATGGTTCTTCATTGTTGTAATGGTGTTGAAAAAACAGTTCACTATTCTACCATGCTTCCAATGCACTTTACATCACTATTTGACATAGGTTTTACTTATTTTGAGTTAGGTTCGCTCTTGAAATGCTCGTTTATTAATTTACCCTAACCTGGACATTTTGAATTATTAAACCTTAGTGATGACAATATACAACTTTAGTCTCTTTATTTGTTGTACTAAGGTGGTTGTTATATAAAAACGTAATTAGTTGGTGCAATAATAAAAAATATGCTCAATTATGGTTTATTCTCAAATGCGATCCATAGACGGTTGCAATGTAATAAAAAAATTAATTGTCATTTGCACATGTGTTTTTGTGATAGGTGGCATCGATTGCGACACGTTCATCTGAATTTTAAATTACTACTTTGTGTTTTCAATCTCTATCGTATGAATGTTAATTTTTCTGCTTACTATTATTTTATTTCAATCATCATGGTTGGTAATTACTGTTCAGTCTGTTATGCTATGGTCAATTTCATATGAAATAACTTTTTAATTTTGCGCATGTTTTCTATTCTGCACTCATATTTACCCTTCATTGTGTTCAACCAATGCAGAGTATGTTCTTTAATTCATCATTTCATACATATATCTTCTCATCAAGTCAGCAGAAATACATATAATTTTACACTGTTTACCCTACACGCAAGCTGTACCTACTCGATATACATGCATTATTTACTTCTTACTGCGAAATTTAGTTTCTGAAGTAGAATCATAACACATACATATATCTCTTACATTAATATCTTGCTATTATACAATATGTTCTCACTGTTTATTCATGAATGCAAACTACACTGGAAAGTCTAAGCTTCCGTGCATCGCACGGGTTTCCACTCGTATTTTATATAAGTTGGGGTTTTATTTTGTGTGTTATAGTTGCTAATGGTTGACTGTTTTTTGTTTCTTAAATATATATCCATATATTGATTGGACCCATGGAATTAAACGTTGTTTAATTTCAATGAAAAACCACATTGTTATTTTAACGATTGGTCCCAATTAAGGTAACTTACCTTGTTGGTCAAGTTTATAAATAAATATTTGTTATTTTTGTTTACAATTATTGAATGGTAATTTAATTATTGAATGGTAATTATTGAATGGTAATTATTGAATGTGTTTATAAATAAATATTTCTTAATTTAATTATTGAATGGTAATTATTATTGTTAATTACTTCATGCTAGGGTGACCTAATAGGAAAAGAAAAGCAGAAGTGTATTGATTTTCGTTTGGAACCAAAGAGCATTTTGTTTTTGAAGCCGAAATGTTTTGATTTTCGAAGCCAAAAGGTATATTAAAAGTAATAATTCGAGTACGGTTTATATTTGAAGAAAAATTATATTTATTAAAACTGCTGAAATAGTAAATTATAATCGTATATTATAATTAAAACTGCTGAAATAGTTACTACCAAATCAAATATTACTTATTAATAATAATAATTAATTAACTTTTACCTAGTTTTTACTTAGTTAATTATAAACGAGAGTAATACTTATTAAAAGCTTATGTTACTATTAATTAATAAGTGGCTAGTTAACATACATTAACTATTAAAAATAAATTACTACTTATTAACTATTAATTATTTAATAATAATTGACAAATATTATTAATTCCCAAGTTTATTATTAATTATTATTATTAAATATCAATATAATTAGTTATTAAATATAGATATTATAAACATGAAGTTTGCACTAGGAATCTCTATTACAACGAATAAAATGAAAAGTTGTGGTATATATGTTTATTACAACAGTGATTTTTTCACAGTTGTAAAAAACATTTATTACAACAGTGTGTTTTGCACAGTTGTAAAAAAGCATTTATTACAACTGTGCTTTAGCACAGTTGTAAAATTAAAGTTGTAATATGGTGTTTTTGTTGTAGTGATACAATTATAACAGTTGACCATTCACTATTGGTCACTCGTGCCACCTCAGAATTGAGTATGCTTGTCTTCTGTGCAAACGTTTTAAGTTTGCATATTTACCTGACACCATCCAGTGGGTCCCTCGCATATCTTTTCAAGCTTCAGAACATCATCATCTCCAAAACCCCTAAACGCCAATCTTTGAAAGTTCAAACAAAATCAATGGAGGATTCGTCGCTATACATCACTGCCACTGTTCTTAAGGGACACTGGAATGTTGAATCTGTGCATCGCACGCTTCAGGTGACTCTCAATCATAATTCGTGGCCTATGCGGGTTGTACCCAATAACTCTTTTCTAATATCATCCCCATCTTACGGTAAGCATGATCATGCGCTAATGTTAAAAGTTTTTACAAAACCTAGTGGTGCTATTTACCTGCAAGCATGGTCTGATGAAGAATTTGAGCCTGAACCAGCCTTAGAAGTTGAATCATGGGCTAAAGTTGATGGCTTTCCCGAGTTCCTAAAGAGTAATGTTCCTACTGTTAAAGAAATAATGAAGCCAATGAGGCGTGTGCTTGCAATTGATGACTGTAACTGGTCTCAGTATGACCATACATCTTTCTACCTGAAAATGCAATTTTATGAAGGCATTGGCTATATCAATACTTTTGCTGCTCAATTCAATAACAAGGTTTACGTCATTAAGGTTCAGTGCTGAATCCATTCTCGTCCTGGAACAAGGCCTGAACTTCTTTTTGTGAGCAATAAGGAGGAACAGGTGGTACCATGTTTGTGTAATCACGGAGTGGAAATGGATTTAGATGAAAGATTTGATGTAATGATACAAGAAGCTGCTTTGCTACCCCCTTGCCAAGCTTATTTCTTGAAGCCACCCATGACATACATGTTGATAACCAAGCCCCAATGAAACAGATGAATGATCAGTAGGTAGATTTGGATGTTGACCAAGAATACGATTGGCCAAACTACCTCACACTTCGTCCTGATGCTGCGGGTCCATCACATGCTTACTTCGGACTAGCTCTACCATAGCCGCAAAGCCCTAACGAATCTGTTGGAAGTTCCACAGCCTCGCAGAGCCCTGATCTGGTATGAACTGATGCTGCTATAATGTCATTTTTTGGATGTGTATATAAGTATGTATTAAGTTAACTGATGCTGCCTTATGATACTTTTGGTGCCCTGATACTACTATAACTTTTGCAAATATATCTATGTATTAAGTTAACTTTTGTTGCCTTGATCTGGTATGATGCTATTGAATTGATGTATGAATTGATGCTACTATATGTTTCCAATATATGTATGAATTTATGCTACTGAAGTGAGCTCAGTTTGCAAAACTAAGCATACGTTTCCAAAATTGGAACATTGAAATTGGTAGTTTCCAAAATCAAACGGAAAATACCTGTGCGTGTAGCATATTAGATACGGGAGAACGACTCGTCCGAATTGAGAAATTAGTAGTTTCCAAAGCCACTACACAAACACACCGCAGTGCAAACACATCGCAGTGCTACACATGTACCTATATCACAAAACCTCAAGCGTACAATTATATGTTAATGTAAATGAACCTAAGTTGCAAATCAATTTTGACTATAAAGTGATTTACCTTTATATAAAAATACCCTTACTTCAATGATTTTTGCATGGTATGTTAGTGTACTTGTCAAGACCTTTATATAAAAATATCCTTACCACACACTTACCCATGCATCCATGCATCATCTTTGTCATCTTCATCCACACATGAAGATGAGATCATCGGACCAACATCAGGAGACATGTTTTGATATTGATCGTTATTGAAATTATCACTAGTGATTGCTTGAGAGCTCTCCATTAATGCTATGTGTTATTGCATTGTTCATGGTCCTCTATTTCGGCGCACATAACATTTTTCTTGAAAACTCTACATAGTGCATACGAGTCCTGCAAACCCATAGTATCTTTGCATTCTTTATCATCAAGCCGGTACTCATGTATAACCCAGTTAGTCCTCATTCCTTAACTAGCTCGACCTCTATAATAAAGCAATTTCTATTTCGGATCCCTACTTCGCAGAAATGATTTTTCTGACAAATCCTACTGGCGCCATCTCCTTTTTTTGGTTTGTTGCTGGGTATAATTTTCGAATAAACCTCAGCATAATTCCAAATCCCAAATCAATGATAAAAGCGCGACTAATTACTCATAATCTAAACTTTCACCGACTAATCACTCATAAGCGAATGGGTTTTCCTAAGTTTGGAATGTCCACGCAACTAATTACTTATAAGCGAATGGGTTTTCCAAAGTGTAACAAATGAACTAATTACTAATTACTCATAATCTAATCTATATTAAGCGCAACTAATTCCCACTGATATCCAAATCGAACCTGAGGGAAAAATCTGGCAATGTCAATGCCCTGAGCAATCAAAGCTAGAAAGTGTTTCAAAGTTTCAACCTTTTCGGAATAAAATTTGTTGTCGAGGAAAGAAGTGATATTGACATGAATTTAGGTTTAGATTTTTGTCAATAGTAAAAAGGAGGAAAGAACGATTAGATGATAGAGAAGAAGAACGATTTATGACCAGATTATTTTTACATTATTTCGTGAAGGGGAAGATCGCGCCAAAAGTTCATCAAAAGAATGTATTGAGGTGGCTGTCATTGATTGGATGATGGCTAATGTTTAGAATCATCAAACCATTGATTGGTTTGAACCGTTGGATTAATGATGCATCTACAGTTGGGATTTTGTTTATGATGATAACGAGGATCGCTGAGCTAGATTGTATATATGTAAAGCTACGCTTTTAACTGGTGTTGCACGTCAAAACGCTAGAATTCCCACCGCAACCGTGCATTCAGTCTAATGCAACAACATATTAATATTGTTGCAAAAGATCATAGAAATCATAACTTTCACCAGACTTTTCGTGCAATGCCCAAAAATTAGTGTCGAATATGCCCTCTTTTGTAGTAGTGTCATTTCTTTTTGGGATAATCAAACCGCCCTCTGTAAAAATTAAAACCACAAGCCTCCACCTAAATTCATCACTAAGTTTACATTTTATCCTGTGCACTAACTTGACTCTTGTGTGTGTATTCAGGGGGGTACTGTTCTTCTCTTAAGGACTTAGGGTGTTTCCAACAGGGGTAGCGTTGAAGATCAGAGGAAACAAGCGCGTGGTGTCCCGGCATTCGAGTGACAGTGGGGCGGACGTGAAGGCGGTGTGTGAAATGGAGGAAGGCACGAGGTGGTTGGCTGTCTTCAGCAGCATGGAGGTTCGGGGACGTGAGGAAGCAAAGGAGGAGAAGGGCGGTTTCAAAATAGGAATGTGGTGACCCTGTGACATAGATGAAGGAGTGAGTTGCGTGTAAACAGTGAAGTGGCATGCATGCGTGAGAAAACAAAGAGCAGGCAGGAGAGAAGAAACATGGGAAGCATGTTGTGTTCTAACGACGACAGTTTGGAAGAAAAACGCTATAAAACTGGAGAGAATTGAGATGTGAACAGTGCGTGCTGTTCGAATAATGGATAGGGAAGTAACGGGTTGAGGTGCAGTTTGCTTTTGGCCGCATGAGTTATTGGTGAGGATGGATGCATTCGAAAGGAGCAACAGTAGAGAGGAAGTTAAGGCGAGGAAGAGGAACGGTAGCAATGACATACACTGGTAATGAATTCGATATACTTAATTACACAATTATGAAATGCTTAATTCTAATTTAATATGCCAAATTGCGGTTCAACATGCCTAATATTTGTTTGATAATGCTTAACCCAATTTTAATAACAACGTCAGTTATGTTGCATGTAACATGTCCGAGTGAAGGTGCCCAATTTTAATACGTGTATATAAGGGGCCTGTGAAGATAGATTATGCCTAACCGGTTTTTCTAAACTTGCCAATTATTTTAAAATATAACAGAAGTCTGGATATAAAATTACTAATGGGACTAACGCGTTAATAACGCCGAATAGAAATTATATAATGTGAAATTAGAAAATAGGATTTAAAATATTATTTAAATATTAATAATATTGTTTTAAATAGAGTGAATACCGTATTTAAATTATATCTTAGTCATACAGTAAAGGAGGTCGACAAAGCAAGTGGCGTCAGATCCATACCAACGAGCACGACAGATGAAACTAGTTTGACAGAGTTGATAGCTACTGGAGTTTTTAATTAAATTAAACGTCAGTTTAATTTGATTAGAACCAACTGTTTTAGTGACGGACGAGATCAAGGTGAATTAAACTCACTCAGTTCTCCCAAGTTATATTTTATATAAGTTGGGTTTTTATTTTGTATGCTATGGTTGCTAATGGTTGACTGTTTGTTGTTTCTTAAATATATATCCATATATTGATTGGGCTCATGGAATTAAATGTTGTTTAATTTCAGTGAAAACCGAATCGTTATTTTAACGATTGGTCCCAATTAAGGAAACTTACCTTATTAGTCACATTCATAAATAAACGTGTTTAATTTAACGAATTATTTGAATTGCAACGGTTGTGTAAAACATATTGTTTGATATTGAATTGTCGTTATTGACTGTTATGAAATCATTAATTATTTGAACCGAATTATTATATTGAGACAACATATTTGACGCAGAGAAGAAAAGGTTGAAGGGATCCAACCGTATTCCTCAAATATATTAGATATTATTTATTTTTATATCATCATCATATGAACTGTTCTGATTGGATGATTGATTTGATTGTTGACCATTGACCTGGGATTCAACGTTTGTTTTGTTTTAACCGATGGGTAATATTGGTCGAGTAATTAGCAGTATATGGCCTATAAATCAATCGTTTTATAAATATCGATTTACCACCAGGTAAATCGATGAAACAAAGTTATTAAATTTATTTTATAACTGAGGACAGATTTTTAAATCTTTATTTTTAATAGAAATTTGTAGATGGAAATAAATATTTATTAATTAATGAATTATTAATTGATCTTATAAAGTAAATTCTTATATTAAGAAGATTTATAAGCATATGAGCATAACTGAACCCAACGGTTAAGAGTTGGATAATTTTTTTTCTTTTTAGAAACAATTAAATGGAATTATTTAAATTAATATTTTATTAATTTATTTAAATAAAGGACTATTTGGAACTGGTTAACGAGGTAATCGTGTTTGAATGGACGAAGTCATCCGTTTTAACTAGACTGATTATTAAATCAGTTAGTTTTGAATTAACCAAAATGATTTAATGAATAATTGCTTTAATTTTGATAAGTTTTTAAAAAGGAATTAATTATTTGTTTAGTAAATAAAGAAATTAACTAATTATGCAGTAGTTAACGGTGGAGTGAATTATTAATTTAATTTAAGAGAATACCGTTTAAACGAGAATTATTTGTAAAAGCTAATCGAAGTTGTAATGAAATCTAATTGCGTTGTGAAAGGAGTTTATGAATGGGTTTTATATTAAAACCAGAATTTTATAACAAAGTTATAAACGGGATTTTTAAGCGAATACGATGGTTTAAATAAATGCTGAGTTAACATTTGAATTAAGAAATTGAGACAAAATGGATTTATATTAAACTAACGGTATATAAACGAAGTTTATATAATGGGATGAGATGTTAAAGCATTGATTTTAAATTAGCATTACTTAATAATGAAATTAAGTGAAATGAATTGAATTGAAACAAGATTTTCAAAGCAGGAAATGGTTGAATGGAGAAAAAGGGGAATAATACGGGTTGATGAGAGTTAAGATAACAAATTAAAAATATTGGAACCTAACTAGGGATTGGTTGAGTTGAGTGATCTTCTAAATATTAATCTGATGTTGATTTTGGTCTTCGGGGTTGATACTTAGGAGATTACCCGATTACCAATTTAATCAGGGATCAATGAATGTTGAAGTAAGGGAAATAAAAAGAGAGTTTGTGAGAATCTAACGATATTTTCTAAATTTAAGGAATGAACGAGTTGAGTTTGAATAAGTTATTCAGATGGAAAGTATTAATTATTGTTTTCGGGAAATGAACAAAAGAGTTCCCATGGCAATGTTTTGCATGAAACGACAGTCGGGAATATTTATATATGATTTAATTCTAAGGTATGTGAACGATTTTAAGAAGTAAAAAGTTATATTCGTAATATCAAAATATTTAAGAGTTTTAAATTAACCAATTGTTAATTGTTTTAAATTAAAAGGCCAAGTAATGCTGAGTACATAATCAGTAAACTCGTTTCATTCACATTACTATTTATTTGATAGGTAGATCACCGACTATCAAAATCGGACCAATATGATTGTTGGTACGAAAAGGCTGGGATCGAACTTATGTTCGAAAACCATTCCGACCCTCAAATACGTGAAGATATCAAAAGATAATCGAGATGGAGTATTGAAGACCGTGGATCTTCATAAACAAAAGAACCACTAATATTCTCTGCTTTGCAAGCAGAGATAAACTATGATTCTTTCGTGGTTGGAATCTACGGATTGTAAGGATTTCTCACTACTGATACATGGGATGATTCCTATATTGGATGCAGTAGGAGAGTACCTTCGGTTCATCATGTTCCTGGGTGACTTGTACAGACGGATGTCTGATAGAGTATTTCCAAAGGAATCGCGTACGTTGATTTCTTCAAACGTACCATAGTTGTGGTGGAGGACGACGGTTCTCTTAACAACTAGAGTATTTTTGTAGACGTCAATTATTCATATCTGGTGGATCCGACGATGTGGCATTCAAAGTGAATGGTGGCAGACGTTCTAAAGATAATTCAAACCTCAAGCCTCACAACCGGGAAATGACAAAAATCGGGCAGGGAGCATGGCTATGTGGGTCACTCCCATTAGGGTGTATAATCATCTACCTAGAGAAAATACATTTCCTTCTTTATCTATTTTGATGTTGTCCCTTTTTCGGGAAAACGGTTGCTGATCCCAAGAGTTGGTGATATACATTCGATACACTCAAGCGAAATGAGTGGTTGGTGATATGTGGGTCGGGTTGCAAGACGTTCTTGTTGAACCCAGTGTATTCCCCTCTAGAGATACACTATCGGCAGGTGGTTCCATACCTTGTCATAGTCGGAATTCAAACTCCAATAAACGCTCGCGGTTTTAATTGTATACTATATATGTAGAGCGTGAGATGCAAACGTTCTGCTAGATTGCTATTTATTTGTATTTAGACACTATTATAATATCAGAAGACATATTGTTTTCAAAAATGTTTTGGGTTATCATAAGGTATTCATGTGTGAATTTGGTCTTACGATTATCCTTTTCTTTCGAAAAGATTTTGAACTTTAAAATCAAATTAGATGGTTCTCCTTAAAACTTTGTGAGTTTCTCTCACTCTGTTTCACCAGACTGACCCAGTGTTTGTAATGCTCGGGTTAGACCGGGTTGTACAGGTCCAGGTATCAGATGCTACAAAGTTTAGAAGATATGTTGGAGGAGTTCAAGCGTATTAATATATTTTTCCGCTGTGTGTTGCATATAAGGGCAGATTATTATATAACTGTCCAGGTTTGGTAATGTACTCTAACGATTGTAAGTTGTTATTTAAAGCTATCAATAAAGTTTTATTTTTATATTATAATTTTTTCCACTGCGATGTGAGGCTTTGATTCATTGTTGTGTTGGCTCTTCCTCTTCTTCTTCTTCTATTCTTACATTTCTTTCTATCTTGTCTCACCCTCTAAATTTCTTTCTATAAACATTCGGGTGTTTGGAAGGTCGGCATGATATATGGTAAATGTATTTGTGTCGATTTTCAGGGCCGAAAATCTTCAGGTCGTTACAGTGGTATCAGCGCGAGGTTTAGTAATAACCTTGGCTTTGTGGCGTAACTCGATAGAGATGGGGTTAGTAACACCCTAGATTGAGTCTGAATATATATATATATATATATATAAGAGCGTATTTGTAAATTTTATATACAAATGTTTTGTATTGTGTTGATTGATCGATTCAAGTGTTGATAAGGATTGAACTGGTAATGGATACAATATTGTTTTAAAAAGAGGGTAAATGAAACAAATTTTCCCAAATTATATTTGTATAGAAAAGAAATAATTTTATCAAATTATTGAGATATTGTGTGTTGATTGATTTGAATGATATTCAAATTTGGATTAAGAATTTGAATTGGAACTTGACTTGGTTAAGTGAAATTAAGCTAAGAATAATCTTGGATTTAAACATGATTGATTTGGGATTTGAAAATCGAATTAATAATAATTAATAGGAAGCTATCGGATATTAACCGATTAATGTTCAAATATGTTAAACCACACTACACCAGAAAATGCCTTTAGTAGCGTTGTAAAAACGCTACTAAAGCTTGTAGTAGCGTTTCGATAACCGCTGCTATACGACATGCAACTAAAAGTCTGAAATTTATTGTTGCGTTTTAGTAAACGCTACAAAATTTAATATATTGCAGCTTTTTTGAAACCCTACAAAAGGTTTTTTGGTAGCGTCTTAAAAATGCAACCAAAATGATAGTTACACCTTTCATTTTTTATTGTCTGTAGCATTTTTTCAACGCTACTAAAACTTAACGGTTGATGTTCAACACATTTTAATCGCCTCTATTTACTGTTAATGACTTGTATCATTTCCAACAATCTCTTATATATAATACCCATATTAAAACTAATAATCATTCACGTAATTATCAAAATAGTTTAACTTACGTTGCTATTAACATCCATGAAATAGGGTATTCCAATGCAAAATTTGATCCTCTTATTTAGTTATTGCCTTCTTTATCATTGCATTTTCAGTAATAAGAACAAGCTGTCGAACAAAAATAAAACTTAGACTGAAATTCTTTTTGCATAAGTAATATTTCTTGAGATGCAATTACTAATCAATCACGATATAAACTTAGTAAACAGTGAAAGTACTTGTTAACTGCGAATCTGATAAGTACTTGTTGAACTATGCAAGTAGGAATACAAAGAATGATTTCTATAAAGGATTTTATTTAACATGGGATAATGTAAAATCAGATACATCATTCATTACAACTACATTAAAGCCATTATTGTCGGGTTCATTTTACACTAAGAATGTGTATATCAAATTGAAATGGCCATAGAACATAAGAACTCAAAGTGTCTATTACTGTAAGAATCAAATAATGAAAAAAAAACAAGGCATACTCTATAGGACGAGAGGCCCAAATAGAGCTATGGATCCGAATGGTGTTAAATGTTGATTTGTATTACTCTCCGATTTTAGCATACCTTTTTTATTGGACATATTACTGACTGGAATCAATTGTAATTTATAAGTTGATTTTTGCGCCTTAGAATATCTGTAATTGGTCTCTATCCGAATGATTATGTTATAAAATAAGAATTATGATAAAGTATTCGTATGGTTGACAAATTTATCAACAGGCTCCTTTTTAGGTATGTATATTCTATTTGAACCTTTTTTTTCAACTGTAGGTGCTGATTTTGAAAATTTATTCTCTCTTAACTATTTGCGTAGTTTTGTTGAGAAATAAGATGTAAAAAAGCTAAAAACTAAAAGTAATGCAAGTTGTGCCATATATTTGTTATTTATCTACTTAGTTGCTGCCGATATTTCTTTCAATATTTTTTTTAATTGGACGCACTCAAAGAGCTCATAATTTGGCATGACCAAATTATTTTTATATCATGTTTTGAAACTTAATCACCTTCTTAGATTAAAACTATATACACTACATACTAAACCACTACGGATATCTTCCATTTAGTCAAGGTTAAAAAAATTAGATCGATACGACAAAGGCTTTTACCTTGCCAACTGCGTGCAAAGGTGACACTCTTGATGTTAGTTTATGTTCAGGTTTGTAGTTTTTTCCTGGTTTTTATAGCCAGTTTATAATGACCTTGCAAAAGTTTAAATTTGTTCTAATTTTAGTGTTGATGTTATAATGTTAAATTTACAACTCTGATGCACTACGCAGGTACATTATTTTCCTTAGTAGCATTACATATTATAGTTGCTCGAACAAACCAGTATTACAATATTAGAGGCATGCTTAAATATTGATAAGAATTGCCAGATGGACATGATTAGGTGTATATGAAATAAAGTCAAACTGCTTCACTGATTATAAAATATTGTCAAATGGACGGATTGAGTATAACAAAGGACATTCTGATACAAAATTGATTATAGAGTTAAAGATAAATTAGTTTCAACCTGCTTCACTGATTTTAGTATTTCTATTTAACTTAAAAAGGAAATGTAGTTCACTTTCAGCTTATATTATTGCTAAGCTCATACTATGCTATATTACTATTTTATACTTTTCTTGAGAATTTAAAATATTAAATCTACATGTTCATGTTTAATCCATCGCGCAGTCCACCCAAATTCACCTAAATACTTATATTTTAAAAACAAAATTAAAACTTTTTTTTGAGTGATTGAATAAGTCAGTGTGTGGCTAAAAAACGAGTTCTTTTCGATTTCTATTTGGGGCATCGAGTATTCGTGATCATTAGGCACTATTTTTGTTTACATATCATTATCCTCTTCACCCTTTGTTGTGAGCTCTTGAGGTTCTCAAAATATTAATTTTCTTAAGGAATCTTCAAATGTTTTTATCAGCTTCCTTCAACAAACCTTGGTAGTCTGTCTAAATTACGATAGGTAAAACATAAAAAAAGATCAGAAATTTTACATTTTAAATAGAACAATGTTTCATGTAGCTCTCTTAGCTGATCTATAGTATAGACAAATCTAGAAATGTAGGAACTGGAGTTTTACGAAGATTTTTAACTTTTGTATGTGTGTGTGTGTGTGTGTTGTCTTGGCTAATGCTCAAAATCATTATTTTAACAACTCGGAATGTCTTTACAATATGCCATTAACCCATTTCCAGGAATTGTAGATGTAAAACATAAATAATAGTGCACATATAATTTTTTTTTACATATATATGCACTTGTAAACAAAAAGGATTAGATTAAGCTTTTCTTTTTTTGCTTCTATGCATTTGGATTAGGTATGCTTTCCCTTTGTTTTAAGTATATGTCCCAGTGATATATGTATGAGGCTACAACTATTGATTCACAGAGTCACTACCCAATTCTTCTACGACGAGGAATGTTTTCTTTATTATTTTTTAAGTAAGCATTTGGACCAAACATGATTTCCCTTTATTTTTTTATTTAAGTACGTTGAACGACAACCGCTTAAAATTGCAATTTCTACCTCATTTGGCCATCAATCTAGGGTAAGTTAAGATAATTTTATATAAGAATTCTACTATAGATTATCTCTTAGATTACTAAGCATTTTGGTAATTTATATTTCACTTACCATTTCTTTTTCTTTTTATGAAAAAAAGAAAAAGAAAATTGATGTCTTAGTTTTTAACCTTTTTAGCTGATTCATGTCAATGTCTTCCTACTTCATTTTTGATATTCCACTTTCTTTATAACATAACCTGCTAAAATCTACAATTTATGGTTCACAAACACTAAAACACCATTTTAAAAAAAAATCTTTGGATTAATTGCATGGTGATTAACCGTGTAAACTTTATATGGCTGTATCATGTAATAATAGCAAAAGTAGTCGTTAAATGTTTCAAAATTCGACTCAAGGTTAGTTATTACATTTAGATAATACCTTGAGGAGTGTTCAAAATTTATGGACTAAGATTTCACAAGGCCTTGAATCAACAATAGCTTTCCCATGATGAATTAACAGTCACATACTATTGTAAATTGATCATATATAATAAGATCTTAAGGTGTTTTTACGTTTACCGTGCCCACTTTGTGTGTTTTGCACACGTTGTACATTAGTAATTTCATTCTTCTGTCATGTTGTACAAATAGTTCTTGACATTGTTTTTGCTTTCTTTAATGCTATGCTTACGCAGGAAAAGAGTGATCACTTCCAACTGAAGCTTACGCATAAAAATGAGAAACCAAAGTATGATATAAATTTACCTGATCACAAATCAATCCGCAAAAGAAACTTCATCCATCACTGGACAATGAACGTTTAATCAGGTCCTCCTTTCCTAAGGTAAATTATTTACATCTTGACCTCTTTTTTGGTATAAAAAAGATATATTTATATCATGTTCAAATTACTCTAAGTTTTAATTTAATTTGTTACATCTAAATGCATTACTAATATTAATTTGTTGTATTATTTTATTATCATTAGAATAAAATTGGAGATTGACTATAATATTAGTGGCTGTCATATGAGAATGATAAAATATATTTAGATTACTTAACAATTTAATCTTGATATGGAATTGAATAATTTCATATCCTCTTCATTGATGAAGAGAAGTTTTTGATAGTTTCGAACCTATTGGTTTAGATTCAAACTGAATTGTTTTTAAAAAAACACATAAAGCCTAAATTCATTTGTGAAAGATAGCGTAATAAAACTCTTTCCAGAGGTTAGTTTTACCATTATTGTCAAGTCTTTTTAATTCATATGCAGCAGGTATTTTGAAATTAGTTACAAAATAATCAAGACATATGCCTAAAATGGCTAGAATTGATATATCAAAGGCCAATTTTGTGCATTCTATTTGTCTGACATTTTGTTTATTGCAATGTATATGTAAATTAATTATTAATATCCTTATGTCAAATTGTTTTTTGCTTGAAAAATCTTTCGTTTGTATGCATAGTGTTATGAATATTTGAGAAAGAAATTAATGGTACGCATGTTACTTTCCAATAACATATATTATTGTTACTTACATTCTGATAACACATCTGCATTCATATAGTCCTCTTTGTTTTTAGTTTATTATTTTATAACCCTAAATATAAATATGTAGTTTGAATTAAAATAAATAAAAGTACTGTTCTTAATCTTATCCAAATTTTTCTACGTTTTACAAATAACGTTGGATAAGAAGACAACCATATAAGTTTGACAACAAACATTTCAAGTGCCAATTGCATTTGAAAGTGCCTAAATTGTTTCCAAACTTAATTATCAATGGATAGTACTAGCAAATATAGTCCTGGAAAACCTCATTAAGTTCACATTTTCTGTTATTTAAAACAACAAATAGGGAAAGTAATGAAAACATTATTTTGGGTGATTAAGAGCACTGTATACCATCAACTTTAACTATAGCCATAATGCTTGCAAACCAGTAAGTTTTGATAGTGCGAATGATGTTGGTAGAAGTAAAACTAGAAAATATCATGTCATGTACCTTAAAATTGTTTTATATAAACTTTGATGCATGATCTATATTTTGTATTCATTGATTAGTAGATAGTGTTAATCGTCGATGTCTTTTGCAATGCTTAAGCTGTGATTTACTTTTATATCCTTTATAATATAGAAATTTGCAAAAATTATGAATAATGATTGGTTGTTTACTGGGAAAGTTGCATGCCACACATGTAAAGTGAAATTCATATTAAGTTACTTAGGTGCACATATCATTGATTAATTAGTGGATTTACAAACATCTAATATTAATTCCTCCATCTTAATAAGTACGTTTGTGTATTTTACACATCTTTAGATTTTGAAATAAACATCACAACCCTGATAGAATTAAGATGTCATAATTTTGGAGTTTATTCATTAAAATACTATTTACTATCTATAAATTTTCAGTCTGCATGTAAACTTGCACTTATGCATTATATATAATCTAACTATCAACTAATTCTCTAATTGGAACAAGCAACTTATTAAGCTGGAGATACCTATCCTCTAATTAAGTGGAATAAATTATTTACTGCATTTCATTAATATGTAGATGCAATGATGAAGAATAACAAGTAACATGAACATGGTTTGAAGTCGCTTGAGGACGCTATTGAAACTGACGATGAAGAAGAGTTATGATAATAATGACAAAATATAAATTCAAGCACTTATTTGTGTATACCACAAAATAGTTTTCTTTTTTAAAAATAAAATTGGTTATCTGGCACTATTCCATGTATTCATTTTATGATAGCATAACATGTGTCCAGTATCATGTTCTGATGTTAAAATTCATAAATTTTCGCCATAACAAATGAGACGAACGGCTGCACTTAAAATAAAAGCATATTTATATAATTGTGGAACTCCACTTACATTGTATCTCTAATTTATGAAAGCACGTTATACATTGTGATATTTTTTGACTAATAGTCATGTTAATAAAATTTGAGTGCATATCCTTAGAACCAACGTCTGAATCAAAGTAGTGGTTAGAAAAACCGAAGATAAATTTTGTGCAGTTAACATGTTCAATTTTGCAATATGAAATACTATTAAAAATTACAAGCCTTCTATCCAAGTCTGCTTTTAGTTTTGGAATATAAAGAAATTTCTTACATGGTATTTGCTAGCAACGCATATTTAAATTTGATAGTCAGATACCGTAAATCCGACAGGGGTGATTTTTTTAAGAACTAAAATGATTTTCGATAAAGGGATTTTGTTCCTCGGTAAGAGGATTAAAAAAATTTGAGCGTTCGGGGGTGAAGTTAACCAACCTAGAGGCAGTAAAGGTGAAAATTTAACTGGGTTCCTTCCAAATTTATTCACAGAAATTAAATGGCCTACATGACTAAATTTAATAGTTACTAACAATTGATCAAATTACAGTTTGTATATGGCATAGATGCACAACAAAATAACTACGTGAGATTATTTATTTCGGTACAGCCCATTTCTTTTAAATATTAAATATATATAGAAAATTTTGAACTAATATAATTGAATATGCTGACAATATGAAGTTTTTTCATCATGATTAGAAGTTTCAATAGCGTGAGAACTATAAAACTAACAACCCATGCATATGATTAAATACTATGGTCTTTACTTCAACACCGTATAGTATCATTCTCATTTCCAATGTCGGTACTAGTTTGGATAATTCGATTTTTAACCAAGAAAATTGTAAATCATATAAACTTAAATGTTTGAGATGGTCTTAGTTTGAACACTTTAGGCATAAATTTATCGTTTCCATTCTGCAAAACAACAAATTACATATGCTACGAGGGAAAAAAATTAAAAGATAAAACAACAGATATACAAAATTGAAATTATACCTTTCAAGTATCATAATATCCAGCATCCTCCCAAACAACATCCAAAACCGAACCAATCAGATCTACACCCTCCATATAAGCATTGCAAGCGACATGTACCCTCTAGAACGGACTTTATCGTAGTAAATACTACCTGAAGTTCAATTCGAAAAGCAACGATTTCGTTCATTGTAAGCCGATTAGGGTTCGGCGTTGGACTCAGGTAGGTCTGAGGGAGAGGACAACAGAGCACAAGGAGGGGAGGGCAGGTAGAGGGAATTAACCAGAGGATGGAGCTTGATTTTGATTTTGTTCACAGAAAAATTGATTTAGGATTATGGAGAAATGGGAAATGGAGTTAGGGTTACTTGATTTCGATTATGTCAAGAGGAGATGTAAACGAAGAAAAGGGAAAAGGATTTGGGGTGACGCAGGTGAAGTAAAATTGAGAAACGTGACATGGAGGGAAACGAAAATGATATACCGCCAAGTATTAAGGAAGAGGCTCTTACTAGCATCTAAACGAATAAAGTAGTAAAAATAAAAGAAACAAGTACATTCGGATGCACTTAGCTTACCAACACAATTAACATATGTTACTAAATGGAGTTTTTGTTGTAGTGAATGTAAATATTAATATTGAATGTAAATTCAATTGATTTGGTTGATTTGGGTGTGTATTGATTGTTGATTTTGAATTGTTTGTTGTTGGATGGTAGATTATTTAAATAGGAATAATCAACAATTTAATGGAGATGGATAAATTGTAAATTGAGAAATGAATTCCAGAATTATAAATTGGAATAAAACCACGTATGAATTAGAATTGGGTGATATAACCTTGTATTATATAAACTGAATGGATAATTCATGTTTAATTCTTGGAATTTTGGGAGTTGTACTTGTTAATCAATGAAATGTATTCGGAATTTCATATATCTGTTACTTACACTACAAGAAAAATAACCTATTGCAACTAGTCATTTGCAACAGGCGATAAATATCAGTTGCAGTAAATGATATTTAGCAACGGACCTATTATAGCAGTTGCAATATATGAGATTTAGCAACAGACATTTTTTTCCTGTTGCGAAAAACATATTTTTAGCAACTACGCTTCCCTTCCTGTTGCAAAAACATACTTTTAGCAACCGTGCTTCCATAACAGTTGCAACAAATATATTATTTGCAACTACACTTCCAAGCCAGTTGCGAATAAATATCTTTAGCAACTGTTTTCGCCACTTGCAATAACTGTATTTTTTACAACTGATAAAGCCTGTTGCGAAAAACATATTATTGAAAATCAGCATTAGCTTTTAATGATTAACTTTTACTAATTAATTTTAAATAGTTACTATTAGATGGTTAACTGCTAGTAATTATATAATAATTAAGATTAATATTTAATAATTATAAATTAATATTAAATTTTAAGTATTATAAAGTGATATTTATAACTGGTAATTAAATACTATGTGAATTAATACTTTAATAATAAATAAATAAACGAAGTAATTATTTAATAATTAATATAACGTCTAATGATTAATATTAAATATGTAATAACTAATAATTATTAATAATAGTTAAGCAACATATATATATGATTAACATTTAATTATATTCATGAAATAATAAGTAATCGGTAATAATTAGCCGAAAAAGAGTTATATTTTAATAATTAATACGTACTAAATGTGTAATAATTAATATTAATAAGTAGTAACATATGGGTATAATTAACATTTAATAACGAATATTCAGTTATAGTCATGCAGTAATATTAAATAACAAACAATAATTAAAAAATTAGAAGTTAAAATTTTAATGATTAATAATTACTATTTATTAATGAATATTTAATAAGTAATATTGAAACCAGTAATAATTAATATATTTAATAATTATTAGTATAGCAGTACATTATGATAATAGCGTATGCCTGCTATAATGTTCAATGATTTATTATACTTGATAATAATTGTAATATTATAATTTATATCTATAATGTTCAACGATTTATTACACTTGATAATAATTATAATATTATAATTTATATATGTAACAACTTCCTTGGTCATCAAACAGTGCGAGCACGACTACTTCAATATCCAAGTATCCAACCCGTTTCGATTTCTAGAACCTTCATATTAGAAAATCGTATTCCTACCTCCTCGTCCCATACGAGCCGCCAAATCAAAAATTCCCTAATCTAAGCCTAAATCGCCTTTTCCTCCATCAAAGACGTCGCAACACCCTCCGTCCTCCACCGCATCCTCGTCGCTGTCTGCCCCTTCTCCGTTTGCTTGGCATCACTAAAGTCAGCACCTTTACCTCCAGCATGGCGCCAACCGGGTCACTAGATCGAGCACCAGGAGCTATCTGCCGTGTCGAGCAACTGCGTCGCAGCAGCTCTCTATCGAAGCCCGAGACGCCTCGTTTCCGTATTGCCGAGCCCCGCTTCTCGCTCGTCACCTGCTGCAGGTGAGTTTTTAAACTCACGATTTATCTCGCCCCTAGTGTTTTAACTTTGAAATGAAGTAGAATATATTAGTCAATCCTTATTAAATATTGGCTGCATTTTTTGCTGCAAAGTTCTTGCTTTGGATTTGATTGTCGCTAGAGTTATTTGGGGGGATCAAATTAATACATAAACCTGACTGGGTTCGGGTATATCCTGATTGGCTTTAAGCTTGTAATTGTTTGGACAGTGAATTGTTACATATATTCACTTGTAGATACATGGTGAATACTTGAGTTATCTCTGCTTCTAAGTTTAACTGCACATCTTCATGATGAACTGGACCAATAGGTATAGTATTATATTCACTTGTAGATTGTGCACTCAAAGAAGTGATGAGTATTTGTAAATCTAATAGAAAACTAAAGAAAAAAATCAAGAGGGAACATATAGACCACCCATGTTATCTTTTCATTAGTTGGCTCCTGTATATAGAAATCAAATGGTCAGTAAGTATATCAAGACCAAAGGTAAGAGAAACTGGGAAAAGAAGAAAAAAAAAGTGGTACAATATATTTTACCAGTTTGTTGTTTCGTCCATGCATAAACGCCTCTTCCAAATGCTCTATAAGATGTAACTATGAAACATGACAAATGAAATTTAAGTTTTACTTTCAACCCCTGGAAATATATGTCTATAAACCAAGACAATTTGCTCCTGTCTGTTTCCATTTTTAGCATTTCATTTTAAATTTTCCAAGTCCATTTTCAATTAATAAATGCATAAACTACAGTCCGTTCTTGCACATGCAGTGAAATCCAATTACTCAACCATGGTTAGTGTGAAAATCCATCAAAACTAAAACTAAGCATCTTTATTTTATTACACAATAAACATGTTGTTTAACTTATAAAACTGCAACTGCTTTTGAAATAGCCTGTCCAATTACCATTTATAGTGAATAAATACTATTAGCATAACATCATTGAGTGGATTTTAATAGGACCCAACCTGTTCAAACATTAAACTCATGGGAAGAAGTCATCTGTCTTGAGAGGCCAAGACTCATTGGCAGCATGTTTTGCTTCTGTGTAAATAAAAGAGTTGAGTAAAGTGCGTGGACCTGTCCATCCTTGTAGTAAAGAAAAAAAAACCTATGTTATATTTATTTGAGTGCAAACCTTATTTGTGTACATGCATTAGTGTGTTTATACTTGCAAATTCTAACATCCATGAGAATAAATATATAAGTGTTGTTCTTTCAATGTTAACCTGTTACATGCATTTTATTTTTATTTTTGGTCTTTTTCCCTGGGTTGCATGTGCAAGCGTCTTACGTGAATGTAATGCTTGTTAAATGCATGCTTTTCTTATATAGATGTGTGTGTTCACATACTGTTCAATTAGCCAATGAGTTCATTTTGCCTTTTTGTGTGTTATTTTGGATTGCTACACTTTGTGCTCCTCGGATTTCTTTTGTGCATGTACTACATATCAACGCATAAGAGCAGATAATGAACGTGTACAGTTTATATAAATGGGTGTTTACTTTTATAATGGATGTATATTTTAATTTTCATTTTGATAAGCCAAAGTGATTGCACTTGTACTTCCTTTATACATATTTTCACGTAAATGTATGAATGTAAGTTTGATAAATTTTAATGTTGTGATTTTATGTAGACAAGTTCTGTTTTCATTCATTTTTTCCAGAACATCTGCATCCAACCTGCCAATGTACTAGAGTTGGTTCAGTATTGTATATAGGTGTAACATTTCCAGTATTGAGCATTGCAGAATTTCTTTTGCCTTCTCTCTTTTCTCGACATTATATACCAGTTTCGTCTTATGCTTTCGAGAAAGATCAGGATGAACGGTTCTCAAGATTCATGCAGGTTTTATCAGTTTCAGGTAAGAATTATACATGTTTCTAGACATTATATATGTTCCAGGTATGAAACATCATAGACATTTTAAGATATTATATATCAATTTTGGTCCATCACGCAGGGTTTCAGGTAAGAATTATAAATGTAATAGTGACTTGTTTTAAATGAACATGGTGACCATACCTGGAAACACCAGTAAGGGAACAAAGCTGAAAGCAGCAGCGGATCGAGCGCCACTGCAAGAGGAAACGCCACAAACTGGACAGGAGCTCAGGGCGAAGGGAGCAGTGGTGGAGGAGGACACAACCGATTAGGGGCAGCGCTGAACAGGCTGCCGAAGCCAAGAGGCTTGACGCTGGACAGATTTGTGAGCTAAGGCACGGGCAGTGGAGCTTGTGTGTTTGGCAAGTACGGTAATACCTTCCATCTTTGTAAATACAAAATTTTAATTTTATTATTATTTTAGTTTAGTGTAGATACATTTGTTGATGTTTCAGTTACTTAATTAGATGAGTTCAATGCCGCCTCTGAGCATCATATCAGCCTCATCATCATCTTCTAGTGAGCCTGTCAAGGTAGTATTTTATGGAATTTATTCTGACAATCAAAACCAAAAGTGTATTTTCTTTTGATATCATAAAAGTCTTCTTATTTTATAAAGTTATAAGCTAAAAATTAATTGGCAAAATTCGTAATGTTAGAATGTTTTGTTTCCATCAAAGTCAAAAAGTAATACTAAAAAGCATTTTATTTGTTCATGTTTAACTTGGCTTCTTTATTTTTTGCTTTTAAAAGTAAAATAAGTTTATTGAAAGCCATTTTGTCTGCATTTGCAAAAAATCAGTTGCAAGTTAATCATGTTTGCCTGATACATGGCATGTTTGTTTATTGGTGTTTTGCAGTTTTGCATACACCAAAGATTGTACCTACTTCAGGTTTTAAGGTAAATTTCTCCTTTTTCTTCACCTTTTCTCCTCAAGCACGCTATATTATAAAGATCATTTAAATCTGTTATGCTTTCAATAAGTAAATTTGTAAGCATGAGTAGCTTTTGTTGCAAAACTGTTCAACCTTTTATACGATCCTTGTAAAAATGCAATATCCAGTAGCGGTAGTTGGTTGCCAGCTTAATCATGTGTGTGCATATATGTTTAGGTTTCTAATGCGTGAGGTTACATTTCATGAATAATCAGCATGCTCTAAAACTTTTTGTTAAGTGCTATTATTTTATTATTATAAACAATAAGGCTGATTTATCAAACCGTACAAAGATAACCTATGTGATACCTTTTCTGTTTCAAAGTTTGTTGATTTATAGTTTATTAATATTGTGTATTTCCGGGTAGGTTCCTTTGTGACAGGTGAAGGAATCTAATTCCACTTTCTGTAGACGTATGTTTCATTTATAGAACATATTCATATGACAGTTGCCAATGCTAAATGGGAGGCAAAAGGTCTTGGTCTGGAGCTTAATGGGTACGAAGACTTGAACCGAAACACTGTTCGCATATGTAAGTACAAATAATTTTACCCTGCTGTAATTGCATTTTATATTTTTTAGCAAATGATGTTGTGCATGTCCGGTTAGTAAAGACTGCAAGAACGATGACTTTCCTTATGACGGAGCAGTGTGCTAAGGTTAAGAATGAAAAGCTTTTAAAGAAGGGGGCAAGCTCATTAAAGTGTTTGAACTATCGTATTAGTGTATAAGAGTAGACATAGTGGTATTTGGAAAATGTAATAAAATATTATATTTGAAAAATATGTGCTGCATGAGAGTAGAAATTGTTGTACATGTATGATGTATGAAAATTATAGAAATATTTGTTGTAATTGTTTGTAGTACTAAAACTTTGTTAAAATAAAATTTTTATTTGTTTATTTCATTTTGTGATATACTATTACTAAAACGAATACATTTAATATGTAATATCTATAAGCTGTAATATTTTTTTTTAACGATTTATGAATCTATTGCAACGGGCATATACTGTTGCAAAAGCATCTGTTGCAACAACAAAAGCCCGTTGCAAAAAAGTATAATGCAACATCTTATTGCAACGGGCAAAAACTGTTGCGAAAATGGACCGATCTTTTGCAACTTCGGCTATATAGACGGGCGCTGGCCTGTTGCAATAGGTCTACTGCAACAGATATGGCCTGTTGCGAAAAGTGTTTTTTGTTGTAGTGTTATATGTTAAATGAGTTAAGTACAGGTGCCAGATGACTTTGAGGATTAATTTTGGCTACGAAAATTGAGCAAGTATGCTCAATAGCGCTCGTAAAAGATACGCCTACGCGAAATATAAATTTTGGGTTTTGATTTTGTTTTTCCGACCATGCGGATCGATGTATATATATTATTTGTTCCTGCGATATCGCAGATGTCACTCGGTACAGGGGAGACTCTGCCAAATTTTTCTGAGAATTTAAAGTATTAGCAAAATTTTCGATATTCTTTTGAAAGGTTTTATTTAATAAATTGTTTTTCGATTTTTAAGAAATTGGATTTTTAAAATAAATGGGTACCTAGCATTTTTCTCACTTTAGTAATTTCAGGGACGAAATTCTTTTAAAGGGAAAGAATGTAATGTCCCATATATTTTTGGTAGTCAAACATTTAATTTAATTTATTATTTTACATATTTTATTTGGAATATTAATGGGTTTTAAATATTGAATTCGTTTATTTAAAACGAAGTTTAAACGTTAATTTACATATGTTTATAATTGAGCTCGAAATGGTGCGGTAGTTCATAATATTGAGTTTTCAACTTCAATTGAATATACATGATCCGAGTCGGATTTCTGTGAAACAAGAAACGTTTGAATCAATTTTTAATAATTTTCTAGTGAAGGAGAAAAATTGGAATTTCAGCTTATAGATTGTTAGTTATGTCCAGTTTAAATTTTCGAATAGTCACTATGAAATTTGTTAATAAACAATTACGTTTATTTAATAAATTAATGTAGGAATTTCAGCCTATATCCACTTTATATGATTCATTTCACTCTTTGAGTACAATTACAACGAATATATCAACTCAAACACCCGAATTCATTGTATAATTCCTTTTGAATCTATTGAGTTTCATAGGAGAAGGGGTTTTTAGCACTCTATTGCTCCAAGGCTGCCATGGCCGAATTTTCTTCATAGAAAAACCCCTTCTCCTATGAAACTCAATAGATTCAGAAGGAATTATACGATGAATTCGGGTGTTTGAGTTGATATATTCGTTGTAATTGTACTCAAAGAGTGAAATGAATCATATAAAGTGGATGTAGGCTCGTTAATGCCGAAGCACTATAAAAATCGTGTGTTGATAACTTTTCTATGCTTTCCAATTTATGATTCCTCGTTATCCTCTGCAAAATACGATCAATTGGGTGTTAGGACCATTTTTTGGTCTAACACACATGTTTATAGAAACGTGGAACAATGCTATGTGGACCGACGTAATGTTCGGTCAGAAATGGCAAATGTATTACTTAGAATTACCACCGCAGATGATGCTAAATGTAAGTGGGTTCCATGCGCATGCATTACAAGCTCTTATGTATATTCAATTCATGGAGGTGTACTGAAATGGGACAACATTTGCAACATGCAATATAATGAGGCTGACAATAAAAGACACAACAAATGACAAATAAAGGCCACAGGGTTAAATTTCAAGCATGTATTCAATCCTAAGATTCAAGGCCAGTTCAGAGAATACACAGGTCCAAGCAACATAGTGAAGGTTAAATACTACCCAATATAAAAGCACAAGCAAATAAAGTTCAAACCCAAGCGAAGTGGAATCAAGAAAAGTATGGAAAGTATTAAAATAATTAAACAGCAAGCAAATTCTTGCATCTGGCGTTCAGCATTAGAATGAACAACATGCGTTCAAAAGTGAAAATAGCAATGCGAAATGGACATCAAACAGTAGCGCAGCAAAAATCACGGTCGCTCGCCACAAATTACTATTGTATTTCTAGTATTGTACCGAGGGTGAAACTCGAATAAAGCAAAGCGTGAGACAAAGTCACCTTGAATGGCGAAGAAAAAGAAAATGCAAAGTGAAAATGGCTTGGACGCGACGGAATGAGCTGGCACAGAGCAGCGATTTGTGGGGGTAACGGCAGCGACGGAATGGGCTGGCACAGAGCAGCGATTTGTGGGGTAACGGCAGCGACGGTTGCTGATCCGGCAATGTAGACAGCGGTTCGCTAAGGCGATGCTTCACTTCCCCTTTTTAATTTGCAGGGCTCGGGTTCCAGTCCAAAGAGGGAGGCATATATGTTTTATTCCCTTCACGAATTGGTTGGAGTGCTTCTCTGATTTTTAAACTTTCAAGGTCAGCTCGAGCTTAAATTCCATCTTTTCCTTTTTTTGAAGTTCCAAGTAATGTCCCTAAAATATTTTCACTAACATTTTTTTTCAAGATGCATGACGTCGATGTTATGACGCATTAAATGATGTTCCCAATATGGTAGAGTAAAAAATATACTTCTCTTACTTCCATGGTCCAGTAACTCTAGAATCTCTACTAAAATTTGAACTCCTGCGCTTCTTCTGTCCGGTAAGAGGTTCAACTATTGGAATTTTACCAAATGTAAATCTCAAATTAGATAATTGTCTTAAACACTCCAATTCGGACAATGGTTTAGACGGAAGATCATTCTCATGTTTTCCATTGAATGAGCAAGCATCATATCGAAACCTATATTTGATTGGTAAGAACCTACGACTGCCCAAAAAACTTTGCTTCTTACTATTGGGTAAACGTATTGAATATGTTTGGTGATTGCAATGCGGACATGCAAGCTTTCTAGATGTACTTCATCCTGACAAGTTTGCATATGCAGGTAGGTCATTTATAGTCCACAAAATTGCTGCTCTCATATTAAATGTTTGGTTAGAGAAAGCATCATATGTATCAACGCCGATCTCCCATAATTCTCTTAGCTCCTCGATTAAAGGCTGCATATACACATCAATATCATTTCCAGGCTCATGAGGTCCGGGAATTAATAAAGACATAAACATAAAAGATTGCTTCATGCACATCCAAGGAGGAAGATTGTAAATAGTCACTATGACTGGCCAAGTACTATGTTTACGGTCCATGCTAGAGAACAGATTGAACCCATCACTTGCAATGCCCAGACGCACATTGCGAATTTCCTTTGCAAAATCAGGGTATGTAGAATCTAAGTGCTTCCAAGCCTTTGAATCAGCTGGGTGCCTCATAACTCCGTCGTTAGAACATGATGAATGTCATATCGTATGTTCCGCAATATATTTCGACATATATAACCTTTTTAAGCGAGGAACAAGAGGAAAATAACGAAGCACCTTAGCTGAAACTTTCTTACAACCATCCTCACCTGCATCATTAACTCCATACCTTGAAGTACCGCAACGAGAGCACGCAGTCAATTGTGATGTATGCTTCCAAAATATCATGCAATCATTTGGACATGCATCTATTTTTTTTTCATTTGTTAGACCCAAATCATCAATAATTTTTTTAGCTTGTGCAGTCGAATTTGGCAAACAATTATTATCTGGCAACATCTGCTTGAATGCTTCCCAGAATATAGAAAAAGTTGCGTTGCTCACATTTCCCAAGCACTTAATCTGGTATAATTTCACAATTGCATCAAGTTTCTTATGCTTACTGCCATGGTACAAATTTTTGTTAGCTTCATCTAGTAACATTTGAAATCTTTCTACTTCAGGATCTTGATTCTAAAAAATAGGAAGTTGGCTTGACGAACCAACATTTTGTCCGGTCAAGGGTTGCAAGAATGTTTCATTGAGAAAACCATGCATCTCACCCCCATCTTCATTGCTATTGCTATATGTTTCCATATTATCCGTAGAGTTAATATCATTCCCTAGTTCATTGTCTTGATCCATAAAAAGCTCACCATGGTGTGGCCAACAAGCTGTTCTATATAAGGTATCCATCCCTTGCCAAAGAAGATGACCTTCAACAGTTTTTCTATCGTTAAAATATCGATTGCAGCATTTCTTACATGGGCATAATATTTTATCTTTTCTTGCAGATCTAGCAAATGCTTCATCCAAAAATAAATCCAATTTATATCTATATTCATCTGAACTAAGATCAAGATCTACCCAACTTTTATCCATGGTTTTAGCTTAACTACATATAGGAATCAAGCATGTGAACTGTTAAATTAGCATTATATTTACATCATTTTTATAACAAGAATGTCTAACATGCCTAAAGGACCATATAATTATCAAAGTTTCCACAACTAGTTTTTTTTATGGAACAATAATTTGGTAATTTATACTACTCAACAGTAAAATTTAACCACCTAGCAATAAAAAATTAGTTCAAATACCAAGAATTCATGACTGTTTTTTTTAGAACAAATAGTAGCCTAACTACAGCAAAATTGAAGACCTAAATATCCAAAGCATACAACTTGTTCAGTGTTTGCCTCGCTCTTGCACAAAACAATAACCAACTTCAGCTCATACATACCAAACATGAAAGAAACTGTAAATTTTCGAGCAATGATATCAAAATTTGAACTGAGGAATATATAGTTGAAAATATATAATGCACTCATCTTTTTCATGGCAGTATTCATTTTACAACCCAACTAATCAAAAGCGAGTTTTCCTTTTCCGGTTTGTGTATTTAATGTCTGGAGGTACTTCATACCTTTTTTTAATTACTTCAAAATTAACAATAGGAAACAGTTTAATTACTTTCACATAACATTTTGTAAATGTAACTTCCAAAAAAGCATAGAACTGGCTTAGGATAGTTTGCAAGGCCACTATAAGACAAATTTCTCTTTGATTTGTTTGATAAATGAAACTAATTAAACTATATCAAAATATTTGTCATGTTTGGATCTGGGTATTAATTCCAGTATTATATTAGTATAAAAGGTGCAGTATGCAAAATATGATGTGTCATTTTGAAATCGAAAGCAAATAGTAAACACACGCACATAACCTATTCTTGTTGGTAAATTAGGTGATATATGAACCAATACGAATCCATCAAAGTGGAAATCGTGTGCCATTGATTGCTATGCTTGAAGTTGTTTCACATTTTGGGTTTTTCTCAACATAGCTCGATTAAACACTTTGGTTTTTATAATGTTAGCTGAGCGATCTTTGTATGAATCATAATGACTATATATTTATTCAATTGTTCACTTAGTTGTAGATTTAATAGAAATGGCCACACGAAAGGTTTATCAATGTTAGCTAAAAGTACACTGCAATTTACATGTGTTTGTGTAATTCTCAAACACCACATAAATTAAGCTAACTGTTTTGCTGGAAATTTTGTTTAGTCAGATTGCTTGGTTTTGATAACTACCCTATTAAACTAAATATGATTTGTACAACTTTAAAAAAAATTCAAAATCAAACTTTATATATTATTTGCAATCTCACGTTCACTTTAGTCACCATCAACTCATAACTAGAGCCTGCACCTTACAACTTGGCAAACATGCACACTTCGTCAACCCAAATTACAAATTCCATCACCAAACGGGACAGCCTCATCGTCAAGAACTGACTGTCACGCAATCAAATATCAACTATACATTCAATCAAACTGTCCCCATCACGTAAAACAACCCCAATCGAAAAACCGTGACTACCTTAAGCCAAACCCAATCTATCGAAACCTTCACTCCAACCTTGTTGCTGCCACAATCTCTTTTTTTCAATCTTAAGTTTGGACTAAAGACATAAATGAGAAGGTTGAAATTAATGGTTCCCACTGTGCATTCGAGGCTTTTTTGATTGATAGGCTGGACTGTCCTACTACAGCCATGCGCAGCCTACAACTTGCTCGTAAACATGCAGCAACCGAACTCGAGCGTCTTGTATACGAGGGGTGGATTCTTTATGATATTGGACATTGTGAAGAAGCGTCAGGCATGTGTAGCATTATAACTACAATAATTTTAGATTTTTTTTTTCATCTTTTTTTCCTTTTCCTCTTTTCTTTTCTGAAAAAGAAAAGAGAAAAAGAAAATTCATTCTTGTCACACATTTTTTTAATATCTATTCGTTTACCTTATTTTGCTCCTATAAAACAAATGAATATTAAATTGGCTTTCGAGCGATTCATAATAGCGTGGATTGTCACTTCAGTTACAAATAGCTATAATTAGATAAACTATCTATGTGTGATTTTTTTCTTTAATCCTGCTAATTACATAACCAATCAATTAATTCTTTATTTATTTGGAGATCCACTACAAGATATGTGATCCCATTTGTAAATTATGATCCACCAGTTCACTTGCATTTTAGAGATCCAAAATAAAAAATCGGTTTGCAAAGCATACACCAGCTCCACAATTAAACGCTGATATAATGATAACTACACACTACAAATTGGTAGTGTGGATAAGGAAAAAAGCAATATAAAAGTGCCTACTATGGTTTCTCTTTATGGGACTGAGAAGCTAAAGATTGCGACATGGAATGTGAAACATTTAGCAATTGTATAAATACCAAGGAAAGCCACCAAAATGATACATTAAATCATCTTCATCAGTGTTAATATATCTATTTATTGCAAGTAGTTCAATAGAAGATAGTATGGCTAATAGCAGCAATAGTAGATTCTAGTAGAAAGGACTGTGGATACCAGAAAAAAAACAAGATTTTGATGGATCATGTTGAAATCCATGGCCAAGGAAAATGGAACTCTGTTTTCACTCTTACTAGTATATTTTGTTTAATGATCAAATATTATGAAACAAAAACATGGATATGTAGGCTAATAAGGATAGTTCATCAGCTCAATAGAAGGCAAAAAACAGATTGTAAAATAGCACTGAACCACATGCGTTATGCATTGAAAAATAAGAATAAAAGCATCTCCGTCTAATCTTTGCGAATGTAGGCGTAAACTGTGTAAAGAAGGCGAAAAAGATCACAAAACCAAAATTTCCTGCAGCCAAATTATTTTTTACTTGTCTTTTTCATTTCTATTACTATATTAATATGATTTTTATTTTCCTATACATGTAGCCAGGATATGCCCATTTGCAGGATCTATGAAATCAAGATTGTCAAAATCTATATAATTATATGTAATATGAACAACTCTTCTTGCATAACTAATACCCTAGCATCCATCATCCAATCCAAAAATCAAGATAATAATGAAATTTTGAATCATAGCAGTATTAAACAGTGTTATCTATGTGCAGTATATAAATGCAACGATCCAAATAAAGTTACACGACTGCATTCTCATCAAAAGATTAATATGAAATACATGCAACTTTCTTAAAAACGGTTCTAAGTTTCCACACACACCATCAAAAATTAATTAAATCAGTAATACGTCCAAGTTTAAAGAAATATTGTCTACTGTAAAATATGTTCGATGCAGTAAGAATTGAGGAAAGAGGAATAAGTATCAAAATAAGAGGGAAGAATGAGGAATGAGGTTAGCAGCATACATACTTAAATTAATCAAAATACTCATAAATATTGAAAATCAAACCCTAATACGAGATCGAATCTAAGATTTCTTGTCCTTGAAATGACATTGAAATTAGGGTTTCGAACAGCATACGAGATTATATCATTAGATAAATTAAATATATCTTGGATTTTGAAATGACACTGTAAGTAGGGTTTCGAACAGAATACGAGATTAAATCATTAGATAAATTAAATATACCTTGGAATTTGATAAATAAGATAATAAGGAAGGACGTCGGTGAAGTTGCGATGAGTGGAAGAAGGAAAATGGTTCCGCCGTTGTATATCTCGATTTATGAGAGGAGGGTGATTTTTCTAGCGATAAGAATAAAAGGCAAATTTCACTTTTGTCCCTAATAAGAATGACGAGGTGGTTCTATGTGCCTCAAAAATTGTTAACTAGGGGCTGTTTCCAACTTTGCCACTAATCTAAGGGCTAAGGCTGGTTTAAGTGCCCCCTTAAATATTAATAAGGAATGGTATAAAATTTGCCTCAATTAATTATTATTAAAGGCTAATCGTTTTTAGTGCCCTTAATTAAGCGTCTCCAATACCAATAAAATTGGTAGTGCCAGTTTGGAGTCAATCGGAGATGTTTATCTGTATATGCAATTTAAAGGTGAACCGATGAGCATATTGGAATTAAAATAACACCGTTGTGCAAACGAAGTCCGTTTTTAACGAAATTAATTTCGTTAGAAGCGGAACGTTGAGACGTAGTGGTATGTCCATTTTCATTGTATTTGAAGCTCGTACGCGGCGATACAAATTTAACGGACATGATAAACGATGGTTAACACTAAAATTTAATACCGTAATAAATAAAAACAAAAATGGAATTTAAGAACTAAGTAACTAAAGCATAAATACCTAACCTATCCTATGAGTAATATGTGCAGGTAACGATGGAACAACACATGCTAGCCAACTAACTGTATACGAGAAGAGAATGTGCCCACTGCTATCTCAAATGACACACACAGCTACCATTTCCTGGGCCACAACAGCTATTTCTACTTCATCTGTATGTGTATTCATAAATCAATCAACTTCCATACATCAAAAGAAAACTCATGCAGGCCTGTTTGAAAAGAAAACACCATGAGCCACTGTTTCTTTTCTCCTAAGTTACCTATTTTTCTTTCTGCCTTGCATCGTCTACATCAACGAAATCAAAGAAAAATATTATTGTTGCTTGCCTTTTGACAAAACCTATCACTGATCTGAAAAAAACAATTCGATGAAAACTCATGCAGACCAAAGAATACAGCTACCATCCTACCGTTAGACTAACACAGCTAACATTGATAGACATTGTTCTCATCCTATTTCCCCTTCTCGTCTATAAATGGGTGGTATAGTTTTCATTTCTTTTTGGGAGAATCGAACCGTCCTCTGCCAAAATTAAAACCGCAAGCCTCCACCTAAATTCATCACTAAGTTTACGTTTTCTCCTGTGCACTAACTTGGCTCTTGCGTGTGTATTCTGGAGGGTACTGTTCTTCTCTGAAGGACGTGGGGTGTGGCATGGAAACAGGGGTAGCATTGAAAATCATAGGAAGAGAGGAATAAAGAGCGTGGTGTCCCGGCGTTCGAGTGACAGTGCGGTGGACGTGAAGGCGGTGTGTGAAATGGAGGAAGGCAATAGGTGGTGGGCTGTCTTTAGCAGCATAAAGGTTCGGGGACGTAAGGAAGCAAAGGAGGAGAAGGGCGGTTTCAAAATAGGAATGTAGTGACCCTGTGAAACAGATGAAGGAGCGAGTTGCATGTAAACAGTGAAGTGGCATGCATGCATGAGAAAACAAAGAGCAGGTAGGAGAGAAAAAACATGGGCAGCATGTTGCGTTTAAGCAACAGCAGTGTGGAAGAAAAACACTGTAGAAACTGGAGAGAATTGAGATGTGAATAGTGTGTGCTGTTCGAATAATGGATGGGGAAGTAACGGGTTGAGGTGCAGTTTGCTTCTGGCCGCGCGAGTTATTGGTGAGGATGCATGCATTCGAAAGGAGCAATAGTAGAGAGGAAATTAAGGTGAGGAAGAGGAATAATATCGATGACATGCACTAGTAATGAATTCGTTATACTTAAATACACAATTATGAAACGCTTAATTCTAATTTAATATGCCAAATTGCGGTTTAACATGCCTAATATTTGTTTGATAATGCCTAACCCAGTTTTAATAACAATGTCAGTTATGTAGCATGTAACATGTCCGAGTGAAGGTGCCTAACTTTAATATGTGTATATAAGGGGCCTGTGAAGATAGATTATGCCTAACCGATTTTTCTAAACTTGCCAATTATTTTAAAATATAACAAACGTCTGGATATAAAATTACAAATAGGACCAACGCTTTAATAACGTCGAATAGAATTATATAACGTAAAATTAGAAACTAGGATTTACAATATTATTTAAATATTAATAATATTGTTTTAAATAGAGTGAATACCGTATTTAAATTATATCTTGGTCATATAGTAACCGAGGTCGACAAAACAAGTGGCGTCAGATCCGTACCGACGAGCACGATAGATGAAACTGGTTTGGCAGAGTTGATAGCAACTGGGGTTTTTAATTAAATTAAACGTCAGTTTAATTTGATTAAAACCAACTGTTTCAGCGATGGACGATATCAAGGTGAGTTAAACTCACTTGGTTCTCCCCACTTATCTATATAATTAAATCCCTTAGGTAGACAAACAAGGAGACAAAGAGCGGTTTAGATTTGATTTTGTAAGCATACATCAATCGGTCGTGATACGGACACATAATCCATCCATCCCACTAATCCCACCACGTTTCCCGTACTCTCATCTCTTCCCCCACTTTTTATCCAACAATCAATTTTTTTTTCTTCACTTTCTAACTTACAATACTGTCAGGTATCGGCTCAAAATCTAAATTATCTTCGATCGTTTTACTAATTCATGGATTCGTACTCAAAATGGTGTCCTCGGAATCGGTTCCGTTCTTTTACTCTTAGGTATTTGAATATAGTTTTCTTTGTTTAAGCCGTTCAAATGCATGGTTGAACCTTTTAATCCTCACTATAAGTTGAATTTTTCATAGTTTTCATTTTCTGTTATACGGTTATGAGCAAATTGCAGGCTATGGCCTTTGGTGCTAACAAGTTTGCTCGCATTTGCATTGACAGATTCAGTTTTACCTGATGTTTTTGTTTCTGTTTAAAGCTTTAGGTACAAGTAGCATGTGTATGATCATGTCAATGTTTTATATAGCTTTAAGTCTTCATTCAAATTTTAACGCACATGAAATGTTTGTATAAATGATTCAGTTATGCCTTTGTGCTATACATGCTAACTTAGGTTCTACCATTACATTATCAAATCATAAAAGTACTGCAAACTAAAAAGACTAATTGTTTTTTGGATAAGTGATTTGCTGTTGTGATTTCCTTTTTATAGAAAAACAATGTCATCGTTGTGGATATTTTGTTCGTTGTTTCTCTATATAATATACCTTATTCTGTACTTGTCATCTAATTATAGGCGTGGAGACTTAATGACATACCTGAGAATGTCAAACATCAGTACACTTATTATGCATATGAAATCAGTAGCTTTGACACATGTAACACCCCGTGAATTCTCTAACATTAAGCTTCACAAATTAAAGTATAATTAATTCTAAATGAAAGAATTAAGGGAAATGGGTTACGCCATTGCGTTCGTCTCGGAATTCTGCTTGAGATAGAGTCCGAGTTTGCGCGAATCGGACTCCGTATGAAGGAGTTATGACCTTCGGAAGTTTCAGAATAGAATTTAAATTCAAACAGCTCAGTTTAAAATTCAAAATTGGAAAAACAGGTTCAAACTGGGCTAGGCGGGAAAATTCCCGCCCAGAGACCAAGTCGACCATGGTGTCAACCTGGCCTCCCCAGGTCGACCATGGTGTCGACCTGGCCACCCCAGGTCGACCATAGTGTCGACCTGCCAGTCGACCTGCCTGGTCGACCTGGCTGGCTAGGTCTGGCTCTGGCTCGAATTTCTGTGGCTCTGTGTGTCACTAGGGCTGACGTGTCACCTCTTGATTGGCTCTTTGAACTTTGTATGGTCTAGATTCCTCCTGTCTTCATCTGACGGCTCAAAACAATTTAAAAATCTATAAATACACCCTAAATCTCAACTGAAAATTCACAAAAAAAATAAGAAAGGAGTCGTCATGCTGCCAGGGAGGAATTGAACATAGCCGTCAAGAGAGAAAAGCCTAGAGACAAATCAAATTAAGAAGAAGATCAAAGTTTAATCATATTAATCAACGCAACGTTAGTCTACCTGTTGACCCGCTTTTTAGTCAAAGCAGTCACACATGGAATCTCTTCTCAACAATACACTCAAGCGTTGGGAATATCGTCAGAAGACATGAAGTGATTTGGTTGAAATCGCATCACAAACAAAGAATGGCCCGAAACTCCTACCAGATGACCTTGTTTGGGCCCGAAAACAGCGATTACGGAGCTGAGCTCTGTAACTCTTGTAGATCTCTGAATTAGCTTCAGTTTGAGCTTTGGTTTGACTCAATCGGACTTACGGTTTGAAAGTTACGTGCGTTTCCGTGAACGCATGCAGGACCGGAAACTTGGATTTAGAGATTGGCAACACCCCTAACCGGGTCGGATCGGGGAAGGAGACCCGACCCCCCTTGGCACAATTCTGCACTTAAGATTCTGGCATGCATTCCCTTCGGTTCGGTTCGGACTACAAGACCCCGACCCGCTCCACCTTCAGATGCACTGGACAAGAAATCTTCGGATTGAAGACACAAATCCTGTTCGGATCGGACCCGATCCGATCCGACCCCCATATACCTGTTTCTGCGCAGCAGCTTTGACCTGTTCTTCAAGCATAACCGCCTCCTATTTATCCGGATCGGCCTCCACTTGGCAAAGCACGATCTGAAGACCACTTTCCCACGTTCTCCACTCGCTCGAGAGATCTCCGCTCCGCTCGCCACGTCACCTCCGATCCGAACCGACCCAGAGCACCCATGGGCTTCTCCACGCCTATAAATACACCATGAGATGGTCATTTCAAGGGACTTTTGGAACTCTAACTCTCCATGGCTTCAACTATGGTTCTTCGCAAGGCTATTGCATAACCTAGAAGTCGAATTCCACATTACAACACGAGGATTTCGTGTATAATCTCCCCTTTAATCTCCTCTTCTTCATTGTAAACACGAGGATTTCGTGTATAAACTGCAAACAAACAACATTGTAATAGCTTCTTAGGATTTAAGAAACTATAAAGTGGACGTAGGCATGGATTGCGCCGAACCACTATAAAAATTTCGTGTGTCTCCTCTTATTTTACTGCTTTTTCTGTATTAATCTGTGATTGTGAGGTTTTCACATAGAGTTTGGGTGTTAGGCCCAAATTTCGGTCTAACACTACCCAAAGGAGCGCATCTCAATTTCAGAATTCAGAATGCAGAATTCAAGATTCTGCATTCGTTGTAAGTATAGTGACCTTTCAGAATATGAATAAAAACTGTGATGTGATTCGATGTAAATGAAAATAGAATTGTGTTATTGTATGATATAAATTTTTGTGTATTGTAATGATTCTGTTATGACTTGTGTATTGATATTTGTGGCCTAAATTGATTGATGCAAGCCTGTTAACAATTGTATATGAAAACAATGGCACTTGCAAGTTTGTAGCAAAAACTAGAATTTGATCCCTTTATGTTTATGCCTATGGCATGGACTATATACATTCATTAAGTCTAAATTAAGGCTTATGTAAACATGTTCTAGAATTGAAACTTTTTATGCCTACATGACCCAAAACCTATGATATCATTCTTATGTTTATTTGCAAGTATAATTGGATCTATGTTATGTATCGTTTGGGTTTCATAAACTATGCAAGTTCATGTTGAAATAGGCTATGTGATTAAATGTTATAATTGGACATTTTGGTGAATATACAACATGCTAGTTTTGTGGTTGACATTATGCCAAGTTAAACATGTTTAAACACAAGTTTGCATTAGCCTAAACTATGCCATTTCATATGTCACCTACTTAGTTATACTTTGATTTGAATACAAGTTCACATGACCCATAGTTTATGTTGAATCGCTAAATTGCAAGTTCATGCACCACACACCTTTATGTATTGTAAATGTTACATGTGCTTGATTTCCCCTTTCTCTCATGTTTATAAAGTTGGGCTGAATTGTGTCAAGCCCAACACTTGTTATAATGTTGCGAACGTACAAACGGGGGTAATAACGTTGGGTGTAAAACATTGAAAATATATGTTGGCATGTTTGGCACATGCCAACGATAATGACATTTAAGCGGTATGAATTGTTATACCCAAGAATTAAAGACATGACATTTACATATAATTGAGAAGTAATAAAATATGTAAATTTAGAAAACACGATATGCTTAACCCGAGGTTGGATTGAGTTGTGATGTAAACCTGCCCGGACCCGCCCGGCTGTCCAGTAGTCACAACAATACCTATCCAATGTTGGTGGTTAAGCATTGAGCCCAATAATGACCCGAGGTTAGACTGAGCTACGGTGTAAACCTGCTCGAAACCGACCGACACATCCAGTAACCATATCAATACCTGTCTAATGTGAGTGGTCAGGTGCTCCTAAGAGGCTAAGGACAGATGGTAGGGTTAAGTCAACTATAACACTTAACCAAATTCAACATCTTAACAAGAATTGATGGGTGGGGTTAGGTAAATACAGACACTTAACCACTTAACATGTTTGACTAGAAAATCCTGGTAACGAGGGACCCGTTTCAGCAGTAACCCAAGTTAGGTATCACGGTACCCTGAAACTAGGCAGGGTGGGGCACGATTACTGGGTTGATTGTAAGCGGTCAAAACGACGGCGGTGGGTGCACAGTGTAGGTCTAACGGGGTGCGGGCGTGCACACACTCCGGAACAAACAAACAGGGCACTGGGGACACCAGTAGTATAACCTATGCCTTCTAGAATTTGTGTCGGGGCCGCCACCATGTGTCTTGATACACCCCATGGTGGGACCAGCATAGGTATCTACAATTCTTGGGGGCCGTATGACACATGTTAACGCGAGTAGGAGCCGATCTTTAGAAAATGGGGATCACTTCGCCCTCGGCATGGGGTGCCAGTTTGAATAAACTCAAGTAGGTGCAGAGATATATAGTATGGGTGCGATAGTACATTCATTATCTCCTTAGCGCGTGACACTTTCCTGTTTTCAGTTTATATCTATCATGCCCTTTCTTATTCACATACTGAAGAGTTACTAGATTTACTCAGGCTTTATGTCTGACTAATCTATTTTCTTTTCATCTTCTTTTCTTTCGTTCCCCCCCCCCCCCAGGTCCATAGAGAGGAAACAACTCAGCTCAGTCAGACTCTTTACAAGCTCCAAGAACGTAGATGTATGATTTGGATCTCTTTTGCTCGGATTATGGCTTTGGATATCACTATGGGGATTTTTGTCACTTTATTTATGTTTTATGCTTCTTTAATAATCAAGACAGTAATGAGGTTGTAATTTGAGACAATTATGGAAATGTTTTGTTTGAGCACGTATTGATGAAATAAAAGTCTGTTTGGTTTTCGCTGTTTAAAATATGTGTATTTATATCTGTCTTGAGTTTATCTGTGGCTTTTACTTATAAACCTCCACCAAAGTTAAGGCATTCCCTTTGTGAGACCTTAACGGAGGTGGGGTGTTTCACTTGGTATCAGAGCATAGGTTTACCAGACAAGATAAAAGTTTTTGAAATTGTTTTCAAAAAGAAAGTTTAAAGAAGCATTTTTCAAGAAAAAGTGTTATATTTATAAAAAGACAAAATCCCCCAAAGCCATGTGCCCTATCTATCTCTCTCTATCCTTCGTTTTGAATCTTTCCTTCCTGTTTCAGCATGTCTGGGGACCTTACTCCCCAGCTACAGATGCTTTTACTCCTCCTCCTCCTCCTCTACGTGAACCAGCAAACGGAAGAATCGCCGAACTAGAAGACGGATAATAGTCAAGGAGGAAAGGACCACAACAATAATAACAAGACACGTAAGAAAAGGAAATGTTATTTCTGTGGCATTGTTGGACATGTGGTGAACGACTGCAGAAAGAAGAAGAAGAAGATGAGTGCTACTTGCTTCCATTGCGGTGAGGCTGGACACATGGCTAAGGAATGCCCTAAGAAACAAGGGCGAGGCCCGCAAGCAGGACCTTCTGGGGGTACCTCTTTAACTTCTTCTCCTAGATGCTTTGTTTTATCCTGCTTATCTTCTCAATCCTATCTTGAGAACTTTAGGTAGTAATATTTCTGTAGAAAGTGTAGTTTATCTTTATGATCATCCAGTTCGCACACTTTTTGACTCTGGCGCATCACACTCTTTTATTTCGTCTGCCTTAGTAGAATCTCTGCATCTAGACACAGTATGGTAGAGGATCCCTTAGTAGTTTCAAATCCAATTGGGGGCTGTGCTTACTTGTCAATGGTTTGTTTGGGTTTGAAAATCTCTATTCTCAGCGTTGAGTTTAGTTGTAATGCCTTTGTTTTGGGCTTCTCGGGATATGGTTTGATCTCAGGCATGGACTGGTTATCCAGTAATAGTGTCATTCTTGATTGTGAGAAAAGAGTAGTTAGACTCTTGACTCGGCTTGGAAACACTGTAGAAATTTCTTGTAATCCCTTGAATGCTGTTATGCTTAGTTATCTAGAGTCGCTTGATGCTTCTGATGAGAATTTGCAATCGGTTAGAGTAGTCCGGGAATATCCGGATGTCTTTGAGGAGGTGAAAGGCTTACCTCCGAGGCGGGAAATAGACTTCCGCATATATCTTGTGGATAACGCAAAGCCTGTAGCTTTACCTGTCAGACACATGTCTCCAAAAGAGAGAAAGGAGCTCAGTAAGCAGGTTAAAGAACTTTTCGAAAAGGGGTTCATTAGACGGAGCATTTCGGAATGGGGTGCTCCAGTGGTGTTCGCAACCAAAGCGGACGGTTCGCTTCGCCTTTGCGTCGACTATAGGGAGTTAAACAAATTGACCAAGAAAAATAGGCACCCTCTTCCCCGAATCGATGATTTGTTTGATCAGCTTGTAGGAGCGACAGTCTTCTCCCAACTTGATCTGGCAACTGGGTTCCATCAACTAAGAGTAGCTGATGATAACATTGATAAAACGGCGTTCAGAACCCCAGATGGTTTCTTCGAGTGGCTTGTCATGCCTTTCGGCTTGACAAACGCACCCGCTTATTTCGTAGACCTAATGAGCAGGGTGTTCAGAGAATTCCTCAACAAATTTGTGGTTGTCTTCATAGATGATATCTTAATCTTCTCAAAAAACGAGGAAGAGCATGCTCGGCATCTGAAAGAAATCATGGAAACTCTCCGTACACATCAGCTAAAAGCCAAATTCTCCAAGTGCCACTTTTGGAGAAAGGAGGTAAGATTTCTGGGGCATATAGTGTCCAAAGAAGGGTTGGCTGTGGACCCCGCGAAAATGGTGGCAGTACAAGATTGGAAGACGCCAAGAAATGCAACCGAAGTTCGAAGCTTTCTTGGGCTAGCCGGTTTTTACCGAAAGTTTATTAGGGATTTCGCGAAAATCTCAGCCCCACTCACAAGGCTAATAAAGAAGAATCTGGCGTTCACTTGGGATTTGGATTGCGAGTTTGCTTTCCAACGATTAAAAAGGGCTCTTACAACAGCCCCTGTTCTGACCTTGCCAGATGGAAGCAAAATGTTCACAGTATACACGGATGCATGTGGAACGGGACTAGGCGTTGTTCTAATGCAAGAAGGAAGGGTGGTAGCTTATGGCGGAAGACAATTGAAAGTTCATGAAAAGAACTACCTAACCCACGATCTTGAGTTAGCCGCCATCGTCTTTGCGCTTAAGTCTTGGCGCCATTATCTCCTAAGTGAGAAGTTCGAATTATACACTGACCATAAATCGTTGAAATATCTCTTCTCGCAGAAGGATCTTAACTTGAGGCAGCAAAGATGGATGGAGTTTCTTGCCTCGTATGACTTTGAAATTTCCTATACTCCCGGCAAAGGCAACGTAGTAGCAGACGCGTTGAGCCAAAAGAAACTGACCTTAAGCCCACTCTTTGTGGAAAGGCAAAGCTTGGAGTATATAGCCAGTTTTAACTTTAGGCCCTCCTCAGATTTTGTATCGGGTTTGTTAGCATCTCTCGAAGTACGCCCTACTCTCTTAGACTCAATAGGGGCTGCACAACGTGAAGACCCTCAGCTTGTTGATGTGATTGATAGACTTATTAGGGGTGAGACTTCTAGTCACCTCAGTAGATACGCCATCGATGATAAGGGTTGGCTGAGGCGAGATGGAAGATTATGCGTCCCACAAGCAAGGGAATTGACAAAGAAGGTTCTCGAGGAAGCGCATCATTCCAAGATGACTATACACCCTGGCGGTGATAAGATGTACAAGGATATAAAAAGGACTTTCTTTTGGAGCGGCATGAAGCAGGACGTGGCGGATTTCGTTTCTAAGTGCATGACCTGCCAACGGGCCAAGGCGGAACAGAAGAAGCCTGGAGGACTACTACATCCTTTAGAGGTCCTACAGTGGAAGTGGGATAGCATTTCAATGGACTTCAATGATGGACTACCTAGGTCGAGAAGAGGCAATACTAGCAGTTGGGTAATAGTGGACAAGCTTACTAAGAGCGCCCACTTCATACCTATCAAGAGTAGAAGGACTGCCTCATCTCTAGCATCTCTTTATCTCAAGGAAATAGTTCGACTCCATGGGATACCCTCCAGCATTGTTAGTGACCGAGACCCTATCTTCACAAGCGAGTTTTGGCGGAGTCTACAAGAAGCTGTAGGCACACAGTTATGTTTGAGCACGGCCTATCACCCCTAAACCGATGGCCAGACAGAAAGGGTGAATAGAGTTTTAGAGGATCTTTTGAGACTTTGCGTTCTTGACTTTGGAGGGACTTGGGAGGATCACCTTCCTTTAGTTGAATTTTCCTACAACAACAGCTACCATCGGTATGGCGCCCTTCGAAGCCTTGTATGGAAAACCGTGCAAATCACCAACTTGTTGGTGGGAGTCTACAGATAAGCTTATACTTGGGCCAGACATGATTCGAGAGACTTCGGAGAAAGTGGACTTGATACGTAGGAGAATGAAGACTGCCCAAGACAGACAGAAATCCTACGCCGACAAAAGAAGGACCGACCTTGAGTTTGAGATTGGGGACAGGGTTTTCCTTAAGGTATCTCCTTTAAGGAACGTCATTCGCTTTGGATCCGCAGGAAAACTAGCACCCAGATTTGTATGACCGTTTCCTATCATCGAGAAGGTTGGGAAGATGGCCTATAGATTAGAGCTACCCGAGAGACTGGCCGGAGTTCACAACGTCTTTCATGTTTCTCACCTCCGGAAGTGTTTGCATGAGTCTGCGGAAGTGGTGGAACCTAGCATTCTAGAAGAAGCTGAAGTGGAACGTGAAGCAACTGTGAGGAGAGTTCCAACCCGCATCTTAGGAACTGAAGTGAAAAAGCTACGCAACCGCGAAGTCAAACTCGTTAAAGTTCAGTGGAGCGATGCCGAGGAAGACGCGACTTGGGAAAGTGAGGACAGAATACGCGCTCCCTACCCTCTTCTTTTTTAGGGTACATCTTTGATCTCTCTTTTTCCTTAAGTTATGCTTTATCTATCTTTTTAGGTATATCTCCTCGGTCCTTTATCTAACTCCTTAGGTAGAAAACAAATGGATGCAAACATGTGTTTGAAAACATGTTATGGATGATGGCTGCAAACGGTTGCTAGTGGTTGCTCGTGGATGCATATACACACACACCCTAGGTTATAGATCGGCTCAGTCACTTCATATTGCATATGCATATATATGTATTCTCATTTGTATATGGTTGAAACTTGATATACTGTCATATGGTCATCGCATTTGTATGAATAGTTGTGCACTCATGTAGAATTATGAGTAGGAAATATTTGCATACATAATGGATTCATGACACTTACATGATTCGCATTAAGGAGGTCAACTGAATCAGTAGACCGCCTGAATTTTGCATTAGAAGGACATGTACACACACTATGCATATGATCATGAAGCGTTAGAAGTCTTTTAAGGACAGTGGATGCCTGTGTTTATTGGTTGAGTAAATGGACTGTTGGATGGTAGGATATACATTCTTCTTAACTTGAAGATTTCGGGGACGAAATCCTTTTAAGGGGGGAGAATGTAACACCCTGTGAATTCTAAAACATTAAGCTTCACAAATTAAAGTGTAATTAATTCTAAATGAAAGAATTAAGGGAAATGGGTAACGCCATTGCGTTCATCTCGGAATTCTGCTTGAGATAGAGTCCGAGTTTGCGCGAATCGGACTTCGTATGAAGGAGTTATGACCTTCGGAAGTTTCAGAATAGAATTTAAATTCAAACAGCTCAGTTTAAAATTCGAAATTTGAAAAACAGGTTCAAACTGGGCTGGGCGGGAAAATTCCCGCCCAGAGACCAGGTCGACCATAGGGTCGACCATGGTGTCGACCTGGCCTCCCCAGGTCGACCATGGTGTCGACCTGGCCACCCCAGGTCGACCATAGTGTCGACCTGGGTGTCGACCTGCCTGGTCGACCTGGCTGGCTAGGTCTGGCTCTGGCTCGAATTTCTATGGCTCTGTGTGTCACTAGGGCTTATGTGTCACCTCTTCATTGGCTCTTTGAACTTTGTATGGTCTAGATTCCTCCTGTCTTCATCTGACGGCTCAAAACAATTTAAAAATCTATAAATACACCCTAAGTCTCAACTGAAAATTCACACAAAAAAATAAGAAAGGAGTCGTCATGCTGCCAGGGAGGAATTGAACATAGCCGTCAAGAGAGAAAAGCCTAGAGACGAATCAAATTAAGAAGAAGATCAAAGTTTAATCCAATTAATCAACGCAACGTTAGTCTACCTGTAACACCCCGAAAATTCGATAACTGTGGAATTTATAAATTAAAGTATAATCAAATTCAAATCAGAGAACTAAGGGAAACGGGATACGCCATTGCGTTCGTCTCGGAAAAATACGCGAAATAGAGTCCGAGTTTTCGAAAAACGGAGTCCATATGAAGAAGATATGGCCTTCGGAAGTTTTGAATTAAATTTAAAATTCAAACAGAATAAAATAATAATTTGAAATGGGGCCCAACGGGCCAGGCGGATAAAACACCCGCCTAGCCACCCAGGTCGACTGGGCTGTCGACCTGGGCTACCCATGTCGACAGGGCTGTCGACAGCCCTGTCGACAGGGGTATCGACCTGGTCGAGCCCAGTCAACCTGGCTGGCCAGGTCGGTGTGTGGTCGAATTTCTGTGGTCTGCTTTGTCATTAGGGCTAGGTGGCGGGTTTTTATTGGTCTCTCTTCCTAATGAATGGCTATGATCTAACCTAGCAACATCAAGGGTCCTAATTAGTTCCTAACCTCTATATAAACAACCCTAGACTAAACCCTAATCTATTCATTAAAAATTAAGAACATAGCCGCCATGTTGCTGAGGAATGACAAAGCATAGCCGCCAACTAAAGAGAGGATTAGGGAGGAAGTTCTAAGGCCTAAAGCAATTCAAGCAACCTAAAGCTAATCAATTCAACAAAGGAATTTGCGTCTTCAATCCCTAAACTAGAGAATTCATCAAACCATTGTAAGTAGAGTATTACTTTGGTATAATAAACAACTGTGTTGATGTGTATGCTTGGATTGTGGCAATGGAAGTAATTTATATTTGTGCAAAATTATGTATTCATTATAAAGGACTACATGCGGTAGTTCTATGCAAATAAACGTTTGGAATATTGCGCAAATTGTGTAATCTATATTGAAGCTACATGTATGTAGTTAATTGAAATTCATGCAAATTTGAGGCTTTGTTATTATGCCATTATGATGTATATTTTGTGCATAAATCGTTTTGCAAGTAATTGAAACAAGTTTGGTTATTATAGTTCATATGAAACTGTGTAGAATTTTGACACCATAATCCATGCATTAAGTCATGCTTTTACAAACTTATGAATATGGCTAGGAATGATATTTGGCATAATTGAAATCCGTTATTAAGTCTATCTTGTTTTAAAGGATTATATGATGACATGGCTAGGTTAGACTCAAAAATCCCTTTTTGCAAGTTTAAAGCAAAACACCATGATTAGGAATATTTATGCATAAGTATGTCTATACCATCGTTATGTGATTAGGCTTAAATCATGATTAAGTTGAAATATGCTATGTTCATGCTAGAAGTATTTATGCCATGCTTATGTTTGACAATATGTCATGTTTATGCTAGAAGTATTTATGCCATGCTTATGTTTGACAATATGCCATGTTTATGCTAGAAGTATTTAGGCCATGCTTATGTTTGACATTATGCCTAAATAAGAATATAAGTTCATGTTGTAGTTAAACCTATGCAAGTTTACATGCCTTGATTTATGTCACCTATGTTTTATGACCAAGATATATGTTACCACTATGCAAGTACACCAATTTCTATTATGTATTTTCCAACGTCATATGCAAGTTCATGCGCTCACTTTCCCCCTCTTTGTGTATACGCCATAAGCCTCCCCTTTTCGCATGGCTAAATTGGGCTTTAAAAGGCTAAGCCCAATATATATAAACGAACGTGTAAAACGGGGGAAAATAACGTTGGGTTAACATTAATTTAATGAATAAAAACTAAAGTAAAAGGGCCCAAATTCAAGTATGGGTTGGGCCCATGATTGGTGTAACCTTTACACCATTAACATAATAATGGGCCGCAAATATTTACATATAAATAAAGAAGAATGACAAAATATGTAAATGTAGAAAAGACGATGTGTTTAACCCGAGGTTGGATTGAGTTGTGATGTAAACCTGCCCGGAACCGCCCGGCTGTCCAGTAGTCACAACAATACCTATCCAATGTGGGAGGTTAAACATGGAGCCCAGCAAGGACCCGAGGTTAGACTGAGTTGTGGCGTAAGACTGCCCGGAACCAACCGGCAACAGGCAGCCACAACAATACCTGTCTAATGTGAGAGGTCAGGGCCTTAATAAGACAATTAAGGCTGAGTCAGGATTGTTAGGATTAAGCAAACTAAAGACTTAATCAAAATGGAACATGCTAAACTAAACGGACTGGTGGGGTTAGGTTAGGAAACACTTAACCAACTTAGCATGTTGGCTAGAGATAGAAAACCTAGTAACGGGGGACCCTTTTCAGCAGTAACCCTAGAAGGTGTATCAGGATACCCTGAAACTAGGCAGGGTGGGGCACGATTACTGGGCTGATTGTAAGAGGTCAAATCGACGGCGGTGGTGTAGCAGTGTAGGTTCTAACGGTGTGCGGGCGTGCACGCACTCCGGCGCAGAAAAATAAAGCACTGGACACCAGTAGTGTACCTTTGCACTCTAAGGTTGTGTCGGGTTGCCACTATGGGACTTGATACACCCCATGGTGGGACCAGCATAGGTAACTACAGACATCGGGGGCCGTAAGACACATGTAACTATGCGAGTAGGAGCCGATCATCGTAGAATGGATCACACTACCCTGATTATGGGGTGCAAATTGGAAACTAGTTTATATGGGGTCAGAGATTAACATGGGGTACGATAGTATATTCGACCCTAGATAACTTAACCAAGTTCATAGTGTTTGCCCACTTCCTGTTTACTTATCATACCCAGTTCTTTATTCATAGACAAAGTAGTACTAGACTTACTCAGGCTTTATGTCTGACTCTATTTTTCTTTCGTCTTCTTTCTTCCGTTTCCCCCCCCAAGGTCCTCAGGGAGGGAACACAGCAGCTTGACCTACCTCAACATCCAGCTTGAAGAAGAGAAATGTATTGCTTGGACTTTCCTGTTTTGAACTATGGCTTTGGACAATCCACTATGGGGTTTTGGCAGTTTGTCTATGTTTTATTTATGCTTCTTTAAAAATAATGTACTCAGGACAGATTATGAAGTATTATGTTATGTTTTTGGAAAGGATGTTGTTGTAACACGTATTTGACTTTATGAAATAAAGTTTGTTGTTCTTCCGCTGTTTACAAATATGTGTTATTATATCTGTCTTGTATATCTGTGACTTGTACTTATAAACCTCCACCAAAATTAGGGCATTCCCTTTGAGAGTGACCCTAACGGAGGTGGGGTGTTTCACTTGGTATCAGAGCATAGGTTTACCAGATAAGATAAAAAGTTTTGAAAAATTATTTTCAAAAAGGGAATTTAAAGAAGCATTTTTAAAAGATAAAAGTATTATTTTATTTTAAAAAGGCAAAGTCCACTCCCCAAAGCCATAGGTATTATCTCTTATCCTTCGTTTTGAATCTATCCTTTTTGTTTCAGCATGTCCCAAGAACTTAACTTGCCTGAAGGGGTGCCCATACCTGGTTGGTTTAGACGTTTCTTAGAAGTTAGGGCCACTCAGCCAGGTCCTACCGTTCCTCCTCCTCCAGCTGAAGGGAATCATCCAGCCGCAGCAGTACTTTTTCCTCCACCTCCTCCACGGGGAAACACATTCGCTAAGATATGTAAAGATTTTAAAGCTATGGGAGGAAGGGATTTCTATGGAACTGAGTCCTTCGTAGCAGCTAGGAATTGGCTAAAAGAAACGGAGGACCTATTCATCATCTTTGAGGTAGAAGATAGACAAAAGGTACAACTAGCGGTGTGGCTATTGAAGGGCGAGGCTTCCTACTGGTGGGAAGTCACCAATGCTGAAAGACCAGTAGAAACATGGGAGGACTTTAGGGCAAGGTTTGAGACTAAGTTTCTCTCAGATGCAGAAAGAAGTTTGCAGTTGGAAAAATTCTTATTCCTTAAGCAAGGAGACAAGACTGTTAGAGAGTATGTGAATCAGTTTGATGAGCTGGCTAGGTTTGGGCTTGACCTAGTCAACACCCCTCATAAGAAGGCTCTCCGTTTCGTCAAGGGGTTAAATGAGCCATTACATAGTTTGGCCATGACCCATATACCCATGGGAGCCACGTATGAAAGATTGGTACAAATGGCATTGCTGAACGAAGAGGACAAGGGCAAGAAGGAGACGAAGGCAGAAAGCTCTCAAGGGAAGAAAGAGGGTTTGCAGCCTAAGAAGACAGACTTTAAGAAAGGCGGGGAAGGCAACAAAGAGAAGAGGACGTGTAATTTCTGTGGCAAAGTGGGGCACTTAGTAAAGGACTGCCGGAAAAAGAAGGCCAAGGAGAATGGTGGGTGCTTTTCTTGCGGCGAGACAGGCCATAGGGCTAAGGACTGCCCAAGGAAACGAGGACAGGGGCAGGGCACTGGATCCACCCCAGGGGCACAGGTTCATGTGCTAGAAGCGCCACCATTGCAACAACGAGGTACCAATACTTCTGTAGAAAGTGTAGTTTATCTTTATGATCACCCCGTTCGCACTTTATTTGATTCTGGCGCATCACACTCCTTTATCTCGTCTGCTTTAGTAGAATCTCTGCACCTAAAAACTAGTATGGTAGAGGACCCCTTAATTGTTTCAAACCCAATTGGGGGCCCAGCTCATTTGTCTATGATCTGTCTGGATTTGAAAATTTCTATCCTAAGTGTTGAATTTCAATGTAGTGCCTTTGTTTTGGGCTTTTCGGGGTATGGTTTGATTTTGGGTATGGATTGGCTATCCAGTAATGGGGCCATCCTTGATTGTGAGAAAAGGGTTGTTAGGCTCCTAACCCAGCTCGGTAATACTTTGGAAATTTCTTGTAATCCCTCGTATGCGGTTATGCTTAGTTATCTTGAATCGCTAGATGCCTCTGTTGAAAATTTGCAATCGGTTAAAGTGGTCCGGGAATATCCGGATGTCTTCGAAGAGGTGAAGGGCTTGCCTCCGAAGCGGGAAATAGACTTCCGCATATATCTTGTAGATAATGCAAAGCCCGTTGCGTTGCCCGTTAGACATATGGCTCCACGAGAAAGGAAAGAGCTCAGTAAACAGATTAAAGAGCTTCTAGAGTAGGGGTTCATTTGAAGGAGCATTTCAGAATAGGGCGCTCCAGTAGTGTTCGCCACTAAGGCAGAAAGTTCATTTCGCTTATGAATGAGTTGTGGAGAATTACCTTAGTAAGTACATTTGGCAACATAGTTGACATTTGTTTATTTTCTAGAGATAATTCATCTATGTGGGATACCTTATAGTAAGTTAACAAGATCCAAGATTCACTAGTGAATTTTGGAGAGCTTGCATGGAACCATGAGTACGCAGTTAGGATTGAGCCAAGAATATTAGAAGTAGAGTAAGTGAAAGAGGAACGAGAGGCAACAGTAGAAAAAGGTTCCAACTCATATTTTGGAAACAAGAATTAAGGCGCTACGAAATTGTGAAGTTAAAGACGGACAAAGCATAATGGAGTCAAGCTCAAGGAAATGCGACTTAGAAGATCGAAGACTAGATTCGTGCATCATATCTCTTCTTAAGAGTATGTCCTTGATCCCTCTCTTCCTGTAGAGCTTACTTGCATGCTATCTTTTGTGTATATCCTCTCGGTCCCATTCTCAATCCAATTTCTGTTGCAAACCCCGTAGGAAGTATGACTCATCTGTTAGTAACACATGTTGGGGCTTGAGGGTGTTCGTTGGATTGACCAAACTTTTTGGGTTTTATAGGATACGGGTCGGTCTTAGGAAGGGACTCCCTTGTGACCTAAAAGGAGTCCATCATGCTTAATTTCTTAGAATCATATATGGTGGTTGGGTTGAGTAATTCTTTGGGTGTCAGTCTGATGTTGATTTCGGTCTTCGGGGCTGATGCTTAGAGAGTTCTTCTCCTAATCAATATATATATGTGGCATAGATTTCCAGTTTCGACATTGCCTAATGGGCACAGAGTTTTTACTTGCTTCTATCATTCGACTATACCTTTAGGTAGGACCATTTCCTATCATCGAGAAAATTGGGAAAATGGCTTATAGATTAGAGCTACCCGAGAAGTTGGCGGGAGTCCACAACGTTTTTCACGTTTCACATCTCCGAAAATGTCTGCATGAGTCAGCTGAAGTGGTAGAGCCAAACATCCTCGAAGAGGCCGAAGTGGAACGCGAAGCAACCATAAGAAGAATTCCAACCCGCATCTTAGGAACGGAAGTGAAGAAGCTACGCAACCGTGAAGTCAAGCTCGTCAAAGTTCAGTGGAGCGACGCCGAGGGAGACGCGACTTGGGAAACTGAAGCTAGAATCCGTACAGCCTACCCTTTTCTGTTCGAGGGTACATCCTTGATCTTTCTTTTTCCTTAAGTTGTGCTTTTATCTATCTTTTTTTTAGGTATATTTTCCTCGACCGTATCTTTTAGATAGAATCTTTTTGGATGGAAACATGTAATTGAAACATGTTATGTATGATGGTTGCAAGTGGTTGCAAGTGATTGCTAGTGGTTGCTCGTGGTTGCATATACACACACAATCTAGGTTTTAGATCGGCTCAGTCACTTCATATTGCATATGCATATGTGTTTGTATTCGTATGTGGTTGAACTTTAATGTGTTGACATGTGGATGCTGCATTTGTATTGAATGACTGTGCACTCATGTAGAATCAAGAATAGGAAAATTTGCATACATAATGGATTCATGGCACTTACATAATTCGCATTAAGGAGGTCAACTGAATCAGTAGACCGACTGATTTTGCATTAGATAAGTACATGTATACACACACACTTTGCATATGATCATGAAGCATTAGAAGTCTTTTAAGGACAATGGATACTCGTGTTTGATGGATGAGTAGATGGATGATTGGATGTTAGGATTTACATTCCTCCTAACTTGAAGATTTCGGGGACGAAATCCTTTTAAGTGGGGGAGAATGTAACACCCCGAAAATTCGATAACTGTGGAATTTATAAATTAAAGTATAATCAAATTCAAATCAGAGAACTAAGGGAAACGGGATACGCCATTGCGTTCGTCTCGGAAAAATACGCGAAATAGAGTCCGAGTTTTCGAAAAACGGAGTCCATATGAAGAAGATATGGCCTTCGGAAGTTTTGAATTAAATTTAAAATTCAAACAGAATAAAATAATAATTTGAAATGGGGCCCAACGGGCCAGGCGGATAAAACACCCGCCTAGCCACCCAGGTCGACTGGGCTGTCGACCTGGGCTACCCATGTCGACAGGGCTGTCGACAGCCCTGTCGACAGGGGTATCGACCTGGTCGAGCCCAGTCAACCTGGCTGGCCAGGTCGGTGTGTGGTCGAATTTCTGTGGTCTGCTTTGTCATTAGGGCTAGGTGGAGGGTTTTTATTGGTCTCTCTTCCTAATGAATGGCTATGATCTAACCTAGCAACATCAAGGGTCCTAATTAGTTCCTAACCTCTATATAAACAACCCTAGACTAAACCCTAATCTATTCATTAAAAATTAAGAACATAGCCGCCATGTTGCTGAGGAATGACAAAGCATAGCCGCCAACTAAAGAGAGGATTAGGGAGGAAGTTCTAAGGCCTAAAGCAATTCAAGCAACCTAAAGCTAATCAATTCAACAAAGGAATTTGCGTCTTCAATCCCTAAACTAGAGAATTCATCAAACCATTGTAAGTAGAGTATTACTTTGGTATAATAAACAACTGTGTTGATGTGTATGCTTGGATTGTGGCAATGGAAGTAATTTATATTTGTGCAAAATTATGTATTCATTATAAAGGACTACATGCGGTAGTTCTATGCAAATAAACGTTTGGAATATTGCGCAAATTGTGTAATCTATATTGAAGCTACATGTATGTAGTTAATTGAAATTCATGCAAATTTGAGGCTTTGTTATTATGCCATTATGATGTATATTTTGTGCATAAATCGTTTTGCAAGTAATTGAAACAAGTTTGGTTATTATAGTTCATATGAAACTATGTAGAATTTTGACACCATAATCCATGCATTAAGTCATGCTTTTACAAACTTATGAATATGGCTAGGAATGATATTTGGCATAATTGAAATCCGTTATTAAGTCTATCTTGTTTTAAAGGATTATATGATGACATGGCTAGGTTAGACTCAAAAATCCCTTTTTGCAAGTTTAAAGCAAAACACCATGATTAGGAATATTTATGCATAAGTATGTCTATACCATCGTTATGTGATTAGGCTTAAATCATGATTAAGTTGAAATATGCTATGTTCATGCTAGAAGTATTTATGCCATGCTTATGTTTGACAATATGTCATGTTTATGCTAGAAGTATTTATGCCATGCTTATGTTTGACAATATGCCATGTTTATGCTAGAAGTATTTAGGCCATGCTTATGTTTGACATTATGCCTAAATAAGAATATAAGTTCATGTTGTAGTTAAACCTATGCAAGTTTACATGCCTTGATTTATGTCACCTATGTTTTATGACCAAGATATATGTTACCACTATGCAAGTACACCAATTTCTATTATGTATTTTCCAACGTCATATGCAAGTTCATGCGCTCACTTTCCCCCTCTTTGTGTATACGCCATAAGCCTCCCCTTTTCGCATGGCTAAATTGGGCTTTAAAAGGCTAAGCCCAATATATATAAACGAACGTGTAAAACGGGGGAAAATAACGTTGGGTTAACATTAATTTAATGAATAAAAACTAAAGTAAAAGGGCCCAAATTCAAGTATGGGTTGGGCCCATGATTGGTGTAACCTTTACACCATTAACATAATAATGGGCCGCAAATATTTACATATAAATAAAGAAGAATGACAAAATATGTAAATGTAGAAAAGACGATGTGTTTAACCCGAGGTTGGATTGAGTTGTGATGTAAACCTGCCCGGAACCGCCCGGCTGTCCAGTAGTCACAACAATACCTATCCAATGTGGGAGGTTAAACATGGAGCCCAGCAAGGACCCGAGGTTAGACTGAGTTGTGGCGTAAGACTGCCCGGAACCAACCGGCAACAGGCAGCCACAACAATACCTGTCTAATGTGAGAGGTCAGGGCCTTAATAAGACAATTAAGGCTGAGTCAGGATTGTTAGGATTAAGCAAACTAAAGACTTAATCAAAATGGAACATGCTAAACTAAACGGACTGGTGGGGTTAGGTTAGGAAACACTTAACCAACTTAGCATGTTGGCTAGAGATAGAAAACCTAGTAACGGGGGACCCTTTTCAGCAGTAACCCTAGAAGGTGTATCAGGATACCCTGAAACTAGGCAGGGTGGGG